>CM076850.1:155365428-155965428 GCA_039519185.1 Astragalus membranaceus | reverse complement strand
CTTCTCCATATCTTATCTTCCATCACTATGGAGAAAATAAATATAATACTATTATATTAAGTTCGGTCCAAATACTTCTTATACACTCAAAATATCCTAAAACTTTGTTAATAAAGAGACCAAATGAAAAAGATTTCACTTCAAAAAATAGAGTTCACCAGAATTATGTACCCAAAAAAAAAGTTCACCGGAATTATGAAAAAAAAACGTTAAGTGAGAAAAAGAATATAAAAAAGAAAAAGATAAAATCGTCGGGTTAAAAAGAAAGGGAAAGAAAACACGAAAGACAAATCTCGAAGCCAACCCGAGTACCCGACCCATGTTCGTTGGTGTCGTCCCCGACTGAAAAAACAAGTCAATAGCAGTAGCAACCCGCCGTTGGTTTCTTTCATTCCTCGTTCCGTTTGCCTGAAACCTAATGGCTCCGAAGCCCAAAACGACGTCGTCTCAACCTCCTCCACCACCTCCACTCGAAGATCTCTTCACCACACTCAACAGACACATTCAGGCTTCTTCATACGACAATGCCGTCAAGCTCACAGATCAGAGTTCGTCAATTCTTAAACCCCCTTTACTTTCATTTCATTTTCATACAATTCTCAACCCTAACTTGTTTCCATCGCAGTTCTCTCAATTGCACCCGGCGACGAAGACGCCCTCCGATGCAAGATCGTCGCGCTGATTAAAAATGATCGATTTGATGAAGCTATCTCCGCCATTCAATCTTCTCGGACCCCGTCCGATGATTTTCATTTCTTTAAGGTAATTCAAATCCGTGTTTTTTCTGCTTTTTGTTGGTTGGTTTTCTGTTTTCTGATCGATTAATTGGCGAAATTGAGAACATGAATTCAGGATAATTTTTATTGCTTTGAGATTGTTGATTTCGTCAGTGATTGAATTATGAAGTAGGGTGTTACATGGGTTATAAATATTTTAGAGGGATTATTTGATTTCATGCCGTTCAAGTTTTTTTATTCAAGAATTCTCCTTTTCTCTGTGTAAACTCTAGAATTTATCTTCATGCTGTGTCAATTTAATTTGAAGAAACAAGTGAGTGCTGGAACTATTGTGACTACAATCCACCAGCTGGAAAATGCAAGAGGCACACTGGAATTGAGGGTTTTTCAGTTTTAGGTTAAGAGGAGTTGTTTAGAGCATCTCCAATGCACATTGCTTAAGCAACAATGCCATTGCTTAAGCTGTGCAATGGTTGCATAAAAAAACCAGTGCTGGAGTAAACCTACGTGGCGCTATTTCTTGCTTAAGTTAAGCCGGTATTGATTGGACATGCACGACGGACATTGCTTATCATTATAAAACAATAGATTTAAAGTAGCCGAACCCAAAATTAATGGAATGGAGAAAAATGGTTTTCTTTTGTGGCAAGATTACATGAAACACATCCAAACTAGAAATGGATCACAGAAAAATTACAAAAAATGGAACACAGAAGAGTAGAGATGAGTTTGAATGTGTGGAACAGAAAAAATACAAAAGATTGGAAACAGATAAGAGATGCCTACGACTAGCAAGGAAGCTTTCGTATCTGCAACTTCTGCTGGGATTGGATCTGGAACTGGATGTGTGGGTTGCCAGATTTCCGCCTTCTTCTGTTGCATCCGTTTGATCCACTTGTTTGTTGCTGGACTGAAATGGTTGGGGTTGTTAGAGGAGAGGAGAGGGAAAATCGCTACATAGATGGGTACCAGGCATGAAACTGAGAGCATGAGACAGAGAGAAAAGGAAGGATCTGGAAAGTCATTTGATTTTCCATTGATACGATGAAGAAATTTCAGAGAGAAAAGAAAGGATGTACGAAATTTACAGTAGAGAAGAAGTAAGGTGTGAGAACGGGAGAAAAACTGAAATGGAAGTATCTGGAAACTTATTTATTTTTCAATGATATAATTGCAATTATATATCTGCATTCAATCTACTAGAGTTTAATTTTTGCTAACCGTTGAAATAATTGCATTCATTCATTGATATAATTAGTTGTTTTTTTATTTTGTTTATTTACATATTAACCAAAATTAAAATATTAACCATTATAAATTAATTGAAATAATTCATTTCTAATATTTAATATATTTTATGTATTAATTAAAATAAACAAATTAGTATTTTGATTTAAAACAAAATTGGCTCCAAATATTTTTAATATAGAAGTTTGAGTTGTTTAAAGGTTGCTTATTTTTTTACCATTGGAGTGAAATGTTCAAAGGTTGCTTATAAGTGATGTGACTTTGTGGGAACCATTTTATGGAAGTTATGCAACTCCTCAAGCGATGGCAGGACTCCTGCCGCAGGAGATGCTCTTACAATCAGAAAGGAGAGAGGTAAGGAGCAACTGTGCGGATTATCCTCCAGTGTAATAGCAAGTGTGTGAACATTGTGACCACTAGAGAAACTAGGAAAGAAGGCAAGATAGAACTGTAGGCGGCGTACCTAACTAGTAAACATTTAAATTCTTATTATTATCAATTCTCTAAACTACAAACTTTCAATTTTAACTTGTATACTGTTAGTAACAGACCCCAAATTGGGATTGTATATAAAAGGCGAAATAAGAATAGACCCAATGGTACAATGGTTGAAGATTTTGTTAAATGTAGTAACTAGGACAGAATAATTCTGCGATGGAGTTATTACAAGTAGATATCATTAAATATAGTGATTAGAAGAGAATAATGCTATAATGGAAGTAGGATTATGTTAGACAGAAGTTATGGTTGTTATATAATTATTGTTAGGCAGTTATTTCTTATTCTGATTATTACATTATTATTAGGCATATTAGGCAGCAATTATGTTTTAGGAGCAGTTATTATATTATTAGTGCAGTAACTGTCATAAAATAACTGCTGTATGGCAGTTTCTTGTTGACAGTTTGTGTTATTATAGAATATAAATAGGGAAGAGGGAATATGGGAGGGATTATCTGATGAAATAGAAAGGGATTGGGGTCTTGTTAGGCATTGGGAGAGACTAGAGACTCTCATATGTTCTCTAGAATTGTATTGTAATCTTACAATTTATACTAATATATCAGTTGGTTTCTATCAACTGGTGATCCTGGTTATTAATGGAGTCTACAAGAGGAGAAATGGAATTACGCTTCGAAGAATTGGAACGCGCAAGGGAAGAAGACAGAAGGAGAATAGATCCTATCTTAGAATCTGTCCAGCAGTTGCAGAATTCGGTTCAAGCACTGCAAACATCCTTAGGCATATTAGGCAGCAATTATGTTTTAGGAGCAGTTATTATATTATTAGTGCAGTAACTGTCATAAAATAACTGCTGTATGGCAGTTTCTTGTTGACAGTTTGTGTTATTATAGAATAATTCTATTTTCCAAGTGATCTATGATTTCATTTGTCTTTGTTAAAATGTATATCATTGTTGCTGCAGCTATTGTTGTGAAAAAAAAGAGACAGCCACTTGCTAGAGTCCTTCTGTGACATATAAAATATATGTCACTGCCAAAACCATTTAGCTAGCTACTGCTGTGGACATTAAAGATCCATGGGATCCCATAAGCTATTATCGTGTTTCATATGTATTGTGGTCATCATGTTTCAAACACCAAAAAACCGGTGGAATATTGTTTTCACACCTATAAGTTGTTCTCTTCGAGGACTACATGAGAGTGGGGGGGGGGGGTTGTTAGTATCACACCCCACTCAGGAAAGTATATAAAAGGAGAAATAAGAACGGATGCAATGGTACATTTAGTAAAGTTATTGTTACATATAGTGATTAGAAGTAGATATCACTGAATATAGCAAGCAGGAGAAAATATTTCTATAATGGAGTTATTGGAATTTGGATTATGGGGAAGAGTAAGAGAATTAGGAAAAGATAGATGGCTATAAACAATAGAAGAGATGGAAATCATCTATGCATTGGTGACAGAATTGGGCCCTAGGACAGGGAGGTGCAGACCCTCAAACATCTGCAGTGCTGTAAAGAGAATTCAGGGTAGATTTTCCCATTTCCTTCTACCAAATACTAGGTTCCTACTATATATGAACTTCAAGTTTTATGCTGCTACCTGTGGGGATTTAAAAAATTTCCATCCAGGGTTTGTTATTTGGCTTCTTAGATTATTGAATTGCAAATAAATGAATTTATTGCTCAAGAAAAAGCAGATAAATTTTTACATGATTTGTTTTTTTATGTTATTGTTTGATGTGTGCATTTTACATTTCCCCGGTGTACTTAAATTGTTTGTATTAATTGTTTCAATATGTCACTCTGCCAGTATAATTTCTTGACAAGACTTCATTTTTTTACAAGGTTCATAGAAAACTTTGTTGGGCTTCACAAATCATTCATAAATGCTTACCATTGTTTTTTTTATTTGTTGTTTCTAAATAGGCATACTGCTTATACAGAGAAAACAAGTTGGATGAAGCTTTGGAGTCTTTGAAAAGACAAGAGAGAGATGATGAAACAATGCTTTTGGAATCTCAAATTTTGTATCGTCTTGGGAAAATGGATGCTTGCGTAGATATCTACCAGAAGCTCCAAAAGTCCAAGATTGATAGTTTGGAAATAAATTCTGTTGCTGCCTTAGTTATGGCAGGGAGGTCATCTGAAGTTCAAGGATTGCTGGATTCACTTCGGGTAAAAGCAAAAGACAGCTTTGAATTGGCATACAATACTGCCTGTTCTTTGATTGGAAGGGAGAAATACACAGATGCTGAGCAGCTCTTGCTGTTGGGCCGAAGGTGATATGCTATTTTGATTGTGAAATCATGATATTAAGCAAATTTACCTTCAACTTTTTCATGGGCAATTCAACTCCAGTCTCTGTGATGTGTATATAGCTACTCTATATAAAATATCAGTGACTAGATGTGATAGTGATAATGACACCTAGTTGTTACCCACCACGCTTAGTGAGTATGTGCTTGTGTGTTCTAAAGTTTTGTTTTAAATTTTTTTGTACTTTTGAGTCATGATAAAAACTCGTCTTTTGATCTTTGACCAAGCTCCTTTATGTTGGGTAATCAAGTATGATTGGTGTGAGTAAAAAAAATATCTTCGGTAAACATGGGCAAAATGTGATCCATTTAATTGGAAGGACCCATGAACCTAATGCCTCATTTTTTTGTGCTTGAAATGTGATGTTAGATCTTCTGGTGTGGTGTCTCAATTTGTTCATTGGATTTAGTTTCTAATTGTTTTGGGTTTGAAATTTAATGTTAGGCCTGCTGGTGTGGTGTCTCAATATGTTCATTGGATTTAGTTTCTTCGTTATTTTTGCTATTTGGACCCCTTTGACCCCAACAATTGGCATTATAGCTGATGGTTTGGCTTGGGTAAGTATCTGAACCGTAGTTGATGAACATCGTTTCAAACCATGTGGCTTTTTGTGGGAAAAAGTGCTCACTCATTGGTCGAGAAATGGCTCTTGAAAAAATGGTCTTGGTCTCTAAAGACCCCATTGACTGGTGAAGAACATGCTTGATCAGTGGGGCTTGTTAACAACATTGAAGGTAAGGATGGGAAGGTCAAAAAAATGACAGATAGTGAGTGATGCCGAACAGAACTTGTCTGGCTGTTCATCCCAGTTTCGGTACTCCACATGTCTGTCACAACTCACAAGTGACTGTTATGTATGGTATGTGTCCAGTTCTAAACCTGTCTGGGTCTTTAAAAATATGAACATGGTGGGGAAGAATACAGATAGGTAAGCTATAGGAGTATAGGTACAAGTGAGGTTCACTTTTAAGACTATCCCAATCATGTTGCACCAAAGCCAGCAAGGGTTCGTTGAGTATGGCTAGATATCTTTCGATTGACATTTATGCAGGGCTGCCAAACAGCTGTTAGGAACCTAAGATAGTGCATGGTATTGGACTTGTGTGACAATGGTGAATGACATGATGGGTCCACTTCAAGAAGGTATTGGACTTGTGTGACAATGGGGTGTATATTTTAATAAATAACACGTGGTAGTTTAGCAAAATTTCAGGACAAACACTGATTGTCCCTGTCAATTTCTTGCTGGATATGTAATAACTAATAATGGCTGCATTGGTAGCATGTTTATTGGATCCTGTTTTGAGGGCCTTGTACCACTGTAATGCACAAAGCTATCTGCTCGATTTGTGCATCAATTCAATGGATTATTTTATTAGGTACAAGAAATGAAGCAATATATAAAAATTCATGGTTAACTGTTTTAATCAAATTTCGCATGTTATTTTTGTTTTTCTCATCAGTCGTTGGTGGTCTCTACTTCAAAAATTTAACCTATTCACTCAAAAACTTATTACCTAGGAAATAATCCCCGAAGTTGCTTATACTTGTGTTAATTCATATATTTTTTTTAATCAGAATTGGTCACGAGACCCTGGCGGATGAGAACTACGCTGATGACGAGATAGAAATTGAACTGGCTCCTATTGCTGTGCAGTTGGCCTATGTCCAACAGGTAAAGATTCTTATTTTTCAAAATAATATTTCCCCTTCTTGAAAATATGACTTTTTATAAGAGCCAGAAATATTAATTAAAGATTGATGGACAGTTTCTTGGGCGTAAGCAAGATGCTATTGAAGCTTACACAAACATAATTAAACGAGATATGGCCGATGAATCATCTATTGCAGTGGCAGTCAACAATCTTATTTCGTTGAGAGGTCCAAAAGATGTTTCTGATAGCATAAGGAAACTTGAACGGCTGAAAGAGAAAGAAACACAAAGCTTTCGCCTAGCCAATGGACTGAACTTTAAGCTTTCAGCAAAAGAAAGGGAAGCAATATATGCAAATAGGGTTCTTTTGCTTCTTCATGCCAATAAGCTTGACCAGGTCTTTCATCTTTGTCTTCTTGTCCTTCTTAAGTCATCATTTACTTGTCGTTAATTCTTTTTATTTTTGAAACTTTGCAAGGGAGCATGCTGTTAACAATTTATGTACAATTGTAATATGTAGGCTCGAGAGCTTGTTTCTGCATTGCCAGACATGTTTCCAGAAAGTGTGATACCGGTATTGCTGCAAGCTGCTCTCTTGGTTAGAGAGAACAAAGCTGGGAAGGCTGAGGAAATACTGGCACAGTTTGCTGGTAAGTTTCCGGAGAAGTCCCGGATTCTTTACTTAGCCAGGGCTCAGGTGGCGGCTGCAGCTGGCCACCCACATATTGCAGCTGATTCTCTAGCTAAGATACCGGATATCCAACACATGCCTGCCACTGTCGCCACCCTTGTGTCTTTAAAAGAGCGAGCTGGTGACATTGAGGGGGCAGCTGCTGTGCTCGACGCTGCAACCAAATGGTGGTCTAATGCTATGACTGAGGACAACAAGCTTAATGTTATAATGCAAGAGGCTGCTTCATTTAAGCTCAGGCATGGCAGGGAAGAGGATGCTGCTAAACTCTTTGAAGAGCTCATTAAAAGTCAGGAAAATTTGGAAGCACTAGTTGGGCTGATAACCACAGTTGCCCGCGTGGATGTTGTTAAGGCCGAACAGTACGAAAAGAAACTGAAGACCTTACCTGGTTTAAAGGGAATTGATGTGGACAGCTTGGAGCGTACTTCTGGAGTGAAGAAAGTGGAAGGTTCTGCTAACATTGGCATCACCGATACAAACGAGGAAGGAAAGAACAAGTCAAAAACAAAGAAAAAGAGAAAGAGAAAGCCAAGGTATCCTAAAGGGTATGACCCTGCTAACCCAGGTCCTCCACCAGATCCAGAAAGGTGGCTTCCTAAGCGTGAAAGATCAAGTTTCAGACCCAAGAGGAAGGACAAAAGAGCTGCTCAAGTTAGAGGCTCACAGGGTGCTGTAGTTAGAGAAAAGAATGATGCTGGTGCCTCATCCAATAATTCAAATCCAAAATCAAACCAGGCAACCACCTCCAAAGGAGCTACACAGAATGCAGTTTCTGAGCAAACCAAGCCTTCATCTAAGTCGTCGAGAAAGAAGTCTAGGAATTAACTAGGATTCGAGGTTTCTGGTAGACAATTTATTTTTGTTGCTTTTAAGACTAAGCCGAGGTACATGTACAATATGCGAGTTCAATCTCTAAACTATCAGTTTTGGTTCAAGACTTCAAGTAATGAGGATATTTGTTGGATGCAAGCGTCAATGTGCGAGTTTGTCGCATGTTGTTTGGCTTTTGAGAATTCATGGAAATCGTTCCCCTTCCTTGGTTGGTATGATTATTAGTATTACTTTTGGTTTGGCAGTTTTCTTTTCTTGAATGTCAAGTAAACAACCTGTGTAAGTTTTACATAATTATTATCTAAAAATGTTTAATTATTATAACGATGCATTAACACATAATAGGATTGATATATGGTAGGATTATTTCAAAATTTAAACTCTTCATAATATATCCAGAAAGCATCCATTATGCATCATCATTTACACAACCCCATCATCAACGTATATTTTTGTGTGCTTATCTAAAAAAAACGTATATTTTGTGTATGATTAGTCCCTATACGATTCATGTAACCTTTTTTTGACGAGTCGATTCACGTAACCTTTATTATAAGCCCATATGAATTATGGGCACTGTACAATTTACCCATGCGAGTGCAATCTTTCTTGTTCCAGATAAAATAATTAGAATGTGCATCACGGTGCAAGTTCCACGTGCTTGCCCAATATTCAATGGTAGGGTTGACAAGTTGGAAGTAATGACCCTAGGCGTGAGGGAAATGTGCGACTGTCTTAGACCTCATTATACATTTATACCCTTGAAATGTGGTATAGAAATGAAACCTGATTTCTGTGGCGTTTGCATGTCGTCATCCACATTCCATGCTTTTGGGATGACATTTAATTTGTCTAACCTAATCAAGTTTAGAAATGATAGTAGAACTTCTCTTGATTACATTAATCCTATAACTAGTAGCATATTAAAAGGTTATGCAATTACGTTGGCGTGCGTTTTTGTCTATCGTGTCTGAGTGTATAAGGAACTCAATAAATTATTGTTAAAGACGAATATCAAATTAAAAATCGTGACAACGGATAAATAAATAAATAAAAGATATAATAATTTTTTTAGAAACAGGTAGAACTTTCCCTAATCAATTCGAAAACTGATATTGTACGGGAGAGAGAGAGACGGTAATCAACTCCAATAACTCATAGTTCACCAGTACCATTGATTGCACAACTACTTCTGTTCTGTCTCTTAACCAACAAGCCATCTTCTGCAACTAACTGCAACCATGGTTCTAACCTAAGTACATTAATGGACGGACCCTGAAACACAAACTGGTACACGCTTCAATCTATGACTTAAGATACTAGTACTTTTTTGCAATGTTTTTAAAATCGGACCGGAGGTCGAACCGGTGACACCTTCAGGTCATGCTTCAAACGGTCCACTCGTTTCAACAATGGTTGAACCGGATGATAAATAAATAAACAACGAAAAAATATTAATTTTTGGGGTAAAGTAAATTAAAAATTAAAAAAAAAACATTTCGGGCGGTTCGGCCCGAGTAAATTGACAATTCAAAGTGGTTCAATCGCGGTCCAATCCGATTCAACTCGATTTTGGGCACTTCAACCATACTGCGGTCCAAATGGGGTTGAACCAACCGCTAGATTGGGCGGTTCCCGATTCAACCGTCCAGTTCGATTCCGGCAACACTGTTTTTTTGTTTCTAGATATTAATAATTTAGGAATTCTACAATATAATTTAAAATCTATTAAATAGTTTTCTGTTAAAAACAGCTACTATATTCAATAATTTTTTAAAAAAGTTATTTGAAAATTGATTATATTTTATGTAATCATAATATGATTTAAATATGTTCAAACATTTAATACAATTAAATAATATTTTTAAGTTATAAGACCCAATAAAAAATAATTTTATTATTTTGTAAGTGAAGAAAAGAGTGACTTGTGAAAAATGTTATGAAAAAACCAAATTATAAATTAAATTTTCAACACCAATTTTTGTTTATCCAACAAACATCAATGTTTTTCCAATTTACTTAGCGACGAAAAAAATAAAGAATGAAATTAAAAATGTATTTAAATTTTTAATTATAAATGTGATAGATTATCTACTCTAAATTCCCTGAATATTTTATATTTTATTAGATTTGAAGTTTTATAAAAATGAGTGCAAAAAATAATTTATTATTAGCAAAATTGCATGTTATGTACTTTGCCTTAATTTAATTTTGACTTTGGTTGTCTTTTTTGTTTCAAATAGGTTGTTTACCTTAATTTAAAATGTCACTATTGAATCTTACCTTGTCTTATTTTATCAAAAAAAGTAGATTGGAAATAAAATAAAAAAGTAACTAAATAATTTTTTTATCAAAAACATTAACTAAATACAAAAGGAATTGCATACCAAAAAAAATACAAAAGGAATTGTATATTTTTGGTTAAAATAACTTATACAAATTTTAATTTACAATTACAAAAAAACCAATATGAGCAAAAAAAATATAGAAATCAAGTTTAAAAATCAATTTTAATTTAATTCTATATTATGAATTTCGATTTTTTTATATATATATTCCAACATTTTAAATTTTATAATTACAAACAATAATGATAATTGATTACATAATAATTCGAATGTTGACTTTTTTTATTTCTGCAATTCTTAAATTTTAAATAATTATAGTAAATTTATTTTTATTACATCATTATATTATATTATATTAATTTTAATGAAATATAATTTTCTTTGAAAATAAATATGATTTATTTGGTAAAAAAATCTATAATTGACTGAAAAAACATAGCCCTCTTTAATATAATGAAACCAAATCTCCTTTTTTTTGACGAATGATCAAAACAAATCTCAAATTACAATAATCATATTGAATTACCATATTAGATTGTAGTTATTTTTTATTACCAAAAAAACAAATTGTAATAAATCCACAATTCGCGGATGACACAATGTTGTTGGGCAAGGCCACGTGGGAAAATCATTGGAGTATAAAGTCTTTACTTCGTGCTTTTGAATTAGTGTCCGGTTTGAAGGTTAATTTCCATAAGAGTAAGTTAATTGGCATCAACACCCCGGATGATTTTTTGGAAAGAGCTAGCGTCTTCCTTTATTGTAGAACGGAAGCTTTACCGTTCAAGTTTTTGGGTATTCCGATTGGTGCAAATCCTAGATGGGAAGTTACTTGGAGCCCCGTTCTTGTTGTGCTTAGAAAACGTTTGGCTTTGTGGAAGGGTCGTTTCTTGTCGATTGGTGGTCGGGTTGCTCTCATCAACTCCGTCTTGAATAGCATCCCTCTATACATGCTATCATTCTATAAAGCTCCGAAAGTGGTGATTAAGAAGATGATCAAAATTCAAAGGGATTTCCTTTCGGGTATCAAAGAAGGAGACAAGGAAATGTGTTGGGTTGCTTGGGATAAAGTTTGCAAAGCAAAAAAGGATGGCGGCCTTGGTATTAAAAATCTCGAGTTATTCAATATTTCTTTGTTATATAAGTGGAAATGGCGGGCTTTGACGGATACTAATGTCTGCTGGAACCATTTGTTGAGACATCGTTATGGGGACTATGCTACTACTTTTGTTCATAACTCGGCTGAAGGTATATCTAGCCGGAACTCGGAATCGATTTGGTGGAGAGACTTGGTAAAGTTGGATGACAATCTTGAGGAACGGCGAAGGTTCGCGTGGTGTATTAAAAGGGGGCTTGGTGACGGAACCTCCATTAATTTTTGGAAGGATCAATGGCTAGGCATAGAGCCTTTATTCAAAGTTTTTCTGCTGTTATGTGATGGGGAAGGGCAGCAGCAGCTCTTGGTGGTGGACTTGGGTGCATGAAATGGTGAAGTTTGGGTGTGGTCTACACCGTGGCAGCATCACACAGATTCGGTTTGGGTGGCTGAAAGCCAAATTTTGGACAGCATTTTACAGTCAGTTAAGCCGGCTAGAGGAAGGAAAGACGCATGGCTATGGCCACATGATACTTCCAAGAGTTTCACGATAAAATCTTTTTATCATCAGCTGTCTTGTAGTGACAAATCTTCCAACATTTCGAACCATCAACACTTGTTAGGGGGACTATGGAAATCTATTGTCCCTTCGAAGGTTGTAGTCTTCGGGTGGAGGTTACTGTTAAATTACTGACCAGTGCGTGAGTAGCTGTTGCACAGGAACGTCATCCACTACGAGCTAGAAGTTGGTTGTTCGTTTTGTAATTCCTCTCGCGAGTCTGTCGAACATCTTTTCATCACTTGTGGTTTTGCGCGTTCTGTTTGGCATATTGTTGGTACTTGGCTAGGTGTTGACGTGGATGTCTCTCTGGGTGTGGAGGATTTCTTTAGTAATTGTGGTCAGTGGTGTACAGGGAAGAAAGCAAAGCGGGTGAAACATCTCTTCTGGTTAACTACTTGTTGGAGCATTTGGCTAGCTAGGAACGGAGTCATATTCAAAGAGGAGGAACCAAATATAGAGGGGGCTGTTAACCGGATCAAGAACTTTTCTTGGAGTTGGTGTCTTTATAAACTCAACTGTAATTCATCTTTGTTTGTATCTCTATGGTGGTCTAACCCACTTACATTCCTTAACAATCTGTAATCTAGTAGGGGGAGAAACAGTGGGCTAGGTTGTTGTTTTCCCACTGTGGTGCAGGTTGTACGAGGTACTCTTTTTTCTTCTTGAGTCTTTTTCCCATTGGGTTTTGGCTCAGGGAGGTTTTAAGGAGGCCCTCCCTCTTTCCTATATCTCCATTGTAAAGGTTGAGCACCCCTTGTGCTCCCTTCAATGATTTTTTTCTTATCTAAAAAAACATTAAAATATTTCATTTTATATTTTAAACAATATATAATGTGATTTTTTTATTGATCTTTGACCGTTTCAATGTTCAATACAAAGAAAAGAGTCTCTCTAGCTAATCTAGAGTTTCATAAAAAAGGAGTAGATTACTATTTTGGCACTCACGTTCAATCTTTTAGATTTTTTTTTATGAACATAGATGAAATGACAAATAAACACTACGTACCGACGACTGCTCACACCCGGGTTCGAATTCGAGAATCGACATTCACATGTGGCTGGAATTGAAACAAGAACATCTTTTAAATTAAACCTATTCAAGATTTAAAAAAGAAAGAGAACAGCGATCTTGAGTTGTAATTTTATCGCCGTCGCTGCAGGGGGGGTCTCCTTGGCCTTCTCCCCCTTTCCAATCACCGTCTTGTGCCTCGTCCTCTGCTGCTGATCGATTGACTCTGATCGGTTTCGATCTCTGATCCGAGAGGAGTGATTTCGCAATCTGGGTTGGCCCGATCTGGACCGCGGCGCCGCTTTCTCTGGGCGAAGGTTAGATGGTCCCGGATTCTCTGGATTACGATTGATCGCCGCTGAAGGAGGGGAGAGTTTGTCCGCCTCGTCTGCTGGTGATCGATTGCTACTCGGTTTTGATCTCTGATCCGAGAGGAGTGTAGTTCGTTGTTCTGCTGGTCTGGATATTGTTGGTTATCTGGCCCGCGGCGCCGCTTGCGGTTCTGCTGGTCTGGATATTGTTGGTCCGCGAAGGCTTGTTGGTCCTGGATCTCCGCTCTTGCATCGTGATTTGTTCTTTCCGCTGAGCCGTTCAAGGTCACTGACCCGCGGCGCTGCTGGTTTGGATCTTCCTTTTTGGTGGATCTGCGCGTTTTAGGAGGTCCGTGGTGGGCTTCTGTCTCGCGGTAGTTTGTTGATTTGAACGGGAAGGGGTCAGTGCTGCTCGCGATGGTGGCTGGTAGATCGCTCTTGGATTCTCATTCACGGCAACATCCGCCTTCGATGCCGCTTCTTCGTCTTTCGTCGTCAACATTTGCTGAATGTCGCTGATTTGCGTCATGCTTGGTTGTGTCACGGTGTTGGCCGGTGGCGCAACACCGCGGTGGTGGCTGGTGATCGACGACCTCGGTCAAGCTCGGTTGTGTCGCGGTGTTGGCCGGTGACACGGCTTCGCGGTGGTGGCTGGTGTTTCGACGTCGAAAGAAAGAGAGTGTGCTGATTCGGTGGGTGCTGTTTTGGAGGGTTTTTTCTATGTGTTTATCAGATTTGTCTTGGTGGTTGTTGTCGCACGGCCATTGCTGGACGCCAGTTTGAAGTTTGTATCACTGCCGGGCTCCTCCCCTCTGCCTTCAGCTCCTGAGCCCCTTCTCTCTCCTGGCCTCCACCTCTAACCTCGATCAGATAGAGCGCTTAATGTGAGGATAGTGAGGTGATGCTGGATGTTATGGTGTGGTGCTCAATAAGCGGTGGGTGGTGGTGTGGGGGCTTTCAGGGGTTGCCCTGCTTCGGAGTTTGGGTCCCTAGACAGTTAGCAGTTCTCTTCGCCGGGCTCCTCCCTTTGCCCTCAGCTTCTGAGCCCCTTCCGAACCGTCTCCTGGCCTCCACACCTAACCTCGATATTTGGGAGTGTGCTTAATGTGAGGATAGTGAGGTGGTACTGGCGGTGGTGGTTCGGAGTGTGTGCTCAGTTGGCGATGGGTGGAGGTTGTGTGGGGGCTTTTCTGGTGTTGGCCTGCTTCCTTTTTTGGTTGTCCTCGTCGCCTTAGTATTTCTTTTATTAGAGCTATTTGGTTGTTTATTTTAGGAGTCTTTATTGGGCTTTCTATTATTGTCCTCATTGTCAAGGGTTTTGGTCTAGTCCCCCATTGTGCTTTTTATGTCTTCTCTTTTTTAATAAATTCGGACTGGCTGCCTGGTTGTTAAAAAAAAAGATTTAAAAAAAATGTAAAGGTAAAATTTAACTAAACATGATTTTTAAAAAAAAAACAAAAAATAGGGAGAGTAGCGCGCTGCACACAAAACAACACCAGAAGAATCGGTATTGCTTTTCCGTCTCCCGCCATCTGTAGATAGATGCGAAGAAATTCAGTCAACAATTTCCTCGTGCCGCCACGTGTCCACCCCCAATCTCTTATCAGAACTTCCCCCCGTATTTGCACTCGAAAATTCACCATTACTTTCTATCTATTTTTATTTTTTGGCCCATTTGTTTTATTTTCTTTTGTTTATTCAAGTATTTTTTTCCATATTAAATAAATTCCCCTTTTTTCTCTCGCGCTATCTCTCTCTTGTTTTCCGCAAACTCGATCGGCATCGGCACCACTCGAGGAGGAAAAACCCACCACGACGAAATTCCCTCCGATTTTTCCTTAGCAACCACAAATCCACATCTCATCATTCTTCTCTCCTCACAGGTTTCCAATTCCATTCCCCATACGTTTTCTCTCCTTTTTTCCTTTCCAACGCCGAAATTAGGGTTTTCTCCTTCATCTGGTAATTCGTCCTCATTCCTTTTCCTTTTTCGTACGCTCTTATTCTTTTATTCTGCTCCATTACTTTCAGTAGTTTCCTTTGAATCTATTCCTCAGAAGTCAGACCTCTCGGGTTTACGAGAAAAAAAATTACAAAAAAAAGAAAGCAGAAATTTCGTCTTGTTTTTCGTTTTTGTGAAAAAAAAAACGATTCTATTTTTCTTCCTTTTAATTCCATTCTAGCTGTTTTCTTTTTTCCTAATTAATATTATTTGGTTCCTCTCAAGAAACTCTGTGAAATTTTTGGTGCGTTGTTTTAGTTTGTCATCTGAAATCGAGGGTTTCATTGTTAGATCTCTTACACGCCTTTCTTTATTTTTTTTCTCCCTCTTCTCGTTCCTGTGTCATTCTCGTCTTTTGAACCCCAAAAAAAAATTGAAAAGAGTCCCCTTCCAAAAAATTAGGGTTACGCTGATTGATTTAGGTTAGGGTTTGTGTATAGATATATGGCGTTATCGCATCGACCGATTTTTCCCGGTGGTCTTTCTGAGGATAATTTGGTTTCCCCGATGAGGATGGGGAACGGGTACCGAGTGGAGGGTATTCCCGAGAAGAGTGGTGGTGATGAATTTGGTAAGGGTTGGCATGATGTTGAGAATTGCTTTGATTATGGAATGGATAGGAGTGATAGGGGTACCACTCAGGAATCTGTCTCTAAGGACATTATTGATCTTTTGCCTTCGGATCCATTTGGAATGGACATCAGTACTACCTTCACGGCCATCACCGGATGGCTCGAGGATTTGGAGGTCGATTATGGTGGATACGATTATGGTGGATATGATTATGGTGGAAACGGTGGGGATGAGCTTCGGGCGAGTGGTGAGGATTACCAAGTGTTTGCTGGGTTGAATTTTATTTGGAATAATACTGTGAGGTTCCACCATTTCCCCCAAAGGGGAGGGGGAAATGTGTGCTTTGAGGAGAGGAAATTTCAAGGGCCTAGTGGATTGGGTGAGTGCTCTCGGAGAGATATTGGAGATTCATCCTGCAGTTTTGGTTCTGGATCTGCATGTGACATGGATGGAGTGTTGGGATTTGGCTGTGATTATAAAGATGTGGCGATTGCTAGTGTGTCGGGTGACACAAACATGAATGATGTGAATATCCGTGGAGGAGATGAACTCTCTCCTCATCCGGCTTTAGGTTTTTCTCTTTGTTATCTGGGCTTGTCTGATCTTCTTTCTGTTGAGAGAGTATGTAAATCTCTGCATTCTACAGTTCGAGGTGATCCGCTTTTGTGGAGAAGTATACATATTGACCAGCCTTTAAATGAAAGGATCACTGATGATGTTCTTTTGGAATTAACCAAAAGGGCTCAAGGTAATCTTCAGTGCCTGAGCCTGGTGGAGTGTAACAGGATAACTGATGATGGTCTGAAGCGTGTTCTTGAAGTCAACCCCAAATTAATCAAGGTGAGCATGCGTTTGCTTATTTGTGGATTTCAAACTAGAATTTAGATATGTTAAAGTTCATATGAAGCATGTATGTTTAGACTTGTATATATTTAACATTGATATTGCTGGTGCTGTTGTTGTACTTTGATTGTGATGCAATTTATTTTAAACATCATTGGTTGACACTTTTTTATAATTTAGAATTCAGCAGTTACTTCTTTGAACAATTTTGTCCTTCACATCACAATTTCACAATAGGTATCTGTTTCCTGATTTTTTCATTACAGAAATTGATTCAAGGTCATTCTAGATCCCTCTTTAGGATATTAATCAGTTATTGGTAGATGTGTAGATGCATGTAGGTGTAGAAAATGCTTGATATTTGTCCAAAATGACTTATTAAAATATCCTTGACTGTTATTGTGTATTTGTATTGCTGATTTATTGTTGTGATAGTTTTAGCAGTCAATTGTATTGCTGTTTGCCTTCCATCATGCGTTGGTAGAAAACGTGCTATATTATTTCTTTGTGGTTGTGGGAATTAAATCCCATATTTGAAGGGAAGGCGTGACAACGGAAATAAAAATTGATAATAGATCAAGTCGAGGCACATTGTTTCGACTGTCAACTGAGATTTGTAGCTTATTTTACTGTTTTGATAATTCATGTTAAACAATTCTGTTCCATTCTATAAATCTTGGCACCTTTCAGTAAGTTCACTGATATTTGTGGTAGTTTCACATGTCATGTGATTAAGTCTTGGTATGCTTGAATTCCTGACTTTGTGAACTGTCATCGTATTAACTGCTATGAGCATTGAATACTTTAGAACTCTCAGCTAGAATTAAGTTTTTTTCTCATCCATATTTTTGACAACTAACCAAGTATTATTTTGTTCTTTGGTAAAACTCTGCAGTTGAGTGTTCCTGGATGCACAAAACTTAATATTGAAGGTATTGTGGGTATGTTAAAAGCTTACAACTCTATTGGTACACAAGGGGTGAAGCATTTATACATGGGTAGCCTTTATGGTGTTACACAGCAGCATTTTGAAGAACTGAAGCTCTTGTTAGGCACTAACAGCCAGCTGCAGCAGCACTCCCACAAGCCACACTTCTATCGCAGGGGAAACCTGTATCTGTCCTTTGATGATGATCGGGACATAGATATTGAAGTTTGTCCACGTTGCCAGAGTTATAAGCTTCTATATGATTGTCCAGCAGAGGGTTGTCAGGAGATTGGGCACACCTCTCAGGTGTGCAGGGCTTGCATTATTTGCATACCGCGTTGTAGTCAGTGTGGCCGCTGCATCAAGAACAGTGCATATGAAGAAACATTTTGTCTGGAACTGCTTTGCTCTTCTTGTAACAAATAGATGATTAAATGTTCAGAAATGACAGATGGAAAGGTTGAGCTAGCCAGGTCAGTTGTTATCCACGAACAAATTTAGGGCATATTGTATTGTGTTATATAGGATTATCATGCGGAAGTCTTGTGAAATGTCGGGTGCTGTTGGACTTGTGTGGTATTCAGTGTCGGAAGTGGGAAGCATTTTGTGGGGATTTTTTTCTTCTTGTAGAGAAAGTGGAAATTGATTTCATTTGTGTTTCTGCCGCTGCCGAAGTATCCTGCAAGGAACAAATCAATTACCATATGGTTTTCGACTCTACTACATGATTACAACGAGTTTTCAATTACGTGACACTCTGGCTACGAGAGAGGGCTGCAGTTAGAGCGATATGCTTTGCAGTGCAACCACCGTTCTAACTGGGTCACTTTCGGATAATATTTGTGAGCTCTATTGCTTGACCGATTTGAATCACCTGATCTCTAAACTTCTGGTTACTTCTTCATTAACTGTATTGGTATTTGGTAATTCACTCTTTCGAGGTCGGGTCTATGTACTCAGTTTATTCTTTACCCGTCCTTGGATAAGAGAAAATAATAAGTGGCTATTACAATTTATTTGAATCCATGCTTATGTGCTTATGTTATTTTAGCTTGTATCTGGTGAAACTCATTTATGAACGGATCTTAATATGAATATTTTGGGTATTTGCTGATTATACTTTTGTATGCTTGTTTCCCCTTGCATAGAGATTCCTTTTTATTACTATGTTCTTTTATAAGCAAAAAGTGGTAAACTTAAGATGATGTATTTGGACCAAATACATCAACTTTTGTATGTTAGTTCTAAATCCGTATAGCGAACTGTCTACAATATGGCAGTCTTGTACCTTCAAATTTATAATGAACCTGATATATTTTGATTGTTATCTGTCTTATCCGATCGCAAGTAATTGAAATACGTCGCTCGATGTGAATTTTATTAACATTAAATTTATGAAACACATGAGGCCTATTTCCGTCTTGAATCCATATCTAATTATGTTAGCTGCTTGAGGAAATGTTGCTAAACACGGCAGTTTGCTCTTACTTTCACCTAAGATGAATGCATGAAAAAATATATAAAAAAGAAAGAATTGTGTAGTTTGGTGCCTACAGATTACTGCCCACTACATTACTGTCCTCCTAAGAAAGTTATTCTTCGCCTCTTCAAGTGTGTATGCAAACCTGTAGAAAGCAAGAATAAGCTTCATAAAAGGCTAGTTGCTTTCTGCTGCACTAGGAAACTAAGATAAGATAAATGAAAAGGTGTGGACAAAGTCATCCAAAGCCAATAGCCTACGTTTTCGTTGCCTTGGCTTGTCCGAGGATATAATATACCTGACAGTGACACCAAGGAACCATCCGAAGGAAGAAAGGGATACAATGCAATAAACCATTATTTATTTATCTACTGCCCTACTTAAATTTAAATGTCTACTAATGTTGTCATACTTTCTGTGTTTAATTAAAGTGTAGCTTGTTGCCCAAGTTTTCACGTTTTAGATTATTTATTTACCCGTTTTGAAAATACTCAAAACGGATTTATCTAATAAATAGGTAAATCTGTTGTGTATTAAAAAATAACAGTTTTTTTAAATTAATTTTTTTAAAAAAGGTTATAAAAACACTACTAAAAATCCGTTAAAGAGTTAAAACTAATCTAAAAATTATAAAACCACCACTAAAAATCTAATAAAACCAAAATAAGGTTATGCAAATTTTTTTAGATTTTTTTGGAGATTTTGAAAAATTAAAAAAATTAATCAAAAATAATAAATGATGGAATTTGAGATTTGAAGCCCCGCAGTTCCGATAGATGTCCCTTCTTGGGGTGTATTGATGCCTGGTTTTTTTTTTTCGGATTTCATGGTTGTGGTTTTATTACAATCGGAGTAGGTTGCTCGAAAACCGATTTTTTAGCCTAAATTATTCACACGACATACAACTTCATCACGTGTTAACGAATATCTACGCACTAAACAGAACAAAAAGACAACCGATATTCATATCTATTTTATTTAATTTTTTAACAGATTTATCACTTTTATTTATTAATTATTTTACAAAACAGATTTACCGATTTATTAGATAAATCCGTTATTATCTAATAATAGATAAATCCGTTATTGAAAAATAACAAAAAATGGATTTAAGTATTTCTTAGGTAAATTCGTTTTGTTATTTTTGAAAACCGGATTTATCTAATTAAATATAATTCCGTTTTTGATTTTTTTCCCAAAACGGATTTAGAAGTATATAGAAGTATTAGTATCTATAGTAGGGGGAACTGTGGTAGCCCAAAAAAAACCCTTAGCTAGTGGATGAAGCCATACTCTGCAATATTCTATCTATAGTATATAGAAGTATTAGTATCTCAACTACAAAACATATAGCTAGATGTAAAAATTCATTGCTTCTCTCCCACTCCCATGTCACTTATTGTTTTTTTTAAGAGTTGTTGGTGAGTATTATGTGCTAATATTTAAGAGGTTTAAACTCTGGACCTCCTGTTTTGATTTGTTAAGGTGTCCTATCGAGCTATGTATAACAGACCACTTAATTAATTGGTTTTGACCCACTTTTGAAAAGTGTTACATATTTTTAGAATTTTTTTTCTAATGCCTAAAATAGCTTGTAGTCTAGAAATTAAGGGTAAGAGTAATCTTATCTAAAAACATCTTCTACCATATATATAAAGGCTATATGGATTACATTGTTAGCTTTTAGGATGTAATGTTAATAGCATTGAAGGTTTTTGCCACACAATACCTGACTACTTTCCACAAGTCTTATTAATACTAATAGGTAGATTGAGTAGATAGGATCTATTGATTCAAAACCTAAGTAAGTAGTTTTCTTCTCGCACTGTTCGCATTGTGGGAGAAAACCCTAGCGCAGCTCCTCCTTTCGATTCTGCTTCTTGGGGGGGGGGGGGGGCTTTGGGGCCCCCCTCACTCCCTCTGTCTTCTCTCCTCCGTCCCCTCTTTCGACTCGACCTCCGCCTCCATTCCGCCATCTCACCACCTTCCCCCACCACCTTTCTCTCAATCGTCTACTCTAACCATCTTTCCCTCCCACCATCCCCACCTTCTGCCTCTCCCCTTTCTTTTTTTGGTTTTGCGTTGAGTTGAGTGTTTACTCTTGTCTCTTGCTTTAGTTGATGGAGGTCCAAATTTGTATTTGTTACCTTGGTGTTTTGGAGTAGTCTTCTTTTTTGAAGGCTTGTTTTAAGGTGTTTTAGTCCAAGGTATTTTGGCAGCTCTGGTGTCTTGGTATGACCTCTCTTCTGTCACAGTTGAGCTGTTATTATGGTGGAGCCTTTAGTTGTAGACAAGTTTTTCTTTGCTCTGACTGCCTTGATGTATCTCAGTACTACCTAATTTTGAGCATGGTCTAGGTGTTTTGGGCATCTTGTTGCTTCATTGTGCTTCTTTGTTTAGCAGTGGTCCTCCTACTCAAGATGCTTGGTGTTCCTGTGGCTTAGAGGAGTGATTTTCCCTTTTTCCGAAAAGGTGTTGAGGAATGGTTCTAACTCAGGAGTATTTAACAGTATTTCGTGTAAAGGGGTGTTATTAGAATTGGGGAAATTGGTGTGGTGTGAAGTCGTGGTTCAAGAGTGAGGTTGTTCCTTGGGTGTGGTGAGATTGATAGTGCAACTTGGAGTTTGAAAGGGTGGACTCTTTGGTCCTGTATGTTTGTGAGTTGGCTTTGGTATTTGTTGCTCTTGTGGTGTGTTTGTTGGTGTATAGACTGAATTCTAAGGGGTGTAGATAGAAGAAAAGAAAAGGCCCAGTATTGAAACAATACTGACCCAATATTCTGTTTGTCTCAGGTACTGTGCACTTGAAGATTAATGGGCTATGACCCGACCCAATCTTTTCACAGGGAAAGGTTATACGCAGCTACCAAGATTGATCAACACATTTTCCCTAATTCTCTCTTCTCTGAGATACGTCGCTCTTCTGCCTTCACTGCTCTTCTTCTCTGTCTGTTAATCTTCTCTGCTTTCTTCTGCTGTAAACCTAATCTTCTTTCTCTTAGTTGCAGGTTTCACAAGCTTCAACAAGCAAGGATACTCAGCGTTCAGAGGCAAGGAAGATTGAAGGCGCTGGTGTTCGTACGGGAACCAGACTTCAACGCGAAGCTGAGAGAAAATGATGTTGGGTTCGTTAGCGAAGACGAAGAAGAAGGCGCAGAGGAGCGTTGTTGCAAAGGGTAGTAACAGAAGAACTTTGATTGCAAAATGTAAAACTTCTTCTTTCTATGGATGTATGAGTATGTATATATACATGATTTACAAACTGATTTTTAGAGTTTGTTACTAACAAACTCTCAACTGACTGATTTATTTCTATCCACACAAGTTTTGTGGCTAATACTCGTTTACCCCTTTTTGTAATTCGTTTTAGGGTTTCGGTTAAATCTTACACAAAATTCTAATTACAAGTATTAGTACTATAGAATCAAGATTAGTAAAACAACATCCCTTCTTAATTCTGATTCTCCTCGAAGCTGACAACCCCCATGTCTCTTCGTAGCTTAGTGAACTGTTCTCCCTTCACTGCTTTAGTGAATATATCTGTCTGTTGTTCTTTGGTAGAACAGTACTCCAGTTGAATTTTCTGCTTAGTTACCCGATCCCTTAGGAAATGGAATCGAGTCTCTATGTGTTTACTCTTCCCATGAGCAATGGGATTTTTAGCCAAGTTGATTGCTGACTTGTTGTCAAGCAGCAACTTTATGGGCTTGTTTCCCTTTAGAAACAGTTCTTCCAAAAGGGATTCAAGCCAGTTTGCTTGGCAAGCAGTTGCTGAGCCTGCAACATATTCTGCTTCACAGCTAGACAAAGCTACAATGCTTTGTTTTTTGGAGCTCCAAGAAATTGGAGCATCATTGAACTTGAATAGGTAACCACTAGTACTCCTTCTGTTTGTCTTATCACCACACCAATCCGAATCTGAGTAGCCTATCAGTTCTGCCCCCTTAGCACATTGTCCTCTAGGAAACAGAATTCCATAGTGTAGTGTACCCTTAACATATCTCAACACCCTCTTTGCAGCAAACAAATGAGGTTTTAGTGGCTTGTTCATATGCATGCTTACCAATCCAGTAGGAAAGCATATGTCAGGCCTTGTGTGACACAAGTACCTCAATGAACCAATAGTGCTTCTAAGCAAAGTAGGATCCACTGCCTCATGTCCCCCTTCAATCACTTGTATACTGCCTTCTGTAGGTGTAGTTGCTGGGTTGCATTCCAGCATGTTAAACCTCCTTAAAATGTCTGCAGCATACTTAGCTTGATGTAGAATTAGGCCTTATTCTGTATTGTGTAGTTCCAGCCCTAGGAAGTAAGATAACTTCCCTAAGTCTGTCATTTCGAATTTTGACTGCATTTGCAGTTTGAATTCTGCTATTTCTGCCTTGTTGCTGCCTGTCACCAGTAGGTCTTCCATATATAGGCAAACAATTAGTATATCAGCAGCTTGCTTCTGCTTCACATACAAGACATACTCAACTGTGCATCTTTTGAGGCCTAAGTCAGAGAAGAACTGATCTATTCTCTTGTTCCAAGCCCTTGGGGCTTGCTTTAGACCATATAGGGCCTTATGTAACCGAAATACCCTGTCTTCCTTGCCTTTGATTTCAAACCCAGGTGGCTGATCCACAAAAACTGTCCTCAAGTGGACCATTGAGGAAGGCAGATTTCACATCAATGTGAGACAAAGTCCACTCCCTGCTGCTTGCAAGGGCAATGGCCATTCTTATGGTTTCATGCCTTGAAACTGGTGAGAAGACTTCAAAGAAATCAAATCCCTCTCTTTGTTGAAACCCCTTTGCCACCAATCTGGCCTTGTGCTTCACCTCTTCCCTGCTGGATTTAATTTCAGTTTAAAGACCCATTTAACTGCTATAGACTTCATTCCTTTAGGCAGCTTAGTTAATTTCCAAGTCCCATTCTTTTCAATGGACTTGAGTTCCTCTTCCATTGCATTTTTCCAAGCTTTACTGCTCAAAGCCTCTTTCACACTAACTGGTTCAGCATCAGCCATCATGGCAAGCTGAACTAGGTCACCATCATTGGTAATTTCATCATCATTGATCACCTCAAAGTTACTGAATCTGCTTGGCAGCTGCCTCTGCCTCTGTGGTCTGGGAGCGGTGCTGGTTCTTCTGGTTCTTCATCTTCATCACTCTCACTGCTGCTGGTGTCATCATTTGGAGTAGCTGTGGGTTCTGCAGCAGCATCAACATTGTCTAAATTCACCTGTACAGTAGGTTGAGGGCTGGTTTGATTGGACTTGTTCCAATCCCAGCACTCATTCTCCAAAACAGCCACATCTCTATTAATCTCTACTTTGTTGCTAGTAGGATTATAGACTCTGTAGCCTCCTGTAGGGTGGTAGCCTACTAAAATCAAAGGCTTGCTCTTGTCCTCTAGCTTCCTCCTAGTAGCATCAGGTATATGTCCATAGCACAAAGACCCAAATACCTTTAGGTGTGACACAATAGGTTTTCTGCCTAACCAAACCTCTTCAGGCACTTTCCCTTCAAGCTTATTCGTAGGACACTTATTCAGAAAGTAGGTGGCTGTCATCACAGCTTCTCCCCATAACTTGTGAGGTAATTGCTTTTGCTTTAGCATGCTTCTGGTCATATCTAGAATGCTCCTGTTTCTTCTTTCAGCCAAACCATTGTGTTGTGGAGTGTAGGGAGGAGATAAGATAATTCCTTCATTTGAGCACAGCACTTCAAACTCATTTGAAGTGAATTCCCCTCCACCATCAGTCCTCAAAATTTGGATGGCCTTGCCACTCTGTTTTTCAGCCATAGCCTTAAACCTTTTGAAGCTCTCAAGAGCCTCACTCTTAGCATTTATCAAGTACACCCAAAGCATCCTTGAGTATTCATCCACAAAGGATATGAAATACTTATTACCTCCAATGGATTGAACCTCAGAAGGACCACATATATCAGAATACACCACTTCAAGCACTTCCTTGGCCCTTCCCTTCAAATCAGATTTGAATTTCTGCCTTGACTGTTTGCCCACTAAACACACTGTGCAGGCCTTCTCGGGTGACTATGTCCTAGGTAGTCCATGAACCAAACCCTTAGTATGCAATGAGGATAGACTTCTGAAATTTAAGTGACCATACCTTTGGTGCCATAGTAGACTTTCTGAATCTGTCTCTGTGGTGTGTAGGTATTCTGCATCAGCTGCTTCAAGACTTGTCTTGAAGGTTCTGTTCTTAGACAATGGAGAAGTTAGAATCAACTGCTCCTTAATGTCATAAAGTTTCAGTAGGTTATCTCTAATGGTAATAGAGAACACGTTCTCAATCGGCTGCCACACACTCATTAGATTATTCCTCATCTTGGGAATGTACCACACATTCTCAATTAGCACCTTCTTACCATCTGATTTTTGAATGAGTATGTCACCCATTCCTTCTGCCATCATACTCTCATTGTCAGCACACCTAATGGATGTCCTCTTGGTTGGATCAAAGTTGATCAACCACTCCTTAATGCCTGTCATGTGATTTGAGCATGCTGTGTCCAAGTACCAAATATCAACCACTGTTTTCCCATCACTTGTGGTAATCATGAAAGCCACACAATCTGCCTTGTCATGAACTGTAGCCATGAAGGCTATTGGGTCAGAATCTGAGTCTGATTCTTGAGCCACATTGCCTCCTCTTCCTTATCCTTATCTTTCTTGCCTTTGGACCAGCAATCACTCGCATAGTGGCCATATTTTTCACAATTCCAGCATTGTATGTGCTTCTTGTCAGCAGGTTCCTTATTAGCTTTAGAGCTGCTGGATCCTCCTGCCTTAGTAGAATCTGAACCATTCCCTTTGCCTTTGCTAGGATTCCAGTTTCCCTTCTTCTTCCCTTTGGACCAATTTGACTTGGAGGTTTTTGCTTGGAAGGCTGTCTCTTTCTCTTTCACCTGTCCCTCCATCTCATCAAGATTGATTTCCTTGGCCTCTAGTGTACTTTGCAGCTGCTCAACTGCCATTGTTGATAGGTCCTTAGTGTCTTGAATTGAATTCACCACAAATCCAAATCTTGGTGATAGGGATCTAACAATGTTCTCACAAATTTGCTGATTTGTGAGTTGTTCCCCATTCAATGCCATTGCATTTGTAATGGCCCTTAGCCTAGCCACATATTCTGTAACTTTTTCTTTGTCTTGCATCTTTGTACCTTCATACTTCATCCTTAATGCATTCAATTTGACTTTCTTAACTTGTGCATCTCCCACAAAGCTAACCATCAGAATGTCCCAAGCCTCCTTTGAAGTTCTTGCATTCCTTATCTTGTCAAAGTTGGATTCATCACAACCTTGATGAATCAAGTATTTCCCTTTACAGTCTTTCCTTCTGTTTTCTGCATCACTGGCCCTCTCAGCCACTGTAGGCTCTTCAGGTAGGTCTTCATACCCATCTGTGACAATATCAAGCAAGTCTTGGAAGCCAAAAATTGCTTCCATCTCAATACACCATCTGTCATAGTTCTTATTTGTAAGTTTTGGTATGTTTGTAGGTAGACTAGTTGCTGCCATTCTTGGCTCTTGAAACAACAGTCTTTCTTACTGTTTTTCTCTTTGTAGTCTGTCACACTGACTAAACCTGTCACTGAACACACACTGCACAACTTACTGCTGAATTCTTTCTGAAGCTCTTAGATACCACTTTGTTGGTGTATAGACTGAATTCTAAGGGGTGTAGATAGCAGAAAAGAAAAGGCCCGGTATTGAAACAACACTGACCCAATATTCTGTTTGTCCCAGGTACTGTGCACTTGAAGATTAATGGGCTATGACCCAACCCAATCTTTTCACAGGGAAAGGTTATACGCAGCTACCAAGATTGATCAACGCATTTACCCTAATTCTCTCTTCTCTGAGATACGTCACTCTTCTGCCTTCACTGCTCTTCTTCTCTGTCTGTTAATCTTCTCTGCTTTCTTCTGTTGTAAACCTAATCTTCTTTCTCTTAGTTGCAGGTTTCACAAGCTTCAACAAGCAAGGATACTCAGCGTTCAGAGGCAAGGAAGATTGAAGGCGCTGGTGTTCGTACGGGAACCAGACTTCAACGCGAAGCTGAGAGAAAATGATGCTGGGTTCGTTTGCGAAGACGAAGAAGAAGGCGCAGAGGAGCGTTATTGCGAAGGGTAGTAATAGAAGAACTTTGATTGCAAAATGTAAAACTTCTTTCTATTGATGTATAAGTATGTATATATACATGATTTACAAACTGATTTTTAGAGTTTGTTACTAACAAACTCTCAACTGACTGATTTATTTCTATCCGCACAAGTTTTGTGGCTAATACTCGTTTACTCCTTTTTGTAATTCGTTTTAGGGTTTCGATTAAATCTTACACAAAATTCTAATTACAAGTATTAGTACTATAGAATCAGGATTAGTAAAACAACAGTGTTGATGTAAACCAACTCTGCAGAATTTCCTTTGGCCAAACCTAGATCAATTTGGCGTACTAGTTGCTTTGAAGGTGCATAAGAGTGTATCATCCTTCGTTTTTTGCGAGCTGGACGTTTCAAGAACATATAAAGCATTAGTAAAAAGTAAAAACACCAAGAAATATAAAGGACATCCCTTTTACATAAGCTGTAGCATTATGGAGACTACAACTCCAAAGGGTCAAAACACCACTGAACTATTATCTCTACTATAAATTTTCGAAACTCATCAATTCTTGTGTTTCTCCACAATAACATTTATTATTTAGAAAATGCCATGCCTTCGAGTATAAATGTATGCCAACATATAAGAAAGGAGAAAATATATTTTTTTTGAAAGTAGGAGAAAATATTCATATAAGCATATATAAACAACATTATCAACTCATGCATATTCCTGCTTACAGCCTACTATTGTATCTATGGTCAACACCACAGGTCAAACTTGTGCACATATATTGATGAAAGGTTTTTGATTCTGCAATAATATGATTCAGCTCTATCCTATACTTTTCTCTTAACATTCTTATAGAATATAAATGTTCGTTGGTGCAGTAGCCTCAAATCAAATTAGATATTTCTTAGTTCCACTATTAGTTTCACTAGTGCTAAAATAATTCCAAGTACCTGAAAAAAGTTAAAAAAAAAATGTTAGATTAAAATACTGAAATTGGCACTCTGTTTAATGGGCCAGGTCTAGTTTTAACTCGGTTTTCAACGGAGCCGAGGTGCTACCAAGTCGCGAAGGATCCTTACCACAACCAACTTCAAAATTATGTCCATTTTGCTGCATCAGGTAAAACACAACACATCAAGGTCTCACAAATTAATCAGCTAAGATAAGACTAGGAGCTCTCTCTCAAATTAAGTACCAGTGACGCAAGCTTCCAATTTATCCATGGCTAATTTACAACAATTTAAATCACATTTCATTATTTACACATCTTAATAGTTATTACTACATAAATCACAAAATTATTGGGGAAGAAATTACATTTGCACACAAGAATATATATATATATATACACACACACACACATGATTGTTGATGAATTTTCAGCAAGAACGAATTTCTTCCTTGTTTGTTTTCTTTTCTTTTTGGTCTATCTAGCCACGCAGAACAAACCCTACCCGATTTCAGTGTTTTGATTTCTTTAGCATTGCAAAGAGTTTACAAAATTAGTTACTTACGCCATTGCCACACAAAGCACCACATCTAAACACAGAAATATAGAAATACATAGTTGCCATCTAACCTTCAATTGACCGAGAGGCGAGAGCTAGAGAAAGAGGGAGAGAATCTTCAGCGAAATGTGCAATGCAATGTTGCAAAACGGATAGTTTGTTATGCAGAGAAAAGGTGTTTAGGACTTAGAGGAACATTTTCACTTCGGGACCCACACAAACTCCAAATTTCTCAGTCACTCCAGCAAAGGAATGGAGGTGAGTTTGTTATAAAACTCTTTTTTCCCTTGGTTCACGCTAATACCCCTGTGCCTTTTTTATTTTGACAAAAACAGAAAAACCCCTATGGCTTTGGACCGCGTATATATAATAATTTATTTTTTAGTACTAAACTAAGTTTTTCACGCCTACGATCATAGGGAAATAAATTTTATGGAAATAATTAAGTGTTTTTTCTAAAAAATTCTTTACTTTTATCTTTAAAAAAATAAGATTATAAAAAGTTATTATTGAATAAATATTAAGGTAATCAGTCAATACTATAATAACAATAATAACAATAACAATACTATAATAATAAAACAAACCGTTAGAAAAATGTTCAATTTAGACATTTTCGAAATTTGCCATTTGTCAAAAACTGAGGGTAAATTTGTAAAAGTGCCACAAAAAGACAAAATTTTGTTGTTTTTTGCAATATAATAATAAAACAAATTGTTAGAAAAATGTACAATTTACACATTTTAGAAATTTGCCATTTGTCAAAAAGTGAGGATAAATTTGTAAATGTGTCACAAAAAGACAAAATTCTGAGGGTAAATTTGTAAAAGTGTCACAAAAAGACAAAATTTTGCAGCATTTTACAACTTTTTTGACTTTTTGTATTTACTTTTCAATATCAATATCATATCATATAATATAATAATAAAACAAAGTGTTAAGAAAATGTCCAATTTTAAACATTTTAGAAATTTACCATTTGTCAAAAACTGAGGGTAAATTTGTAAAAGTATCACAAAAAGACAAAATTTTGCAGCTTTTTGCAACTTTTTTGACTTTGTTAGGAAAGTGTCCAACTTAGACATTTTAGAAATTTTCCATTTGTCAAAAACTGAGGGTAAATTTGTAAAAGCATCACAAAAATACAAAATTTTGTAGCTTTTTGCAACTTTTTTGACTTTTTGTATTTACTTTTCAATATCAATATCAATCAATCATCAATACTATAATAATCAATACTATAATAATAAAACAAAGTGTTAGGAAATTGTCCAATTTATACATTTTAGAAATTTGCCCTTTGTCAAAAAGTGAGGGTAAATATGTAAAAGTGTCACAAAAATACAAAATTTTGTAGTTTTTTGCAACTTTTTTTGACTTTTTGTATTTACTTTTCAATATCAATATCAATCAATACTATCAATATCAACATCAATACTATAATAATAAAACAAAGTGTTAGGAAAATGTCTAATTTAAACATTTTAGAAATTTACCATTTGTCAAAAACTGAGGGTAAATTTGTAATCAATACTATAATAATAAAACAAAGTGTTATGAAAATGTCTAATTTAAACATTTTAGAAATTTGCCATTTGTCACAAACAGAGGGTAAATTTGTAAAAGTGTCACAAAAAGACAAAATTTTGTAGCTTTTTGCAACTTTTTTGATTTTTTGTATTTACCTTTTCTTTCTCTTTTTCTCTTTTCCTTTTCAATGCTAATAGTAATAGTATCTATTCTAATCTATTATATCTATTCTAATATTGAGCGAAATTGAGACTTTTAGTCTTCCTACTTTAAAATTCAGACATTTAGTCCCCCAATTTTAAAAAATGCAGACATTTAATCCAAAGAGGGCACCGTGTGCATGTTAATTTGGAGGAGAAGCTACTCTGGCGTTCAAGACCTATGTGTTAATTTGCTTTTGATAGGACACCGTGTAAGATCCTATCACTTCCGTTCTATAACTTTTGTAGTTGAGAGATGATTTTTTAAAATATAACTGTTGTGTTAAAAGCTGGAAAAAATCCTTTATATAAAAGCCTAATAGGTAGGCACGTAGCATGAGAAAATGGTTTTTGCAAAGTCAAGAAGAAAATCGATTTTAAGGTCCTTTTATAAAGCTAGAAATCGATTTCTAGCTTCCTTGTTTAAAGTAACAAATCAATTTCCCTCCTTCTTTTAAGGCTAGGAATCGAATTCTCACTTCCTTGTGTAATAATTTTGTAGGTCTTTGTGAATTTTCTAATAATTTTCCAATTCAAAACAAACTAATAATACATCTCGCATTTATTTCGTTACGAGGTAGACCAATTTCTTCATTACTGTTTTGTGTCTTTGGAGATCAATCAAACTTTGAAGGCTTAAATATATGTTCAGCCCCTGCAAATATAGTCAAAATCCAGTTAAGCCCCTGTAAAAAAAAATTAAAAATGACCCTTGTAAATATTAAATGTTTGCGGGTAAGCCCCTCGGTCAATTTTTCATCAAAAAAAGTTGAACATATAATATTTATAAGGGTCATTTTAATTTTTTTAATATTTACAAGGGCTTAAATGGATTATGGTCATATTTGCAGGGGCTGAACATTTTAAAATTTTTAATATTTATAGGGGCTTAAATGGATTATGGCCATATTTGTAGGGGCTGAACATATATTTTTGCTGATATGGAAAATTGACTGAGGGGCTTAACCGCAAACATTTAATATTTATAAGGGTCATTTTAAAAAAAAAAAATTACAAGGGCTGAAATAGATTTTGGCCATATTTGCAGGGGCTTAACATATATTTAAGCCAACTTTGAACTCTTATTTTACCAATTTTCTTACTTTAATTCTTATTATTAATATCTTTATTTTTTAAATTAATCAACTTTTTAGTCACCTCTAGCAAATAATGAATTGCTACTATAAAATAAGCATTGGAAATAAGCAAAAATATGACTCTTCTCTTCGACGAATGTGGGAGATTGCTCAAACAAAAGTTAAAATATTATTGGAGATAAACTAAGAGGTTATTGAAGGCTTTAGAGAAATCACATGTAATAGCTTGAAGTTTTATTTGTAACTTGATATTGGGATAAACTAACTGTTGGATGCATTCAATCAATGGAGAACAAGCCAATGAAATGAAACCGTAAATAAAAGTGTGTCCCACTTGTATATGATATGTTGTTTACCAGGCATTTGTGATCTATTTGGGTGCTACGAAAATAATGGAAAATAAGTGTAAAATTTAATATTTTGACGTTGTCACTCATGTGATGTAGTTGTTATAATAGTAACATAAGAATGATGTTGATGTAATTTGTAACATCCCCAAATTGGCTAGGTTCTTGTTTGAGTGATTAGCGGTGATTTAAGTAAATCATTACTAATCAAGTTGTTGATAATCGTTTGAATTACTAACTCACAGTCTTACATTGCTTAAATAAAGGCTAAAGTGCTCCCGGGGTCCCTTATCTTTATTTAAGTAACGATTTGGTCCTTTATCTTTTTTTTGTCCCAAATCAGTCCTTTATGTTTTAAATTTTTGACACATAAATCCTTTTCTGTCCCAAATCAGTCCTTTATGTTTCAAATTTTTAACACATAAATCCTTTACAGGGGCATGTTAGTGAGATTACAACATATGAAGCACAATAACATACTTTACAGGGGAATGTTAGTGAGATTACAACATATGAAGCACTGTTTGGTGGGAAAAAATCGTGACAAAATATGTAAATGCGATGCTAAGCAGTGTATTTTTGCGTACTTTAGGGTTAGAAAAAATTAACAATTCAAATACACGAAATTTGTTCCTCAATAACTGGTTTGGTGAAAAAGGGTTAATTTCGTGACAAAATGCGTTAAGTGCGACGCTAAGCAATGTGTTAAGGGTTAGTTTAGGGTTCGAAAAAAAGTAAGTGTTTAAATACGTGAAGTTTGTTCCTCAATGTCATATCCCAATTTTGTCCGCTTCCCTTTTTACTACTCCTTTAATCCACTACGAGTTAGTTTTTTCCGCGTCATTTAGGCCTACAGTTCTTATTTGGGCCTGCGCTCCTCTAATTGGGCCTGACGTTATCGTTGTCTAATCGAACCTATATTTGCGCAATCGAGCCTAAACGCAATTCATGCAATTTTTAGTTAGTTTGTTGTAATTGGGCCTTGTTCTTCTAAGTGGGCCTCATTTTAGCGCATTGTTTAATTGGGCCTGGTTTCGTTCTTGGGTTCGGCCCAACTTCAATTTTGCTTTTGTTCACTTAATTTAAAAAATAAAATAAAATAAAAAATCATAAATCACGAAAATAATAATAAAATCAGAATTGCAAAAATAATATTACAATTGTCCAAAAAGTCCCAACATACAAAAAATGATAATTAGAAAACGAAAATACAAAAATTACAAAAAATCAGAATAGCAAAAACAGCTCCTGGGCCTATCCTTTCTTGCTGAAAAAGACCTCTCAGCAGGTCCAATACCTGAAATAGGAAAGAAAATCAAACTAGAATCGGTTTTTTAATGCAAAAAACCCTAAAAAATTCCTATATAAACAGCATAATTCACACACGAATAGGGGGAGGAAAAATTCAGAAATAATCAAAAGTGTTAGCGATTCAAAATCAGAACCCTAATCACTAAAAGAACTTTGGTTCAAAAGTTCTGGAGCAGAGCAGTTTAAGCAAATAAAAGGAGATTTTCATAAGCTGGAGAGCTGGGTTAGTTTCCTCGTTGTTTATTTTATTATTAGATATTCACATACTGTATCAATGAGTTAATCTGTGTTGATACACTTAGGCTTTAACTTGTACATAGTTTATCGCACTTTGTTCATGCTTTTGAAATGTAATATCGAACAATCAGAAATAAAAGGATATTCACAAACTAGAATCAGTTTTTTAATGCAAAAAAACCCTAAAAAATTCCTATATAAACAACATAATTCACACACGAATAGGGGGAGGAAAAATTCAGAAATAATCAAAAGTGTTAGCGATTCAAAATCGGAACCCTAATCATTTAAAGAACTTTGGTTCAAAAGTTCTGGAGCAGAGCAGTTTAAGCAAATAAAAGGAGATTTTCAAAAGCTGGAGAGCTGGGTTAGTTTCCTCGTTGTTTATTTTATTATTAGATATTCACATAATGTATCAATGAGTTAATCTGTGTTGATACACTTAGGCTTTAACTTGTACATAGTTTATCGCACTTTGTTCATGCTTTTTAAATGTAAATATCGAAAAAGTAGGTTCATGCTTTTTTAAGTGTAAATATCGAAACATTAGGGTATTTCTTTCCAGAAAAGATACAAGATCATTTTTATCCAACTCTTAAAGATCTCGTTTTTGTTAACAAAGAATAGATACATCAATACAGAATAACAAGATCAGGAATCAAAGGATTTTAGGACAATCCTCAGAACATAGGAATCCAATAGAAATAGAAGTTAAATGTAAAAGATTAAGAAAGGTCAAACTGGTCAAAATGGAAGTAAAACCAGAGACTTTGAATCAGATTGTTCTGACCACCGCTAACGGTGGCCGTCCCACCATCAAAGTCGTCGTCGGTCACCATCGTGACCATCCCAACCACCACACCCTCTATCCCTCTCAGTCGCACCAACCCTCTTCTCCTCCATGCGTAAAACCCAAACCAAACGCTGTCGTCCTCCCCGTCAGCACCGTAAGCCGTCGTCGTTCACCATTAACAAACCATCACCTTTGTTCCTCCAACTCCGACCAGCGCACCACCCTTCGCCTCCTTTCCTTCCTTCTCTATCTTTCTTCCACGTTTTCTGTAACATCCCCAATTTTTAGCTAAAGTGATTTAACTAATTAGCAAAAGGTTAAGTTGAATGATTAGAATAATTAATTGAAATTATGAGATGATGCCATGGTTAAAGATCTAAATGGTATGTTAGTTGTTAATTATTTTAAAGCTTGAGGATTATTGGAGGGTTGAGTTAGTTTAGATGAGTATTAGTGAAAGAGGGTAGCTTTGTCTTTTCACCCCTTTATTGAGCCCCCAGCTGAAAGCACCTCCTCATAACTCACCAACACAACTCATTTCAGAAATTTCAGAAGATAGAGGTTGAGAGGAGAGTGAGAACCGTGAGAGTGAGAGAAGAAATGAGAGGAGAGAAATCTTTGGATTCTTAATGCATGTGAGAAACTTCACCACCATACTCTCCCATTTTTCCTCCTCTATCCTATGACACTAAAATCACCAGTTGATTCCCCCTCCATCTCCATCCACCATTTTCGAGTAGAAGAAGGGTGGAGCTGGAAAACAAGCTAGAGGTTGAAGATACAAGCTTAGGCAGAAATCCTGTGTGAAACCCGTATGACCCACCTTCAGTAATTTCCATATATCTCACTGTACAAACCTCCGTTTTAAATCATTATTGTTTCTTTAGAAACTAGACATAAAATGCTTCAGTTTAGGCCCAAGAACCATCCGATTTCATTGAGAATGAAGGGAGTTATCGTCTCCACAAGTTTCTTTTCAGAATCAGCCTCAGTTTCGACCCAGTTCCATTGTTTTAGTTATAACTCTCAGAATATTGGTTGCATGCGTTTGAATCTTCCACCCTCAGAAACTAGACGGAATTGTCTACACATTTGGCACTGGTTTGAAAGGTTTTGGTTAAGAATCGAAGGAGTTAGGTCTGTTGCAAGACAGTGATAGATGCTGCCCAACTGATTTTGAAGTTAGTTGTTATGTTCTGGAAATTGGGGCTACATTGGAGTGAAAAGGGGATTACAATGTTGATTCGAGATGCATTTGGGGAAGCTTCAGTAGCTGGTCAAGTTTGAGGATTCGTCCGGGATCGGTTTCGGTTTTGAGTTATTTGGAGCGGATTCGGGAGAGTTCGCGAGTTGCCGTTCATTCGAGTTCACGAAGTTTCAGGTGGTGTGCGATTTTCATCGCCAAAGGTGAGTTCTATACTCACTAGGGAAATTGTTGTTAATATATGTGTTGATTGTTTCTTGATGAAATCATGCTTGATGGTTGAATTGGTTGCTGTTTGGATACTTAAATTGTTGCTAAGCTCACTGTATAGACACTTTCTGGGTAGGTTCGGATTTCGGCTAACTTGGACTATTTTGCTGGTTGATAAATTATATAGCTTACCATTTTAGAAACTAGACTGAATGCATGTCATTTTGGATTTGGTTTGGTCGCATTTGGATTAGTATAGCTCCAGTTAAAGGCTTTACAAGTTAGGGTAAAATTCTGGGGACATTCTAGACATAGGGTCAGTGCTCTGGGATTTGTGGTTGCAATTGAGCTCCTTTCTGAATGATTTTGATTTCATTGAAAACTATACTTAATTTACTACTGTTTAGGCTCAAGTTTCAGGTTAATTGAGTAAGTTTTGATCACTTTAGGAAGATTGCAATCTAGGTCACAGTTGCTGCCCCATTTTCTGGACCTACTGCCTTGTTTGCGAAAACTGTACTATTTGACTCATCGTTCTGAAATTATAAAAAGTACAGCCAGAGACTAGATTTCATAAGCTTTCCGTAGAGAGGTCGTTCGCTAAATTCCGATGTCGTCTGGTTTGGTCTTTCGATTGTGAAAGCCGGTGTCAAGTCACTTTGCGAGAATACGCTTTGGATGTTGAGTTATGTGATAATTTAATTGAGATTGTGATTGATTATTATGAATGTTATTATGATTATGCTGAGTGTGGTTGATGTAATTATGTTTGGATTGAATGGTGAATAGTTATGAGTTAAGTTAAGAACTTTAGAAATCATGAGTGAGATCACGTTATGATAAGATAAGACGGACTAAAGGCCCTAAGGTTAAGAATAAGACTAAGTTATGTTTATGTCAAGTTAGTATTATGTTATGTTCATGTTCAGGTATATTAAAATATATACATCAGTTCAGACTAGGGTGACGACCCAATTTCAGTTTAGTGTGCTAGGGGAGGGGAAGTCATGAGCCCTATGAACCTAGGCCCCATGAGGTTTGCCCACTAGTGATTAGTGGATTGGGTTCACCGGGAGTTTATTTTGCCAAATGACCGGTGACATGCTAAAAATCATGTGTTAGTGTTGCCTCTCGTAGCCGGCTTAAGGGTTATGAGGACAGCGTTAGAATTAGCCACATAGTCAACTATTAGGACTATGAGTTATGAATCAAGCATAACGAACCGAGAGAGTTAGTAAGGGGTCTCAATAGAACTCGTTGAGACAAGTTGTCTCACCCAATCATTGTTGTTGTTTTTTTTCCAGAGATGCAGGATAAGTTGAAGATGATGAGGCATGGCCATGGAGCTACTTGAGGAGTGTCGACGCTTTTAGTTTTTCTGTCATGTATTTTCCTTTCAGTATCTTAGACTGTTCGATTGTATGACTTACGTTTGTAAAAGTTGTAAATCGCTTCCGCAGACTTCTTATTTTGGTATTGAACACTAAGTTGAGTGATGTAAGGAACGAATTTCAATTGTCCTAATTAAGTTATGTTCAGTTATTTAAGTGCACTTGATGTGTTTTGCATCGATGTTTAGTTTGTGTTCAATATCTTAAAAAGGAAGTTACCCTGATATAGGCCAGTAGTGCATTTCGGTAATTTCTACAAGTTAGAAATTATCGGGGTGTTACATTTTCTCTCTCTCTCATTTTCTCTCTCCGAAAATCACTCCCTCTCTCTCCTAAAATTTTGCACTCTCTCTCCAAAATAGAAGATGAAAACAGCGCTGGTGGTGAATTTGTAATGATGGAATCAAATTAGGTCTAGGTTAAATGTTGTTTGGGCTTTTTCTTTTAATTTTAATTTCTGATTAGTGATTACTAATTCTCTTAAGGCTTAAATACTTGTTACCCCCCTTGTAAATATAGTCATTATCCATTTACCCCCTGCAAAAAAAACATTCAAAAAATACCTTGCAAAATGTAAAATTATCCAGTTACCCCCTGCTGTTATTTTTAGCTAACAACGTTAAGTCTATGCTGACTTGGCTGCCATTTTGGATCTAGTTAGCCCCCTGCAAATGGCAGCCAAAACTAACAGCAGGGGCTAACTGGATAATTTTACATTTTGCAAGGTATTTTTTGAATGTTTTTTTTTGCAAGGGGTAAATGGATAATGGCTATATTTGCAGGGGGTAACAAGTATTTAAGCCTTCTTTTAATGATATAACCCCCCTGCCAAGCCTTTTTGTAAACACCGGCCAGTTCACAAAAACGAACTGGGCTGCTGCTGTCCACACCTCCCTTCTTTTAATACAACCCCCTGCAGTTAATTGCACCCCTGTTTTATTAATGCAGCCCCTTTTCGCATTTATTTATTTCTTTTCAAAAAACAATTCCATTTACAAAAAAACCCAATAAAAATAATAAATAAATATCTCTCTTCAAAAAACAAATAGGGGACTAAGCCGACCGTACGGTCGGGTTAGTTGTCGTTCTAGGATGAATGAGCCGTACGGCTCAAAAGTCCTAGAACCCCTATAAAAAATAATAATTAATATATAAATCTTTTTTCCCAAAAAGCAAATAAGGGTTAAGTCGATCGTACGATCGGGTTAGCCAGTTTTTTAGGACCACGAATAAACCGTACGGATCAGGTCCTAAAATCCCTATATAAAATAAACAATTTTTAAATTAAAACACAAACACACAGACATTTCTTTTCTTTCAAACAAAAACAAATTTTCAAAAATAGGGGATTAAGTCGATTATACAATCAGATTAGTCAGCTTTTTAGGACAAATGAGCTGATCACTCAAGAGTCCTAAAATCCCTAAATAAAAAAACAACAAACAATTTTTTCTACCAAGAACTACGTAGCCTTTGATTCTCTACCAGGAGATACGTAGGAGCAGAGGGGGGCCCACCCCTCTCAAGTGCAAAAATATAAATAAAAAACCTTTTTTAGTCTATTCCTAAATAAATTCTTAATTCAAAAATACCAAGTCTCTTTCTCTTAGTTTCTTTTAATTCAAAATAAAAGGGGTAAAATAAACATTTTGAAAATTACCTTTCTTTTTATACAACTAATTAGCAGGTAACCTTCCTTAGGAAGGATGCCGTGGGGTGCTAACACCTTCCCCACGCATAACCGACTCCCGAACCCATATCTGGTCTCAAGGACCCTTATCCAAACCCAAGGGATTTTCCAATATTTGCCCTTAAACTAAACTTTGGTGGCGGCTTCATTTTTTGAACCTTTGAAGAATCCTTTCCCGGATTTTTCGGTCGCTACACTCAATAATCAATTTGATGGAAAAAATTAGTTCTGTGACAAAGTACGTAAATTGCAATACTAAGCAGTGTGTTTTGAGGTACTTTAGAGTTCAAAAAAAATTTAAGTGTTCAAATAAGCGAAATTCGTTCCTCAATAACCATTTTGGCAAAAAAGTTAATTCTTTAAAAAAGTACGTAAAGTGCGACGCTAAGCGGTGTGCTTTGGGGATCTTAAGGGTTCGAAAAAAAATTAATTGTTCAAATACGCGAAATTTGTTCCTCAATAACCGGTTTGGTGAAAAAAAATACTTATGACAAAATACGTAAATTATGTGGCTAAACAATGTGTTTTGTGGTACTTTAGGGTTTGGAAAGAAAATTAGTTGTTCAAATATGCAAAGTTCGTCCCTCAATAATCGGTTTGGTAAAACAAATTAATTTTGTGACAAAATACATAAAGTGTGATGCTAAGTAGTGTATTTTGGGGTAGTTTAGGGTTTGGAAAAATTTTAAATGTTCAAATACGTGAAGTTTGTTCCTCAATAACCGATTTTGTGAGTTGTGATAAAATATGTAAAGTGTGACGCTTATCAGTGTATTTTGGGGTACTTTAGGGGTTGGAAAAATTTTTAGCTACCCATCAAAACATTTTCTTCTTCAGCAAACCCCCACGCGATTTAGAAGTTCATCACAAATTCTCGATAAGAAAGTAGTTAAAATTAGAGGGAAGAGTTGTATATTGCAAACAAAAATACGAAGAAGACGAAAGCTAAGGATTAAAGATCGTCAACTACAAAAAATTAAAATGTTAAGCATCTAAAAATTTCTTATCAAGGAAAAACAAAAGAATTTAACCATCTTAAAAGATAACTTTAAAAATCTGAAGCTTGCATGTTCGGATCTGGAGTGGATCTTTTGCTTTGTGACAAATTGATGCAGTTGTTCTGTGGTGAAAGAAGGTCGATAGATGAAGGTGATAGTCTCATCAAAACAAATTGCAAATAATAAGCTGAAATCAAATATTTTTTTTTTACTAAGAAACATAAAATACTTGGGTACCTCTACCTTGGGTTGCCTCCCAAGAAGCGCTTCTTTACCGTCACTAGATTGACGCTGCAATTCTACTATCAAGGTGGAATATATGACACAAAAAACATATCATCCTTCTTCTTTCGTTTATGGGGCAAGAACTTCGCCAAAAACTTGTTAACTTTTCGGCAAGTGTACCGAATCGTTGCAAGTAATAATTAAACGGTACGACCGAGTGTCGAACTTAGAGATTGCGATTATTTATCAACTTAATTGATTAATTACCAACATGTTCAAAATAAGGAGTGATAGATAGTAACCGAGAAAGATTAAAGGTGAGAATAAAATTCGAGAGTAAAAGTGGTTAGGAATCGAATCCTCTCCCCTACGCTATCATGCACTATACCATCGATCAATTCCAATTTAATTACCGAAATAAAAGTTTCAATTCAACTATTACAGATTAAGGACAATCCCTTGCCTCAAAACCCCTTTTATCCAATGGGAAACCCTAATTCCTTAAGTGTATCGCCACTAAACAAAGCATTGAACGCAGAGAATTAACAGAATTCATGATAGTAATGTCGTATTCCTATAATCATCACACTCATGACCTAAAACCCCAATATCCGAAAAACATAACCCATCTCCCAATGGTGAAAGTAAACCCTAATTCATTACAACAACAATAATTATTGTAAAGCAATAAGAACGGAGGTAAAGGCAAATTTAAAAGGATAACTAGATTGTATTGATCATAATAACGGAGATTATAAATCCTGAAATTTAACGTATTTCGTAAAAACTAGTAGGATACCCGTGCATATGCACGGGTGCTGTCGTGTTTTTTTATGAATGAACTTAGACAGTATCTAAATAGTCTGAACATTACCCCTGTGAAAATAAAGACAAAATTAAAGTAGATAAAAAAAGAGTTTCAAATAAAAAATAGATCAATAGTAAAATCTAAAAATGTAAAAGTATCATTTAAAAACAATCTGTGCATTTATCCCGTGTTTTTTATATATATCAGTGCAGTGTTTTTTTATATATCAGTGTTGTTATCTCGTATTTTTTATATATCAGTGCAGTTCTCCCGTGTTTTTTATGTATCAATGCAGTTATCTCATAGTTTCAATTGATTATTTGAGTTTATTAGTAGATTATAGTAGATAATAAAAGATAGATAGTAGACTATCAATAAGAAATATTTATCCTGTGTTTTTTTTTATATCAGTGACAATTATTTGTCCCTTTTTAGGTATTAGTGACAAATATTTGTCACGTGTGTTTTAAATATTAATCAGTTTAAATAGTCATTAAGCCTTCTTGTTTTTTTAGATAGTAGGTTTATAGTAGTCTTTAAAAATTATAACTATCAATGACAAATATTAATCCCGTGTTTTTTTATATATCACTACAATTATCCCATGTTGTTTTATATATCAGTGCAGTTATCTAGTAGTTTCAATTGATTATTTTATTAGTAGAATATAGTAGATAGTAAAAGTTATATAGTAGATTATCAATAAGAAATATTTGTTTTAAATATTAATTAGTAGTTTAAATAGCCATTAAGTCTTCTTTTTTTTAGATAGTAGGTTTGTAGTAGTAGTCTTCAAAAAAATTAATTAACAATGACAAATATTAATCTCGTGTTTTTTTATATATCAGTGCAATTATCCCGTGATCAGTGCAGTTATCTCGTAGTTTCAATTTATTATTTTAGTTGATTAGTAGATTATAGTAGATAGTAAAAGAGAGATAATAGATTATCCATAATAAATATTTGTTTTAAATATTAATTTGTAGTTTAAATAATCATTAAATCTTCTTGTTTTTTAGATAGTAGGTTTATAGTAGTCTTCAAAAAATTTAATTATCAATGAAAAATATTAATCATGTGTTTTTTTATATATCAATGCAGTTATCCCGTGTTTTTTTTATATATTATTGCAGTTATCTCATAGTTTCAACTGCTTATTTTAGTTGATTAGTAGATTATAGTAGATAGTAAAAGATAGATAGTAGATTATCAATAATAGGTGATAGTAGATTATCAATAAGAGTCTAAACAGATTTCGGAAAGAAAAATTTAAATTTTAAGGTGAATTTTTTTTCCAAAAACGTGATAGTGTTTTTTTTTGTTTTTTAGTGTGACTCATTTAAATTTTTTTAGGTAATTTTAGTAGAGTGGTGTTTGTATAAATTTAGAAACTTAGTTAAAAACACTAAAGTGAAGTGATAAAAGAAAAATAAGAATTGTTTTTGGGATAAATAAAAGTAAAGTAAAAAGAAAAAAAGGAAGAAAGAGAGTGTAAGAGAAAAGTGAAAAGGAGGAAAGAGAGTGTAAGAAGAAAGAGAAAAAAAAGGAAGAAAGAGAGTGTAAAAAGAAAAAAATAGAGGGTAATGACATTTTTACCCTTAAATTAAATACGTGTCTTGTTAATATAAGAGATACAAATCGGTAATTTCATAGGATGTTTATTTGTATAAGTAGAAGAAGATATTTGTTTTAAATATTAATTAGTAGTTTAAATAGTCATTAAGTCTTCTTATTTTTAGATAGTAGGTTTTTAGTAATAGTCTTCAAAAATTTTAATTATCAATGACAAATATTAATCTCGTGTTTTTTTATATGAGTGCAGTTATCTCATTTTTTTATATATATCAGTGTTGTTATCTCGTAGTTTCAATTTATTATTTTAGTTGATTAGTAGATTATAGTAGATATTAAAAGAGAGATAGTAGATTATCAACAAGAAATATTTGTTTCAAATATTAATCAGTAGTTTAAATAGTCATTAAATCTTCTTGTTTTTTAGATAGTAGGTTTAAAGTAGTCTTCAAAAATTTGAATTATCAATGACAAATATTAATCCTTTTTTTTATATATCAATGCAGTTATCCCGTGTTTTTTTATATATCATTGCAGTTATCTCGTAGTTTCAATTGATTATTTTAGTTGATTTGTAGATAGTAAAAGATAGATAGTAGATTATCAATAAGAGATGATAGTAGATTAACAATAAGAGTGTAAACAGATTTCGGAGAGAAAAATTAAAATTTTAAGGTGACATCTTTTTCCAAAAAGGTGGTCGTTTTTTTTAGTGTGACTCATTTACAATTTTACAGGTAATTTTAGTAGAGTAGTGTTTGTATAAATATAGAAACTTAGTTCAAAAAACTAAAGTGAAGTGATAAGAGAAAGAGAATAATTGTTTATGGGAAAAGTAAACGTAAGATAAAAAGGAAAAAATGAGAAAGAGAGTGTAAGAGAAAAGTGAAAAAGAGGAAAGAGAGTGTAAGAGGAAAGAGAAAAAAACGAAGAAAGACGGTGTAAGAAGAAAAAGAAAGAGATGGTAATGACATTTTTACCCTTAATTAAAATATGTGTCTTGTTATATTAGATAAATAGATATTAGATTAGAAGAATTAAGAATAAAAGTAGCATCAATTCATTCTCTTTTTGATATTTTATAATTTTATAGATTCATTTAAAAAAATTCTTCATGGTGACCTAAATTTTTATGAGGAAATTTTTTTATTAAGTCTATTCAAAAAAATATATTTTGTGGAGGTATTTTTCACATGTCAGACTAAGTGGATCCACCCAATGCCAGATCTAGAATGTTTAGTCGGTGGGGGGGAAAAATAATCAGTAATATCTTTGTTTAAGATTTCTTTTTGAGTTTTTAAGAAATATAGTACAATCTTATGAAAAAAAATTAAAACCACAAAATTTGATCTTTTTGTGTCAACTTAGACAAAATAGCAAATAAATATCACGTGCACGGCATTCACATGTTGAAATTGTCAATACAACCAGCAATGGGGACTCAAATTTTGATGTTTTTTCATTTTTTTTGTCTCATTGTGTTTATTTTGTATAAGAGGTGTAGTAAAATTAGATGAGTAAAAAGATAAAATTAGTACAAATTTATTATATGCTAAATAGCACTTTTGGTCCTTTATGTTTGCACCAGATTTCACTTTGGTCCTTTATCTTTTTTTGGTCCGTTTTGGTCCCTCATGTTTCGTTTTTGTTTCATTTTGGTCCCTCACGTTAGTTTTGACTAACGAACGCCACGCTGGCAGTTAACTGCTGACGTGGCGTCCGTTATTCATTAAATGACGTGGCAAAAATTAATATTATTTAATTCCAATTAAAATATTAAAACAATTAATTCCTTTTTTTTTCCAAAAAATTATCTCTTTTTTTTCCCAGAAAATTAATATGTTCTCAATTCTTTGTTGCCACTGTCGCCGCGGTTGAATCTTCAAGTGACACAAACTCTCAATTCTTTACAAGATGCAAAGTTGGAATACCCAGATGCAAAGCCATCACCTTCAGAAACATAGATGTTCAATTGTTTCCAAATCTCCAAATTTGCCATGAACAAAAGAAATATTTTTTTCCAGATGAGAAGAGAGAAAACGAGATCCACCACAGATCCACGCACCCTCTGTCTCTCCCCTCGCCACGCACCCTCTGTCTCTTCGCGCAACCACCGTTTCAGATAAAGCATTTCAGATCTTCGTTTCAAGTCTTTGTTCCAGCGTTTCATCTTCGTTTTCAGATCTTCTTCATCTTCGCTTCTGGGTTTCGTTTCTTCATCTTCGCTATTGTGTTTCTGTTGCTGGTTGAAGAAAATAGGTGATTTTCCAGATCTGATGAGGAAGGAAGCAGATCTGATGAGGAAGGAAGCAGAGGAAGCAGATTTAATGTTGTTGAGGAATGGAACCTTCGTTGATTTAATTTGGTTTTTCTATTTTGTTTGATTTAGTTTTAATTGATTTAGTTTTAATTGATTTAGGAATGAAACACGTCAGTTGCTCTTCTTCATTTGATTTAGTTTTAATTGTTTGATTTAATTTGGTTTTTCTATTTTGTTTTAATTTTAAAATCCTATGTGTTATTATGATTTGGAATTAAATAATAGAAAATGTCACGTCATTTAATGAATAACAGACGCCACGTCAGCAGTTAACTGCCAGCGTGGCGTCCGTTAGTCAAAACTAACGTCAGGGACCAAAATGAAACAAAAACGAAACATGAGGGACCAAAACGGACCCAAAAAAAGATAAATGGCCAAAGTGAAATCTGGAACCAACATAAAAGACCAAAAGTGCTATTTAGCCTTTATTATATCTTTTCCCTGTTTCTTCCTCTCGCACTGAACTGCCGTAGTTCCTCTCGCACTTAACCCTACTTCCTCTCGCACTGAACTGCCGTAGTTCCTCCCTGTTTCTTCTTTTTCATTAAAAATCCGTGGCCGAAAGGAGAAAATTAGAAGACGGAGCAACAGCATATCGGAGACTAGAGCATAAAGGTAAACGCTATGAAAATTGAAATCCAACGAATAGATTTAGGGTTAATGCAGAACGGAATAGAATATAGAGAGATGCGATCCACCGAGGGGTGCCCGCCGCATATTGCGGTAACAAGCTACCGCGTAGCAGTAGTTTCCACGCTGCACGGCTCTTCGTGTGAACGGCATCATTTTCCGCCGGAGACGCGGCTCTGCTGCGAGCCCATTCCTCCCTTACAATCATTCCTCCCTTATCTTCCAATGTACCATTGGATAACTGTTTGACTGTTTATGAAATTTCATAGTTCATTCAATCAAGGAATAGATAAAAACTGCTACATAATCGAATTGAATTTTCTCCATTATAAGGATAAGGATACCTGATCAACGAAATTTAACCCTTTACTTCAATTATTTCATATTGCCTTTTGTATATGCTGTCTGTCTTAGTTATGTCTTAATTTCTTTTTCCTATTATCTGTGGTTGTGTTTTGTTTAAATTCTACTGTTACTGTTTAGCTAAAATTATTTGCACAAAGGAGTTGGAATTGCAATACCTGCTACAGCTTCTGTGTTCTTTTCATTTTGACCTTCTATAGGAGCGAGGAAAAAACATGAACCAAATTTTGTTCATGTTTCATCAGTTGTAAAATCTTTCCTTTTTAACTTCCATGTTGTATTTACCGTAACTTAGATGTTAAGGGTTTAGATAAGATGCATTGTTGTACAAATGGAGGCTTAATAAACTTCTAAAGTGTAGTACAGTACTTGTCTTATGTATGCTTATTGATCATTTCAGTTCTCGCGATTAACCAAGTTTGTAACATGACAGGCAGCTTTCTTTTCGCCTCAATGACCAAGAAGAAATCTAAGAAGACCCCAAGTCAGTTGCAAGAGAATACCATTGGGGAAGAGCAAAATCCATCTTCAGCACCGAAAAATTCTGGCAGTGAAATGGATGAAATATTTGCCAGAATAAAGAAGAAATTTGCTGTGGAGAAGGCTGAAAAGCTTGATGAAGTAACTGAGAAAACTGATAGAGAAAAGAAGAATGATACCATTGGGGAAGAGCAAACTCCCTCTTCTGCACCAAAAAAACTAGGCAGTGAAATCGATGAAATATTTGCTGGAAAAAAGAGGAAGAAATCTGAAGTGGAGAAGGCCAAGCCTGATGAAGTAACTAAGAATACTGATAGAAAAAAGACGAACAACAGGAAGAAAATCAAAGGGCGAGATGACGGTGAGTTTGTAGACCGGCCTTCTCGGCCAAGAAAGAGAACAGAGGATGGACTTACCCTCTATACTGAAGAGGAGTTAGGTTTTAATAAAGGGGATGCTGGAGGTACCCCACTCTGTCCATTTGATTGCTCTTGTTGCTTTTGATGGAGACTGCCTCCAGTGAACAAAGGTGCTGTGATTGTCACTTGCACCATGTACTCTATTTTTATAGTTGGGTCAAATATAGCTCAAGTTATCTTGTACTGATTTTGAACTTGTATGATTCCTTGTAGTGATTTCAATTTTGCAACAGTTTCATTCTGGCTATTCTAAGCTTCATCCACTTTAACAGAATTGTCTGTGCATAGTGTCTCTGCCAGATGGATTGTCAACTTTGCCTCACAATTGCCTAACATTTTTATCCCTTGAAACCTTGATAGTTGTTGATTCTAGTTGTTGTTTTGTAACCTCTTAAAGTTGTGTAGCAATGTGTGTGATCACTAACTAATTTGGGCACTTTCAATTCTTTGTTTTTCTGAAAATTCATGGTTGTTACTAATTATTTTCGTGCACTTGTGATCAGGATGAAAGAACTATGTAATGAAAATGATATGATTCTTAGAACATTGGTTTCTTTGGATAGAGTTGATTTTAGACAAGAAATGAAAGAAATGGTGGAAAAGGCATGAAATGGGGCGCCACACTTAGTCTATGGACAAGACAACGTGATAAGTCAAAGTGAATATCACCACAAGAAACATGGCTTCTTGATAAAATAAGATAATGGTTCAATCCAGAACCAAATAGCAAAAAAAACTCTTAATTTCATACAACGTGATTTTTGACTAAAATTTTTGTTATCTAACACATATGGTGCGTCCCCCTATATGTAGGTAGGAAGGCACATCTACTGATTACAAAATAATGAAGAAACTCTTAACATTCTATAACTTCAGCCGATTGCCTAGGTTGAATTAAATTGAAATAATACAAGAAATGATTACAAAGACAAAACAAAACAATGAATGATAGGTGGTTTGTCTTGATTATTGGGGCGTGAATGATGATGATGATGAATGAGTTGGTTACTGATCGGTGACCATTTGATGATGATATTGGTGGTTTCTAATGTTGAACTAATTAGCAATTGAGTGATGGGTGGCGCCCTCTCTCTCCTCTTCATTGCTTTGCATACTTTCCTCCTTTCCTTGATTTGTTCTTGAATTCTTTGCACTTCTTTTTGTTCAGCACTTATTTGCACGGGAATTAGATCAAATCACTAAAAACAATCATATGATGGGTCACACGCCCACTCACAGGCACAACCACACACACCATTTAAGCTTAGAAGTTTAAAATGGATTAAACACATCAAAACAAAATTAACTAGTGTTCTTTGGACCCAACTTAAATCAATTGGTCAAATTACACTTTTATTATATTAAAATAAAATTAGAGTAATTAAGAGAAATACTTGTTTGTATGGAGACGAAACGTATGGATCCACTATGATGGGTTACTTTTCCCTTTTGGGGACTAAATTGATACTCTTTTTTTTTAAAAAAATCATATCTGATTTTGGTTCCTTTGTAAAATCTAGCCATCATTTACTTTCTTATTGATTATTACTCTTTTTTTATATATTTCAAAGTAGTTGGAATTGAAGAAAATTCATATCTGATTTTGGTTCCTTTGTAAAATCTAACCAGCTCAATTACTTAGGGGGCGTTTGTTTCACAGTTTAAAATTACTTTCCAAGGAATCGCATGCTCAAGAATCCGATGACTGGGAATGTGATTGCTGAGTATTTTCTAAAACATGTTTGGTTGGTTACAAGCTCAGAAATCCAATTTAGGGGTGGAATCACGTCTTACTGCGCTCTAACTGTAGATGTGGATGATTTAAGCAAGCTCTCGGCTAATAATAATCGTTCTAACTTGCCCTCCACCTTCCAGCCACAGCAAATAGCTCAAGTTGCTACCAGTGTGCCTCCTATTTTCAATACACTGAATGTCCGGCGCGCCATCATATTAGCTGCTAATGGACATTTATCCGTCAGGGCACTTGCACGTTATTATGCAGCCCTAGCGGGAGGTGGCAAGGTACCACCACCTCATTCTTCTGCTTCTAAGCCAATACTTGGAAGTCATCCCCACATCCCCAAATTATCTTCTGAGAAAGCCCCCAAAAAGCGGAAGTGTATTGGAACTTTACCTTCACTTAATAAAAGCTATGAAAAAGTGTCTAGTAAAGAAGATGTTGAGGTTAGTGAGGGAAGAAACACTAACGGAGATTGTAGTAGTAGTGATGATATCAGGTAGTAGCAATGTGGATAGGAAATCTGCAAACTCATGTTCCTGGTAAGGTCTACCAGAATCCTAGGATTGTAGATGAGTTCTTGGGTAGAGGAGAGTACGAGAATTTATCTAAACAAAAATATATCAAAATTAGATATGACTTTTCTTCAATTAGGATTTTGGCTCCACCCCTAATTGAATATGATAAGATGAAATAGAATAGGAAAAAAATTATTCAGAAAAAAGAATAGGAAAAGAAAGGGAAACAGAAACATTTGTCATCAAAAATAATAGCGAGGAGTAATAAAAAATAGGGAAACAGAAACGTTAAAAAATGACTTTTTTTATTTTTTATTTTATCAATTTGGTCCCCAAGATTTGGGTGATGTGGCATGATGAAGTGGATTTTTTTTTGGGTGTGTCAGTTTGATCCTTGACATTTACCACGTATCTGTCATGTCAGCTCCGTCAACACAGTTAACTAACGGTGGTTGACGGAAGGACTAAATTGACACCCGTTTGTAAATGTTGGGGACTAAATTGACATATGTGAAAAGTCAAATTGAATATTTTTGAAAAGTCAGAGACTAAATAGAGTATTACCTCAATTAAAATTGGGTAACAAGCCCATGATGCTCGCCCTCCACTAATGTTTGGATAACAAGCACATGTCTTGGTTTCCTTCCTTCTTGTTTCTTTGCTGCCATTGACTTAGTCATGAATTAGTATTTTATCCGTGCATATGTACGGGTGATTCTGTATTTGTTATAATTTGCTATGAAATTATAAATATGTTGAAAAAAATTAATTTTTTTGAAAAAAAAAACTGAAAAAAAAAATTGGAAAAAAAAAACTGACAGAAGAAAATTATTTTTTTGAAAAAGAAAACTGAAAAAAAAATTGGAAAATAAAAAAGATGACACGCGTCAGCTAGACGCGTCAGAATGTTTTTTTTTTAAAAAAAGTTGCAAAAAGCTATTTTATTTTGTCTTTTTGCGACAAATTTACTATTTTGCCCTTAATTTTGGGCAAATGGCAAAATTTTAATGTCTATAAATGTCATTTTCCTGGCATATGCTTTTATTAGATTAATAGTAGATGTATGGGTGATTCTGCATTTGTTATAATTTACTATGAAATTATAAATATGTTGAAAAAAATTAATTTTTTTGAGAAAAAAACTGAAAAAAAATTGGAAAATAAAAAAGCTGACACGCGTCAGCCAGACGCGTCGGAATGTTTTTTTTAAAAAAAAACGATGCAAAAAGCTGTTTTATTTTGTCTTTTTGCGGCAAATTTACTATTTTGCCCTTAATTTTGGGCAAATGGCAAAATTCTAATATGTCTATAAATTTCATTTTCCTGGTATAGATAGTAGATTAGACTAAGACATCTTGGACTCTCCTAGCTCTTGCCCTTTTTTTTTTGGTCAAATGGTCATATGATTTCATTGCAACAATGGGCCAGGCCCAAACCATACACCAACAAGTGAACAAGTGAACAAGAGAACCAAGAGAGGAAGAAAAAAAACAAGCTACTATAGTCCATAAGGGGACCCGGACCAGAAGGCCCAAATAGACTAAAAACACTGAGAACCGAAATGAACAGATATAGATACTCCTAATATAGATAACCTACTACAGCTAGAGCAAACAAAAATAAACCCTAATTTGGTAAAAACGAGCCGCAAACCACCGATCACACTAGCAGATCAAATCAAACTCCATTATTGTTGAAATTCGCCGACTATGAAGGCAAAGCCACAGTGAAGACATGCGATCTACGATTCTTGCATCACCATAGAAGAGAAGCTGCTATCTCCACAAAGCTTGTGCATCTTTAACCAGAGCTCGTCGGAGGAGTGGCGGAGGACGAAGAGCCCACGAGCCATGCAACTGATCATCTCGAGCTAGTGAGGCAATTACATCTGCACAATGATTTCCTTCTCTCTTAGTCCAGGTAAATACCGATTTCAGAAAGTTAGTTCTCAAAGAGTGGATGTCTTCAATAATTCCTTGTATTTCGTTTCTAACCAAGCTGTTCCTTACATTTTCCAAGTGGAGACTCGCCGCGAAGGAAACTGCATCACGAAGGGCCAATGCTTCAGCTAGAAGAGGAGAGGTTGCATAGAATCTGGTTGTTGAATCGGTGAGTAACTTGCCCTGAGCATCTCTGCATACGATACCTGAATGGCCTTTCCCCGAAGCTTGATCAAAAGCTGCATCACAGTTAACTTTAACATAGGGATCTCGAGGTGGTCTCCAATGTATTGGAGGGGCCTGCAGATCAGTTTTGAGTTGAGTCTGATCTTGTGAATTGTTGGTAGCTTTGAGAGTTGTTGTAGATAGAAATTCATGACACAAAGATTTAACCTTGTGTAGACAATTTAGAGGGTTAGGATCTCTCTTGTTGAAAACCATATCATTCCTAGCATTCCAAATAATCCATAGTGTATAGAAAATCCAGGAGGAGAGATTATTAGATGTAGCCATAGGTGTTTCCAGGGCATCCACAATCCATTTCTGGATAGTTGTAAGACCAAAAGGAGATGGAGGGGTGATAAACTGAAGTCCAAACCAGAGAGGTTGTGTCCATTGACACAAGAGAAAGATATGTTCCATTGTTTCAGTCTCTTTAAGACAGATAGGGCAAAGGTGGGAAATTGGAATTCTTTTCTTGCAAAGATTTTCTCTAGTTGGGAGGATATTTTGACAAATCTTCCACATAAAATGTTTTATTGGAGCTGGCTTCTTAAGCTTTGGATTGCCTCTTGATGGTCTATCTCCTATCACCGTGAATTTTGATTAGTTTTATTGGAGCTGCACAATTGGTTGATTTAATTTTTTCATTTCAGATCCCAATCTTTGTAAACGGAAAACCCATTTTCCCCTTGTCATCTTGGGGCACCAGCTTTAGAATCCTTGCAACTAAGCCTCTATTAAGTACTATTAAGTAATACGTGGAATGATTGAGTCATTATTCTCCCTCTGATTTTCTCATCTCAGTCCCTCTTTCATCACTTTTTGCTCCATTTGGGGTATTGCATAGGCTACTGCCCTACGAGTCCTCCTATTTTAACACCGGGGGTGAATTGCTTGCCATATAAATCGATAACACAGTAACCTCTGCTTAGCCTTTGAATTTGTCTCTTGAGTCTTGATAAAGGGATATCTTCTTCTCAAAGTCTTCTGACATCAATTTAGACATGATTAACAGTTATTAATTGAATATCGATCCTGGACATGGTTACTTGCTAATTGCTATTGTGGCCATCATGAGAGAGGCGAGAGCATAAGATGATGTGTTAAAATATTCATTCATATATGTGGAAGAGATTATCTACATTTATTATATATTAAAAAAAATCACTAACGTTTTAATTAAAGCATGCTTAGAACTAGAATAAATAAGTTAAAAGACCCAAAGAAAAACACAAATCTAATTAGTCAATGGAAAAATAAAAACATCAATTTTGATATTCTTAAAACCTAAATAACATACCCACACAAAAAAACTGCTTTTTCATCGGATAGCAGTTTAGATATTTATTCATTTTTTCTATTGCACGTCGTGCTTAGAATGACATCTAATATGTAGCTTTAGAAGTTGCCGACAAAACATCAAATAGATAAATTTCATATAGTCAAAAATCCTTCAATTCGATTGAACTCTCAAACGCAACATTAAGAAATAATTCAATAAACACAAATGTATTTGAATTGGAAAACCTCATGTCTATCATAACCAAAGACTATCCAAAACTAGGGCAAAGGTCAAACTTCGCCATATCCCAAGCTCAAACTTCGCCATATCCCAAGCTATAAGCTGCCTATGCTGTGGCAGTTGGCTTTGTGGCAGTGGATATTTTGGACCTCCTCTTTGCCAAGCTCTCACTACGGCGATCCCTTTGCTCCTTCAATCTAGATGCAAGGAGTTTCTGATACTCTGCTGTCTCTGATTTTGCCTTGGCAATTTTCTTCTTCTTATCTGCAATTCTTGCTCGCTTCCTTTGAAGTGTCAAAGGAGTCACCAATCGCTGGATCTTTGGAGCTTTGCTTACCTTTTTACCTGCAACCAAAAACATCCACTATTAAGACTACAATAACCTATAGGGGACCATCACAAATTATGAGTGAAGCTACTTCCAATTCAAATGGATCCTTTACTCCTCAATCAAAACTATACATCCTAATTATGCATGAGTTGGTTTTTATATCTGGGAGGGTAAAACTAGAGACCAACACTTAACAGCCAAGTAATCCCAGAGTTTGGCAACCCTGTTAATGAAGTCATAGTCTGCTTTACTTACATATTACAATCATAGAAAACCATTGCAAGTTCAAGTTTTGAACAAACATTAGCTATGTGATTGGCAGTCCCATAAAAAATGTATAAATTAATCATGAGAACTAGAAAGTGATATACATAAGATAGGAAACTTCAAATCCGGTTTTTCATGAACAAAATTGTCATCATCTCCACTCCTCTAAATGCAGTGTTGTGAAAACGAGACCAAACCAGCTAATTTGTGGCAAGTTCGGTTCACCCCATTTGAACCAAAGCTTTGTTGGATTGTTCAGAAATGGATTGAAGTTGAACAACAGATGAACCATTCAAAAAGATTTTTTATTTATCTTTTTTCTTCCCCTAAAATTGAGTTATTTTATTGACTCGGATTCACCCTTGGTCTCTCCAAATTCAGTTTTTAAAACATTCTAGACAGCGGGATATATAAATAGATTGAGAAAATTTGTGGACATCGGAAACTTACCAGCTTTGGTTGTAAAGGTTCGGCGATAAGTGTTAACATATTTCCTCACATCATCCTCCTTTGACAGGTTGAACAGCTTTCGGATTTTGGATGCTCTCTTTGGTCCCCTCATCCTTGGCTTCTCAACATCAGTAAGACCTGGTAAATCATTTTCACCTTTCTTCACAATGACCAAGTTCAAAACAGAGAGGTCAGGGCTGACAATGCATCCACGAACAGACTTCCTTCTACGCTCTCCATTACGCCTTCCATACCCACGGAAACAAGGAGTTCCTGCACAAATCCATAACACAAATAAAATTAACCAAATAAGAACAAGCTTGCCTGTGAATCCTGACTCCAGTAACAAGTGAATTTTGATGGAAAGCCAAAAGTCTTTGCAATAAAACACAGATGTCCACAAACCAAAACAAAATATCACAAAAATAATAGAGTCTGGAGTAGCAAAGAAGCAGGACTTGAAATAGGCAAAATTTTCAAGACCAGACAGAGCAGTTGAACCAATGCTAAGGACTTACTACACCAATTATAATTATAATCAGTTTATGATAGAGTAATAAACTGAAAGAGCAATAGGTGAAGAATCGGTACCTCTGTGAAGCAAGAGTCGGACACGACCAGGTGTCAACACTCCTTGCTTCATTGGGAATCCTTGCTTGTCACACCCACCAGTGATCTTGAAGACATAGCCTTTAAATTCCTATAGATAGCAACAATACAAAGCAAAATAGATCACTAATAATGCTTCTCAAAACATAGGAACAGACATTGCAGATTCCTTGCTCAAGATCATACCTCACCGAGAGCATCACCAAGGACCTCCTGTGAGATCCTCTTGTCCCAAAATGCCCGACTGCAATATATAATAGACCAATATTATCATTAAGAAAACCCAAAAACTAACATACAAAAGGTACTCTCAGTAGCAACTCCACTGAATAAAGGTAAAACTCAAACGCATGATTATCAATGTTCAATTTGCAATGTAGTGATGCATATAATGCATATCAATAAACTTATCAGTAGCAAGTAGTAACAGATTTGAACAACAGCTATGGGGAAAATAAATTTAAAAAGCGGTTAAAATATAACAAAAATTTAGGCCATCGTATCAAAAAGCCAAGTAAAATACTTATTACCCTAAATTCCATGATGCAAATTCCAAATTAAAATGAATTAGATCTCAAACATAGATAGAGAGCGGAAAGCAACAATGAAAAAAGGAGTCGTTTATGAACATGGACACTTAAAACCAAATAAACAGAAAAAACAAAGAAAGTAAATGGATTACAGCTTCAGGTCATCATCGATTTCCAGCTTCTTCTGGCATCCAGTAGTAGGATTCGCAACGTTGAACTGAAAAAGAAAAAGAAGATGATTCAGGCACAAAATCACAATGAATGGAAATCGAAGCAATAAAGAAAAATATTTGGAAACAAAACAAAACCTTCATGTTGTTGCAAGGTCTTTCTGATCCCGCCGCTGCTTACTCTTTCGGGGGTTTGGAAATTACAGCATGCGGCTGCTGAACTCAGAAAGAAAAAAAAGGAGAGTTAGGGTTTTACACACTCTGGCTTTTATACTTCGTTATTTCGGTAACTTATTGGGCTGGACCAACCCAAAACCCTTATGCGTAACTAACAAGGAATTTTTTTGAAACACCCCTTGACCAAAAAAAAACACCCCTTATTACTCGCAATACAACCCCCTCAAAAGAAGAAAAGACAAAAATATCCTTAAAATATAAAAAAAAAAATCCAGAACCACTGTTTTTTTCTGGATTTCAAAGGGTACTGTACTATAGTACTGAACCAGGTTCGGTACCTCCGTACCGCGGCATATAATTTTTGTACACTCCAAGTACGCACCAAGATACCGATTTGGCTTGGTACCAAGGCACTACGCCCGCTAATTCTAAAACAGCATATACATGGTACCTTGGTACTAAACCAGTTCGGTACCTTGGTACCGTACCTATTAAAAATTCTGTAGAATTTTAACAGATATTTTCTATGTTTTAACGGGGATTCCACCAATATTTTTGATCAATAGATAGAATTTGAAGCAACATTGTTAAAATAATTTTCTTTGTAATTAGACGGTTGTCATTTGTATTTTTGTTGTGTCTTTTTACTTATGTACGGTATGCTTTTTATGAATAAATAAACTTTCAGTTGAAAATAATCGTAGACGGATATATAAATTAACCATAATAAAATAATGCACATCATCCATACAAAATATAAAAATAAACAACCTAAAAACTACAAGTCTTGAATCCTCTTTATACTCTGATTGTGGGATATGACGTGTAGCTCGCCGCGGTCCTGCATTGTCATGGTCTCTGTTAGTCAACCATTAAAAAAACTTCAAAATAAAAATAAATATGAACACTGGCAGGTTCATTAGAGAATCCCATAAGTCTCTTTCTACATGGTCTCCGTAGCAACTCAGAACCGATCCGTCCTCCATACCTAGGTATGGGTGCGTGCTTGATAATGACGTCCAGCAACATCAGCAGCAGAAGCGGCAGGAGCAGCAAGCTCAACATTAGCAACAAGATCATGATGTTGTTACTCCGTAAGTGGTAGGTCCTCGATAATCATGTCGGTCAGGCCACCCCGACCATGCATCCTCTTATGGCGAGGGGAGTGTCAGAGTATTAGGGGTAGGGGTAGTTTTGAGTTTTCTAAAAGTTTGAGAGTGTTTGTGTGTAATGTGGGTGTTTGAAAAAAATTCAACTAACAATAGACCTTTGTCCAAAAAAAACTTACAATAGACCTTTAACGGCCCAAAAAAACAATTTGCTATCTTACATTGTTTGGATTTTCAAAAAAAGAAAAACAATTTGCTATTTCTATTTCACACTCTCTTTAATACTCTCATTAATTGGGTGAAATACACGTTTAAAAATAGATCCCACTAAATTAGTATGACCCACAAGAATTTCATTCGATCATAATTAGTATGACCCACAATCCACTTTTTTTTCTGAAAAAAAGAAACTTAGATCATTTCATTAATAAGCAAAGTCTCAATACATGTTGGAATCAAATCATGAACCATGGAGCTAGCATAAAATCGTGATGCCCCCGCAAGGGTGTGAGCCACACAATTGGCTTGCCTCCTAATATAGCTAACCTTAAAGCTATGAAAACAATTTAACAAACGTTTACAATAAGAAATTAGCGTTCCAAATTCTGAGTTGGTGTTGGGATCCTCCTGCACTCCATTAACTACTGGTAAACAATCCAGCTCTATAGAGATTGATGGTAGTCCCAAGCCCCGCACCCAAAGAAGAGCTTGCCGATGCTAAACGTTTAAACAACCGATGCTAAAAGTCTATGCGTCAGACTTTTAGCATCGGTTGTTTAAACAACCGATGCTAAAAGTCTGACGCAAATACACATTTAGCATCGGTTCTACTTTTAGCATCGGTTGTTTAAACAACCGATGCTAAAAGTGTATTTGCGTGAGACATTTAGCATCGGTTGTTTAAAACAACCGACGCTAAAAGTCTGAATCCTTTTACTTTTTTCCCATTCCTTCGCACCCTTAAACGCTGTCTCGCTCTCTCTGAACACTCTCTCTCAACTCTCATCTCTTTCGTCGTCTCTCTCAACTCTCATCTCTCTGCACTCTCATGACTTGCGTTCTCTCTCAACTCTCATCTCTTCCGTCGCCAGTCACCGTCACCAATGCCTTCTGAACTCTCATCTCTTTCGTCGCGTTCTCACTCGCAGGGAACCTTCGAGCTTCGCAGAGAACCCTAAGTTCTTTTCTAGTCGTTGGTGTTTCTAGGTCGTTGTCGCCTATCTCGCCATCGCCTTGCTCGCCCTCGCCGTTGGTTGCTCCCTGTCACCCTCGTCGTTGCTTGCTCACCATAGTTTGCTCATCGTCATCGTCGCCTTCAGTTTAGGTACCCACAGTTCTGTGCTTCTAACTGTTCTTAGTTTTTGACATTGTTCGATTATGGCTTGTTTCATTTCATTTTATGTTTCTGTTCCTTCGTTTCGATTTGAATTTGTTTCTGTGCAATTTCATTCATTTTGTTTCCCTATGCTTCATCTGAAATGTAGCAAGTCTCTCTTGTTGGTTTCTCCCTGTCACCCTCGCCGTTGCTTGCTCGTCGTAGCTTGCTCGTCGTAGCTTGCTCGTCGTCGCCATCGCCTTCAGTTCAGGTACCCGCAGTTCTGTGTTTCTAACTGTTCTTAGTTTTTGACATTGTTCGATTATGGCTTGTTTCATTTCATTTTATGTTTCTGTTCCTTCGTTTCGATTTGAATTTGTTTCTGTGCAATTTCATTCATTTTGTTTCCCTATGCTTCATCTGAAATGTAGCAAGTCTCTCTTGTTGGTTGCTCCCTGTCACCCTCGCCTGTAGCTTGCTCGTCGTCGTCGTCGTCGCCTTCAGTTCAGGTACCCACAGTTCTGTGTTTCTAACTGTTCTTAGTTTTTGACATTGTTCGATTCTGGCTTCTTTCATTTCATTTTATGTTTCTGTTCCTTCGTTTCGATTTGAATTTGTTTGTGCAATTTCATTCATTTTGTTTCCCTATGCTTCATCTGAAATGTAGCAAGTCTCTTGCATTGTTTGTGTTCCTGTATGTTTAGATCTGTGAGATTTAGGGTTTTATTTTCATATGTTTTGATCCTTTGTGTTTCTGTATGTTTTGTTCCTGTATGTAGCAAGTCTCTCTTGTATTGTTTGTGTTCCTGTAAGTTTTCATATGTTGTGTGAGATGGGATTTTATTTACTATAATTTGTGATTTTGATTAATTATCAATGAATGATGAGTTCTATAAATTTACTTCTCTTTATTGTTTTACTTAGATACTTAATTGGAAACCTTTTTACTGGACCATTTCTCAATGAGCTATATTTTTACTTGTTTTCAGCGTAGCCATGAATCGTAGTTGGATACAAAGTAATCGTCTGAGTGATGAGTATGCGAAAGGAGTCGAAGAGTTTATAAACTTTGCTCAAGCAAATCTTTGCAAACTGATGCTCCCAAAACTGATGTTCCCGAAGTTGATGTAACTTATTCATGTCCTTGTTGTAATTGTGTGAATCGAACCCCACAACCACCAAGTGTAATACGAGATCATCTCTTTGTTTACGGGATCTTACCCAGTTATACCACATGGATATGGCATGGTGAATCAACCGGCAACCCAAGTGTGTCGAAAAGTGAGAAAGTCGATGAAGATATGGATGATCGAATGGAGGATATGATACGTGACATTGGTCCTGAATCTTTTAAGCGGGCGCATGAATATGATAATTTGTGCAAAGACAAAGATCAACCTTTGTATTTGGGTTGCACAAAATACACCCGGTTGTCTGCGTCGTTAAAATTGATCAATCTGAAGGCGATAAATGGGTGGACTGATAAGGGATTCACCGAATTGCTTGAGCTGTTGGAAGACATGCTTCCCATAGGTAACACATTGCCAAAACGAACGTATGATGCAAAGAAGATATTGTGTCTGATGGGTGTGGAGTATCAGAAAATACATGCATGTCCCAATGACTGCATATTGTATCGGAAAGACTTTGAGAAGTTGCATAATTGTCCCACTCGTGGTTGGTCGTGCTACAAAGTGAAGTCGGGTGAATCTAATTGTGACGACAACAACACAAAGGGTTCCCCTGCGAAGGTTTTATGGTATCTTCCAATAATACCTAGGTTCAAACGCTTGTTTGCTAATGCAAATGACGCGAAGAGCATTAGATGGCATGCAGATGAGAGGAAATGTGATGGGCAGCTTCGCCATCCGGCTGATTCTTTGCAATGAAAGAAAATTGATAATTTGTATTCGGATTTTGGCACTGAGTCAAGAAATCTTAGGCTCGCACTTGCTTCAGATGGGATGAATCCATATGGTAACTTAAGTACGAATCATAGCTCGTGGCCTGTTCTCCTTTTAATTTACAACCTATCTCCATGGTTGTGCATGAAGCGCAAATATGTGATGCTATCCATGATGATTTCTGGCCCGAGACAACCTGGTAATGACATAGATGTTTACCTTAGTCCATTGATTGAAGACTTGAGAAAAATGTGGGATGAAGGCGTGGATGTGTTTGACGGGTATTCTAATGAAACTTTTAAGCTGCGAGCCATGTTGTTTTGCACGATCAATGACTTTCCTGCATATGGAAACTTGTCTGGGTATAGTGTCAAATGGCATAAAGGTTGTCCTATTTGTGCAGAAGACACGTGTCACCATCAACTCAAATATGGAAGGAAGACTGTCTACCTTGGGCATCGGAAATTTCTCAAACCTAATCACAGATATCGTAAGTTGAAAAAAGCTTTTAATGGGTGCTCAGAAAATGACATTTCTCCGAATGCCTTGACCGGAGAAGAAGTCTATCAAGTGGTTAAGGACATCAAATTTGTATTCGGCAAAAAGCAGAAGCAGCCTAAGGAAAAAAGCAAGTGGAAGAAGAGGACGGTGTTCTTTGATCTTCCGTATTGGTCCAATCTTGATGTAAGACATTGTCTTGATGTTATGCACGTCGAGAAAAATGTTTGTGATAGTGTCATTGGGACGCTTCTCAACGTTCAAGGGACAAAGGATGGCATAAATTCTCGTCTAGATTTGCGTGAGATGGGCATAAGAGAACAATTACATCCAGTGGAACGAGGTAAAGGCACATATTTACCTCCAGCATGTTATACCTTATCAAGAAAAGAGAAAATGAGCTTTTGCGAGTGTCTACGGGGAATCAAAGTCCCACATGGTTACTCGTCAAATGTAAAGCAACTTGTTTCAATGAAAGATCTCAAATTAGTTGGCTTGAAGTCTCACGACTGCCATGTCTTGATGCAACAACTGCTACCTGTGGCAATTCGTGGCATGCTGTGGAACTTAGTATGTTTTGTTTAATTTGTTAAATTGTAACATGTGAACATGCTTTTGTTGCAGGATGAACTTGCGGTTATGAGTATCCAAGGATCTTTCGTTCCTCAAGGAAAGAATGATATTTTGACTGTTGCCATTGGAACACCTGAGCATCCCGGTCGTGTTCGGGGAGCTGGAAAAGGTGTCGGGATAAAGAGATACTTTGGAGGTGTGGCACGTTTTGCCTCGAGTAGCTCACAAGTTGACAAAGCGGAGTTGATGAAAGAAATTATGGAGGATGTGGAAGTGATGGTGCAAGACCGAGTTCGCAAAGCGTTGGCAGAGGTATATGTTTATATTACTAGATTTGTTTTATATTTGAATCAATTCATAATTACTAACTTAATTTATATGTATGTTTTAATTATTCAGCACACCATCTCATGTGGAGGAATTCAAAATGCGGGTGTTCAGGTTCCCTCTCCCATGACAACTGTTGGATCTAAGGCTAGCTACTCACCATCTCATGTGGAGGAGGAGGTCGATGTCGATTGGATGAAAGAGATGCTTGTGACAGGGTATGCTGATAAGAGACATGCTAGGATATGGTTACAGCATGAAGGTCATCACTGCTTTGTCTCCTTCAAAGAGATCACGGACATGATTTCTGGTGAAGAGTGGCTTGAATTGAGCCATTTGGCCATATGGTGCACGTAAGTAGTAAAGTCTATTTCATTATATAAATTTCTCACATTTTACATATATTAATCGATCTGATAGTTTTTCTTACTTGCCACTAGATATTTGCATCGTCAATGTGTTGAAAGAGGTATTGATGACTTATATGGATTTGTGTGTCCTTACAAGGCTTAACCTGAAGGATGTACCCATGAATGTTGTCCTTCAAAACCTTCAAGATAAATTGATGACCACCAATAAGGGAGTATATATTGCTCCATTTTGCCATAGGTAACAACAATATAGTTCATTGTCTTGATTACTAGTTGTTTTGTTGGTGAATGGTGAAATGCACGTTAGTCTTCTGATTCGGATTTTCTTGTGTCATTCTGAGTTTATTGTGTGTAACAAGCATTTCTTTGTGTGTTACTTAATTTTAAGTTTATCAATATTGCAGCGGACATTGGACACTAGTTGTCTTAATGCCACCTCAAAATACTGTGGTCTGGATGTGTTCCTTAAGCCGCAAACCAAACAAAGAAATCAAAGCCATGTTTAGCAAGTAAGTTTTTAATTTTTATCATGGTTTAGATTGTAGTATTTGAACTTAAGTTGGGTTGAAATTTTATAAATACTTTTATATTATGTTATTAGAGCTGTCAAAGGTTATTCTACATCTCCCCCCACGTGGTTGTACCCTACAGTAAGTAATTTAAAATATTGAGTTGATTTAATTTGGAGTGAATTCATATATGATATATATATATATATATATATATATATATATATATATATATATATATATATATATATATATATATATATATATGGTTAACTTTGTTAATTCATTTGTGTAGATGCCAACACAACGGAATGGTTTTCATTGTGGCTATTATGTGATGAAGTTTATGCTGACCATTGTGAATGGTGGTGTTGTTGATAATTGGGAGCAGGTATAAATTTTTGGTTAAAATTATACTTTACACATTTATTTAGAATTATAGAATGATTGAATATAATTTGTTTGAGTAATTTTTAAACTTGTAGGTATTTGATAACTCAAAGCCATACACCGAAGAGGAGCTTCTTAAGGTTCGTCATCTTTGGGCAGAATTCTATATGAAGATTCGTACGGAGCAAAAGGATACATTGTTTAGCATTGTTTAAACTTGTTCAATCTAGTCTCTGTTTATATTGAAAGTCTTTGTGAATTGATAGTTTAGATGAAATGTGAACAAATTTTTTATATGGTCTGATTTTCTGTTAATGTGAACACCGAGGTATTAGAATTGTACTAGATGAAATGTGAAGCTGGTTTTGTGTAATGTATTAGAATTGTGACTGCATATTGTAATACAATATGCAGTCACAATTAGAACTGTATGTGAAGCTGGTTTTGTGTAATGAGGTATTAGAAATGTGAAGCTGGTTTTGTGTATGTCTGTGATGCAATCTGCAGGTTTAGAACTGTACTGAGGTATTAGAAATGTGAAGCTGGTTTTGTGTATGTCTGTGATGCAATCTGCAGGTTTTCTGTTACTAACGAAGGAAACTAAAATGTTTAAAATGACATTTAGCATCGGTTGTTTGAAATAACCGATGCTAAATGACATTTTCCAATGACGTTTAGAGACATTTAGCATCGGTTGTTTGAAACAACTGATACTAAATGTCATTTTCTGATGACGTTTAGAGACATTTAGCGTCGGTTGTTTGAAACACCCGATGCTAAATGTCTCAAAGGGGACTTTTAGCGTCGGTTGTTTGAAACACCCGATGCTAAATGTCTCAGAGGGGACTTTTAGCGTCGGTTGTTTGAAACAACCGATGCTAAATGTCATTTTCTGATGACGTTTAGAGACATTTAACGTCGGTTGTTTGAAAAAACCGATGCTAAATGTCTCAAAGGGGACTTTTAGCATCGGTTGTTTGAAAGAACCGATGCTAAATGTCTCAAAGGGGACTTTTAGCATCGGTTGTTTGAAACAACCGATGCTAAATGTCATTTTCTGATGACGTTTAGAGACATTTAGCGTCGGTTGTTTCAAACAACCGATGCTAAATGTCTCAAAGGGGACTTTTAGCATCGGTTGTTTGAAACAACCGATGCTAAATGTCTCACAGGTGGACTTTTAGCGTCGGTTGTTTGAAAGAACCGACGCTAAAAGTCCACCTGTGAGACATTTAGCATCAGTTGTTTCAAACAACCGACGCTAAATGTCATTTTTAGACCTCTAAAATGGTTTTTAATGTGACATTTAACATCGGTTATCTGAGCACACGATGCTAAAGGTGACATATAGCGTCGGTTAAATAACCGATGCTAAATGTTTGACATTTAGCATCGGTCGATTTAGCGTCGGGCGATAACCGACGCTAAATGTCCAATTTAACCGACGCTAAATGTCTTTTTTCCACTAATGATTGTTACAATTCTCATATCACAGTTTCATAACAGAACACTCTACCACTGATCCTGAGTTATTGCAGTGTCTCGTCAGGATCATCACAGTGAGGAATCGAATACCACGACACAGGGGAGCTACTACCTGGTCACTTGTGGAGTCTCGCACCGTGATGCCCCCAAGGCTTTTCCTCAACCTTCACTCACGCACTCACGCGTGTATCAAAGCGTAGCTCACTCTAAAAATCACACATCATTTGTTATTCCACTATTTCTTCGTCTTTCTCAAAAGATAACTATTATATATATTATAAGGGAGATTTACAATGATTAAATCACTAAGATACTTTCCTTAAGAGTTAAATAAACTATCCTCAATGTGAATTCATTGTTAAGCATAAAATTTAAGAAATGAAAATTAGACCATTTACCCAATAATCGATAATACTATAGTATTTTAGTAAAATTATTTTGTAGTATCAATATTGAGTAAACTGTTAAGCAAGTAATAAATATTAATTTTTTTTTGTGCTCATACAAAATATGAGTTTAGTATGATAATTAGGCAAAGTTTCCACTGTAGCACCAAAAAAAAAAATTACCAAAATAGCACACCTTTTAGATTATTTACCAAACTAGCACACATTCCATTTTTAGTGTAGAAGTCGCCCCCCCCCCCAAAACGACTTCTGAACTAAAAAATTTAATTTTTTTTTAAAAACTAGTTCAGAAGTCGCCCCCCCCAGGGTGACTTCTGAACTGTGTTTTTTAATTTTTTTTTATTATATATTAATTTAAATTAATTTAATTTAATTATTTTAATTAATTTAGAAAATTAATATTGTTAATTCTAAATTAATTATTAATTTTTTTGTGAAAAAAAAAATATGATCACGTTAATGTCGGCAAGATCTTGACCGTTTATTAGTGTCGGCAAGATCTTGACCGTTAATTGGTATCAGTACTATTCACTATTCACTGTGCACTTTTTAGTGTCGGTAAGATCTTGACCATTTATTAGTGTCGGCAAGATCTTGACCACCGTTAATTGGTATCAGTACTATTCACTATTCACCGTGCACTATTTAGTGTCGGCAAGATCTTGACCGTTTATTAGTGTCGGCAAGATCTTGACCGTTAATTGGTATCAGTACTATTCACTATTCACCGTGCACTATTTAGTGTCGGCAAGATCTTGACCGTTTATTAGTGTCGGCAAGATCTTGACCGTTAATTGGTATCAGTACTATTCACTATTCACCGTGCACTATTTAGTGTCGGCAAGATCTTGACCGTTTATTAGTGTCGGCAAGATCTTGACCGTTAATTGGTATCAGTACTATTCACTATTCACTGTACACTATTTAGTGTCGGTAAGATCTTGACCGTTTATTAGTGTCGGCAAGATCTGGGCCGTCCATTTTTTTTTCCGTTGGAAACACCCCACCATCTATAAATAGGGACTCTTAGTCTTGTAACTCACCACACCAACACCCCCAATCCTCTTCTCACTCTCTTGCCCCCTTGCACACTAAAATGGCTCCAGTTTTTATCACAGTTTTTTACAACGGTGTCGTTGAAAACACAAACACAGAGGGTGTTGTTTTTAGGTGCGATAACACATGCCTTCTCAAACAAAAGTCTAAATTCACATTAGATCAACTTAGACAACTGATGCTTGGTACTTCTTTCTATCCCGTTTAAGAGCGTGGGTGACACCCCAAGAGGGTCTCTGTTTGATATCGGATAGACACGAGTCTATCAAAAGTGCTGTTAGGCGGGTAGACAGCAGTTGGAAGCACGTGTTTTGTATTCGCCACATAGCACAGAACTTCATGAGACACTTCAAGAACACTTCTGCCAGGAAAGCTGTGGTCAATATGGGTGAGTATTATTTTTTTATAAAAAAAAATCCCTAATATTTTTTCAATAACTTCTTTACCAACATTATGTTTTCGTGCTTCAGCATACTCAATGACACAAAAATCCGCCAATCACTACAAAGTCAAGATTGGTGATGAAGTGGGTCCTGATGGGGTGGCTTGGGTTGAGGACATAAACCCCGAACAATTGATGCAGTGGTGCGATGGAGGTTACCGTTGGGGGCACATGACAACAAACCTTGCTGAGTGCATTAATAAAGTGATCAAGGGCCTGCGAAATCTCCCTATACATTCTTTGATAGCAGCCTCATATTTTAGGCTGAACGAGACTTTTGTCAAAAAGGGAACCCAGGCACAGGCAATGTTGGAGTCAGGAACTATGTACTCTGAACAATTGATGGAAAAAATAGATCACAACCGAGCTGTCTCGAACACGCACAACGTGGCAATTCACGACCGTGCCCAAAAATTGTTCAGAGTGGAAGAAATTATACGACCACAAAGTGGGAGACCCGCAGGCACATTCGTGGTTAACTTCAGAGACATGACGTGTGAGTGTGGGGAATTTCAGGCACTGCACTATCCTTGTTCCCATGTGATCGCGGCATGTTCAAAAGTTAATTACGATCACATGGAATTCGTGCAACCACAGTACAGAATGCAGTATGTTTTCAATACATACTTAGAGGAGTTCCCACCATTGCCATCTGAGTTGTCATGGCCTGGTTTCAATGGCCCAGAACTGCAGCATGATCCATCTAAACGGAGAGATAAAAAGGGTCGTCCACAGTCTACCCGTATTCGTACCGAGATGGATCAAAGAGAAAGGGGTAGTCGCACCAAGAGATGCGGTATTTGTAGAAATGAGGGTCACAACAAAAATAATTGTCCAAACCACAATCTAGACTAGTCAAAAACAAGTGTATTTATTTCTGACATGTTTTAGTATTTATGTTTGTTTCCGTTGTTGTAATACAGTTGGTTCCATATTTCAATATAGCCGATAATATTTTTTTCACAATAATATTTATAATTTCTATTTAGAATTAACAATATTAATTTTCTAAATTAATTAAAATAATTAAATTAAATTAATTTAAATTAATATATAATAAAAAAAAATTAAAAAACACAGTTCAGAAGTCACCCTTGGGGGGGGGGGGGGGGCGACTTCTGAACTAGTTTTTAAAAAAAAATTAAATTTTTTAGTTCAGAAGTCGTTTTGGGGGGGGGGGCGACTTCTACACTAAAAATGGGATGTGTGCTAGTTTGGTAAATAATCTAAAAGGTGTGCTATTTTGGTAAAATTTTTTTTTTGGTGCTACAGTCGAAACTTTGCCATAAATTACATCGATGAGAGAAAAGTTACTGTTTTTAAATTACAAGTGACAATAGAAAAATCAGTTAACAATAGATGTATGAAAGAAATAATTAGATTTATGAGAATATTAATAATAATAATAATAATAATAATGATACTGATAATAATAATAATAATAATAATAATAATGGCAACAATAATAATAACAAAATAATATTAATCATATCATAATAATAACAAAAATACAAGAAACAAATAGAAGAATAATAATAGAAGAGAGAACTAGAATAATAAGAATAAAAGTGAGGTATAAAAATATTCTAGATTATTCATATTATTCTCTCTTTATTCTTATTCTTAGGATCTTTTACTTATTTTTTATTCATTATTAGCATATCAAATAATAATAGTTCAAGTTAATAGTCAAGTCAAAGTTAGTAGTCCCAATCATAGTCCAAGGCACGTTTAGTAGTCCAAATCACAGTCTAAGACACAGTTAGTAGTCCAAAGCATGGCCCAAGTTACGGTTAGTAGTCCAAAGTATGGTCCAAGTCACAGTTTTTTTTTTGACAGCGGTCCAAATCACAGTTAGTAATCCAAAATCACAGTCCAAATTACAATTTCAAGGTAAAAATAGTAGTCCAAGTTATAATTTAAATTATACTCTATCTAGAATAATAATTATAGAGTCACAATTTAATACTAATAATTTTTATTAATCAGTAATTCAAATTTTTTATATTAAATAAGAAAATATTCAACTTATAAAAGGGGTAGGGTCACCCTTGACTCAATAATTTAGTATTTACTCTACTACTACTACCGTTGAAGTTCTTCACCCCCTACGTGTTACTTTCTTATTGTACTGTTGCTACTCCTGGGAACTTGGCCGAGTGGAAGGAATTGATTTTACTCTAATTATATACTTATGAAATAGACTCGAGTGAAAAGTTGTTCATGGAGAAAGTGAGAAAGTGAATGGGTAAAAGTAAGGTGAGAAAAGAAAGGAGAGAAAGTGGTGGGCTGCGAAAGAAGGGAGGAAGTGAGTATGTGGGGTTAATGAAAGGGATGATGGGGCTACTGAAAATTTGTTTCCGTAAATGGCAACTAATGGACATGCCTATTTATAGTAAAAAAATTGAGAGGTGTGGTAATTGTTTGAGAGAAGAAAAGGGTACGTGGCTTTTATCTAATGGTGGTGTCTTAGCTTATGTAGAAAGATCTTCTTATGTGCGGTTATAATTGGCTGACTTCCTTTTTACTCTATTGAGTTTACCAATCCATTCGGGTTACTCACATCGGCAAGCCTGATGGCAATATAGAGTTCAATTTTTTTAATGAGTGTTAATTAATGAATTTTGGTCATATTTCCTACTTTGTGAGTCAAAGAAGAAAAGCATGCATACTTATATTTATATATGTTACTATATAATAACTATTTAGTAGTAACTATATTTAGCCTACATACCACAATCTATGTATCACCTCACAAGTCTTGACATATAAGGTACCTACTTTATAGTAATTATCTAATATTTTATAAAACATTGATAGTACTTATATACTATAATTCAAATTATGATAACAATATAATGTTATTTTTTTATTTCTATTATTAATTTATTATTTTCCCATTTTAATCAATCTTCTAAATCAGGTGTGTTATATGCTATGAAGCCCGGGTACGAGATACGATACGGGATACGACACGACACGGATACGGGGATACGGGAAAAATTTTGAAAATCAAGATACGATACGGTTGCGATACTTTATTTAAAAAATTAAATTAAAATTTAAATATATAAAAATAAAAACATAATATACAAACATAATTAAAAATAACAATAAAGAGTTTAAGAAAAAAACTACTAAAAAAATTATAAATTTTATATTAGATTTAATATATATAATTGAATTATTACTATAATAATAATGAAAAAGAAAACTACACTTACAAGGTTAGTTTATTCTGCTTTGAACCATAATGAATGACGGAGGAAGTCGGTTTGCATTGCGATTCTATTTTGCTTTGACCGACACCTTCTCTCAACTATGCAGTATGCCTATGCCCTACACTCATATTCTTTTTATTTTATTTTATTATTTATACTGCCAACAATGACTTGACATCTTGTCAAAAAAACAATGACTTAAAATGATGCGCTTATCTATCCAAAGTTGGTGATAGACACGCAACCCCTTAGCCGGTGATAGACTAGCTTTCAAAATTTACTTTTATCAACAAATAAATAATAGTAATATTATGGTCTTCTTCCTCCTACTCCCGTTTTGTTCCAGTTGCAGAGTGCACTCTCTCGGTTCCTTTCACTCTCACTTATTTCTACGATGTTGTTCTTGTTCGTCTCACTCTCAGATCTGAAAAAAACGAATTTGCATGTCACCGATCTAGTTGCTCCGATCTGAAAACAATGGGTTTCCACTTCCTCTTCTTCTGTGATGCTTTGGGCTCAGATATGAACAAAAAAGTAATTGTTGTTTTGTGTTCTCTTCTTACCTTTTTTTTTCTGAAACAAACTTGAGTAGCAGCCAAACGTATCACGTGAACGTGACGTATCCATCCCGTATCTGGTATTTTTTTTAAAAAATAAATAAATAAAAAATGCCGAATACTCCCTGGATACGTATCCGGCCGTATCGGACACGTATCAGGTATCAGGATACGTATCAGATACGGGTGCTTTGTCTATATTGGAGTATCAGGGCTTCAGAGGTTATACGCACCCTTACATGCAAGGTTGTCAAAATCGAGAGTTCAAGTGAGCTCAGTTTGCCTAGGTGAACTCGATTCATAACTCGACCCATACACCCGAAGACTATGAAAGCATGTATGCATATTACCAAATGTTATATCCCTTGATATGATAGTATTATGTGGTAATTAGTAGTAATATAGTTCATCACAAACCAATATTCATCAGAAAAAGGGGGTAAGATGCATATTTATGTTTGACTATTGTAATGAATAAATCATTTTATGTATGTTACACAAATTAACCATGCAGATATAAAGTATTTTTCTGATCTAGATAAAGTCAGATTACAAGTCAGTTATTATCTACATGTGGTGACATTGAAATATATTTATGAATTAAACAATCTATGGTTCTTGCTTCTTCATTTCATGGCCCAAATGCCAACAATTCAAGGAAGATGTTTTGAAGATGATACTGATCGCAAAGCTCCATTAAAAGAGGATACATCACAAGTGACAGCGGAGTAGATTGCTCCATATCACTCACAGAGAAACTCTAGATGTTGAAATTCATATTCTGAAGTGACGCTTCATTCAGGGGGAGAAATTAAGTTGCACTCTTTTTTTCCTTTGCCATGGTTTTGTCCCACTGGGTTTTCCTGGGAAGGTTTTTAACGAGGCAGTTCCCACCTGGCAGGATATTGAACTATTTTTTCTTCACTAGATTTTTATCCACTGGGTTTTTTCTAGTAAGGTTTTAATGAGGCATATCCTCGATGCACATCCACAGAGGAGTGTTATGAATATTATTATTATACAGTGGATGTCCATCCTTCTCTCATCTTCTCATTACCCCATTGTAGTGGTTTTTCATTAGTGACCACTCACTTACCAATTCTCACCCTATAAATAGGGTTCACCTTTTGTATAGACATACTTATGAAGAGCATAATGGAAAGACTCTCTCATTCTCTTCTCCTCTCTTCTTCTTCTCTATTCTCTTATATGATGTCTCATATTTGTTCTTACTCAAGTTTTGGTTATTTTCATAACAACAATTATATATTAAAATAAATATCCATTTCATCATTATCACGTGTTTTTAATATTGAACATTTGTGTGACAAAAATATATATTTAACATCAATCACGTGTTTGTGTAAAAAAAACATTTGCCACGGTTAACTAAAAAGAAATGTGGATTTCTAATTTTATACTTAATAAAGAAAAATATAAATAATTAATTCAAGGTAGAAAAGGACTATTACAATAAAATATACCACGCGGCAAAAGAAACAATGATAATAAAACATCCTGATACACAGTGAATAAGTTTTACTCGTTCCGTTCAAAAGCTTTAATACTTTTAGTTGTTAGCAAAAGAAGAAAAGAAACCTGTTAAAATATTTTGATGTTAAAAATCATAAAAAGGAAAAAAAAGTACTTCTCCTGAATTTATTAAAAAAAACGAGAAAAGAAGAAGACAGAAGAGAGGCTAAGAGGGGACTAGACCAATACCATTGGCAAGGAAAAAACAGAAAACAAAGCATTAAGAGCCTTAAGTTAGAGACCCCTTTTACTATCTACTATAATCTACTGACCAACTAATATAATCAATTGAAACTACGAGATAATTGCACTGATATATAAAAAAACACGAGATTAATATTTGTCATTGATAATTAAATTTTTTGAAGACTACCACTACAAACCTACTATCTATAAAACAAGAAGACTTAATGACTATTTAAACTACTAATTAATATTTAAAACAATTATTTCTTATTGATAATCTACTATATAACCGTTACTATCTACTATAATCTACTAATCAACTAAAATAATCAATTGAAACTACGAGATAACTGCACTGATATATAAAAAACACGGGACAACTGCAGTGATATATAAAAAACACGGGATCAATGTTTACCATTGATAATTATAATTTTTGAAGACTACTATAAACCTACTATCTAAAAAAACAAGAAGGCTTAATGACTATTTAAACTAATTAATATTTAAAACACACGTGACAAATATTTATCTCTAATACCTAAAAAATGACAAATAATTGTCACCTGACATATAAAAAAACACGGGATACATATTTTTTATTGATAATCTACTATCTATCATTTACTATCTACTATAATCTACTAATCAACTAAAATAATCAATTGAAACTACGCGATAACAGCAATGATATATAAAAAAACACGGGATAACTGCACTGATATATAAAAAACACAGGATTAATATTTGTGTTTGATAATTAAAGTTTTTGAAGACTACTATAAACCTACTATCTAAAAAACAAGAAGATTTAATGACTATTTAAACTACTGAGTAATATTTAAAACAAATATTTCTTATTGATAATCTACTATCCCTCTTTTACTATCTACTATAATCTACTAATCAACTAAAATAATCAATTGAAACTACGAGATAACTGCATTGATATATAAAAAAAACACGGGATAACTGCACTGATATATAAAAAAACACGAGATTAATATTTGTCATTGATAATTAAATTTTTTGAAGACTACTACTACAAACCTACTATCTATAAAACAAGAAGACTTAATGACTATTTAAACTACTAATTAATATTTAAAACAAATATTTCTTATTGATAATCTACTATATAACCTTTACTATCTACTATAATCTACTAATCAAGTAAAATAATCAATTGAAACTACGAGATAACTGCACTGATATATAAAAAAACACAAGATAACTGCAGTGATATATAAAAAACACGGGATTAATATTTGCCATTGATAATTATAATTTTTGAAGACTACTATAAACCTACTATCTAAAAAAAATAAGAAGGCTTAATGACTATTTAAACTGATTAATATTTAAAACACACGTGACAAATATTTGTCACTAATACCTAAAAGGACAAATAATTGTCGGTGATTATTTTATTGATAATCTACTGGGATAAGTATTTCTTATTGATAATCTACTATCTATCTTTTACTATCTACTATAATCTACTAATCAATTCGAATAATCAATTAAAACTATGAGATAACTGCACTGATACATAAAAAACATGGGATAACTGCACTGATATACAAAAAAATACGGGGATAACTGCAATGATATATATAAAACCACGTGTTATATAAAAAAACGGGATAACAACAGTGATACATAAAAAATACGGGATAACTGCACTGATATACAAAAAATACGGGGATAACTGCAATGATATATATAAAACCACGTGTTATATAAAAAAACACGGGATAAATGCACAATTGTTTTTAAATGATACTTTTATATTTTTAGATTTTAATATTTATCTATTTTAATTTTATTTGAAACTCCTTTTTTATTTGTTTTAAAATTGTCATTGTTTTCACGGGGTAATGTTGAGACTATTTAAATATTGTCTAAATTTATTCATAAAAAGAACACGACAGCACCCGTGCGTATGCACGGGTATCCTACTAGTTATATATTAAAATAAATATCCATTTCATCATTATCACGTGTTTTTAATATTGAACATTTGTGTGACAAAAATATATATTTAACATCAATCACGTGTTTGTGTAAAAAAAACATTTGCCACGGTTAACTAAAAAGAAATGTGGATTTCTAATTTTATACTTAATAAAGAAAAATATAAATAATTAATTCAAGGTAGAAAAGGACTATTACAATAAAATATACCACGCGGCAAAAGAAACAATGATAATAAAACATCCTGATACACAGTGAATAAGTTTTACTCGTTCCGTTCAAAAACTTTAATACTTTTAGTTGTTAGCAAAAGAAGAAAAGAAACCTGTTAAAATATTTTGATGTTAAAAAATATCAAAAAGGAAAAAAAGTACTTCCCTGAATTTATTAAAAAAAAGGAGAAAAGAAGAAGACAAAAGAGAGGCTAAGAGGGGACTAGACCAATACCATTAGCAAGGAAAAAAACAGAAAACAAAGCATGAATAAGGAGCCTTAAGTTAGAGACCCCTTATAACAAGTCATCCTAACAAAAAGGTAAAGACAGTTTAAGGAGCTAAAATACAAAATCAAATCAAAAGGAGACAGATGCAGAATTTACCTTCGAACGAGTATTGTATCCGACGACCAATTTCTTTTTTGGCTCAATTTCTTCTTTTGGGTCTTGGACGCAACCAGTTCAAAATACTCATACTGAGCAACTGTTCCCTAGGTATCGGTAGCCACAGGATCACCAACATCATCTGACATCGCACCCCAAAGTTTTCCCAATATCCTCATGTCAGAAGCTACTACTGGGTTGAAAATAGCTACAGACTCTGAGGCAGTAAGCGAATATTGGGTCTTGGACATAGCCGCAACTGCTTGAAAATCAGCGACAACATCATCATCTGAGACATCCCGCCAAACCTTCCCTAATATTCTCATGTCAGGGGCAGCCACCGGGATAGAAGTAGCATCTGACATTGAGACATTTAGTGAATCAAGCCTTGTCGTGGGAGATTGTGTGGAGGATAAATCCACATCGTACGAATTCTGATTTGAAGAGTTGTTTGAAGAAGAAGGGACCACTACCACCCTTAAAGAGTGGGTATTTATAGCGAAACTATTTTTTGCTACACCAAAAATAGGGTTTGCCTTTTGTATATCATTTTTTATAGTAACTATGCCAAGAAGAGGGTTCAGGGGATTTTGCCACCTCCTCAAGAGTTAAGACAATATTATTTGTACCCTTAAAACGATTAGGAACATTATCAGTCTCTATTGATATAATCTCACAATTACCAAGCTGGGCTTGGGTTGATGGCTCTTTGATGAGTCTACAACCAACATATGCACGTGCTCAACATTTCTCTTCATGACAACAGACTTCCCCTTGTCTTTTTTGGGAACATACCGAGTAGTAGACTTAGAAGGCAATTGATTCACCTTTCGTGGCTCCTCCTTATTTATCAGAAATGTGAAGTTTGCCATGGATGAGAGAATCTGTTAGAGAGAGCTGAACAGAATTGGTTGTAATTCTCAACTGAATTTCTGGAAAGAGGATTACAGAGTATATATAGTATTTACAGATGAATCTAACTGAATCTCAAACAAGAGAGAATTCAGTTCTAACTCTAACTGAAAAGAAGAAAGGGAAAGATAAATATTACATTATGTCTAAGCTAGAAAGTATAAACTGTACAGTATCAACAAATGACTAGGCTGCTGACAGTGTAAGTCAATGGCTGTTGTGTCAATATTAAGTTGACCAATTTGACTTTCTTCATTACTCTTAACATTATTTTCCTTTATTTCTCTCCGCAAACTGCGGAGGCCCATTGCACTGCTTACAGTTTTGCAGTGAGTGCCCAATACAGTTGTTACACATAAATTGAGGTAGCATTAATTGGAGTAAGCTAAGTATCAAAATAATTTCATTGTAGTATTAATTATTTATAAATTTCTTTTTTTTTGTACATATTATTTATAAATTTCTATACTCCATATCTTGGGTCTTTAAAACATTCATTAGTATAAAATGGTATATTTAGAAGAAAAGAAATTTATGAATTATACATTAGTTTTTGAAAAGTACTAATATTTTCACTTCAAGGGGATTGAGTTAGTAGAACATGACAGCAGGTCGCGAGTTCAAATCCCTACTAATATTTTGAAAATCCCCAAAGCTAAATTCCCAAATAACATTAATAAGCTAAAGGTACCAAAGTTTAGGAACAGAAAGAGTAATATTTTTCTGATAAGCAATGTTAGTTGTTAATTAGTTAGGGAGAGGAGGAAATGTTAGTTTCTGAGATTCGAATCATAGAATTCTTGCATATACTTCTTCGGTATCTCTCTGACTCACCAATTTAACAAACGTAATATTTAATGTTTGTTCCCGTCAAAAAAATATTTCTTTAACGTTTGTCACGTGGTACTCAACTGCTGCTTATTAAAAAGCATAAACCATTTGAATACACACAAATGGGCAGCGTCTCTCCATCTATAAATAACTACCTACGTTTGTTAAGAAGGCATAACAAGCTTCTCTCTAACATTTAATAAAGATAGTGTTGATTGAAAGAGTGAGCAACTTAAGATGGGCATCTTCGACAGGGGCCAAAAGATCAAGGGGACTGTGGTTTTTATGCCACAAAATGTTTTGGACTTCAACGCCATAACTTCCATTGCTAACACCGATATTCTTGATGTCCCCAAGGATCTCTTTGGTATGGCTGCCTCTGCAGTAGGTGGCCGTACTTGACACTGCTACAGCCTTCTTAGGCCGTAACATCTCCATGAAATTGATCAGTGCCTCCAAGACTGATGGTTTGTTCTCTCTATACTCTCTACCTACAGTTATTCAACTCATTATATATCTTTCCAAATTAAATAATTTAAGAGAAAAGGCACGAGAGTATATAATTAATATCTATGGTAAATAGTACTAAATAGTACTTACTTGAAGTTGACAACAATATATTATTTATGCATGTGTCACTATTTTAGTAATTATTATTATTATTCGATCACGGATCATCTTTCAAATCTATGTACTTATTCTATTGGAATTTTATTTGTGTGGTTTTTGTAGGAAATGGAAAGGGGTTAGTCGGAAAGGAATTCTATTTGGATAAACATCTTCCTGCGTTACCAACCTTGGGAGCCAGACAAGATGCATTCAGTATTTATTTCGAATATGACGCTAATTTCGGAATCCCAGGAGCATTTTACATAAGAAACTATACACAAGCTGAGTTCTTTCTTGTTAGTGTAACTCTGGATGACATTCCCAACCATGATTCGGTTCGGTTTCTTTGCAACTCGTGGGTTTACAACTTCAGAAATTACAAAAAGGATCGTATCTTCTTTAGTAATGATGTAAGCTCTAATAAAGCCCAACTTGTTTTTTTTTTAAATGTGGTATGCACCTTTTTTCACTAAGTAAATGCAAGAATTAAAATAAATTGAATTTACTGTAGACCTATCTTCCAAGTCAAACACCAGCTCCACTAGTCTACTATAGACAAGAAGAGCTGCAAAATCTAAGAGGAGATGGAACTGGAAAGCGCCGAGTTTGGGAAAGGATATATGATTATGATATCTACAACGATTTAGGTAACCCAGATAAGAATCGCGATCTTGCTCGACCAGTTCTTGGAGGGTCTAGCACTTATCCCTACCCACGCAGAGTTAGAACTGGTAGAAAACCAACAAGAAAAGGTTAGCTTCTGTACCATAGCTGTATTTAGGTTTACTTATTTTGTAAGTCTCTAAACCGTTGAAATTTTTTAAATAGGTCTTTGAACTAAAAAAAATGTAATTGGATCCCTAGACTTTAAAATAATTTATAATTATATCCTTAAATGTTTAGTTAATTTGTAATTAGGTCCTTAGACTTTTAAACGATTGTGTAGTCGAGACCCAAAACACAAGGGCCTAGTTGCAAATGATCTAAATAATCAGGATTCTAATCACAAATTATTCAAAAGTTTTATCATGGCAAGGACCTAATTATAATGTTTGACAAGTTCGGGGATCTAATTACAATTTTTTTTCTTGCTCATAACATATTTAAGAATCTACAAATAATTCAGGGACCTATATTAAAATAAAACGTACTATATACAATACGTAATTGGTTTGTTAATGTTTTGTTAAGCACTAAGCAGGGGTCAAACTATGTATAAAAAACAAATATGTAAGAGGTGTTTTAATCAGTGTTTTAAAAACCAAACTAATCGGAGCGGTTTTAAACGGTTGAACCATGACTCGAAGGTCTCACCGGTTCAATGTCCGGTTCGGTTTTCAAAACATTGGTTTGATCTTTACTATTCATATGGAAACCTAGCTGTCAAAGATTTATCTCACTCACTTGATATGTTTGCTCTACATATTGAAGGATAAATCTTGGTCGTATAACCATAAATGAATGGTCAAGATCGAAACTTATTTCGTAGTCATGCGACTTCTTTAAAAACTCACATGATTTAATGTTTTAATCTTAACAATTCTTGGCTTGAATCTTTCTATTTTTATTCTAAACAGATCCTAAGAGCGAGAAACCAGGGGTGATTTATGTTCCAAGAGATGAAAATTTCGGTCACTTGAAGTCATCTGACTTCCTTACATATGGAATAAAATCACTGTCTCAAGATCTCTTGCCTTTCTTTGGAGCTGTAATTTTTGATCTGAATTTCACCCCGAATGAGTTCGATAGCTTTGAAGAAGTGCGTGAACTTTATGAAGGTGGAATTAGTCTTCCTACAGATATACTTAGCAAAACTAGTCCCTTACCAGCCATCAAGGAAATCCTCCGTACAGATGGTGAACAAGTACTTAAGTTTCCACCACCTCATGTTATCAGAGGTACCAAGCTTGGTCGTCTTGATTAAACCACCTATAGTTAACATGTCAATCATATATTAGAACATCAAATTAAACAGCAACAGAAAATTCACACATTTGTTGAATTAGTCAAATTTAATAACTATTTTCTTTCTTTATTATATTGTATAGTTAACAAATCTGCATGGATGACTGATGACGAATTTGGAAGAGAGATGCTTGCTGGTGTAAACCCTTGTGTGATTCGCCTTCTCCAAGTAAGTAACAAATGTATTCTTAATAAATCAGCTAAATATAGTGGATTTTTGTTTTCAAATTATTTTATATCCCAATATTGTTCTTTGATATGGCAGGAGTTCCCACCACAAAGCAAGCTAGACACCACTGTCTATGGTGATCAAAATAGTACAATAACAAAACAACACTTGGAAATTAACCTAGGCGAGCTCACGGTAGAAGAGGTAACGATATAAATATGATTCATTTAAGAGTTTGAATTAGTCAAATCTATTTATATGAAACCAAGTGACATATTGAAATAAAATTTATGGAACAGGCACTTAGTGGAAAGAGATTATTCATCTTAGATTACCATGATGCATTCATGCCCTATTTGGAGAGGATAAACAAAAATGCCAAGGCTTATGCCACTAGGACAATCTTGTTCTTGAAAGATGATGGGACTTTGAAGCCAATAGCAATTGAATTAAGTTTGCCACACTCAAATGGAGTTCAGTTTGGTGCTGAAAGCAAAGTCATCTTGCCTGCAGAAGAAGGTGTTGAAAGTACAATTTGGCTATTGGCCAAGGCTCATGTCATTGTAAATGACTCCGGCTATCATCAACTCGTGAGCCACTGGTATGAATTTTGAAATCTACTATAGCTAACCACATTTACAAACAAGTTTAGTCTATGACCATTTGATGTATGAAATGATTATTAGTAATTCTTTTCCATGGGGTCACATATCACAGGTTGAATACTCATGCAGTGGTTGAGCCATTCATCATAGCCACAAACAGAAATCTCAGTGTGCTTCATCCAATCAATAAACTTCTATATCCCCACTACCGTGACACAATAAATATCAATGGACTTGCTCGTGAATCTCTAATCAATGCTGGCGGCATTATAGAGCAATCATTCTTACCCGGACCATATTCCATCGAGATATCTTCATCAGTTTACAAGAATTGGGTTTTCACTGATCAAGCATTACCAGCTGATCTTATCAAGAGGTATATAATCTTTTATTAAATGTAGCTTACTAGTTAGGAGAGATTTGTTAATTGTTATTGCTAACAAATTGTTTACTTGATTCAGAGGATTGGCTGTTGAGGATCCCTCTGCCCCACACGGTCTCCGTCTCGTGATAGAGGACTACCCTTATGCAGTTGATGGATTGGAGATATGGGATGCTATTAAGGAATGGGTGAAAGACTATGTCTCCTTGTATTACCCAACTGATTCAGCAGTGCAACAAGACACTGAACTGCAAACTTGGTGGAAGGAAGTTGTAGAGAAGGGCCACGGTGACTTGAAAGACAAGCAATGGTGGCCTAAGATGCAAACTATTCAGGATTTGATTCAATCATGCTCCATTATCATATGGACCGCTTCTGCTCTTCATGCAGCTGTTAATTTTGGACAGTATCCTTATGGAGGCTTTATCCTGAACCGCCCAACAATTAGCAGGCGATGGATCCCAGAGAAAGGAACTCCACAATATGATGAGATGGTGAAAAGTCCTCAAAAGGCATATTTGAGAACAATTACACCAAAGTATCAGACTCTTGTTGATCTTTCTGTGATTGAGATATTGTCAAGGCATGCCTCTGATGAGGTCTACCTTGGGGAGAGGAATGATAAGTTTTGGACAACTGATTCAAGGGCATTGCAAGCCTTTCAAAAGTTTGGAAGCAAGCTAACTGAAATTGAAGGAACAATCACAGGGAGGAACAATGATTTGAGTTTGAAAAATCGATATGGGCAAGTTCAATTGCCCTACACTTTGCTTCTTCGTTCTAGTGAGGAGGGATTAACTTTCAGAGGAATTCCCAACAGCATCTCTATTTGAAAAAGTATGTGTGGTTTCATTCTTTGGTGTGCCTTTGTGCTTTTCAATAACATCAATATGATGCATGTCTCTGTATAATTAATTGTCAATGTCTGTGTGAATGTACTATGATTGTATTTGGGAGCTCTCATTCAAATGTAATATAATGTTTTCTCTATAAGTTTGCATTTAGTGTCATATTATGTTTAATAGTATTTATAAGCTATTACATTCAATATTGTGCTGAGAATCCCAATTTATGAATGTATAAAATTGAAAAACTCTGTTCTCTATCAGGTAGGTAAATCCACTTTGCAATTAACAAATCGAATCCCCTCACTAAAGCAAAAACTCTGTCAATATTTAGCGTCAGGTTAGGGAAATTGGATATAGCTTTAGTGAGGTAGATTCGATTTGTTAAAATATAAAAGCGGATGTACCTATCAGGTAGGTAAATCCACTTTGCAATTAACAAAGCGGATATAGGTATATCCGCTTTGTTAATTTCAAAGCGGATTTACCTCCCCTGATATAGGTAAATCCGTTTTGCAATTAACAAAGCGGATATACCTATCAGTGGGGGTATGTCCGCTTAGTTAAAATGCAAATCGGATTTACCTCCCTGATAGGTAAATCTGATTTGTACTAAATTCGACGGGTAGGATTTGACTGCCAATGTTGATCAACGGTGTAGATTGCACCGACAATATCAACGGTTGATAGTCATTGACGAATTCTATAAATACTCATTGTCAACCTCATTCTTTTCACTCAAAAATTTCACTCTCACTTGCTTATTTCACTCATCCAAAATGGAGATATGCCTCACTCAACGCTCAGATGACAATAGGCTTTGCGGTATACATCATCGGGGCCAAATCATGATGAGAGAAGATGGTGTCCACTTCGGGAGTCCTCAGTCGGTGTTATGCAGAATCCACCGCGGCATGGGGTTTGAAGGTTTGAAGGATAAAGTGTGGTCCAAAGTTCAAGTGACTGGTGACGACCGTGACGTCACCAGTATCACTTATCGCAAACCCTATCTTGGAGACGATGACCGCGTTTCCTTCTCGTCCATGACAATCAAGACTGACGAAGACATGGCTAACATGTTCAACATCCATGACACGCTTCAGGGGTATAAGCCGTTGGAGCTATACGTGGAAACTCAACAGAGTGTGAATGAGATTTTACATCGTCTTCGACGACCAGAATTTTAGGAAAATGTATCTGTTTATTGTTATTGCAGTTGGTTATGTTTTATCTTTTATCGCATGAATGATATCGAAATTTTAATTAAACTATACAAATATAATAAACAAGAAATAATAATAATAATCAAGTCATATAAAAATAGTTCAAACATACAATCCCACAAAACCCTAGTCACGCCTCGGTAGCATATCCAGTAACCGCGTGAGGCGAGCGTATGTCTGACTACCTATCCTAATGTCTCCGCTCCGAAGCCCCCTCCGAATCTCCTCCTCCACAATCTCTAGCAAATCTGGTTGTACTGGTGGTGCAGCTGGCTGTACTGGTGGTGGTGGTGGTGATGCAACCCGTAAGAGTCTAGGAATAGATGCTCTCACATACCAATGTAAGCAGTCCGGAGCAACCTGACCCAACTCCTCAGCAGGATAAGTAGTATGCAAAACCTCCTCCATCACAGGTATATAATGTGCAATCCGAAAAATGCAGTCTGCATGGCTCGGACGACCAGTAAGAGGGTGACGTGGGATGACCTGCACACGTATCCAAACTGTCTGAGGCACCTATCTGGCATGTAGGGAACGGTGATGTCTCCCCAACTGATGTGTCCCCTGTATAATGACACATGCTCAAAGTCTCTATCCTCCCGGTGCTCCTCAAACGGTCGCCAACAGACATCATCTGAGGTCAGCGCATCAATCCTCTGCCTGTATACCCCCAGCTTCACTCCATCTGTCTTCTTCTTCCTCCAACGCCCACACAGTGCTCCAGCCCGCAATCCACTCCTCCTCTCCACTAGCTGAGGAAAATACCATAAAATTCAGCTCTTAAAAGAAGAAGATAAACAACATGGTGAATTAAAAACTGTTTAACAGAAATTTAACCAAACTCGGAAAAAATTAACTTAAAATTATTACCTGTAAGAGGGTCGCATACCCTCCTAACTGATGCGCCTGGTCCAAGCAGGAGTAGTTCAGCTGGTCATACATGAAGGCAAGTGTTGCTGCCCCCCATGCATATGATCCCACACCAGCTGCACTGACATCCGCAAGTAGCAGCAGCCACTTAGCCTCAGCCCTGTCGCCGGTTTTGACTGTGAAGATGGACCAGCTCAGGATCAGAATAATAAAGGCCCTAACAGCAGGACGCACGTCATTCTCTATGGACCCTCTACTAATAATCTCCTGCAGCCACTCAAAACGGTAATATGGGTCAGATGAAGCTCGACACTCCAGCCCCGCCTCCTTCATAGTCACACCTAGATAAACATGTGCTAGGTGGATAGCCTGATCAGTGGTGACAGAAGTAGGTGGAGCTCTGTAGTAGTTCCCCGTAATGGGTAGATGCAACAAACATGAGACATCATCCAAAGTAATCGTCATTTCACCAAATGGTACGTGAAATGACGATGTCTCTGAGTGCCACCTCTCAAGAAAAGCAGACATCCACTCATGGTCCACCTTTGTATGTCCGGTCGAGACGAGGGGGGTAGTCCGGAACCTGTGATAAAGGCCCACAACCGGTGGTTTTGGGGAAACCCAAGCAGTCTCTGAGCCAGCTTGTTACCATGGTTGGTAACCTTCAATTTACGCTCATATGTCTGCATTATAAAAAAATAAAAAAATAAGGCTATGTAAATAAATTAAACTAAGAAGGCTATGTAAATAAATTAAACTTACCGGGTCTCTCAATATAACGGAACAAACATGAGATGCTAGCCCAGTGAATAGAGGAGGCTGCTCCTCATGCTGCTCCTCATTCTGCTGAGGCTGATGGTAGGGCTCCTCCTGGTACTGCTGATACTACTGCTGGTAGTGCTCAGGCATATACTGGTCCTCAGGCATAGATTGGTCTGAGGACATAGAATGCTCATCAAAAGGGTGCCCCTGCTGGCCCTCCTCATAGTGATAGTCTGGGGCCTCCTCCACCTGCTGATACTGCTGTTGTCGGCTACGCCGGGTAGACGCATGTCCCGCAATCCTGTGGCGGGTGCGTGTACTGGGAGCAGATGGCGAGGCCTGAGCCGAGGACTCTCCTCGATACTTATTGGACACTGGAAAAAACAAATTCGTTAAAAAAAACACAAATCGGATCTACTTATTTCCGATGCGAAATCGGATATATGTAGATACGATGGGAAATCAGATTTAGGTAGATCCGACTTACTATTTCTGCTGACTCTGAGGAAGATCGGATGTATGTAAATCCGATTCTCTCAGGAAACTTTTGGGTCAAACAGATGCAAGTGAAAAATGGTAAATGTTTTGTAAATTTGTAAAAATTTTAAGGGTATTTTTGTCTTTTCACAGGGTCTGTGGGGGTATATGGTGATATGATGGGGGTACAAAAAAATCCCTTCTCCTTATTTAATTTTTCGACAAATATTAAGGACATCCTGACATCTGTTAGACACACCCCCATCTTATTTTACCTATAATCAACCATCACTCTAAATTATAGGCTCATACTTCGTACAACCCCCTCTACATCTTCGGAAAACAAGCTACTCAAAGTATGTATAGTAAATAGTTTGTTTGCGATATATCCTTTGAAACTATATACCATAATTTTTTTATTGATTGCATACGGTTGAAATATGGCTGAATCACCACTTTGTGGTAAGTGTACGAGTGGGGCTCAAGAAGATTTGAGTCACTCACTGCCTTTGTGATTGCTCATCCTCTATGCAGGTTTGGCATCACTTTACCTTCTTGGAGGTTAGTGGCTTTGCTACTACACCTTGTTTCACCACTTGGATAAATCATATGTTACAGGGAAATCTCTCTCTTTTGTTCCCGGTGATATGACGAGATCACAGCAAGTGTACCGGATTGTTGCAAGTAATAGTACGGAAGACCGAGTATCGAACTCAATGACTGCGGTTAATTATCAATTTAACAATTTAACTTCTAAATTGAAAAAGGACTAATTTGGATTTGTTTGACAAGAAATTAAAGTGAAAAACAATAAATATATATTTTTGTGATTTTAATTTAAGGATAACAAGAACACAAGTTGAATTTGTATGAATTAAAGAGCATTGGGGACGAGTTTCAATTTACTTCACTATTGTATCTAATGAATCAAACATGTTATTGAACTTACTTTATGAGCTATGATCAAATTGCTATAATTATTCTAATCTTAATTCCTTAGGTAAAAGAACCTTTATTTCTAATAAAAAATCTCTAATTCCTTAGGTGACCTTAAAAAGAAATAAGCAGTAATAGCAACAATTATCCTATGATTCTGAATATCAATGACTATTCCTAGACTAGAGATAAATAAATTTCAATTCTCAAGCATATGTAATTCAAATTTCCATTCACAATCACATATCTAAGAGTGATCAAATCCTAGAAAGCATTAAGGACAGAGATTAAAACATAAATCATAACGTTAATTCAAATAATATAAGTTTGATTCAACAATATAAGAGATTCATAAATTGTTACTCATCCCCAACAAGAAATTTAGCTAGACATAGAAATAGAGATAACAATTAAAAGTGAAAAGTGAAAAGGGGAATGAAAATAACTCCATGAAAAGATGAAGATGATCTGAGTTCCGTCGGCTCCTCCGCTATCTCGCTCACAGTGATTGCTAGGTTCCCAATTTCTCTTCTCCAAAAAAACTACTTCCAGCCGTCAAACTATAAAGTGTGCCGAACGTACTGTTTCTGTTTCTCCTCCCTTAACTTCCAGCCGCCACACTCCATACCAAGCACATGACCTCACCTCCTTTTTTCTTAATTCTCGTTCCTTTCTTTTCTTCTTAATTCCCAGCCGTCCCCCTATTTCCCTAATCCTCATTTAGGCCTTCTTTTCTTCTCCAAGTGGATTATTTCCTTTGGGCCCATAAATGGATTTTTATAATGGGCCTATTTATAACTCAAGTGTAACACCACAAAGCATTAGTGCTTTATTTATTTAAATTTGCTCCAACACCTACAAAAAAACATTCCATTAGATTTATAATCATTAGGCACAAAATTGCATTCCAATTGAGCTATAATCATCAAAACATTTTAAGAGATTAATCATACCCGATTAACATCAAATTAAGACAAAAGCAAACTATAAGTCTAGAGTATATGACAATTTTCCCTTTATATAGAATAGAAAAATTAGATAATTTACAGCATTATCACCACCCCAAACTTAGATTCTTGCTTGTCCTCAAGCAACAACTCGCACTGGGAACAGGGTTAGAATCAAACACACAAGTTCACAAATGAAATTCTACAAATCACCATCATTCAAGCATTCCATAACACTGTGCAATCAAGAAACCAAACTGCTCAAAACTCTTGCTAGCAAGCAAACCAAGCTAAAGCAAAAAAATTAACATGAGCATCCAATCATCAACATCAACCCTCTCCTCACACTCTCACCAATTCACTCTTAAGTGTATATAAGGTAATGCGCTCAAATCACAATACATGTATATCCTACCATAGGCTTGAACAAGTTCCAAGAAAACAATCACACACAAATACCACACATATCATGAGGACTTTATGAGGGTTGTAATGGGGCTTGGGTCAGGGTGGATAACTTTTGGAATCTAGGCTTTCTTGATTGGAATTGAGAAATGCATTAGTCATTCTAGATCCTAACCTTACTCATCAAACCTCTTCAAAGGAATTGTCCACAAGAAAAATTGTCCTGCTTCACTTAGATCATATCATTACTCACCAAACCTATTCAAAAGAATAACCCACAAGGAAAAGTTGTCCTTGTTATCTTTTCTATTTATTTTCTGAATTTTTTTTACTTTTTTTTTTCTCTTCTATTTTTTTTTTGAACTTTTTGGTACTTTTGGTATACTCACCCCAAACTTAGAACAATTTTTTGTTCTCAAACAACCCCAAACTTAATTCTTAGCTAGGAATCCAAAATGACAACACATCCCTCAATTCCACACAAGTGGGACACTTGGCTTTTCAGTTAATGGCTTGTAATGAGGGTTATAAACAACAACAAAAAAGGATTGAAGGCTCAAATGGGCTACTCAAAGGTCAAAATTTAAGGGTAGGCATTTTAAGGCTCTAGCTACCAAGAAAACAAAAGTCCTCAATCATGTATGTGTGTGTCTATGCGATGCAAAAGCAATCAAGAACTAAGTTCAAGTTCTGAAGACATACACATGCACAAACACTCACAAATCAAGAAATTAAGTGTTTAGGCTCAAAAGTTCACAGGCTGTGAGAGAGTCAAAGTAATGAAATGGATGCCCAATGTTTTCTTGTTATACTATGTGTTACCAAGTGGTTTCAGTCTCAAGAGGGGGGGTGAATTGAGATTTAAAACTTTTCAGATCTTTCGAAAACGTTTTTCCCCTTTTCAATGACTTAGATCAATTTTCGCGCAGGTTAAGTGGAAGCGAAGGAATTAGAATATAAAGCAGTAAAGTAGAATAACAGTAAAGCAGGAAAGCAGTAAAGCACACAGAGATTTATCCTGGTTCGGTGACCTCCTAGTGACCTACGTCCAGTCCTCACACCCTTGTGAGATTTTTCCACTAACACAACAAGGCTTACAGGTGCCTTGGAAAACCTTTACAGACTCAGGCACTCTCCTCCTAGGATACCCCACCTATAGAGAGCCCTCAGATCTAATATAACAATAACAAGAGATACCCCACCCCTGTTACAATCAACTGCCCTAGAAAGATACCCCACTTCCTAGTACATGCAGCTACCCTAGAGAGATACCCCACTCCCTAGAACAAAACACAACAATTAAATAATAAACAATTGTAAATGCAGAAATACCTCTAGTGTAGGCAGATATTACAACTTGAAGAATACAACCCCAACTAACTCTTAGCAACAGATCAGCTCAGACAGACCAACGGTGCGTGACGAGCAAAAGTATAAGCGTGAAGAGTTTTCTCAAAAGTTTTCTGTTTCATGCAAGTGGGTTGAGTTGTGTGTTGTGTGAAATGAATCGTGAAGCACTGCCTATTTATAGGCTATGAGGAATTCATTTTTACGTTGAAAATAGTTGTAGGAATCGATTCTTTGTTAAAATGTATTTGATCTAGGAATCGATTTATTTAGGTGAGGAATCGATTTATCTTTGTTTGGAAAATATGGGAAATCGATTCTTGAGTGCCATGGAAAGCTAGGAATCGATTCTATACTTAGTGAAAATATGTAGGAATCGATTTTCAGCTTGCCTGAGACAAGTGGGAATCGATTCTCAGTTATGTGCAAAAGGTTGGGAATCGATTCTTCCCTTAAAAAATATTTGGCTCAGAAATCGATTTGTGTATTATAAAACATGGTCTGACAATCGATTTATAGCTTTTCTATTTTACCTGAAAATCGATTTTGATATTTGTTTATGCATGAGAAAAATCGATTTTGTTATTTAAAAGGTGATAAGAGTGTTTACGTAAATATGCATGCAACTTTAAAAAACTTTGTGAGTGTGTGAGACTTTGAGATACGAGCTGACCTTTGAAAGAGCTTACACTTTTTCCTAAGACACACCCAAACCCTAAGGACTACCCTTAAACTTGAATCTTCAGTTCTTGGCTTGCTTGTCTTGGATTGTGACTTTGACGTTTAGTCACTTTTATTGACTTTGACCGTCAATCTTACCTTTGTCTTTTTCATCATCAAAACACATCCTGCAATATCAGGTTACCTGCAACACAAGGTATCCACATTCTCCCCCTTTTTGATGATGACAAAACATTAATTCATCTCAAGGTGGGAGGTTAGTTTAAACAGATAATGTATATGATACTCCCCCTATCATGATGCTCCCCCTGTTTTATTGACTGTATGCAAGTAAATGCAAATGCATGCTGAATATTAAAACTTTATTCTAAATATTAAAAACTCTATTCTTCTCCCCCTTTTTGTCATGATCAAAAGGGCAACATGTAATAAAATGCGAATCTAACAGCATGAAGAGGAATCAATGATTCCAAGTTCTCTTCGAATGAAGAAAAAGTTTTCTTTTTGTAAAGGTTTTGTAAAAATATCAGCTAGCTGTTTTGCCGATTCCACAAATTCGATTACACAATCCCCTTTTTGGACATGATCTCTAAGAAAATGGTGTCTTATCTCTATATGCTTGGTCCTAGAGTGTTGGACGGGGTTCTTTGTAAGATTGATAGCGCTGGTATTGTCGCATTTTATAGGGATATGATCTAGATCTATACCATAGTCAAGAAGTTGTTGCTTCATCCAGAGGATTTGTGCACAACAACTCCCTGCTGCAACATATTCTGCTTCAGCAGTTGACAGTGCGACACTGACTTGTTTCTTACTGTGCCATGAGACTAATGCACTACCTAGTATGTGACATGTTCCACTAGTGCTTTTTCTGTCTAACTTACATCCTGCAAAGTCAGAATCTGAATATCCAATAAGACTACATGTGGCGCCTTTTGGGTACCATAGACCAACATTTTGAGTGCCTACCAGATATCTCATTATTCTTTTGACAGCTACTAAATGTGACTCTTTTGGATTTGCTTGATACCTAGCACACATGCAAACACTAAACACGATGTCCGGTCTACTGGCAGTTAAGTAGAGAAGAGGGCCAATCATACCTCGATATTTGCTTAGTTCTACCGGTTTACCTTCTTCATTTTTGTCTAAGTAGCATGAGGTGCTCATTGGTGTGGACATTTCTTTTGCTTTGTCCATTTCGAATCTTTTGAGTAGTTCTTTGCAGTACTTTGATTGAGATATGAAGATGCCGTTGTTTGTTTGTTTTATTTGAAGCCCAAGGAAGAAGTTGAGTTCTCCCATCATTGACATTTCAAATTCATTCTGCATAATACTTGAAAATTCTTTGCAAAGCAATTCATTAGTAGCACCGAAAATAATATCGTCCACATAAATTTGCACGAGTAAGATGTCATCTTTTGACTTTTTTATAAAAAGTGTAGTGTCAACTTTTCCTCTTTGAAAATCATGATTGAGTAGGAATTTGCTCAATCTTTCGTACCAAGCTCTGGGAGCTTGCTTCAGACCATATAGAGCCTTTTTGAGTTTAAAAACATGGTCTGGTTTTTCGAAATTTTCAAAACCAGGAGGTTGTTCAACATATACTTCTTCTTGGATAAAACCATTTAAGAAAGCGCTCTTAACATCCATTTGATACAATTTAAAATCCATGATTGATGCAAAAGCAAGTAACATGCGAATAGCTTCTAATCTAGCTACAGGAGCATACGTTTCATCATAGTCTATTCCTTCTTCTTGATTATAACCTTTAGCAACTAGTCTAGCTTTGTTCCTAATTATTATACCTGATTCGTCTAGCTTGTTTTTAAACACCCATTTTGTGCCTATTATCTGGTGTTTATCAGGTCTAGGAACTAGATCCCACACTTCGTTTCTTTCAAACTGGTTTAACTCTTCTTGCATAGCAATAGTCCAATGTTCATCAACTACGGCTTCATCTATATTTCTAGGTTCAATTTGAGATACGAAGGCCATATGATTACATGCATTTCGAAGAGAGTTACGAGTTGTTACCCCTTTTGTTACATCACCTATGACATTTTCAAGCGAGTGATCCCTTGGGATTCTCCATTCCTTGGGAAGTTCACTGCTTGATCCTTCTTCTGACTTCTCTTGGGGGGTGGTTTTTGTTTCTTCTTCTTTCTTCTTCTCACCTATCTCTAACTCTTCAGGTTCATCTGCAATATCAATAACCTTTCCCAGCCTTTTGGGGTTAGTTTCATCAAATGTAACATGTACAAATTCCTCAATTACCTTATTTCTTTTATTAAAAATTCTAAAGGCCTTGCTAGATAAAGAGTAACCAAGAAAAATTCCTTCATCAGCTTTAGCATCGAATTTACCTAGGTTGTCTTTTCCATTATTCAATACAAAACATTTACAACCAAAGGTGTGAAGGTGTGAAATATTTGGTTTTCTCCCCTTGTAAAGTTCATAGGGGGTTTTCTTTAAAATTGGCCTAATTAGAACTCTATTCATAACATAACAAGCAGTACTTACAGCATCCGCCCAAAAGTATTTTGGGATGTCATGATCATTTAGCATTGTTCTGGCAAGTTCCTCCAATGATCGATTTTTCCTTTCAACAACTCCATTTTGTTGAGGAGTTCTAGGTGCTGAGAAGTTGTGATTTATACCAAGTTCTTCACATAGGATTTCGAATTTTTCATTTTCAAATTCTCCACCGTGATCAGATCGAATTGAGACAATCTTCAATTCTTTCTCATTTTGAATGCTGCGAGCAAGCTTTTTGAATGCTCCAAAAGCTTCGCTCTTATTTGCCAGAAAGAGAGTCCAGGTATACCTTGAATAATCATCTACTATAACTAGAGCATAGTAATTTCCACCATAACTTTTTGTCCTTGAGGGACCAAATAGATCCATGTGTAACAGCTGCAAAGGTTTGTTAGTAGACACAATATTCTTTGATTTAAAGGACACTTTTACCTGTGTTACCCTTTTGGCATGCATCACACAATTTATCTTTTTCAAACTTGATATTAGGCAAACCACTAACTAGATCTTTAGACACTAGCTTGTTAAGGTGATCCATATGAATATGAGCTGTCCTACGGTGCCATAACCAAGAGTTTTCTTCCTTACTAATGAGGCAACATGCATTATGTGATGAAACACTATCTAGACTCATCATGTATATGTTTTCTACTCTATTTCCTATCATTCTAACTTGTTTACTTTGTTTATCCTCAATGATGCATGAACCCGAGTCAAATATTACCCTATTTCCTTTATCACAAAGTTGGCTAATGCTCAAAAGATTATGTTTAAGACCTTCAACATAGAGCACATTATCAATAGCAGTAGATAAGTCTTTACCAACTTTACCTTCACCAAGGATTCTTCCTCTGTTATTGTCACCATAAGTCACATGACCGCTTGATCTGGGGGTAAGAGTTAGGAACTTTGTAATATCTCCAGTCATGTGCTTTGAGCATCCGCTGTCAAGGTACCAATCTGACCCCCGTACCTTGAAGCATACCTGCATTGGTTCAAAACAAGGTTTTAGGTACCCAAATCTCTTTGGGTCCTTGTGGGTTAGTGTTTGGTATGATCCTTTTGGGAACCCATACCTTTTTCATAGTTTGCTTACCTCTTGCCCTGCAAACAGAAGCTGTATGTCCAGGTTTATCACAATAGTAACATCTAATATAAGGTTTAGTGGAAAACTTAGGTCTATGATGCATATTGCTTTTCACAAAATTATTTTTCTGAGTTCTAAGATGTAATTTGGGTATTTTGTCTATTGTACATTCAAGCTCATTGATTTTCTTTTCATGTTCTATACATTTATCACATGCATAATTTTCTTTAACACACACAAGTTTATCATTTTCTTTCCTAAGTTCTAATTTTTCTTTAGTTAACACATTAACTTCATCTTGAAGGTTAGCAATGGTTTTCTTTGATTTATCTAAAGCCTTAGCTAATTTCATAGAATCATCATGCAACTCAGTGAAAGCTTCATATAAATCATCGTATGCATTTTGTAAAGAGTCAGGGTTAGAAATTACCTCGTTTTCATTTTCGCTTTCATGATCAGCCATTAATGCAACTTGAGCTTCTTCATCTTCTGATTCATCTGATGAATCCATGCAGTTGTCTTCCCATGCGATGTAGGCTTTTCTTCCTTTGTTATTTTTGAATGCCTTCTTTTCAGATTTGGAGTCCTTTTTCTGTAGATTAGGACATTCCATTTTCATGTGCCCGGGTTTTCCGCATTCATAACAAGTAGGAGGACCGGATGTACTTTCTTTGCTGGAGAACCTTTTTGATTTGAAGTTCTTCTTTGGATAGTTGTTGCTTTTCATGAACCTTTTGAACTTTCGAACCATAAGAGCCATATTCTCTTCACTTTCATCAATTTCATCATCTGAGTTGTCACTATCATCAAATTGACTAGAACAAGATGCTTTTAGAGCCAAGCTTTTCTTTTTCTTATCTGTATTTTCGTACTCAGCTAGACGAGTGAGTTCTAGTTCATGCTCTTGAAGTTTACCGAACAGAGTAGCCAGAGTCATGGTAGCTAAATTTCTTGATTCAGCTATAGCAGTAACCTTAGGTTGCCATTCTCTATTCAGACATCTCAGAACTTTGTTGATTAGATCCTCTGCAGGAAATGACTTACCCAACAAGCTTAACTGATTCACAATGTGAGTGAACCTTTTCTGCATTTCTGGTATTGTTTCACCTGTATTCATTCTAAATAATTCGTACTCTCTGATAAGAGTATTTGTTCTTGCCCTTTTCACTTCATTTGTACCCTCATGAGTAACTTGGAGATTATCCCACATTTCTTGGGCAGATTTACAGTTTGAAACTCGGAAAAATTCATCAGGACTTAAAGCAGAAGTAATAATATTTTTGGCACGTAAATTATGTTGCACTTTTCTTTTCTCATCATCAGACCATTCATTTCTACTTTTAATAGTAAGAATACCATCTACTAAGTGTGTGGGGACATAGGGTCCTTTTTCCACAGCATCCCAAACATCTAAGTCTACCCCTTCAATAAAGATTCTCATTCTTTCTTTCCAATATGCGTAATCTTTCCCGTTGAATCCCGGAGGACGGCTAAGAGAAGCACCCTCTTGCGTAGACCAACCTGAAGCCATTTCTCTTGAAGCTGCTAGGCCCTTTATACAAGAGTCTAGCTCTGATACCACTTGTTACCAAGTGGCTTCAGTCTCAAGAGGGGGGGTGAATTGAGATTTAAAACTTTTCAGATCTTTCGAAAACGTTTTTCCCCTTTTCAATGACTTAGATCAATTTTCGCGCAGGTTAAGTGGAAGCGAAGAAATTAGAATATAAAGCAGTAAAGTAGAATAACAGTAAAGCAGGAAAGCAGTAAAGCACACAGAGATTTATCCTGGTTCGGTCACCTCCTAGTGACCTACGTCCAGTCCTCACACCCTTGTGAGATTTTTCCACTAACACAACAAGGCTTACAGGTGCCTTGGAAAACCTTTACAGACTCAGGCACTCTCCTCCTAGGATACCCCACCTATAGAGCCCTCAGATCTAATATAACAATAACAAGAGATACCCCACCCCTGTTACAATCAACTGCCCTAGAAAGATACCCCACTTCCTAGTACATGCAGCTACCCTAGAGAGATACCCCACTCCCTAGAACAAAACACAACAATTAAATAATAAACAATTGTAAATGCAGAAATACCTCTAGTGTAGGCAGATATTACAACTTGAAGAATACAACCCCAACTAACTCTTAGCAACAGATCAGCTCAGACAGACCAACGGTGCGTGACGAGCAAAAGTATAAGCGTGAAGAGTTTTCTCAAAAGTTTTCTGTTTCATGCAAGTGGGTTGAGTTGTGTGTTGTGTGAAATGAATCGTGAAGCACTGCCTATTTATAGGCTATGAGGAATTCATTTTTACGTTGAAAATAGTTGTAGGAATCGATTCTTTGTTAAAATGTATTTGATCTAGGAATCGATTTATTTAGGTGAGGAATCGATTTATCTTTGTTTGGAAAATATGGGAAATCGATTCTTGAGTGCCATGGAAAGCTAGGAATCGATTCTATACTTAGTGAAAATATGTAGGAATCGATTTTCAGCTTGCCTGAGACAAGTGGGAATCGATTCTCAGTTATGTGCAAAAGGTTGGGAATCGATTCTCCCCTTAAAAAATATTTGGCTCAGAAATCGATTTGTGTATTATAAAACATGGCCTGACAATCGATTTATAGCTTTTCTATTTTACCTGAAAATCGATTTTGATATTTGTTTATGCATGAGAAAAATCGATTTTGTTATTTAAAAGGTGATAAGAGTGTTTACGTAAATATGCATGCAACTTTAAAAAACTTTGTGAGTGTGTGAGACTTTGAGATACGAGCTGACCTTTGAAAGAGCTTACACTTTTTCCTAAGACACACCCAAACCCTAAGGACTACCCTTATATTTAAGGACTACCCTTAAACTTGAATCTTCAGTTCTTGGCTTGCTTGTCTTGGATTGTGACTTTGACGTTTAGTCACTTTTATTGACTTTGACCGTCAATCTTACCTTTGTCTTTTTCATCATCAAAACACATCCTGCAATATCAGGTTACCTGCAACACAAGGTATCCACACTATGCTCAGTTTGCTGGGAATCAGATATTTGTGCACAGCTGAGTGCTCATCATGCACATGCTAACTTAACTTATTAAATGGTGATCTGTAAGAAATTTAAATGCAAACAAGTGTTCAAACTAAATCACCCAACAACCCACAAAGTCATTAATCAGCAAAGTTAACTAGAGTTATGGGGTGTTACTGCTCACACACCACACGCAAGTCTAACAACATTCAACAACACACAGTACGAGACTTAAACAGAAAGAACAATACAAAATGAAAAAGCTAGAATTAAGCAAAATAAAATGCAAAGGAGAAGAGATGGAATACTCCCTCGCATGGGTTGCCTCCCATGAAGCGCTTGTTTATCGTCCTAAGCTTGACGTTGAGGTGATTCTCTAATTTGGCTCAGGTGGAGGGCTCTGCTTCTCAGGTGCATCCTTTAGTGCTCCTTGGGTACCTTTTCTTTTATGCTTAAGTTTCCTCTTCCTACAAGTTGTATGAGGAGAATAGAACAGAGGATCGACTGACATAGCCACAACTTCTTTTTCCTTAGTGTCACCCCCTTTTTCAAAATCTTTTGATACAATAAATGAATTCTCAAGAGGTGAGTGGAAGTCTTGATCATGAATTCTTTTTTCAATTATGGGATCAAGCACCTCAATACGAGAACACCCTTCTTTTCCCTTTTTAGGGTCCATGTCCATGAGCACATTGAAAGTCACAACTTCATCTTGGAGTTTCAATGTCAAAGTTCCATCCGCCACATCAATCACAACTCTACCGGTAGCTAGGAAAGGTCTTCCTAAAATCAACGGGATGTCATGGTATTCTTCAATGTCAAGAATCACAAAATCCACCGAAAAGATGAATTTGACAATTTTCACAAGGACGTATGGATGTTTCACCGAATGGTCAGCTAGATGCAGAGCCATCATGGTATTTTTTATCTGACCAATCCCCAATTTTTCAAAAATGGAGAGGGGCATTAGGTTGATACTTTCTCCTAAATCACACAGTGCTTTCCCAAAAGTTCTATCCCCAATAGTGCAAGGAATAGAGAAACTTTCGAGATCTTTGAGTTTTTGTGGAAGCTTCCTTTTCAAAATTGCACTGCACTCCTCGGTGAGCATGACTGTATCCTCATCCACGATCCTCCTCTTCTTTGAAAGGATATCTTTCATAAATTTTGCATATTTGGGCATCTGTTCAGGAGCTTCTGCAAAAGGAATGTTAATTTGTAACGTTTTGAAAACATCTAAAATCTAACCAAATTGTTTTTCATCTTGCTCCTTCTTCAATATTTGAGGGTAAGGTAGCTTGATGATTGGCTTTGGAAGCTTAGAATTCTTTCACAGTAGTATCCTCTTGCACCTTAGAAGGTTCATCAATACCTGCAGACTGCTCCTCATTTTGCTCTTTCTTTAGTCTCTGGGGGAAAGGTAGCTTAATAATTGGTTTTGGCAATTTTGGCTTCTCTTTTACATTAGAATTCTCGTCAACACCCATAGGAGCTTTGTCACTAGACTCAATCACTTCTTCTGGACTCTTATTTGCTACAACTTCAATTGTTTTGCCACTTCGTGTGGTTATAGCATTCACTGTTTTACCACCCCTATGATTAGGAATAGTGTCACTTGGAAGAGATCCTAAAGGTCTTTGTGCAACTTGCTTGGCCAGTTGGCCCACTTGAGTCTCTAGATTTCTGATGGATGCTTCTTGATTTTTAGAACTAGCTTCTAGACTTTTGAAACCTTCTCTTGTTTCCTCCATGAATGAAGAAGTTTGTGCAGCTAGTCCCTCCACTGCAATCTCCCAATATGCTTTCTTTTGAGGAGTGTTTTGGCTTTGCCCTTGACCCTTCCAAGAGAAATTCGGATGACTCCTGGTGTGGTTATTTTAATATATGCAAGTATACATAGTCACACAAGTAATAAAGTGATAAGAAAGGTCGAACCCACAGGGATTATGTATTGTAAATTTTTGTAGTTCAAAGTGTACACTTAGTGTGTTTACACTATTCAGTATTTTTGGTTTGGAGTTTTCAAAGTAAGTAAAAATAGTAATAAGCAATAAAATGTGTGAGAAATCAGTGGAAAAAGTAGTTGAGATGTTTTCACCAAGTACTTTACTTCTAAGTGTTTTAATGGAGTATGTAGTGTGGGAACACTGGATGTAGGTGCATCAGTTTGTGCCTTTCAGCACTTCTCTTTAGAGTTTCATTACAAGCTCTTATGTTCTTTGTTTTTTACAGTAAAGAAAGGTTTGTCAATTCCTCCATTGCCTCCTAACAATGATCCAAGTTGCTAAATAGGTTCACTCTTGTAATTTTATTATCCTAAGGACTATGCTATCCTATGTCTAGGTTTTAGCATGTATTTAACAAAGTTTCCTTTATTAAATACTTGTCCCTATTAACTCTTGAGTTCATAAATGTAGCCCATGTCTGCTGCTACAAGTTTTACCTATTCTAAAGTGATCAATTCCAGAATAAGTTGAAAGAAGTATTATGCAAGAGTTTAAAGTGTTTACACTACATAAACCATAATAACATATTTAGAAGTTCATTACAAGGTTAGAACATCTCAACTTAAGGGAATTTAGCTCATGTTACTCATGTTATAAAGCAAAGAATATACAAAGAACATAAGTAAATGAATAATAAAGCAAAATAACTTAAAAGAGTAGAGATTACTTGAATAGAAGATCTTTTGCATTAAGTTCCCAAGTTGAAGTACAATAAAGATTTCTTACACGAATTTCTTCAAAGTAGAAGTGAAGGGAATGGTTGTCAAGCACTTCCTCACCTTCCTCTCCTTAGAAACTTGAAACGAAAATAAACTAAACCTAAACTAAGCGATCCTTTCAGAAAACAAAATGAAGAATTACAAATGAAAGATGAAGGATTTAAAGATGTAAAAGATGATGGATAAGTGAAGATATGGCTTCTATTTATAGGCTTGAAAGCTTTCCTCTTGCAAGGGGTTTCCTTTGGCGTGAAAGATCAGCTGAGGGGACCAAACATGGTTAGTTGTAGACAACCAATCAAGCAAGCTGCACAGGTTTGGTCGCTTGCATGCATAACAAAAGATGAGGTCCATTGGAGAAGTGCCACATGTCTTTTAGATAAGTTGAGTCTTGCAACTTGATTTTTCTGTGTATCGCCGACTTCTGCAAGTGGCTCAGCTCTAGGTGACTAGGCATGATGTCACAAATCAAGTGTGGAAGCATTGAAATGGTCTTTGGATGTTTTGGTATAAACTGCAGAATTTAGCAGGTGTTGGCAGTGTTTCCACTCCTACTGTTTCCACTCCTGGTGTTGGCAGTAATTCCACTCCTGCAGTAGCTGCACTAAACAAAAACATCAAACCTAACAAGATTTGTGCATTTTGCCTAGATCATTGCCCTTTATCCATTTGAATATTTAGAATGTTGTTCCTTGATAAATAAGCTATAAATATATATAAATGTTCTTGAAAATAAGCAATAACTCAAGCTTAATTGTATGAATAACTCTATATAAAATAGAGTTATCACACCCCCAAACTTAAATTGTTGCTTGTCCTCAAGCAACGACAAGAAACAAAACACAAGACTTATATAATTATGAAGACATCTCAACTCATGTTTTTCAAGAAGTGTTTGAAGTGTATTGTAATGAGCCTTTCTCTTTTGGTGATTTTTCTTCCATGCCCTTGCTTTAAAACATCCAGAGTTATAAAAACTCATTTGTGTGAGTGTGTGGCCCATTGAGTTTCTAATTGGTTCCATAACTGAACAAAGAGTTTTTCCTTAGCTTTTTGAAAAAGATGGAACTCTTTTGGTCACTCTTAGAGATTTTTCAAAATATGGCCGAGACTAACAATTTCTTCAAGTATTTAGGGGACTCTTAAGCACAACAAAGGGCTTTTGGTGTTCCAACTTGTTGAGCCAATACCTTATTTCTATTCTTGGTGTTTGATTTTTGATGATGTAATGCAGTGAGTGCAAAAACATCATTTTTGGATTGTAGGTTCACCTTATTTTGAGTGTAGGTGCCTTTTGATGTAGATGGTGTTGGCACACTAAGTGTTGCCACACTTGGAACTCTTTGAGTATTTTTGGTAGCGTACACTGACCTCCACATGCATTTTCTTCTTTTTCTTGGTTTGTTTTTCTTTTTCTCTTTGAACTTTGTTCATATTTTTCAAACCAAATTGCACTTAAGGGACAGGTTCAGTTTATATGACTCAGGCAAGTGTAGCTCATTTTTGGGATATTTTTGGTATTTTTGAGTGGTTTTGACACTTGTGGCTTTCACTCTTCAAGCTGTCACACTTTGGCCTTTGTATTCATGGAATTTCCCCCAAACTTAAGTCTTTATGCTCTTCTAAATTTTTAATGAAAATCTAATTTTGACCTCAAATTTCCAAAATTTCCTTGGCTTTAGATAGCTCTTGATCTAGCATGGTTCTTTTCAAAACTCAATTTTGTTGTGTCAAAGTATTTATAAAACTGATCATTTTTAGAAAACAAGGCTTTTCATTCAAAATTCAACTTATTGATACACTTCTTCAATTTTTGAGAAAAAGATGAATTGATCATGTTTCATATTTATTTAAGTTTTTAAAACATACATATGATGTACTTAGTTCTTCTATTTTTTTGAAAACATTTTTGATCATGTCATTTGCATGCTTTGTTAAGTACATCTAAACACACATACTAATATTGCATATTCACATACATATACTACTAAGACATTCATAGCATATATTAGTTTTCACATAGTGCATTAGTTCAAAAGATATACTATTCTCCACTTTCCCCCCCAACTTAAAGATGAGCAGTGTCCTCACTACTCTAAGTTTAGGAAACAGGGGAGTACTAAATTTGGGAGAAACAAACAAAAGTATTTAACACATAGCAACAGCTACCACATAGTATTTTAAACAGTTGAAAGTAAAGCAAAATATAGTTTTAGGAATAAACATTAAAACGTATCCTTTTACTCTTTGTTTTGGAATCTGGGGCTGGCTCTCACAGCAGGGCTATGCTTGGCTCTTGTCTTCTTTGGCTTCTTAGCAGTGGCCACATCAGAGGTAGGCACACCAGGATCATCTACAGTAGCCTCAGGCATTTCTGCCTCTTCAGGTGTAGCTTCTGCAGGAACATCTGGTGTAGCCAGTGTTTGGACTTCAGGTGCAGGTACACCACTCTGCACTGGAGTGTGTTCTGTTTGTTGCTCAATTCCCTCTGGTTGTTGCTCTGCTACCTTCTCAGTTTGTTCTTCAGTTTCTTTATTTGTTGCCTTGTCACCAGTTTCTGCTCCTGTACCCTGTTCAGCATAGAGAGAGGACATTGTCCACATCTTCTTTGTTGGAGCTGGCTTCATTGTTCTTCTTGTGTATCCCAGCATCTGTTTCTTCTCTGCTAAGGCCTTCAGAACTGCAGAGATTGTTGCTGCAGGACTAGTTGCCATGACTGTTGATTTCTTTGAAGCTTCTGCAGTTGGTGTGGGAACACTGACAGACTCCTTGACAGTATCTGCCTGCATCTTCATCTATGAACCTGCTTTGCCTTTCTCTTTCTCAGGCTCTTCAATGAGTACCTGCATTTGAACTTTCTCAGAAACAATGTTAGTTGGCTCAATAGGTTTTGTTGGTAGGGTGGGTGATTTCTGGGATAGGATGGTTGTATCTGCTTGTGCATCTTGTTTTGGATTTTCAGATTGGGGAGTATTTTCTGGTGGAGGTGTGGGTGATTTTGGTGTTGAAGTGTCACTGGGGGAATGGTGGGTGGTGGGGGATGGAATGTTGGTTTGTGATGGTGGTGAGGGGGTGTTTGATTGCTGTTGTGATGGTGGTGATGGTGGTTGGGCTTCATTTGTAGATTTCTTCCTTAATTCATACTTTCTTCTAGCACTAGCTTCCATATCATCACTGCCATCATCATCACTGTCACTAACTTCCAGTGACTCAGATTCATCCTCCTCTGCATCCTTTTCAATATCCTTCACAGCTTGCCTTGCCTCTTCATCTTCTTCAGTATCTTCATCACTCACTTCTTCAACTTCTTCCTCCACTCTTGGTTTCTTTCCCTTCTTTTCTTTCTCAGTATCTCTCTTTCTCTTTGCTCTCCTCTCTTTCTTAACAGTTACTTCTTCTTCTTCCTCCTCCACTTCTTCTTCCTCATCAATCACCCAATTAGGAAAAATTGGGGATTCTAGTTCTGCTTCAGGGTCATCCAACTTTAATTTGAACCACTCATGCTGTTCTCTTTGAAATTTCCAGACAGCTTGGAGTTTCTGTGTAACAGCCCAGGTCCAACGCATTGGCCACCCCGGCACTATTACCTCACGGTCTTCTCTACCCCTCTTGTAGAATTTTTGCCTTCCGTGGGAATCGAACCTTGCACCCGAGGCATAAATGCAAGTTAAACACACCTCCCACTACCAATTGAGGAACAATTCACAATTATGGAAATTATGGAACAATTCACAGTTAACATTACAACAATACACAATGCTAAATAGTTGAGTTAAACTAATTAAATAAATTTTTGTGTATATAAAATACATATATGAGTAATCCAAAATAAAAATAATTTAACCAATTCAATAGAAGTGCACGACCAATCTTAGCACACCTTATCAATCTAAGATTTCCAAACCACGTAACACAATAAAAAAAAAGAAACAAAAAATAGTAACAAGGATCAAATCATAAAATGGGTAACACCAAGGTATAAACCTTGAAAACAACTACATCTAATTTCTGTCATAAGAATTTAAGAAATTAGAAATCGAAGGATTTAAGAATTAACAGATCTTACCATAGGCAGTAATCGAAAACGGTACGACACATAAATGATGAAGTGGCAACTTAAAACAATTAATCAAGAAAATCCCATGAAACACTCAACTGATTAACACACGATAAAAACACGTTATAACAACGACATTATGCATGTGAACATCTTGCGATATGAACTAACTTAATAGAGGTGCACAATTAGACTAAATACTCATGTCATTCTTAGTCACCAAATCGCACAACACAAATAATTTCTTAACAACAGCAAGGTCAAATCCTAGAAGAATACAAAGCAAAAGCAGAATCACCGAGTCCACACAGAGAAAACATAATACATCACACAATACCAGTAGGGGCATCTCCCCCACTAGTTCTCTTACCATCAGCAGCTTTCTGTTTACTTGTACTTGCAGGAACATCACTACAACACAAACAATGGTTAGGACTAAAAGACAACAGTTGGTCGTTAACCGACACAACGACTCGACGAATTGGCCGGACGGACCAACCATTGCTCTGATACCACTAATGTAACACCCATTTCTACCCGGAAATTTAAATCATAATTATCAGAGTTCAAAAATTATTTTTCAACACATCCAAACGGGATGCTACATTCTCTTCAAATCAACAACAACAGTAAAATAACAATCTCCCTTATAGTTTCAGAATAATACGTAACATGTAACAAGTGGGATGGAATCCTCAAAAATATTTAGTTCAGTTCACATAACAGGATCCTCAACATCTCGCAGCGGAATAAAAATACAATCTCATAAAAACATAACACAGTCTCAACAATAACATCATATCTTCAGTAAAAATTACTCAACATGTCAAATGAACAAAACAAAAGAAAACTAGCGCCCATCCCCTGAGTGTTACGTATCAGAGCATATGGACCGACTCAGGAATGAAGACTAACAGCCTTCACTCATGGTTACCTGTAGTAATGAACAACAAGGGGTGAGTCTAAACCGCATAATAAGGCTTATAACAAGCAGTATGCTAGAATGTAGAACTACACCCATCACAGCAACATTTTTATATTTTTAATTATATATCTATATATATGTATAGCAACTTTCATAGTATATATATATATATATATATATATATATATATATATATATATATATATATGTATATTCACATATAATAGCTTCAACAATATATATATATATATATATATATATATATATATATATATATATTTTCCTACACATACCAACTGCAGCGGCATATATATTTATATGTATATAAATATACATTATACTTATAACAACATACAGAAACTTATACATATATATAACAACACTCAGCAACTTGTACATATATATATATAATGACATTCAGTAACTTATATATATATATATATATATATATATATATATATATATATATATATATATATATTACATTCAGCAACTTGCTTATACATATACTTGTATATTGTACACATACCACTCCCACAATTTATATACAGGAACATCCACAGCGTATAAGTATATATATATATATATATATCAACATCTAGAATATAAATATAAAACTACTCACAGTTTATATACATGTATTGTCACGCAGTCATATCACACAACAAAATTTATAATGATGAGCATGCTTGTATGAGGTGCAGAATGCATGTGGTACCATCATCACTTCTCATTAGCCAATTGGGCACGTCGCGACCGCAGCCGAAAAATAACGTCAAGACCGCAGCCTAAAAATGCATCGTCAAGACCGCAGCCTAATGTATGCATGTGACTCCATGAACAATCAACAAGCATAATTTTTCACAACCACAAGTCACACACATCATCATTATCAATCACAACGTCAAGACCGCAGCCTAAAATCATCACCAAAATTCGGTCCATAGACCCATCAACACTCAACAACAACATTGGCACATAAAGTGTGCCAGCACCAGCTCACAGCACCAACACAGCACATAAACACAATTAGACAGCACCCAGACACAAACAGGCAGCACACAGACACAAACAGGCAGCACACAGGGCGCAGCACCAGGCACCCAGCACACGCACACACTGCACGGGCGCACCACTAGGCGCCCTGGGCAGCCAACCTTGGCGCCCTGCACTAGAACACGCACGCACACAGCAACACTTTTATATTTTTATTTTTATATATATAAAAGTATACAGTAACTTTTACAATTATGTATATATATGTATATATATAACAACTTTCACCATATATATATATATATATATATATATATATATATATATATATATATATATATATATATATATATAACAACTTCTACAAAATTATACATATAACAAATTTCATAATTTATATATATCAACTCTCAACAATTTATATATATATATATATATATATATAAATATATATATATATATAAATTATGAAATTTGTTATATGTATAATTTTGTAGAAGTTGTTATATATATATATATATATATATATATATATATATATATATATATATAGTTATATAAATATATACATGTAACAGCTCCACAATTTATATATATACATCTTTATGCACATAACAACTTCAGCAACTCGTATATATATATATATATATATATATATATATATATATTTTATACTTATAACAACTTCATAATTTATATACAGCAACAATTCTAACCTTTATATATATATATATATATATATATTTATACATAACAACTTCAACGATTTATATATATATATATATATATATATATATATATATATATATATATATATATTGATACATATAACAACTTCAGCAAATTATATATAACCACATTTTCAAAACATCTCAAATTTCTCCCTATCTCTTCAAACACGCATTTTATTGATCATTTGACATTCGTTTTCATTCTCCAACACATCTAATAGTTCGCACACTTTTCAACAAACACATAGAGAGCATCAATTCATCATACAATCAATCGTACATCAAATGCAACAATAAAATCACAATTAAATCAATGTAAATCCTACAACCCACATACAACCCATTATAAACCCTATTATAAGGTAAGACCCACCCTTACCTTATAATTAGAAGAACACCAACCCTCTTGAACAAGACACCAACAAAACCACAGCAACACAGCTTCTCTCTTCTCCTAGAATCAGCGCAGCCCTCCTCTTCTTCTCCTCTCCTTGGTTGCGCCGAATTTCCTCTTCTCCTCTCCTCTCTCTAATTCGCAATTCTTTTCTCTCTTCTAAGGGTTTTGCGCTAATGACTAGCCAAAATCCTAACCCCTCATCTAATTCGCCTAACACATGGCCCTGGATCACGGGCTTTCCTCCAGCTTAAGCCCGATCACTAACACCACCTCCTAATGCCCAATTACACACCATCTAATTAAATATTAATTTAATTACACCAAATAAAATAAATAAATAGGTGAATACCTAAATAATTAAATTAATTAAATTAATTAAATTATTCTGGGTGTTACATTCTGCATCAGGTGTTCAGACACTTCCTGCTCTACAGTACTTCTAATTCTCACTGACCTCACTCTTTCCTTAACTTCAGCAGACAGACCACTAGGAGGGGTTTTTCTATAGACTTTTTCTAGATCAGTAGCAACAACTCCTTGCTTTTGACACAATTCAGTGATTAAGCATGGGAAATATAAGAATCCAGATTCCTTGGCTTGACATTCTACAATTTCTCTAGCTATCAATTTCCCTATGTCTACATTATCCTCACATAGGATTGAATCAATAAGAATCAACCTATCTTTAGATAATGTAGAAGTGTGTGAAGTAGGGAGAATTGATGTATCAATGAATAAATGCCAGCTACCAAGTTCAGGGATTAAATCACCAGTTTTAAGTTTGAATTCAGTATTTGTGAATTTCTCCCACTGAGATCCTTCTATTGCTACTCTTTCTTTGATTTTAGTCATTTACTTCTTTCCATAAGTCTCTAGTTTTACTTCAAATGCTTTACCAGTGTATGTGAGATCATAGTGCTTATTGATTCTAGCAGGGTCAAAGAAAACTTTCTTACCTCTAACCTTGGAGAAAAATACAGTACCTCATCTGTTATTCTGAATTCCTGAGTAGAATTCTCACACCAATTGCTCCAAGTAGTAGGCTCGGGTTTGAACAAATCTTTCCCAATGCAAGTTGTTGACAGTGGAGAGGAATGAATGATGAGCCTTTGCGAAGTTGAAACCACGCTCAGGCAGGAACTTCATGTTCCAAAAGTGCTCACATCCAGGGATTGCTTCCATTGATGCTAGTGCTCCTGATTTTCCCTTTTTCGCATGAGTTTCCACACCAGATGCTTTCCCTGTGTTCTTAGAGGCAGCTTGTTTCTTAGCCATTTATGAATTTGAGCGTTTGAGACTGAAAAACTGTTTGTGAGTGGAGAGGATTTTGATCGGTTTTGTGAGAGGGACGAAAAGAATTGAAACTTAGGGTATGTGAAAGGGTTAGTGTGGGATTGGTAGTTGAGGGTTATAGCCGTTAGGTTATGTGGCCTAACATGCAAGCTAACACGTGGAAACTTAGACTTAACACGCCACTTTCTAACCCTTGATCAGAGATGATTCCACTAAGTTGATGATTTGTCAAGTGAACAATTTTCTTCTAAATTTTTCTAACACCAGAGTAGGCAGTGTGGCTGCATCAAGTGTGGAAACACCAAGTGTGGAAACACTGGCCTACTCTGTTGTCCTGTTTTTCCTGCAAAATAACAAAACATGAAATTGCACAAAATAATATTAACTATATAGTGATGGGTTGCCTCCCTCAAGCGCTTGTTTTAAGAGTCTTACAGCCTGACTTGTACCTTGGTCTAAAGTTTTGCAAAGTGAGTGGTGATCTTGTCTCTCTCTACATGCTCTCCATAGTACATTTTCACTCTTTGTCCATTTACTTTGAAAGTGGTATCAGTGGTTGCATCATATAGATCAACTGCACCATGGGGGTAGATTTTAACTAATTTGAATGGTCCTGACCATCTTGATCTCAGTTTTCCAGGGAAGAGTTTCAACCTAGAATTGTACAACAGAACCATTCCTCCTTCTTTAAGTTCTCTCCTTTGGATTTTCTTGTCATGCCATACTTTGGTTTTAGCTTTATAAATTTCTGCATTCTCATAGGAGAAATGCCTAAATTCTTCTAATTCATTTAGCTCAAGAAACCTTTGCTCTCCTGCCTTTTTGAGATCAAAATTCAACTTTTTGATAGCCCAATATGACTTGTTCTCTAATTCAACAGGGAGATGACATGGCTTGCCATAAACTAACTTATAGGGGGACATTCCTAATGGAGTTTTAAATGCAGTCCTATATGCCCATAATGCTTCATCTAAGTGTAAGGACCAATCTTTTCTATTTGGTCCAACCATTTTCTCAAGCATTCTTTTTATTTCACTATTTGAAAGTTCAGCTTGTCCACTTGTTTGTGGGTGATAGGCTGTAGCAATCTTATGTTTCACTCCATATTTTTCAAGAAGATTTTCAATAAGTTTGTTGCAAAAATGTGAGCCTTCATCATTGATGATTGCTCTTGGAGTGCCAAATCTTGAAAAAAATATTTCTTTGGAGAAATTTGCTAACAGATTTAGCATCATTATTTGGCAGTGCTACAGCCTCAACCCATTTAGACACATAGTCTACAGCCACTAAAATGTATTCATTGCCAAAAGAAGGTGGAAAATGACCCATGAAATCCATGCCCCAAACATCAAAAAGTTCTATTTCTAGAATATTAGTCCTAGGCATTTCATGTCTATTAGATATATTACCACTTCTTTGACATTTATCACAGGTTTTGACCATATAATAAGTATCTTTAATTAGAGTAGGCCAGAAATAACCTGATTGAAGTACCTTAGCTGCTGTTCTTTGGCTTCCAAAGTGACCTCCATATGGTGCAGCATGACAATGCAGGAGCACTGCTTGCTGTTCTTCTTCAGGAATGCACTTTCTCATGATTTGATCAGGACATATCTTGAATAGGTAAGGGTCATCCCAATAGTATTGTTTTACTATGTGGAAGAACCTTCTTTTCTGTTGATAGTTCATGTCACATGGTACAATTTTGCTTACAAGGAAGTTTACTATGTCTGCATACCATGGTGTTGAAGCATGAGGTGTGGCCACACTGAGTGCAGAAACACTGGCTGCATTCATGGTAATTGCTAGTAATTTCTCATCAGGGAAACTTTCCTTGATTTCTTCAATTGTACCTGCATTATTACTTTCAAGTCTAGAGAGATGATCAGCCACTTGGTTCTCTACTCCTTTCTTATCTCTTATTTCAAGATCAAATTCTTGAAGTAGTAGAACCCATCTTATTAGCCTAGGTTTTGCATCTTTTTTAGAAATCAGATACTTGATGGTAGAATGGTCAGTGTACACAATTACTTTGGTGCCAACCAAGTATGATCTAAATTTTTCAAAAGCAAAAACCACTGCTAATAGTTCTTTTTCTGTTACAGTGTAGTTCATTTGAGCTTCAATGAGTGTTTTGCTAGCATAGTATATGGTATGAAATACTTTGTTATACCTTTGCCCTAAGACTGCTCCTACTGCAAAGTCACTCGCATCAGGAGTGACTACAACTGGTGCTGTAACTAAAGCTTTTTTTAATTTTTGAAATGATTCCATACAAGTTTCATCAAAGTTAAAATGCACATCATGTTGCAAGAGCACACATAATGGTTTTGAAACTTTTGAAAAGTCTTTGATAAATCTCCTATAGAATCCTGCATGACCTAAAAAACTTCTAATCCCTTTGATTGTTGACGGAGGTGGTAGTTTCTCAATTACCTCTATCTTTGCCCTATCCACTTCAAGACCTTTTTTAGATATTTTATGACCAAGCACAATGCCTTCTTTTACCATGAAATGACATTTTTCCCAATTAAGCACTAGGTTAGTGTCTTCACACCTTTGAAGAATTTCTTCTAAGTTTGAAAGACACAATGAGAATGTTTCTCCAAAAACAGAAAAGTCATCCATGAAGACTTCCATTGATTGCTCAATGAAGTCAGAAAAGATTGACATCATGCATCTTTGAAAGGTAGCAGGAGCATTACAAAGTCCAAAAGGCATCCTTCTAAAGGCAAAAGTGCCATAAGGACAAGTAAAGGTGGTTTTCTGTTGATCCTTAGGTTCAATTGCTATTTGATTGTATCCTGAATAACCATCTAAGAAACAATAGAATTCCTTTCCTGCTAACCTATCTAACATTTGATCTATAAAGGGTAAGGGGAAATGATCTTTCTTAGTGGCCTTATTGAGTTTTCTGTAATCCATACAGATTCTCCACCCTGTTACAGTTCTGGTTGGGATTAATTCATTATTTTCATTGGCTACAACTGTGACTCCACCCTTTTTAGGAACACATTGCACAGGACTAACCCATGCACTATCTGAAATAGGGTAGATAATACCAGCATCTAGCCATCTAATTATTTCCTTCTTAACAACCTCTTTCATTATTGGATTTAATCTTCTTTGCCCTTCTATGCTATTTTTAGAATTTTCTTCTAAAATTATCCTATGCATGCATGTTGAGGGGCTAATCCCTTTAATGTCAGACATTTGCCAACCTATAGCTTTTCTATGTTTTCTCAAGGTGTTATTTAAATCAAGCTCTTGTTCTAAAGATAGATCAGATGCTATGATTACAGGAAGAGTATCATTCTCACCTAGAAAAACATATTTTAAATGCTTAGGTAGTTCTTTTAATTCTAGCTTAGGAGGTTGTTCAACAGAAGGTACATTTTCTTTAAGGTTGGGATCTTCTAAATTAAGAGATTCATAAGTTCTAGCCCATACCTTAGGTGTAGCTTGTTCCTTGGGCAATATGCTTTCTTCAATAAATTCCTCAGCAGACAATGCAGAAACATCAGGTGCTAGTGCATTGGCAAGGTGATCATACTGCTTGTGGAACTGCTTCTCTACCAAATGATCAAGTGAGATTGATGAACACTCTTCACTCTCCTCTGCAGGATACTTCAAAGCATTCAAGACATTGAATTTTACTTCTTGATCATTCACTCTCATGGTTAGCTCTCCTCTTTGCACATCTATCAGTGTTTTACCTGTTGCCAAGAATGGTCTTCCAAGTATGACTGGCACTTCTTCATTTGCAATGAAATCAAGTATAACAAAATCTGCAGGAAACACAAATTTGTCAACTTGCACCAATATATCCTCAATAATTCCTTCTGGATATGCAATTGATCTACCTGCCAAAGATAGTGTCAATGTGGTAGGTTTAGCATTTCCAATCCCTAGCTTTGTGAAGATAGATTTGGGCATCAAATTGATGCTTGCACCGAAATCACATAATGCTCTTCCTGTATAGTACTTACCTATTGAAAAAGGGATTGTAAAGCTACCTGGATCCTTTAGCTTCCTTGGAATTTTGTTTTGTAAAATCAGACTACATTCTTTTGACATAACAACAGTTTCAAATTCCCCTAATCTTCTCCTTTTAGAAATCACATCTTTCATGAATTTGGCATAGTTTGGCATTTGTTGAAGTGCCTCTATCAAGGGAACATTGATATGCAATTGTTTTAAAACATCTAAAAATTTACTGAATTGCTTCTCCTCATGTATTTTTTTCAATCTTTGAGGAAAAGGAGGAGGAGGGTATTCTGGTACTAACCTTGGAGTAGGAGATGTAGGAACACCAGGTGTTTCTGCATCTTGAGAATTTTTTTCATTTTTATTTTTTTCTCCCTTTTCTGTACCTTTAAGCTCATATGGCTCTGTTAGATCCTTGCCACTTCTCAAAGATATGGCTTTGACCTGCTCCTTACCTTGCCTTTGTGAGGGTGAAGCTTCTGTGTTTGATGGCAAAGTACCTGATGGTCTTTGCTGCAAAGCAGTTGCTAATTGCCCTACTTGGTTCTCTAGGTTCTTAATTGATATATCGTGAGCTTGCCTAGCAGTTCTAGTTTCACTAATGAATGATCTAAGCAATTATTCTAGAGAATTGGCACTGGCAGGTGGGTTTGATCTTTGTTGGCTTTGAGGTAGGAATCCAGGAGGAGTACTTGGTGCAGGTGCACTTTGTGCAGGTGCATTAGAATTGTTCCACCTAAAATTTGGGTGGTTCTTCCATCCTGGATTGTAGGTATTAGAGTAAGGGTTGTTATTTTTATTGTAACCTACATAATTGACAGAGACAGGGTTGCTAGGACATTCTTCATATAGATGGCCTCCTCCACAATACACACAACTTGTAGTTCCTAGAGGGGCTTGTTCTATAGCTGCTGCAGTGTTTTCTTTAGGTGTTGCTACACTAGATGTAGGTGCACTAGTGCACTGTTTGATCAGATTGGTTAAAGTGGCTACTTGAGCAGATAGGGCTGATATATCATTAATCTCATGTACTCCAGAGGTTCTCTTTTGAGCACTTACCCTCTCAGTAGGCCAACTTGAACCATTTGTAGCAATTTTGTCAATAAGATCACATGCTTCATTATAAGACATATTCAAAAGAACACCACCAGCTGATGCATCAAGCATTACTCTGGTTTGTGGTTCTAGACCATTGTAAAAAGTTTCCATTTGTATAATGACAGGTAAACCATGATGTAGACATTTTCTTAAAAGCTCTTTCCATCTTTCCCATGCTTCAAACAATGATTCAAATTCTTTTTGTCTAAAAGATGTAATATCATGTCTCATCCTAGCATTTTTAATAGGAGGAAAATATTTGCTTAAGAATTTTTCAGCTAATTCATTCCATGTATGAATAGAATTGGGCTCCATAGAATTTAGCCATGATTTAGCCCTATCTTTCAAAGAGTATGGAAATAACTTAAGCCTAAATGCATCCTCACTAATACCAGGAATGATAAAGTTACTACAAACTTCTATGAATTGCTTTAAATGCTCATGGGGATCTTCATGTGGAGATCCACCAAATTGACCAATTGTTTGCAACATTTGAAACATCATAGGTTTAAATTCAAAATGAACAGCATCAATTTGAGGTCTAGCAATACTAGTTTGTATGTGCTGCTGGTCATATTGAGCATAGTCTCTCATAGGTCTATCTCTATCATTAATCATACCTATTGGTCCCATTTGAATGAATTGTTGTCTGTGATCTGGTCCACCTTCAGGTTGTTGATGTGAATTAGGTCCTCCTCTTACTGAGGCATTTTCACTGTGGTGAGACATTGTTCGTCAGTCTTGTTGTCTTTGTCTTTGTTGTCATAGCAATCTCCTAAATCTTCTCTCAATTTCTGGATCACAATCAAATTCTGGTGGTCTATCTCTGGGCATAAACTAGTGTTTCCACACTGAGTGTTTCTGCACAGAAAACAGAATACCAGTAGTACTAATAAAACACTAAATTAACAATCTAAACAACAAAATTTTACTATAATCCCCAGCAACGGCGCCAAAAACTTGGTGTGGTTATTTTAATATATGCAAGTATACATAGTCACACAAGTAATAAAGTGATAAGAAAGGTCGAACCCACAGGGATTATGTATTGTAAATTTTTGTAGTTCAAAGTGTACACTTAGTGTGTCTACACTATTCAGTATTTTTGGTATGGAGTTTTCAAAGTAAGTAAAAATAGTAATAAGCAATAAAATGTGTGAGAAATCAGTGGAAAAAGTAGTTGAGATGTTTTCACCAAGTACTTTACTTCTAAGTGTTTTAATGGAGTATGTAGTGTGGGAACACTGGATGTAGGTGCATCAGTTTGTGCCTTTCAGCACTTCTCTTTAGAGTTTCATTACAAGCTCTTATGATCTTTGTTTTTTACAGTAAAGAAAAGTTTGTCAATTCCTCCCTTGCCTCCTAACAATGATCCAAGTTGCTAAATAGGTTCACTCTTGTAATTTTATTATCCTAAGGACTATGCTATCCTATGTCTAGGTTTTAGCATGTATTTAACAAAGTTTCCTTTATTAAATACTTGTCCCTATTAACTCTTGAGTTCATAAATGTAGCCCATGTCTGCTGCTACAAGTTTTACCTATTCTAAAGTGATCAATTCCAGAATAAGTTGAAAGAAGTATTATGCAAGAGTTTAAAGTGTTTACACTACATAAACCATAATAACATATTTAGAAGTTCATTACAAGGTTAGAACATCTCAACTTAAGGGAATTTAGCTCATGTTACTCAAGTTATAAATCAAAGAATATGCAAAGAACATAAGTAAATGAATAATAAAGCAAAAGAACTTAAAAGAGTAGAGATTACTTGAATAGAAGATCTTTTGCATTAAGTTCCCAAGTTGAAGTACAATAAAGATTTCTTACACGAATTTCTTCAAAGTAGAAGTGAAGGGAATGGTTGTCAAGCACTTCCTCACCTTCCTCTCCTTAGAAACTTGAAATGAAAATAAACTAAACCTAAACTAAGCGATCCTTTCAGAAAACAAAATGAAGAATTACAAATGAAAGATGAAGGATTTAAAGATGTAAAAGATGATGGATAAGTGAAGATATGGCTTCTATTTATAGGCTTGAAAGCTTTCCTCTTGCAAGGGGTTTCCTTTGGCGTGAAAGATCAGCTGAGGGGACCAAACATGGTTAGTTGTAGACAACCAATCAAGCAAGCTGCACAGGTTTGGTCGCTTGCATGCATAACACAAGATGAGGTCCATTGGAGAAGTGCCACATGTCTTTTAGATAAGTTGAGTCTTGCAACTTGATTTTTATGTGTATCGCCGACTTCTGCAAGTGGCTCAGCTCTAGGTGACTAGGCATGACGTCACAAATCAAGTGTGGAAGCATTGAAATGGTCTTTGGATGTTTTGGTATAAACTGCAGAATTTAGCAGGTGTTGGCAGTGTTTCCACTCCTAGTGTTTCCACTCCTGGTGTTGGCAGTAATTCCACTCCTGCAGTAGCTGCACTGAACAAAAACATCAAACCTAACAAGATTTGTGCATTTTGCCTAGATCATTGCCCTTTATCCATTTGAATATTTAGAATGTTGTTCCTTGATAAATAAGCTATAAATATATATAAATGTTCTTGAAAATAAGCAATAACTCAAGCTTAATTGTATGAATAACTCTATATAAAATAGAGTTATCAACTCCCCCACCCTGGATTGTAAGTGTTGGAAAAGAGATTATATTTGACGAAAAATATCTTCTCTTGGATTGGTAAGGAAATTCCACAATCCGGATTAAAATGTGGACCTTCACAGTAGTCACACTTCAAACTTGTCGCAGCATTTACTTGAGGAGAATGGTGCTGCAAAGAATTCAACTTTAGAGCTTCCATTCCCTTTTTCAGTTCTTCCAACTGTTGAGTGATTATCTTCTGTTGAGCCAACCCGGCAGTCTGAGCATCTAAGTCAAAGAGACCCCTTTTAGATGTACCTTCTCTATCATGAGCCGCCAACTAATCATTTGAAACCATAGCTTTAATTATTTGTCTTGCTTCTACCGCAGTCTTGAAATTCAAAGAACCACCTGCTGAGGCATCAAGCATCATCCTAGCATTCGGTCTCAACCCAGTACAAAAGATTTGCATCTGCTGATGATCATCAAAACCATGATTCGGGCAAGCCTTCAATGTGATCTTGAATCTTTTGTAAGTCTCATAGAGCGACTCACCATCTTTTTGCTCAAAACTGTTGAATTCTCCCCTCTTCTTAATGAACGTGGAAGGAGGGAAAAATTGTTCGAGGAATTTGTCTTCAAGAGCATTCCATGTAGTGATGCTACCTTCGGGTTGCGAATCAAACCACTCTTTGGCTTCATCCTTTAGACAGAATGGAAAAAGCCTCAATTTCTTAGCTTCATCAGTATTACCATCCACTTTCACTGTTTCACATAGTAAAGCAAAATTGGTGAGATGCTTGTTTGCATCTTCACATGGTCTTCCACCAAATTGCATCTCCCTCAATTCACGGAACAATCCTGGATTGATCTCAAACCTATTTACAGTTACCAGTTGATGAGCAATTGGTAACCTCTGCCTGTTTGTGTCACAACTCCCATCGTCTCCAAGAGTACGTCTCACTGGTGGGTCAGCCATATCTTCAATCACAGGAATCTCAGATACAATCTCTACTTCTCTTGCTGCTTCTTTTTCTTGGAGTTTCTTTTCTCTTGTAGCCTTTCGATTAGCCTTTGCAGTCTTTTCAATTTCTCGATCAAAGAGGAGGTCAGCTAAGGCAGTGCCTCTCATAAACAAAGTTAGAGCAAAAGTAAGTGATTAAGAGATAAAAACAAAAATAAAATGACAGAAATTAAAATTCAATCAAGAAATTAAAAATTAAGCTGATAAAAATTTGGCAGTCCCCGGCAACGGTGCCAAAAACTTGATGAGATCAGGACAAGTGTACCGGATCGTTGCAAGTAATAGTACGGAAAGACCGGGTATCGAACTCAGGGACTGCGGTTAATTATCAGTTTAACAATTTAACTTCTAAATTGAAAAGGGACTAATTTGGATTTGTTTGATAAGAAATTAAAGTGAAAAACAATAAATATATTTTTTTTGTGATTTTAATTTAAGGATAACAAGAACACAAGTTGAATTTGTATGAATTAAAGAGCATTGGGGACGAGTTTCAATTTACTTCACTCTTGTATCTAATGAATCAAACATGTTATTGAACTTACTTTATGAGCTATGATCAAATTGCTATAATTATTCTAATCCCAATTCCTTAGGTAAAAGAACCTTTATTTCTAATAAAAAATCCCTAATTCTTTAGGTGACCTTAAAAAGAAATAAGCAGTAATAGCAACAACTATCCTATGATTCTGAATACCAATGACTATTCCTAGACTAGAGATAAACAAATTTCAATTCTCAAGCATATGTAATTCAAATTTCCATTCACAATCACATATCATAAATTATCCTAAAAGTGATCAAATCCTAGAAAGCATTAAGGACAGAGATTAAAACATAAATCATAACATTAATTCAAATAATAGAGGTTTGATTCAATAATATAAGAGATTCATAAACTGTTACTCATCCCCAACAACAGGAAATTTAGCTAGACATAGAAATAGAGATAACAATTAAAAGTGAAAAGGGGAATGAAAATAACTCCATGAAAAAATAAAGATGATCCGAGTTCCGTCTGCTCCTCCGCTATCTCGCTCACGGTGATTGCTAGGTTCCAATTTCTCTCCTCCAAAAAAACCACTTCCAGCCGTCAAACTATAAAGTGTGCTGAACGTACTATTTCTGTTTCTCCTCCCTTAACTTCCGGCCGCCACACTCCATACCAAGCATGACCTCACCTCCTTTTTTCTTAATTCTCGTTCCTTTCTTTTCTTCTTAATTCCCAGCCGTCCTCCTCTTTCCCTAATCCTCATTTAGGCCTTCTTTTCTTCTCCAAGTGGATTATTTCCTTTGGGCCCATAAATGGATTTTTATAATGGACCTATTTATAACTCAAGTGTAACACCACAAAGCATTAGTGCTTTATTTATTTATTTTTGCTCCAACACCTAAAAAAAACATTCCATTAGATTTATAATTATTAGGCACAAAATTGCATTCCAATTGAGCTATAATTATCAAAACATTTTAAGAGATTAATCATACCCAATTAACATCAAATTAAGACAAAAGCAAACTATAAGTCTAGAGTATATGGCAATTTTTCCTTCATATAGAATAGAAAAATTAGATAATTTAGATAATTATCATGATACTTTAGTGGATATGGCGTTGGAGGAACAATTTTTCTCTTAGTGACTGTTCTTGGAAACTACCTGTTCCGAACGGAACTCACTTAGAGAAAATCGTACCTCACGGTAGTGATGCTAAGATGGAAATCCGAAATCCGGGATGACATGGCCGAGGTCTGAGATGATATCAGCTCCGATGTGATGTGCGGGGAGGCCGCCACCTGCAAGCACTCTGACGCCCATACCCTATTTTAGAGTGTGGAGTGGAATATATAGTGGTGTGACTGGGCTTGCTTACAATTGGGCTCCTTGGCCCATTATCTCTACCCAAAGTTGGATCCGAAACAGTAGCCCCCCAAGTCGGTTGCACATGTTGTGGGGCCGACTTGTGAGCAAAGTCTTCCTCGTGAGACATCCAACCTGCTGAAGTTAGCTAAATAATGAAAGAAATAATAGTTCGTGTAATATAGTCACATATACTTTATCGTCGTGATTTGTACACCGGACTAGTCCCTGAGTTGTGGATGTTCTTTTAGCAAAATTTAAGTTCTGCGACGAACATAAACCGTGACAGTGTATACCTCAAAGAGGGAAAAAGTGAGTGTACCAAGTCCTGAAATCCCTGTTGTCGAACTCGCAGGCCCAATTCTAAAATCGGACAATTGAATACTGTGAGACTCTCGTTACGGGCCCCGAGTTGGGGGTGAGTGGTTTGCGCCAGCAATGTATCTCTCTCGAGTAGAGCGTAACGAGGTGAGAACCTTATGAAAATCAGAAAGCATTTCACCAAACAACTAGGTGAGATGAACCCGCATGGAAGAGAATCGAACTTTCTATAGTCATAGTGCCGAACTGGGTTGTCAACATTAGTAGTATGACATCGACAATATCAGTGTCAGTTTTGGCGAGATAAGTCAAGGTCGGAAGGCGTTCCAAGATGTGGAATTTTGGATCAGTCTGATACCGATTCTGTATGGCAACACATAGCCTCCGGTATATATATTCTACGAAGCTCTTTCTTTCACTTAGATTTAATTTCTCAGTCGTGTGTCGATTCTATAACCACAACATGACCATGAAAATTATCCAAGTCAGAAAGACTGACACATGACTTCATCCTCCTTTGGCGTAGATTATCGAGTTTGTGTTTTCCTCTAACGCCGTTACTATCGAGTCAAAATGGTCACGAGATCGACCCTTCTTTGATTCAGTTTTCCAAGACTCGGCTCGGCCTAACTCAAATCAAGGCGATGAGCGATTAACTTTAAAGTCGCGTAAAAGTCGAGATGGTCACGAGACCGGCCCTCTTTTGATTCAGTTTTACCAAGTCCCGGCTCGGCCTAACTCGAATCAAAGCGAGAAGTGACTACCTTTAAAGTCGAGTTGGCCACGAGACCGGCCCTCCTTTGATTCAGTTTTCCCAAGACTCGGCTCGGCCTAACTCGAATCAAAGCGAGGAGCAACTACCTTTAAAGTCGCCTGAAAGTCGAGATGGTCACGAGACCAGCCCTCCTTTGATTTAGTTTTCCCAAGTTTCGGCTCGGCTTAACTCGAATCAAAGCGATGATCGACTACCTTTAAAGTCGCCTGAAAGTCGAGATGGTCACGAGACCGGCCCTCATTTGATTCAGTTTTCCCAAGACTCAGCTCGGCCTAACTCGAATCAAAGCGAGGAGCGACTACCTTTAAAGCCGCCTGAAAGTCGAGATGGTCACGAGACCGGGCCTCCTTTGATTCAGTTTTCCCAAGACTCGGCTCGGCCTAACTCGAATCAAAACGAGGAGCGGCCACCTTTAAAGTCGTACGGTGAAGGTCATCCATATAATAATAGATTAACGGTGGAAGACATGGTTTCTAGAATGACCAAGAAATTGATTCCACCAAATCGAATCTTGGCCAAACTAAGGTCTATGTACCCTATAGACAACCACTTGAATCTCAAACAAATACACAACGCACGTTCAAGGTTACGATCGAATAATCGTCAGGGTAGGACTGAGCTCCAACAATTGATGACTTATTTGGAGCGTGATCAATATGTGTATTGGCTTAGAGTCGAATATGGAACTTCAATCGTCAAAGACATGTTTTGGGCACATCCAGACTCGATTGAGCTTTTGAATACATTTCCCATTGTTTTGATGATCGATTCCACGTACAAGACCAACCGGTATAGGTATCCATTGGTTGAGATTGTCGGTGTCCCATCAACCGAGCATACTTTCTCCGTTGCATTTGCTTACGTCAATTGGGAGAAGAAGGATAATTTTGCATGGTGAACCTTACTCCATTTCCATTGGAAACAATTCATCCTCACTGCCATCAAGGTTTCCCATCATGACGATTCTTCCGAAATCTCAAACGATGAGTTGAATCTGAAGAATGAATTTGAAGCTATACAACGAAGGTTTGATGCCGCTGATCGTGCTGGTAGAGTTATGATAAAGCAAAAAACACGTGAGTTGGATTTCCCGGACACTACTTCCATGTGTCCACCTCCTGAACCAGTCACTACAAAGGGAGCACCTAAAAAGGAAAAGGGAAATGGAAAGGGAAAGGGAAGGGAAAGGGAAAGGGAAGGGAAAGGGAAAGGGAAAGAAGACGAAAGATGACTTCTCAACAAAGCGACCCGTCGTGGTGGGAACGTGTTGATGAGATTTTTTACCCACAGCAAGATAGCACATCCGTTGCTGCTTAGTCTCGCAAACGGCCTACTCCACCGGTATCAAAATCATCAACTCCAGCACAGAGTAGAAGTTCCACCCCAAGTACATTTCAGTTACCTAAACAAAAAATGACTAAAAGTGGAACTCCTACACCGCCGTTACCAAAAAAGTTCACTCCTACTCCATCACCAATCGATAAACCAACTCAAACTACAAGTTCCAATATGGCACTAACTCAAATTCAAGGCCTTACACTAAACCCTACCTCTGAAATCATTCGGTCAGATGCATACAGTACATACATAAGTTTTATGCTCATCGTTTTGTTGAGGATATAGTGAATGTGGAAGGTGATGGTAACTGCGGGTTTCGGTGCATTGTTGCACTACTTGGAAGGGGTGAGGATGCTTGGTATACAGTGAGGAAAGATTTAATGGAAGAGGTTCAGCGAGACTTCAATTTGTACTGTAAGTTGTTTTGTGGGATGGGCAAAGTCACCTTTGTTATGAAGTCTTTGACGCAACAACATAGAAATGCAGTGGAGAATTGGATGACCATCCCAGAATGTTCTTATTTGATTGCAAATAGATACAAGGTCGTGCTTGTTTGCCGGTCTCCTAAACTTTCCTATACAGTTTACCCATTTCAAGTTGCACCTATCAAGAGTGCACCAGTGTTCAACATATGCTTCACAGGGGACCACTTTGTACAAGTGGTTTTGAAGAAAGGTTTCCCAATGCCCCCAACGAATACCTACGGGATAAAATACAGAGTAGACATAGCAAAGGATTGGGTCAAGCCATTCACAGGACACTTGCAACACTAGAAAGCTTTAACCTTAGATTTAGATCCTCCTTGTATTGACTTAGCAAAAGATTGATGTTTATTTGAATATGTTTGTGAATTTTAAGCTTGGTTATGTATTAAGACAATATCATTTATCCTCTTATCTGATCTTAAGTTCACTGAAATTAGTTAAATTATTGTTAGTATCTAAAATTAAATGGTGGAATTACATTATTTTTGGACTAATTTTGGTTAAATATGTTTCTGTCCAAAAACTTCAGTTAGTTTCTGTCCAGTAACAGACAGGTTCGGACCACTGTGGGCCGAACCCGTTTCGGTAACTTTGTGTCGAACCCAACACTGATGCCAGACACCCCTTTAACGGTTCGGGGTATAACTATCGAACAAGTTCGGATTACGGTCCACCGAACCATGATTTTTTCTATACCAAGTGGGATACTGTCGAACCTGTTCGGACTACGGTCCACCGAACCCGCTATTGGAACAATTTCCATGTGTATTCCACCTGAGGGCAATTTGGGAATATTAAAAAATTGGGGGTACCCACTAAGTAGATGAGAGATTGTACGAAGTACGGGGTGAAACTAATCAAACTATAGATATGATATCGTACGAGTTGGCATTATATGATTTTTTTTAAAATACAGATACACATGATACGGATATTATTCTCTGCAAAACTTCCTTATCTTTTGGCTCTCTCTATCCATTCCAACACCATGTGTTTCACGCTCCAAAGGATCCAACGACAAAAAGCCAATAAAAAATAAAAATCATGCTTGACAAGTGTACGAATTCAATCCACGCCGTCCACCACTGATCGTGATTAGTTTCTTCTTATTTTATTTTTGTCGTTTTGTCAAAAGACAAAAGATTCCTCTCTTATTTTCTTCTCTGACTATTTTCATTTCTGATTAGTTTCCTCTATTTTGTTTCCAATTCATCTCTATTTTACTTTTGTCTTCTTGTAATTAGTCCCAATGGGTTTTTGTAGATCAAATTTTGTAGTATGTCTATTTTAATGTTGTTTTCACAAATCTGTAAAATTTGTTATTTTGATGAAATTCTTAACTTTTTTCCTTATAATACCTTAATTGTTGATTAGTCATTACACTATTCCTCTCTTTCTAATAAATAATTAAAGGTATATTTGAAAAACAAATAATTAATGTAGGTTTAAACCGGTAAAATCATAAATAATATGACACAATTTTCTCTTTAAAATTCGACTAATAACACAACAATTGAGGGAGTACTAGCATCAGTTTCATTTAATGGCTTTGTCCTCTTATTGCACTGTATGTTGTACATCATAGTGGCAATAACAAAATTTTACATGGTCCCCATGGACCATGGTATGGGAGCTAATAACCAATTATATGTGGTTTTTCAGCACAAAATGTTAACCATACTTATGATAGGGTGCTCTATTATCTCTTATTCAAATATTGAAGTTGTGATCCTTTGAAATTCTCTATTTAAGCCCTGTTTGATAAAAAGTAGCGGATAAAATACTAGATAGCGAATGAACGAATAATGGATAACGGATAAATAAGTTAATAGCAAATGATGTGTTTGATATAACTAGCAGTTAAACTAACTTGATAACTGTAAAATGACATAAAATGACATACTTAATTTATTATTAAATTTATTTAATCAATATAAATTATGACAAAATGATTATAAATTATTATTAGTAACATGGAAATTAAACTAAACATTAAGATATTTAGAAGTTAAAATTTTAAAAATTATGTTTTATTATACTAATTTTTTATTTCCTATTTCTAAAAAATCTTTTGATTATTTAATACATAAATACACACACACACACATATATATATATATATATATATATATATATATATATATATATATATATATATATATATATATATATATATATATATAGTAGTTAACTATATATATACACCATTAGGATTAGAACAAAATAGTACAAAGTTTTCCTCTCTCTAGCTTATCGCGCTGCTAGGGCATGAGCACCACCCCCACCGCCAAACTGACGGAAGCCACCGTGGAAGAGCTTGATTCCCTGCAAAGAAGTAAGAAAAACTGTAAGACACAAGAGGGACAGTCTAGTTTGGAGATACGGGAAGAAGCAATGACTGAGGCGCCAAATGAGGCACACTCAGAGAAACCTAGTTTCTCTTCTACCTTCAAGGATGCACTTTTGAAGCAATGCCTAACATCAACCTGGATGCTACTTGTTGGGCAGATCTGATTGATGAAGTTGTAACTGAGAAGAAGGCCGAGGAATCAATTAACCTAGAAACAGAGTCAAGCCCTAAAATCCTAGGTGATGTTATTCCCACTATTAATGTGTCCAAAAATGAACTTGCTTGTTGGGTTAAGCCTTGGCAAAATACCCTGATTGTTAAATTTTGGGGAAAAGGGTGAACTTCAGGCTTTTGGAGAACATGCTAAGAAGAGAGTGGGTTCACCATGGGCGAATGAAAATTACTGACCTTGCTGAGGATTTCTACATAGTCCACCTATCCTCCATTGATGACTACAAACATGCCTTATTTGATGGACCTTGGAAAGTTGCTGATCACTATTTGATAGTGCAAAGGTGGGGGCCATTTTTCTCCCTAAATTCAGCTATTACTCGAAGAGTGTCTGTTTGGATTAGAGTTCCTAAACTTCCAATTGAGCTTTGTAATGAGACATTTCTGAATAGGCTTGGTTCTTCCCCTAGGAACCATGCTTAAGATTGATCAACTTACTTCTCTTCACTCTAGAGGTAAGTTTGCTAGAATTTGTGTTGAACTAGACCTAGAGAAACCATTGGCTTCACATTTCTTCACTTTTGGTATGAAGTTGATGCTTGAGTAGAAGGTTTACACTCTATATGCTTTAGGTGTGGTAAGTATGGCCATAAAAGAGACCGATGTGGAGACTCTGTTGAACCTGCAGCAATATCCCAGAACCAGAACAGCAATAACAGTGACAACCAAGCTCCCAAAGTGGCAGAGCAGAACACTCCTATTGACAAAGCTCCCATTGTGAACAAGATTCCAGTAAATGAAACTGGAAAAGAACCGACTCAGATCATTGGTGAAAATACTACTCAAGGTGAAGATGAGACCAATATGGGGCCTTGGAATATCCCCAAATACAACCAGAAAAAGAAAGTCAGTTCTAATAGTAAAACAAATAAGAAGGAAAGTCCAAAACACGTGGATGCAGGAGTGAAAGGAATCAGTAAGAAGCAAGGTACTCAAGCTGAGATGCCTAAAGAGGTGCCCATTGTGATGGGAGAAGAACTCTGTTGAGTTTGAACATGCTAGCCCTACTGTTAATGATGATGCCACTAGAAGGTGGACTAAGCCTAAGGTGAGAAATGCTCTAGGGGGTAAGAACCCTCAAATTCACACAAAGGGGAGAGGTGTACTAAACCTAGTAAGGGGACTGCAAGGAAAGATTTAGGGGTGATCTCTAAAGGTTCTTCTAAGGTTAAGAAGAACTCTAAACCTTTTCCCTACAAGGTTATAGATGTTGACAAGGAAAATATTCCTTCTTCTAGTCATCAAGTGGTGACTATTGATAAAAAGAAACAAGAGGAGGAGCAGATCCTAGAATATATGAAAATCATGTATAATACTCATGGGAAAATTTGCTTAACAAGTTCAGAAGTGACCACTCTATCAGAACTGCTTTAGGGCAAATTGATGATAATGATAAGCTTAGAGCCGTGGAGATGCAACAGGTTCTAAATAATGCCAGCAAAAAGGCTGACATTGATGGAACTATAGTCCAGAATACTACTTTGGCTAGCAATGGTGTTACTGCACCTATGGAGACTTCTGAGGTTGTGGAACCTCAACCTTCTCAATCCTCTCACTGAGTGTTATCTGTTGGAACTATCCTGGGACAGCATCCAAAGGGTTTGCAGGTCTGGTGAAAGACATGAAAAGGGAATATTGTGCTTTCTTTGTTGCTCTTTTAGAAACTCATACTAGTGGAGCTACTGCTAAAAGAATTGCTAGAAGGATTGGTTTTGACAATCATTTCATTAAGGATGCCAGAGGGCAGGCAGGTGGTATTTGGTTGCTTTGGGATAATGACAACTGGAATATTTAAATATTGAAGGAAACTAATCAGTTTATTCATATTAAGGTGTGCCCTCCTAATGCTAGTTATTGGTATATGACAATTGTCTATGGGAGTCCCCACTTTGCCCCTAGACAAGCTTTATGGGATGACATTCAAGAGACTAATTATGATATTGATGGTGCTTGGATTCTCATTGGTGACTTTAATACTATTGTTCGTGACTCTGAAAGAGATGGTCCCCCTCTTATTAGACCCCAAGTGTGTGAAGTGGGATTTCAGAATACTATTGACAACTGTGATCTGATTGATTTGGGATTCAATGGTGATTGCTTTACCTGGGCTAGAGGAAACACTAGAAAGAGACTTGACAGAGCTGTTTGTAACTTAGAGTGGAGACTGAGATTCTCTGCTACTGATATTAATCATCTTCCTAAGCTCAAGTCTGATCATAACCCTCTCTTACTCTCCTTTGATCAAGTAAGAGTTGTGAATAGAAGAAGAAGACCATTTAGATGTGAAGCAATTTGGCTTACTCACCCTTCTTTTAATCAGCTAATGGAGGATCAATGGAGGGAGCATATGAATAATTTTCCTCTCCAACTTAAAGAATTTCAAGGTGTGCTTAAGGAGTGGAATAAGGAGAATTTCGGTAATATCTTTTATCAGAAGAAGCAACTTCATAAGCAACTGAGAGAGATTGAACAGAGACTAAGTCATGACTGGAATAAGCAACTCCTTAGGACTCAGCAGAACATATGGAAAGAGTATGGGGACATTCTTGCTAAAGAAGAAATCCTTTGGTACCAGAAATCCAGAACCAAATGGATTGAATTTGGGGATAAGAATACCAAATACTTTCATGGTGTTACCACCATTAGAAGACGGAAGAACAAAGTTGTCACCCTTCAAAACAACAACGGGGTGTGGATTGAGAATCCCCAAGAGCTTGAGGATTTGGCTACTAATTACTTTAAGGATCTCTTTGCTGTCAGTGAGAGTATTAATCCCTATGCTATTACAGGTAAGTTTCCTAGACTTGATGACCACATCATTGAAGGAATACAAAGAATGATTTCTGATTCGGAAATAGAGGGGAATGTCAGGAACATTGGAGCTTTTAAAGCCCCTGGTCCTGATGGTTACCAGGAAGTCTTCTATCAGAGCCAATGGAATATTATTGGTCCTGCCTTCTGCAGGATGATTAACGATCTTTGGCTGAACCCTCACAAGATTAAGGAAATTAATACTACTTATTTAGCTCTTATTCCTAAATCTGAGGCTGTTGTCAATATGAAGCAATTCCGTCCAATAGGTCTCTGTAACGTGGCCTATAAGACAATTACCAAGATCATTACTTGTAGACTAAGGGATTGTCTCCAGACGTTGGTTGGTCCTTCTCAAAGCTCCTTTATCCCCAAGAGGCACATTCAGGACAATATCATCATAGCCCAGGAGATTTTTCACTCTATGAGAGCTAAGAGTGGCAAAAAGGGGTGGATGGCGATCAAGATTGACCTTGAAAAGGCCTATGACAGGCTAAGATGGGAATTTATAAAAGATACTCTAGTAGACATTGGATTTCCTGACAACATTACTCAGATTATGGCATTGTATCTCTTCCCCAACAATGCAAGTCTTATGGAATGGAGAAGCTCTAGAGGAATTTAACCCTGCTAGGGGAATAAGGCAGGGAGACCCTATATCTCCCTATCTTTTTGTGTTGTGCATTGAAATACTTTTCCAGGACATTGAGAACAAAGTGGGTGATGGTAGATGGATCCCTATCCAGTTGTCTAGGGGAGGTCCTAAAATATCCCACTTGGTTTTTGCTGATGATATCCTATTTTTGCTGAAGCTAATATGGAGCAGGCTCAAAATATCCAACAAACTCTTCATCAGTTTTGTAATAGCTCAGGGCAGAAGATTAGTAAGGAAAAAACTAGAGTTTATTTCTCTAAAAATGTCCCAAGATTACTAAGAAGAGACATATGTGAGGTGATGGAATTCCATGCTACTGAGGACTTGGGGAAATACTTGGGAGTGCCTATCTTCCACAAGAGTGTAGGGCTGAATACTTTTAACTATGTGGTGGATAAAGTCAAGCAGAGATTGAGTGCTTGAAAAACTAGAACACTTTCCTTTGCAGGTAGAGTCACTCTTGCTAAGTCAGTGATTCAAGCCATGCCTACGTATGTTATGCAAGCTACTGTTCTTCCTAGGGGCATTTGTGATGAGATAGACAAATTATGCAGACAGTTTATTTGGGGTGATGAGGAGAATCACAGAGCTGTCCATCTCCTAAAGTGGGATACTCTTTGTCTTCCTAAGGATCTTGGGGGTCTGGGCTTGAGATCTACTAGAGCTACTAATACAGCCTTCATCATGAAGGGGCTGTGGATTTTATGTTCCAATCCAGATGATCTTTGGTGCTCTGTTATTCGAAGCAAATATAAATGTGGTTGGAGATATGGTGTGTGAAAATATGTGCAAGTATACACAGTCACAAACAAGTAATATAGTGATGAGAAAGGTCGAACCCACAGGGATTGGTTAAACTTTTGTATGTTTAGAAAGCATAAACTAGTGCAGCTACACTACTCACAATTTTGGGTGTTTAATGTTTAGGAAAACAGAATGTAAATATGTAAGAAAATATGAAGGAAATCGGTTGGAAAAGATAGTTGAGATGTCTTCACTAAATAAATCACTTTCAAGAGTATTGTGTTTTTTGTGGTGCAGATGCACTTGAGTGCAGTTGCACCAGTATGTGCATTTCAGCTACTTTCTTCAGAGTTTCGTTACAAGCTCTTAAAACATTGTCTTGAAGTAAAGAGAGAAGTTGTAAATTCCTTTCTTGTCTTCTTACAATTCTTGTCTAAGTTGCTAAATAAGTACACTCCCGCCTTTTAAGTACCCACTGCATTACCCTAAGGACTATGTTATCCTATGTCTAGGACTTAACATGGTTTTAACAAAGTTTTCTTTATTAAACAAGTTAACAAAGTCTTAATTAAAACACTCAAACTTATTAGTTCTTGATTTCTAGTTATAAACCATGTCTGTGAATATAACTCTACTCATTTTAAGTGATCAAGCTTAAAACAAGATGGATGTAGTATAACACAAGAACCAAAAATGCATACACCACTTTGAAAACACAATAACTTACTCTAAAGCTCATTATAAAGTTAGAACATCTCAACTAAAGAAATTTAGCTCATATTAGACATTATATAATAGAGAGAATCTGCAAAGAACATATTAATATGCATAATACAAAAGAAAGCAATAAGGTAGAAGTTACACAAATTGAAGTTCCTTTGCATGAGATTCCAAGTGGTGCATATGCACTGATTCCTTCTACTTAACTAACTTGATGAAAAAGTGAAGGAGGGAGTCGTCAATTCCTTCCGTACCTTCTTACTCCTAACTACTACTAAGAACTATAAAACGAAAATACAAGAAAAGTAGTAAAGGTGGTATATAGATCATGTTAAGATCAAGTGAAGTGAAGCATTTATATAGCTTTGGAGCTTTCCTTCAAGTGAGGAGGGTTTTCTTGGAGATAAAGTTAACCTAGAGGGGTTAACCAAGGTTACTTTTCAGAACATGTTTGCTGGGAATTGAGTCCAACACTCAACCTCAAAGAGAGGTCCAATCGTGGAAGGCCATGTGTCCTTTATGAATGACCCTTCATGATGGTCTTCTATTATAGGCGCCTCCTTTTGCATGTTTCCATGTGCCTCCATGTGACTTGTGACTAAGCATGATGTCATAGAGGTGTTTATGCATTGGTATGAATTGAGGTGCTTCAAATGTGGGGTTATCTGTCTTGGTGCAGAAGGGTGCAGAAGCACTTAGGTGCAGATGCACTGTGGAAATGCTTCTAGTGCAGATAGACTGTTTTTCCTGGTGCAGAAGAATCAACTGCCGATGCACTGAACAAACACATCAAACATACCAATATATATACAAAATGCTAAGTTATGAATGGCATTCATCTTAAAACCAGAAATGTTGTTATTTTATTCATACTACTATATTTAGCACATATTACACTTGATTTCAAGCAATTGGTTATGTTTAGATGCATAAATAACTCTATATAAAATAGAGTTATCACACCCCCAAACTTAAACCATTGATTGTCCTCAAGTAAATGACAAAAAGAAAACACTATTAAGATTTTTATAATCAAGAAGAACAGATCAGCTCATATCTTTTCAAAGAATGATCATGCATTTTATGAACTTCATTTTCTTAGAAAATTTTGTCTTTGTGCCTTTGATTTTCCAAACATCCAAAGTTATTAAAACTCATTTGTGTGAGTGTGTGTCCACTGAGAGTCAATCAGTTCCAAAACTAAGTAAAAAGTTTCTCCTAGCCTTTGAAAAAATTTAGATAACGTTTTGTCAAAACAAAGGTGTTTCAAAATATAGACTAGACTAACAATATCCTTAAGATTTGGGGGGCTCTAAGCACAACAAAGGGTTTTGATTGAGTATTTCAAAACTATTGAATCAGTGCACTATTCCTATTTTGGTGGTTCTTTTGGTGCAGATGCACCTAGGTGCAGAAGCACTGACTTTTTGTATTGGTGCAGATGCACTTGATACTACATTTTCTGGCTTGTAGCATATACTGCCCTCCTCACCGACCTCCTTATGCATACTTTTTTTCTTTGGTTTACTTTTTTTCATACTTTGCCTTAGTATTCATAGAAACTCCCCCAAACTTAATTCTTATGCTCTTCTATATTTTTAGTAAAACTTTGTTTTTGACCTTAGATTTCTAAAAATTCCTCTTGCATCAGATAATTTTTTTCAAATAGTAAGGTCACTACAAGAATTATTGGTTTTTCCGGCCAGGAGTTTCCGGCGGATATGGATCCGCCGCAAAGTTACCGGCGGAATCTACGCATTTCCGGCGGATTTTATCCGCCTCAAAGTTACCGGCGGAATAATTGACCGTTGCGGCGGATTAAAATTCGTCTTGGCTTTTGCGGCGGATTTAACGGTTCTTGCGGCGGATTGGGGTTCACAAATTTTTTTTTTTTACGAGATTTTAATTACCCGCCGCAAATGCACCTCCGTCCGCCGCAAATACCTTAAGTCCGCCGCAAATCCCTTAAATCCGCCGGTAACTGCCGTTTCCGGCGGATCTTGCCTTTTGACCGTTTGACTTCGTTTCTCCTATATAAACCCCTTCTCCCCTTCTTCTTTTTTCACACCTCTACCAATACTCTCATTCTCTTGATACGGCACTCGATCTCTTAATACGGCACTCTCTTGAGCATTGTCGGCAGCGGGGTTCCAATAGAGTGGCGTACGTCTCAATTTTTTTGTAAAAAAATTTTCACATTGTCATGAAGACCCCTTCATCTTTTTCGTTAAAAGTAACCCCTTTATCAGCATAAAGTTCATCCTCATTATTTTCACCACAAGAGACATATACGCTCATCAAACGCTCGGTATCATCCTCCAACTTAACAACCCGTCCTTGCAGTTCCTCAAACTTTCTATTTAGAGATTCAATCATCTTTTCAAAAGATGGTTTCTTGTGAAACTTTCTATTTTGAAAATATGGTTGAATCTCTAAATAGAAAGTTTGAGGAACTGCAAGGACGGGCTGTTAAGTTGCAGGATGATACCGAGCGTTTGATTAACGTATATGTCACTTGTGGTGAAATAATGAGGAGGAGCTTTTTGCTGATAAATGGGTTACTTTTAACGAAAAAGATGAAGGGGTGTTCACGACAATGTGGAAGTTTCTTTACAAAGAAATGGTGACATACGCCACTGTAATGGAGCTGCTGCCGACAATGCTCAAGAGAGTGTCATATCAAGATAATGGCGTAGGTCTCCGTTTAGGGGTAGCAGACATTAAATATATATTTTACTGTTTTTCCAAATTTTTATTGCTTTAGATTATTTTATTTTTTTGTATGGATATTTTATTAATTGTATGGATATTTTTTTGGTGATAATATTTTACTGCTTTTCCCAATTTTTATTTTTGTAAATTAAAAATTAATTAGTTATTGGATTTTATTTTTTTATCAATAATTAAAAAAATTAATAAAATAATATATATTTTTAATTAAAACGATTTTTTTTAAAAAATAAAATTTATTTTTTAAAAATAATAATAATTTTTTTAAAAAAATAAAAATTTTTTTTTTAAAAAAATGGTACTTTGCGGCGGATTTGTGTCATTTGCGGCGGATGTTGAGTATTTGCGGCGGATCTTTGCGGCGGATTTTAGCTTTTGCGGCGGATTGTTTGGTGTTTTTTAAAAAAAAGGCGCGGTATTTTAATTTGAATATCCGCCGCAAAGCTCCGTAAATAAAAAACCCGCGGATTTTAAATTTCAAAATCCGCCGCAAACCTCCATAATCCACCGCAAAGCTCCGAAAAAAAAACCCGCCGATATTGAATTTCAAAATCCGCCGCAAACCTCCAGAATCCGCCGCAAATCCCTTTTGACCGTTGGGCTGCGTTTTTCTATATATATCCATTCCCCACTTCTCATTCTTCACACTTCTAACAATCCTCCCATTCTCTTCTTAAAATTTCTCTTTTACTCTCTCCTAAATTCTCTCCTTCTCTACTAAATCTGTTTTTGAAGTGTAGCGCTTCCTCCCTACGAATTGTCTTCTGCTCTTATTGGGAAATTTCTTCAAGGTATGTTTTTGATATGAGTTAATAGTTTTAGTTTTTAATTTTTTTTTTAATATTAGTTTTTAAATTATTTTATAATAATATGAATTTGTTACTAATTGTGTTGTTTTTTGTTTAGGTATTGTTTGGGTTCCTCCTTTTTCCTCTCTGCTTGAGTTCAGGATAAGCTTCAAGCCAGAGCCTTCTCTTCACTACGGTTAGTTGTTAAAGTAATTAATAAAATATGACTTACTTCACTATTTTTAGTAAAATTTTGTTACAAATTTTGTTTGCAATAATAATACAAATTAATTTATATTGAAAAAACTTATTTATTAAGTTCACTTATAAATTTTATTAACATATATTGTCTTATAAAAATTGAAATTTAAAATTAAATTTGGAATTATTATTTATAATGTTTAAATTATTAGTATATAACATTATTAAAAAATTAATTCTGTTGCTTGTAATTAATTGGTAGTTTATTGAAATATCAAAATAAAATGAGTAATATATAAATATATATATCAAAATATGAAGTAATTGATAGTTTATTTTATTTATATTGTAGTGTAGTATACGTATAGTTCTTGAAAATGGATCGTAGTTGGATGTATGATCGATTGTATCCTGGAAGAACTGGTGTAAAACGACGTTTTGTAGAAGGAGTAGAAGAGTTTATTTTTTGTGCTAAGTACATTGATCATGAAGAATTTGGGCGACAAGGCGGTATTAGATGTCCGTGCTTGAAATGTTCATTTCGAGCTATAAAAAATGAACATGAAGTTAGACTTCATTTGTACAATAATGGGTTTAGGCCAAATTATTGGACATGGAGTCGTCACGGGGAAAGAGCGCCAGGGGTAGCTGCAGTTCCTGCGGTTAATGTTCCGGTTGAAGTAGTAGATCACACATCAAGTAGTTATCCAGTGACTACGACATCTGAAGGATGGGGAATACAACCGTTAGATGTTTATCAGGGACTGATATCTGACGCTGTTGGAGTAAATTTGGATTTTGAAGAACCAGATGCTGACGAAGTTTCAAATGAGGAAGCTCAAAGGTTTTACATGTATTTGAGTCAGACAAATAAACCCATATTTGAAGGATCTACAGACTCAAAATTATCAATGTGTGTTCGGTTGTTGGGTCTTAAGTCTCAATTTAATGTTGCTGAGTTGTGCATGGAATATATGACCAAAATGATGTTGGATGCAACCCCCATTAATAGAGGGAGTTTACCGCAAAGTTATTATGAAGCTAAAAGAGTGGTATCGAAGCTTGGCTTAAAATCTAAAAGGATTGATTGTTGTGTGTCTGGTTGCATGCTATTATAACAATGAGTTTGGCATAAATGATGGAGAGTTGTCGGAATGCAAGTTGTGTGGACAACCACGCTATCGTGTCAGTAGATCAGGGATGAGCAGAGGCAAACCGGTTCCACGAAAATCAATGTTCTATCTGCCTCTTATTCCAAGGCTACAGAGGATGTTTACTTCAATGGAGACCGCAGGTAAAATGACATGGCCACTAAATCCGCCGCAACGCGTTTGCTTTGAGCTGGCTACCGGCAAAAAAATTCCGCCGCAAAGTCCAAATATCCGCCGCAAATTTGGCTTTTGCGGCGGATTTTGCCCGCCGCAAAGTCCAGCTTTTCTTGTAGTGGGTTCTTTTCAAAACTCAGCTTTGCTTGTGTTGAAGTAATAATAACAGTGGTTATTTTGGAAAAAACAAGGCTCTTTTCTTTTTCTTTCTTTCCTCATTAAAAATCAGTTCATAAATCAGCATTTGTCTAAGTTTTATGAAAAAGAATTCAAGCTGATCATCCTTCAAAGTCAATGAAATTTTTGCTTTAAACCAAGTGTGATATACTTAATTCACAAATTGACTCATGAACTTTACTGTTTTTGAAAATTTTTCTCATTTTGTAAGCAGTTCAACTTACTTCAAGAGAAGCTTTGTTAACTACATCAAATGAAAATTTTTAAAACTACTCACATAACATATAGACAAATAACTTGTACTTAAAACAAACATTTAGCACATACTAAAATACTAAAAACAAACACACATTACTAAAACAAACACACATTAATTAAACATAGCGCATGCATAAAGTGAAGTTCTCCCCCCCCCCAACTTAAAAGTCAGCAGTGTCCTCACTGCTCTAAGTTGAGTTCAAAATATTTGTTCAAAAAGGAAGTGTGTTCAAAATGGGGAGTGGGGTTAGTACATGTGGGATAAAACTTGCAGTAATTAAACAAAGTACTTAAGCATAATAGATAGAAACAACCAACATTTAAAGTTTACTCTTTATTTGGGCCACCTCTCAGTCTTGTGCTTGACCTTACAGCTGCATGTTTTACCTTCTGCTTTTTGGCTTCTTGGGCTCCTCTGCTTTTGGTGCAGTTGCACCAGCCACATCTGTTTTCCTACAAAATACTTCAAAACATAAAATTGAAAAAAGAACATAATTAATAATTCAAAAACATGGGTTGCCTCCCACAAGCGCTTGATTTAAGAGTCTTTCAGCCTGACTACCTCCTTGATTTAGAGATTTTGGAAATGAGTGGTGCCTTTGTCCCTCACCACATGTGCTTAATAATACTGCTTCACCCTTTTGTCATTGTTTTTGAATGTGAAACCAGTGGCTTCATCAAATAATTCCACTTCCCCATTAGGATACACTTTCACCAAAGTTTGTGGAGTTGGATTTTTGTGAGACGGGCATTGAGTTGGGAGAGTTGGTTGTTTGTTGAGTGCTTCTTTAGGGCCTAGCTCAGGCTCAATCTTTAACACTTCTTTCTTCTTCTGATTCATTTCTTCTTCCCACACTCTCCTTTTCTACCACGTCTTCACCTAGCAGTGGAGGAGCATCAGATGCAAGAGCATTGGTGAGATAATCATACTGCTTATGGAACTGCTTCTGCACTATATGATCAAGAGAGATGATGGCTGAGCATTCTTCATTATCCTCTGCAGGATACTTCAAAGCATTCATCACATTGAATTTCACCTCTTGGTCATTTACTCTCCTCTCCCTTCTGCACGTCAATCAGTGCTTTCCCAGTTGCTAAGAATGGTCTTCCAAGGATAATTGACACTTCTTTATCTGTATCAAAATCAAGAATAACAAAATCTGCAGGAAACACAAATTTGTCAACCTTAACCAAAATATCTTCAATAATCCCTTCTAGGTAGGTTATTGATCTGTCTGCAAGTTGAAGTGTTACAGTAGTAGGCCTAGCATTTCCAACTCCTAGTTGTGTAAAGATGGATTTAGGCATCAAGTTGATGCTTGCACCTAAATCACACAATGCATGGCCTGTATAGAATTTTCCAATTGAAAATGGAATTGTAAAACTACCAGGATCCTTCAATTTTCTTGGTATTTTGTTTTGCAAAATTAAACTACATTCTTTGGGCATAACAACTGTTTCAAAATCCCCTAATCTTTTTCTTTTTGAAAGCACATCTTTCATAAATTTAACATAATTAAGCATTTGTTGAAGTGCTTCAACTAAGGAAACATTGATGTGTAATTGTTTTAACATTTCAAGAAACTTACTGAATTGCTTCTCCTCATGTGCCTTTTTTAATCTTTGAGGATAAGGAGGAGGAGGAGGGTATTCAGGAACTAACCTTGGCATTTGAACTTCCTTAGATGCAGGTGCATCAGGTGCTTCTGCATCGCGCAAATTTTTCTCTTTTTTATTTTTTTCAGTTTGTACCTTACCTTCACCTTCAATCTCATATGGTTCTGCAAGATCCTTCCCATTTCTAAGAGAAATGGCTTTCATTCCTTACCTGGCCTGTGGGATGTGGTGGCTTCTGTATTTGATGGTAGTGTACCTGTTGGTCTTTGATACAGAGCTATTGCTAATTGTCCCACTTGATTCTCCAAATTTTTGATGGAGGCATTATCATTTGGAATTTGAACTTTTGTATCACTCATAAATGCTTTTGTCCTATCCATAAATGCATCTGTTTTACCCATAAATGCTTTCAATAAGGCTTCCATGGAGTTGTCCATTTTTGGTGCAGATGGTCTTTAGACGTGTTGAGAAAGGAATCCTGGTGGAGTAGATGGTGTAGCTGCATTGGGTGCAACAGCATTATTACTCCCCCACCAGAAATCTGAGTGATTGTTCCAATCTGGATTGTAGGTATTTGGGTAAGGGTTGTTATTTTGGTTGTACCCTACATAATTGACAGAGACAAGGTTGCTAGGACATTCCTCATACAAGTGACCTCCTCCACAATACACACAACTTAAATCACCTAGGGGGGCTTGTTCTATGGCTGCTGCAGTGTTTTCTGTTGGTGCAGCTGCACCAGGTGCAGGCGCACTGGTTGAAGTGAAGTTTTTAAACATGTTTGTCAGTGAGGCTAACTGAGCAGATAGGGCTGATACTTCACTAATTTCATGTACCCCTGATGGTCTCATTTGGGCACTCACCCTTTCAGTAGGCCAACTAGAACTATTTGTTGCAATTCTATCAATCAATTCACATGCTTCATTATAAGACAAGTTTAATAACACACCCCCAGATGATGCATCAAGCATTATTCTGGTTTGGGGTTCTAAACCATTATAAAAAGTTTCCATTTGAATAATGACAGGCAGACCATGATGTGGACATTTTCTCAAAAGCTCTTTCCATCTTTCCCATGCTTCAAACAATGATTCAAATTCTTTTTGTCTAAAAGATGTAATATCATTTCTCATTCTGGCATTTTTGATGGGTGGAAAATATTTTGCTAATAGAATTAGGCTCTAATGAATTTAATCAAGATTTAGCCTTATCTTTCAAAGAATATGGAAATAGCTTAAGTTTAAATGCATCTTCACTAACACCAGGAATGATAAAGTTACTACATATTTCTAAAAACTGTTTTAAATGCTCATGGGGATCCTCATGGGGAGATCCACCAAATTGACCAATTGTTTGTAGCATTTGGAACATTATAGGTTTGAATTCAAAATGTGTTGTAGAGATTTCAGGCCTAACTATGCTAGTTTGTATGATTTTAGGATCAAACATAGTATAATCTCTCATTGGCCTATCTCTGTCATTTAACATACCTATTGCTCCCATGTTGATGAATTGTTGTGGTGAAGTCATGCTAGAACCTCTGCCTTTGGTTCTTTGTTGTCTTTGCAAGCTCCTAAATCTCCTCTCTATCTTAGGGTCGTCTAACTCAAATTCTGGTGTTTTGGCTCTGCGCATATGCTAGTGCATCTACACCTAATGCATCTGAACAGAAAACAAAATACCAAAGTAATAAAACACTAATTTATAAATCTAAACAACAAAAATTAATGGCAATCCCCGGTAACGGCGCCAAAAACTTGGTGTGTGAAAATATGTGCAAGTATACACTGTCACAAACAAGTAATATAGTGATGAGAAAGGTCGAACCCACAGGGATTGGTTAAACTTTTGTATGTTTAGAAAGCATAAGCTAGTGCAGCTACACTACTCACAATTTTGGGTGTTTAATGTTTAGAAAAACAGAATGTAAATATGTAAGAAAATATGAAGGAAATCAGTTGGGAAAGATAGTTGAGATGTCTTCACTAAATAAATCACTTTCAAGAGTGTTGTGTTTTCTGTAGTGCAGATGCACTTGAGTGCAGTTGCACCAGTATGTGCTTTTCAGCTACTTTCTTCAGAGTTTCGTTACAAGCTCTTAAAACCTTGTCTTGAAGTAAAGAGAGAAGTTGTCAATTCCTTTCTTTCCTTCTTACAATTCTTGTCTAAGCTGCTAAATAAGTACACTCATGCCTTTTAAGTACTCACTGCATTACCCTAAGGACTATGTTATCCTATGTCTAGGACTTAACATGGTTTTAACAAAGTTTTCTTTATTAAACAAGTTAACAAAGTCTTCATTAAAACACTCAAGAACCAAAAATGCATACACCACTTTGAAAACACAATAACTTACTCAAAAGCTCATTATAAAGTTAGAACATCTCAACTAAATAAATTTAGCTCATATTAGACATTATATAATAGAGAGAATCTGCAAAGAACATATTAATATGCATAATACAAAAGAAAGCAATAAGGTAGAAGTTACACAAATTGAAGTTCCTTTGCATGAGATTCCAAGTGGTGCAGATGCACTGATTCCTTCTACTTAACTAACTTGATGAAGAAGTGAAGGAGGGAGTCGTCAATTCCTTCCTTACCTTCTTACTCCTAACTACTACTAAGAACTATAAAACGAAAATACAAGAAAAGTAGTAAAGGTGGTATATAGATCATGTTAAGATCAAGTGAAGTGAAGCCTTTATATAGTCTTGGAGCTTTCCTTCAAGTGAGGGTTTTCTTGGAGATAAAGTTAACCTAGAGGGGTTAACCAAGGTTACTTTTCAGAACATGTTTGTTGGGAATTGAGTCCAACACTCAACCTCAAAGAGAGGTCCAATCGTGAAAGGCCATGTGTCCTTTATGAATGACCCTTCATGATGGTCTTCTATTGTAGGCGTCTCCTTTTGCATGTTGCCATGTGCCTCCATGTGACTTGTGACTAAGTATGATGTCATAGAGGTGTTTATGCATTGGTATGAATTGAGGGGCTTCCAATGTGGGGTTATCTGTCTTGGTGCAGAAGGGTGCAGAAGCACTTAAGTGCAGATGCACTGTGGAAATGCTTCTAGTGCAGATGCACTGTGTTTTTCCTGGTGCAGAAACATCAACTACAGATGCACTGAAAAAACACATCAAACATACCAAAATATATACAAAATGCTAAGTTATGAATGGAATTCATCTTAAAACCATAAATGTTGTTATTTTATTCATACTACTATATTTAGCACATATTACACTTGATTTCAAGCAATTAGTTATGTTTAGATGCCTAAATAACTCTATATAAAATAGAGTTATCAAGATCTTTTCCCAAGGTGAATACTAAAAGGAAGGGATCTAACTACTGGAATGGACTTGCTTCTATTTGGGGGGATTTTAGAAATAACCTTGTGTGGACTGTTGGGAATGGTGAAGATGTGAGATTTTGGCTGGATAATTGGCTCCCCAACAGTGACATTCTGGCCAATCTTAGCTCTAACACAGTCACTGAAGATAATGATAATATGGCTATTAGTCATTATCTCAACTATAATGGTGATTGGAATTGGAGTCTTTTTGATAATGTTTTAACGGGGGAAATGATTCAAGCTATTAATTCGTACCCTCCTCCTTCCATCCTCAATCATGATGATGAGTTTAGATGGGGAGCAACTCCGGATGGGAGTTTTACTACTAAGTCAGCTTATCTAATTCAAACTACTCAACATAGTATCAATTCCAATAACATCTTCAAGAGTATCTGGAAATGGAAAGGCAATGAACGGATCCGTACCTTTCTTTGGAAGCTTACCCATGGTGCTCTCCTTACGAATGTCGAATGGATGCGAAGAATGATGAGCTCTGACAGTACTTGCCCTGTGTGTGGCAGTGATGAAAAATCCCTCTTTCATCGGTTCAGGGATTGTCCAAGTAGTCTCGTAGTGTGGAATGGTTTTAATATCAGAAATCAGAGTCACTTTTTTAGCATCATGAATTGGAACAATTGGTTGAAAATTAATCTGGAGCAGGCTAAAGGAAAGAATGAAGAGTCGAATTGGAGTACCTTATTTGGGGTCACTCTTTATATGATTTGGCGCAACCGCAACAAGCTGGTGTTCTCCCAAAAATCAAGCTCTGCTTATGGTACCCGATGCAATATTCGCTGTCAAACTGACTGGATCGTTAATTGCTCTCTAAAAAGAATCGATCTTCAAAATCAGAGAGCTGTGGCTGATGTTGAGGTGCTTGACCATTGGAAACCTCCGATGAGGGGTCAATCTAAGCTCAACTGTGATGGATCCGTGAGAGATTGTGGTCGATTTGCTGGTTGTGGAGGGGTGCTGAGGGATTCTCATGGTGATTTTGTTTTCGCCTTTTCGCACCGTGTTTGTAACATCCCCGATTTAGCTAATTTCATTTATTGAAATTAGCGTGAGTTTATGAGTTAATTGATTAGCTAAATTATATATGTTAGCTTAATTAATTAATTATGAGGTGATGGTTATGGATTAAGTAAATTAATTATATGTTTGATTACTTAATTATATGAGTCATGTGAACTATTAATTAATTGGTGGAGTTATTTGGGGTTTAGACGAGAATTTGAGGACCGGGGTATTTTGGTCATTTCCCAGTGTTTGAAACACCTTCAGCTCACAAATGTAAAAAAAACACCCAAATGCCCACTTTGCTTTCAGCAAAACTGAAAGTTAATAAGTTATGGTTTAATAGGGTAGTAATGTGTTAGGGGTAGCTTAGTAGTTGGAGACAAATAAGTAAGGGCGAAAATGTCATTTCCATGACACTTAAACCCTCAGCTTATATTCTGAAACACACTCACCCACACTTAGCTGAAACACAAACAGAAATAAAAGAAAGAAATCAGAAAAGGGAGAGAAGGGAGAGAGTGTGAAGAGAAGGGGAAGAAGAGGGAGGGGGAGATTAATCAATTCTCAATGCATGTAAACTCATTTCAGTGCCATTCTTCTCCTCTTGCAATTCTCTTTCCATTGACACTAGTTTCATCAGCTCATTATCCATCTTTCCTTCCCTACCATTTTCAAATCCTAGGGCTCAAACTAGCTAAAAATGGAGTTTGAAGCAAGTGGATACCTGTAGAGGATCCAAACAGGTTCTATATCAGTTAGGTAGCATAGGAGCCAGCTACATTGTGATTTTGAAGCAAAAGGGTGAGGGTCAGATTCTGTACCTGGAAGGGGAGCGGGCCTGAGTTCGAGTTTGAGAGGAAGGATCACGTACAGGGATAGTTCGTGAGTTACGGTTTTCGGTCCGAGAAGCTTCGTTGTTGTTGTAAGCGATTTTCATCGCAATCGGTGACTTCTATACTCGCTTAGGGGTTTCGTTTTCACAATTGTGTTTGTGCATGTTCTGAACCGAGTAACACTATTTCGTTTCGTTTACTTCGTCAAAAAAACCGTAATTTTGCACTAATGATGTTTGCTGTTTTTGAGTGAATGTTTGAATGAAAATGTGATTGTTTGGACTGATTATGTGACTGCTCTGGACTGGTATTATGTTTGATTGTGTTAGGGTATCGATCGGAATGGATATTGGGATCGAACGGATTTGAATAATGATTTGAAAATATGTTTTTCTGAAATATGGTGTTGACGCACGGGTCGTGTGCCATTAGGCACGGACCGTGCGCCACCATCGGTTACTTGTGCGCAAACATTTAAGATGCGCACGGGTCGTGCGTCTTCACGCACGAACCGTGCGCCAGGGTCTGTAACGAGTGCTCTAATTTTTGAAAATGCGCACGAGTCGTGCGTCTTCACGCACGGACCGTGCGAAAGCTTCTGTTACCCAATTTGAAAATATGCCTTAGGCCATTCCGAACGGTTCCAATTGCATTCTAATTGATCCCAAAACCCTATATATTGATAAATAAGTCGTAATTCGTGGAAAACACGTAGGTATACATTGAGGTGAGGTGAATTACATTAGACTATGCAAATGAGCTTAGTAATCGTGTGAGATCATGTTAATTATTAAAGCGGACTAAATGTCCTTTGAGAATATATATATATATATATATATATATATATATATATATATATATATATATATATATATTATATTTTTTAGGAGACGTCCCAACGCGGGTGTTTATATATATAATTATATAATTTGAGGTTATGTTATGTTTATGGGACGGCCCAATGCGGCTGAAATTATATTTATTTATATAATTTGAGGTTTAGGGTGACGACCCTAATGTTGAAGTTAGCGTACCAGGGGAAGGGAAGTCATGAGCCCTATGAACCTAGGCCCCTTTGAGGTTTGCCCGCAGTTTATGGTAAGCGGATTGGGTTCACCGGGAATAGAAAATGGTTCTCGGTGATATGCTAAATAAAGTAAAAGAGGACTGCACGTAGTTATCTTATAGAACTACGGACAATATGAGCATATATATATATATATATATATATATATATATATATATATATATGTGCTATGTTATTGAGGTTTCACGTAGTCGCTTAGTAGGGCTACGAGTTAATGATGCATAATAAACCGCTAGAGTTTTAGTAAGGGGTCTCGATAGGACTCACTGAGATAATGTTTATCTCACCCTTTATAATTGTGGTTTTTACAGAAAAGCAGGGAAATGCTAAGGCAAATAGGCATGGCTAGGTGTGACCTATCAGAGGAGATGTCGAAGATTATTTTATTTGCTTATGCTAGTTTTCCCTAGTTGTTTCTGTAATTCGATTGTATGACTTATACATTGTTAAAAGTTGTAAATCGTTTCCGCTACTTATGTTTTGGATGTTGAACACTAGGGATGTATCAGGTTTAGGAACATGGAACTTAAGTATTTTAAGTAATCCTATGTTAAGTCATGAATATTGAGGTGACCGTTTGGTATTAATTATCGAAGTTTTTAGTTATGTTCAATATCTAGGACAGGAAGTTCTCTGATGTATGCTAAGTTGTACACTTTAGCATTTCTACATGTTAGAAATATTAGGGTGTTACAGTGTTCATGCTTGTGATTCGCTTGAAGCTGAATTATCTGGTGTGCTGTTTGGTCTTCTTCTTGCGTGGAACAGAGGATTGACCGGCTTGTTGTGGAAATTGACTCAAAGGAAGCCTTCGATTTACTGGTGGGGGAGCGTACACTCAACCATCGCCTTCATCATCTGTTGGAGCAAATTTCACGAGGTAGGAGATGAAGAGTTTGAGGTTAACCGAAGCTTGGTTGGCCGAGAATTCAATGAAGTCGCAAATAAGTTGGCTAAGGAAAGTCACTCCATTTTTTGGCTTTGATGTAATTTACTATACTGACCCTGGCTTTTTAGCCAAACTACTCTCTGTAGACAAAGATGGGCCTGTTGGTCTGATTGCAATGATTTAATCTCTCTAGGCCTTTCGGCCTCGTTTTCCACCAAAAAAAAATATATACACCATTATATATATGTTATAAGTTCAAACGCTTTCAAGTAGCGTCGTTAGTCGCTATCTCGCTTAGCGACTGATTTAGCGATCAATTTCTTGCTCTCTCAATAAGTCGCTAAATACAAATTTTTTGGTAGAGTATATTTCATTATGAATTTATTTGACTAAATTTGTTTGAAAAAATCAAAAGAATCTAAAATAGAGCTTCAAGTATAATTTAAGATGAATGAGCAAATGAAGGCCAACAGAGTTTTTGCTATATTTCTGCTTACCCATTTTAACCATTATAATTAGGTACTTGATCGAGTTTAGGTTTTGTTTGCTCATGCAAGGGGCACCCTTAATGTTTTATGCGGTAGCTATCTAATTATGTAATTTGTTTCCTGTGAACCTTGTTACTTTTTGTACAAAGTGCTCTTATTTTAATTAAATTTTTTGCTTATAAAAAACATTACAATACACGGTTAACACTTGGGACATTAAGTTCGTCTCAAAACAAAAGATATTACCCTAGCAATATATAGTGTTTTCGTAATCGTGGAATGAGAAATACTTTAATTACTATTTGATTAGTATAAGATATTAGTATTGTTAAAGTGTTAACTAAAATTAACACTACAGTTTACTAAACAAAATCAAGAAATATGGCAAAAAAATATTGGCCGAATAATGCAATTTTAATTTGACACATTGCATAATTTTTAAGTAAAATACTTGATGAGAAATGCTAGCAGCACTCTTTTTTATACACTCTCTTTAACACTCACTCTGCAAATCCTTCCACAAATATATTGTACATATAATCACATGAGGTATTTCCTATCGACCAAACAATTTGAATGAAGGAAAGAATGTAATAAATATTTTAGAAAAGAAACATAAAGATTTATATAAAAATACTGGTACCAAGGTAGAATTTGAAAGGATTAAAAGGGAAGAACCCTACAATATGATATGGACAAAGTTCGAATGACCAAATAGAAGATAGACCATATATATATTGGGAACCCATTATTCGAAATTCAAAGTCAATCCAAAGTCAATCTCAAAGGCTTTCTAATTATCTAGGTACATAACACAAATTCACCCATTCAAAAGCTCCTTTCGCTAAGCCAACCCACTCTAGTTTACCGGTTCTTAGTGCTTCCATTCTTGTTTGACAAATTGCAATCTGGTTCATCTCTCATTAAAGGATAAAAGAAAATAATGGTTCATTTACACTATGAGGACCTATATATACGAAGACAAAAATAGAGGATGCAATTAGTATATAGAAAATGGGCTCCAAATTAATGTAAATATTAGCGCATTCGCCAATAACCAATAGCTAATGATTAACGCGGAGACAAACAAAAGCGTTCATAGCTTTTTTTCTAAAGATAATCACTTTTTTTTTATAATTAGTATACATCAATAAATTTTATATTTGGTTTCTACCACTAACTCTTTCAGATATAGAGCCCGTTTGTTATAGTTTTTTTCTAAAGATAATCACTTTTTTTTAATAAAATAATCACCTTTAAAACTTTTCTATCCGTTTGTTATTGCTTTTCAAAAAAAATGAGAATCTAAAAATTGCTTAAAATGATAATCTGCTCTGAGCAGCTTCTCATAAAAAATTATTTTTGAAAGAATTTTTTTTTTTTAATTTTAAAAAAGTGATCTTCATTATGCTACACAAACATAAAATAACTTCTACTTTTTTTTTAAATCTCTAAAAACTATTCTCTAACTTATTTAACAACAAAATCACTTGTTTTTTTTAATCTGTAACAAACGGGCCCATACCCTCGCTCTCGTCAGCCTTAAATATAAGCGAAAGAGTTTATGTAAAACTGAAGAAAACATAGAATAGTTATAGGTCTACAGGCCTAAGTAAACAAATAGAAAATGAAAATAAAAAAAATTAGATTGATGGGTTGAAGACACTAATATACGACTTAAAGTGTTGTTCTTAATTGTAATTTATCTTCTACCTCACGAAATAATGAAGACAAAAATTACTAAGTGCTATGCTTTTCGGGAGAAGCTTTTGCCTCCAAGTTCTCGAGCCTCTCGACCATGTCAGTTAAGAGCAAAAATAACTAATATAATTCACTAAATATGAGTGTACTATCACCAATTATGTATGTCTTCCGACCTCAAGAGATAGCAACTTTGATGATGCAACCATCACTCTCACTATGAATTTATTTTTCTTTAAATATGAGATAATTGTTTTATATCATTTGTCATTCCAAAATGAACATTCGAAATTTATGAAGTATCAAAAAAAGATAAAACAAAGTTAAATTATTCAAAATTAAAGTGAAAAAAAAAACAACTATACATACTACTAAAATCATAGGCTAAATATAAGTTATATTTTTCAAACATGATACATTTATTACCTTTTGGTACAAATGAAAGGACGTTCTCATATTTTATTTTGTACCCCTGCACTTACAAACAATTTTTTTGCAAAGACAAATAATCTTGCACCTAGAAACAAATCCTTGCAACCAGAAATAAATAACTCGGTGTGACTAAGAGAAATGACAAATAATCCAAGATATCATCATCACATTCAATTCAAAATTATGAGAAAAATTCTTCTAAACAACCTGATGTCATGGTAGTTTGAAATAAGGCATAAATATGTTTTAGGCCCCTGCAAATATAGGGTGTTTTGGTTTAAGCCCCTGCAAAATTTTTTTTTTGTTAAAAGCCCTTGCAAAATGACATATTTTGTTATAAGCCCTTCTATGACTAAAATAATAGCCTTAACATGGAATGCTATGATTGTTGGATATGTTGAGAAGGGCTTATAACAAAATATTTCAATTTGCAAGGGCTTTTAACAAAAAAAAAAATTTTGCAGGGGCTTAAACCAAAACACCCTATATTTGCAGGGGCCTAAAACATATTTAAGCCTTGAAATAATTCATATTGCTTATTGGTCACCAAGTGTATATTATAGGGATAACCACTCACATTTTAAACGGTGAGAATGAATGAGAATTGTAAAATTAAATATTTTAATGAACAATAATAATACCAATAAAATGAGAATATGAGAATATCAAATACAATTAGATTAGGATTAATGAAGTACATAAATTTCCTATTTCATGTTTATGTTAATAGTTTTCCTAATTTAAATTGCATACTTATTGTGGGATCCCTTTATACATTAAATTAATTAAAAATAAAAATAATTATAAAAACATCATTAATGCTAAGCAATCCATGAGATGACACTTGGAATAGCATTTATGAGAGATCATTCTCAAATGTTATAGATATAGATATAGATTTTAAACTCTTGGATAACTCATTAATTCCACAATTTAGTCTAGGGTTCATATACCCAATTCCTCTCTCCTTCCATGGCCTTTTCAAATAGCCAATAGTGAATATTGAGGGACAGAAGAAGCTTACCAGTTGGCATCGTAATTGATCGCGAAAAGGAATACAAATCAGAACTTGAGCATTTCCATCCACTCGTTCACAGAACTGAGAAGCGCAGAAGAGTTTTGGGGTTTTGCTTTAGCTTACGCAAACCTAAAAGGAATCAAAAGGTGGAAGAGGTAAACCTGAAGTCATTTAATGAATTTGAGACGCCACGTCAGCAGTTAACTGCCAGCGTGGCGTCCGTCAACAAAAACTAACGTCAGGGACCAAGGTGAAACGAAAATGAAACATAAAGGACCAAAACGGACCGAAAAAAAGATAAATGACCAAAGTGAAACCAAGAGCAAAGATAAAAGACCTAAACTGATATTTAGCCTAAAAAATTAAGGTTATTTTTAACCACACCCTATAAGAGGAAAAAAGCCATGGATGCACTTAAAGGAGAGAGGAATGGGGTATGAACCCTAGATTAAATATGTGAATTAATGGGTTATCCATGAGTTTAAAATAAAAGAAAATGAAAAATAATGAGATGTAAAGCCAAATAAGACTGATGTTAGCCACATCACCATTTTTTTAACTGAAAAATTAACAGAATGATCAAAATGAAAAACATTGATATTTGCATGGAGTTATTTAAAAATAATAATTTTGTAAGGACTAAAATCAAAAAACGTCATATTTGTAGGGTCTAAAAACATATTTAAGTCTAGAATTTATAATTTTTGTTGTAGAGGACTAATAATGAAAATAACAACCGTGCACATGCTCTTTACCTTAGCGGTCACTAATTGTTGGCATTTACATCAACTTGAAGCAAATGTTTTCCTTCATGGTATCCTTAACTAGAAGTTATATATACATGCATGTTACTTGAGGTTTTCAATCGAGAGTTTATTTTTCTTCATACATAAAACAAAATCCCCCTAATTTGGAGGTATTGATTTCACGTGGTTCACTTAAGTGATCATATGCTTATCAAAACGACAACGTAGTGAAAAAAAGAAAAGAAAACACGAAGCCAGGACAAACAACAAAACACTGGTTAGTCACAAAATGAATTAACAAGGATCAGAATTTACCCAAAACAAACATTTCTCTGTCTCTGCAAACCGTAACAGAGAGAGTTCTCCTTTGATGTCTAGAATGCGTGAGAGATGATGGGATCCTAGGCACTATGAGACGAATGCAACACCGCGATCACAAGCATGGAGCATGGCTTCAACCGATTGCAAGACGAGCTCAAGAAAGATGTAAAAAGCTCTACACCAAATTGGTGTGTACATCTGGGGGGTTCAGCAAAGTGCTTGAGCCTAGATTAATCTGTAAAGAACTGTTACAAAAGGAACGAACCAAGTATTTGCTTGATTCTCTCTCACAATCCTCACTTCTGAAACCCCAATCTCTCTTCCTACTCCACTCTTAGGTTTTTTTTCCGTCTAAGAGAAGTTACAAATGAGATACTCTCTACGACACACATTTGTTATCATATATGCAATTATGTGGGTAGTTACAAGTTATGAGAGAAACAAACCCTAACTCCCTATCCCTAACCGGCTAACTAACTAGAAATAATTAGAAGTACAAAACATTAATTACCACCTAATAATTTGCTCATGGTTGGCACAACACTATTTGAGGCCTAAAACAAACTCCAATAATAGGCCTATTTAAAAGCAATAATAATGATGATAATAATAATAGTAATATTTTTATAGATAAATGATTTTTATATCAAAGTGATTTTTAAAGTTATAATAAACAAAAATTATTTTTTGATCTAAATTATTAAAATAAGCAAAAAAATTGATACCATAAATAATCATTTTTTAAATAAAATTAGTGTCACTTTTTAAATCTGAAAAAAGAATTTTTTTTTCAACATCATTTAATTATAATTTTATTTTAGTGTTATTTAAATAAAATAAAAGGTCTTAGAGCAAGTTACACATGGTTTATTGGCTATTTATAGGAACATGGCCCATTATTTTTGTAACATCCCCAAATTGGCTAAATTCATTTATTGAAATTAGCGCGAGGATATGAGTAAATTGATTAGCTAAATAATATATGTTAGCCTAGTTAATTATTTTATGAGGTGATGGTTATGAATTAAGTAAATTAATTATATGTTTGATTACTTAATTTTATGAGTCATATGAACTATTGATTGATTGTTGAGTAAATTGAAGTTTAAGTGAGTAATTGGTCATAAGGGCAAAATAGTCTTTTCCATGGTTTTAATAAACCATCAGCTGAGAGCAATTAAGTTACTCCTCACTCACACAAAAACATCCACACTCCAATACACCCTCAAGATCAGAATTTAGAAAGTTAGGAATAAGAGGATTAGTCAAAGGGGCGTTTTAGTCTTTTCCACCCCATTTAGCCTCCAGCTCACTTAGCCAACCACACACACACACACAAATGCTGGGGATTTCAGAAGTCTAAAAGAAAAACAGAATTTGAGAATGAGAGAGAGGGAGAACTCGAGAGTGGAGAGGAAGAAGAAGATAGGGTAAGTCCCCAACCCCATAGTGCATGTAAGTATTTCTCACACCATCCTTCACCATTTTTCATTCTCTACACCATGATATCACCATTGCTCGAAAGTTGACAAAAATGGAGTTTGAGTGCTTGCATGTTGGTGTTGGAGCTCAATAACCAGTTGCTAGGAAGTTTCAAGAACACACATTGCGGATTGAGCTAGTTGGAGAGGGTTGTGGTTGCTGGAAATCGAATTAGAGTGTTTGAGTTAGCATAGAAGCGATTTCGAGTTCGGGGGAGCATAGCATCGGAGTTGATTCGGGGATTGTTGTAAGCTTGGATTTCGAGTTGGTTAGTGATTTTCATCACTATCGGTGAGTTCTATACTCGCTTAGGGATTTTGTGTCGAAATATTGTTGCATGTTCTGTTTTGTGTTCAGTCGTGCATTTTCGAGTCAAAACCGTTTTACGAAAATTACGTTTCTTTGAGAAATTATACGGTCGATTGATAGATAATGTGATTGTTTGGATTGGTTGATGATGTTTATGATGATTGTTGTTACTGAACGATGTGTTATTATGTTTGGGCATCGATCGGAATAAGTTTCGGAATCGATAGGAATGGGAATTTCACATGAAAACAGGATTTTTAGAAATGCTGATAAGTCAGCACGACCCGTGCTGATCTTTCTGTCATAGATTTTAAATGCTGATAAGTCAGCACGACCCGTGCTGATTTTAGCACAACCCGTGCTGATCTTTCTGTCCCAGATTGTAAAATGTGTCCAAACCCTTCCTAATTGATTCCAAACCTATTCTAATCCCTTCCCCAACCCTATGTATTGATGAATAAACCGTAATTTGTGGAAAAACACGTGGGTATAATTGAGGTTAATATTATGTCATGATAAGTGGATTGTATGTTTCCATGAGGTTGAGGTTAAAGAATGTTAAGTTAATGATGCTATAAAATTGAATTGTGAATCTTCTAAGTTAGGTTAACAAATGTTAGTAACCACGAGTGAGGTCATGATAATTGTTAAGGCGGACTAAATGTCCTTTGAGAATATATAAATGTATGTATATATTTATATATATATATATATTTATATATTTATATATTATGCTTATGAGACGGCCCAATGCGGGTGAAATTATATTTGTTTATATTTGAGGTTTAGGGTGACGACCCTAATGTTGAAGTTAGCGTACTAGGGGAGGGAAAGTCATGAGCCCTATGAACCTAGGCCCCTTTAATTAAGGTTTGCCCGCAGTTTATCGTAAGCGGATTGGGTTCACTGGGAATATAAATAATCATTCACGGTGATATGCTAAACAGTTAAGAGTATTGTACGTAGTTATTTTATTGGACTGCGGACAATAGAAGCATAATTATATGCTATGTTATGGAGGTTTCACGTAGTCGCTTAGTAGGGCTACGAGTTAAAAATGCATAATGAACCGCTAGAGTTTTAGTAAGGGGTCTCGATAGGACTCACTGAGATAATGTTTATCTCACCCTTTATAATTGTGGTTTTTACAGAGAAGCAGGGAAAGGGAAAGGCAAAGAGGCATGACTAGGTGTGACCTATCCGAGGAGATGTCGAAGTTTATTTTTATTGCTTATGCTAGTTTTTCCCCAGTTGTTTCTGTAACTCGATTGTATGACTTCAGGGGCGGACCTTCTCATGGGCCCAGCAGGGCCGTGGCCCACCCTATAATTTTTTTTTCATATAGGTAAAATTACTAAAGTACCCTTATTTTTTTAAAAAAATGACAACTGAATCCTAGCCTTCTCTCCTATTACCTCGCTCGCACGCAACGCAAGCCTTCTTTCTTTCTATTTTCATGCAGAATACTTTTCTCCTCTCAGGCTCTCAAACGCAGAAACCTCTTCTCCTCTCAAACGCAAAAGTGCAAAACGGAACGGAACCCTCTTCAATCTTCATCTCTTTTTCGCTCTTCTCCGTTAATCGCCGTTGCTAGTTGCCGTTACTCGCCGTTGCTCGTTGCCGTTACTCGCCGTTACTCGCCGCCGTTGCCGTTGTCGTTGCCGTTACTCGCCGCCGTTTCTCCGTTAGTCGCTGTAAGTCTCTAACTTGTTCCGTTACTCGCCGCCGTTGCCGTTGCTGCCAAAGATAAAATCCATTGTAGTGTTGTTGTCTTGTTGATTTTAGATTGATGTTTCATCGATTGAATCAGAATAGAGGTGATATGCTTTAATGATTGAATCAGAATAGAAATTGCAATGATATAAGTAAAGTCTTTGTGATGAATAGATTATGCAGAATAGAAATTGCAATTGATTTTGAATTCCTTGATATTTGTATCAGAATAGATTATGCAGAATAGAAATATTTGGTAATAGAGTTTGTTGATTTTAAATTGCAATGATATGCAGCACTGATTATTTGTTGATGTGCAGCACTGATTAAATTGCAACTGATTTTAAATTGCAATGATATGCAGTGATATGCTATGCAGCACTGATTAAATTGCAACTGATTTTAAATTGATTACGCATATCACCGATTATGCAGAATAGAAATTGATTTTAAATTGCAATTGCATCTCTTATTGTTGTTCCTGCTAACTTGCTATTGTTGATTTGTTGTTCCTATTGTTGCTTTGATTGTTATTTTAAATGTATACATTCGGTTGCATTTAGGGGCGCCACTGGTTGCATTGTTGCTATGAAGAATAGAACAATTGATCATTTTTTTAAGAGGAAAGCTTGTGAGAATGAAAGAGGAGAACAAGTGATAGCTTCTACATCCGAACATGTTAAAGTTCCAAGAATTGAAGTGATAAATTCTACTCCTCAACTTGCTGAAGTTCCGAGAATTGAAGAAGTGATAACTTCTACGCCTCAACCCGTTGAAGTTCCAAGAACTGAAGAATTGAATAACCCAAATGATTTTTTGAATTCTTTAGAACGTGATCCTGGAAAGCGTTCTCCAATATGGACATATCCACCAAATATAGTCGATGAAATACAAAGAGCTTATCTAATGTGGGGTCCATATCAATTCCGTTTAGAAGAATATCCATTGTCCGGTAAAGCGGAACATCCAAGACGGTTTCAAGACACTTGGTTTAGCCTCTTTCCTACATGGTTAGAATATTCACCTTCAAAGGATGCTGCATATTGCTTACCATGCTATATTTTTAACCAAAAATCAAGCAGGCGTTCTGGATCAGATGTCTTCATTACTGCAGGTTTTAGAGGTTGGAAGAGAGTGAGAGATGGAAAGAAATGTGCTTTTCTTAAGCACATAGGGAAAGATCCTTGCTCAACACACAACAATCCAATGAAAGCTTGTCTAGACTTATTGAATCAAGAGGGACATAAGAACAAAGCTCGAGTCAAATTATGAAGAATCGACTACGTCTCAAGACTTCAATTGACAGTGTTCGTTGGTTAACACTTCAAGCTTGTGCTTTTAGGGGTCATGATGAAACTAGCGAGTCAAAAAACCAAGGTAATTTCCTTCATTTGATAAAACTCTTGGCATATTATAATGATGAAGTTGCAAAAGTTGTGTTGGATAATGCTCCATATAATTCCAAATATACTTCACATAAAATTCAAAAAGAGCTATTGAGTATTCTTTCTAGTAGGGTCAAAAAGCATATTCGTGAGGAAATTGGTGATTCCAAGTTTTGTATCGTTGTAGATGAAGCTCGTGATGAATCAAAAAAGGAACAAATGTCTCTTGTGTTAAGATTTGTTGATAAAGCTGGTTTAATACAAGAGCGGTTTTTTGATGTGGCACATGTTAGAGACACTGCAGCTTTAACTCTTAAGGAAGCAGTGTGTGATATACTTTCTCGACATAACCTTGATGTTTCTAACCATCGTGGTCAAGGGTATGATGGTGCAAGCAATATGAGAGGAGAATGGAATGGTTTACAAGCGTTGTTTATGAAGGATTGCCCTTATGCATACTACGTCCATTGTTTTGCTCATCGATTGCAACTTGCTTTGGTTACTGCATCAAGAGAAGTCAAGTCAGTTCATAAATTCTTTGAGAAGCTTACTTTTGTTGTCAATGTTGTTTGTTCTTCTTCTAAGCGCCATGATGAGTTACAAGCTGCCCAATTAGAAGAAATTGAACAATTATTGGAGATTGATGAAATTATAAGTGGCAAAGGTCAAAATCAAGTTGGTACTTTGAAACGAGCTGGGGATACTCGTTGGGGATCACATTTCAATTCTATTTGTAGCTTGATAAAAATGTATGAAGCAACTTGTCATGTTTTAAAAAAAATTGCAAAGGAAGGAACAAGTTATGCTACACGTGGGGATGCTGATAGTGCTTACAATTACTTGAAGACGTTCGATTTTATTTTGATCTTGCATTTGTGCTTAAGTTTATGTTTTCCCTTGTTAGCTATGTATCTCGACATTATGACTTTAACTGTTGTAAAAGTTATGTATTTATTTCCGCGCTTTCTTGTATGATATTGAACACTAAAGTTTGTTGATGGTTGATGGCCAGGGAACCGTTATGGTCTTATTTATGATTAAGACTGTCTTGTTGTTTATTCAGCGAAAAATTTATAGTGGTGTTCAGTATTTAAACAAGAAATAATATCTCTGATATATTTAGGGGTGGTGCACTTAGGTATTCCTACTAGTTAAAAATACCGGGGGTGTTACACAGATCATTCCAGTCAACAACGCATAATAAATATATCAAAATACTTCAAATTCCATTAATATTAATATCTTACATTTAGAAAACAAAAGAGCAACAATGTTTGTTCAAAATGTGGTATCCACCATAACACACTTTAGGATCCATTTCCTACTTTACCAATTCAACCAAACAGTTTCCCACTAAATGCAACAAAATATTTCTAAAACACAAGTTAAACTACTGACGAAATAGTGTATCCTTTTGCTCTGTACGAATCTTTAAAAAGAATTCCGCCTAAAGCTAACGAACCTCCAAAAGTTCCTCATCAGTGTATGACTTTGGGTTATCAAATACCTACAAGTTTAAAAGTGACTCAAACAAATTAGATTTCAAAATTTTATACCTTCTCCCAATTATCAAATACCTACTAAGAAAAACTATTTGTTTTGACAAAATTTTATACCTTCTCCCAATTATCAACAATACTGGCACTCACAATGGTCAGCATAAACTTCATCAGATAATAACCGCAATGAAAAGTATCGGTTGTATTGGCATCTACACAAATGAATTAACAAAGTTAACCAAAAAAGAATATAATATATCATATATGAATTCACTCTAAATTAAATGAACCCAATATTTTAAACTACTTAGTTTTTCTACTTAATGTCTAGTTTTTTTATATTTTATTTATTTTTAAACCATACCAGTCTACTAATTTATAAGAACATGTTATATACAGATCATTCCAGTCATCAACGCATAATAAATATATCAAAATACTTCAAATTCCATTAAAATTAATATCTTGAAAACAAAAATAGCAACAATGTTTGTTCAAAATGTGGTATCCACCATAACACACTTTAGGATCCCTTTCCTACTTTACCAATTCAACCAAACAGTTTTCCACTAAATGCAACAAAATATTTCTAAAACACAAGTTAAACTACTGACGAAATAGTGTATCCTTTTGCTCTGTACGAATCTTCAAAGAAAATTCCACCTAAAGCTGACGAACCTCCAAAAGTTCCTCATCAGTGTATGACTTTGGGTTATCAAATACCTACAAGTTTAAAAGTGACTCAAACAAATTATATTTCAAAATTTTATACCTTCTCCCAATTATCAAATACCTACTAAGAAAAACTATTTGCTTTGACAAAATTTTATACCTTCTCCCAATTATCAACAATACCGGCACTCACAATGGTCAGCATAAACTTCATCACATAATACTCACAATGAAAAGCATCGGTTGTATTGACATCTACACAAATGAATTAACAAAGTTAACCAAGAAATAATATAATATATATCATATATGAATTCACTCTAAATTAAATCAACCCAATATTTTAAACTACTTACTATAGGGTACAACCACTTGGTGGCCGATGTAGAATCCCCTTTCACAGCTCTAATAACAACATAATATAAATTAGTTATAAAATTTCAACCCGAAGTTCAAATACTACAATCTAAACCACGAAAAACATTTAAAAACTTGCTTGCTATATGGAGCCACATATACTTCCTTATTGGTAGTAGCCAATATCTGTTGAATATTTTCAAAAATAGCCTTCATTGACATACCTTTCAAGTTAAGCTTATGTGGACACACAAATCCATACAAGTCATCGGCACCCCTTTCAACACATTGGCGATACAGATATCTAGTGGCACGTAAGAAAAACTATCAAATTGATTTATATAACGCGAGAAATTTACATAATGAAATAAACTTTACTACTTACATGCACCATATGCTCAAGTGACTCATCTCAAACCACCCTTCACCAGAAACCATGTCCAAGATATCTTCGAATGAGACAAAGCAATCATGCTGTTGATGCTCCAACCTTATCCTGGCATGTCTCTTATCAGCATACGCAATCAAAAAGATCTCTCTCAGCCAATCAATTTTGTCCTCCTCCTCCTCCACATGAGATGGCGAGCAGCTACCCTTAGATCCAACAGTGGTCATGGGAGTGGGAACCTAAACAGCCGCATTTTGACCTCCTCCACATGAGATGTAGCGCTGAATAATTAAAAAAATACATATAAATTAAGCTAGTATTTATGAATTGATTCAAATAATATAACATATCCAACAATTTCATCCTCATCTTGGCTCCAACCTTATTTTGCCGAATACAACTTTGACGTCCTTAACCACTTGATAGACTTCTTCTTCGGTCAAGACATTCAGAGCAATGTCATTTTCCTGGCACCCATTAAAAGCTCTTTTCAACTTACGATATATGTGATCAGGTTTGAAAAATTTCTGATGCCCAAGGTAAACAGTCTTCCTTCCATGTTTGAGTTGAGGGTGGCACGTGCCTTCGGCACAAATAGGACAACCTTTATGCCCCTTGACACTATACCCAGACAAGTTTCCGTATGTTGGAAAGTCATTGATCGTGCAAAATAACATGGCTCGTGTAACACCCCATTTCTACCCGGTAAAATAATACAAAAATCAGAGTTATAAAAATTTCCAACAAATAAATGGAGCGCTACACTTTCAACTAAAAACAAAACAACATAATCAATTCGCCTGTGAAATCAGATACATAACACGCTAACTTGGATGAACCAATAAACAAATCTTTTTAGTCTTTAAAACAAGTCAACTTTCAATACTACGCAGCGGATTCACAACAAAAGTCAATTCAAAATAATCGTGGCATCTTTAACCAACTTAAGACAGCTCAGATTTAGCAAAACTCTTAATAGTAAAGACTTTTAGTTTCAACAATAAAAATAACATAGCAACTAAGGAAAACAAGTGTTCATCCCCCCCGAGTGTTACGTATCAGAGCGACGACACCGACTCGAACTAACGAAGGTAAGCAGCCTTCATTCGTGATTACCTGCACGTTACCAACGGGTGGGTAACATTCAAACAGAAGGGGTGAGATATCGAACCATATAATAGAACATACGAAAAACAGTACATTAGAATCATAAGACATAAGTTCACCACTTCACCGTCATCAAACAACTTCAATCAATCACAAGTCATCAACATAGCCACTCAAGTATGCAATATGAATGCGACTCAATACTATGCACATGCATGTGGTACCATTGGAGCAGAACTCCCGTCGTCGTCGTAAAAATCTGCCAGTAAATAGAGGCATCAACAAGGCATAAGCCTTCACGCCACTTTGCCCGTCCAGGCCATCGTGTTTTGAGCATAGCTCCAACATGAAAATGCTATGTATGCGACGCGATGTGAATGCACAAACAATCAACAATGATTACATAGCAACACACAACAACAACGGAATTCAACGTTAGCCATAGGCCTACAACATAATATCTCGCCAATAAATAGAGGCAATCCAACCAGATACACGTCGCCAACTTCACACAATGGTGATCACAACTAGGTGCAACATCATCAACAAATCAACAACTGAGCCAACAATTTAGCAACTTAACAAGTTAACATTTTCACAACTCAACCAACAGTTAACAACTCGACAAATTAACGATTAACAATTTAACGACTTAACCAACAATTAGCCAACCGTGGGCCTAAAGCGCCTAAAGCGCCCAACAACCCACAAGACGGCGCCCAATGCGCCCAGAAAACGAACGAGGCAGCCACACATGGCGCCCAGTGCGCCCAGCAACCAGCAGACAACAAGCAACAGGCAGCCACACATGGCGCCCATGGCGCCCAGTGCTCCCAGCAACCAACAGACAACAAGCAACAGGCAGCCACACATGGAGCCCATGGCGCCCAGTGTGCCCAGCAACCAACAGACAACAAGCAACAGGCAGCAACACATGGCGCCCATGGCGCCCAGTGCGCCCAGCAACCAACATACAACAAGCAACAGGCAGCAACACATGGCGCTCAGTGCCCCCGGCAACCAACAGACAACAAGCAACAGGCAGCAACACATGGCGCCCAGTACATCAGCAACGGCGCCTTATGCGCCCAGGGACCCAAATTTTGTGCATCATTGTGTTCAAAAACCCCTAAACTGATTTCAATCATCAACAAATATATTCAAACATTGACAAATAGTTTTCAAACATCAACAATAGTTTTCAAACAACAACAATAGATTTCAAGGATTAAACAAACACATAGGATCCCTTATTTTCCGACATAAAGCCCTTCATGTACCCTATTATAGAGTTAGAACCCCACCCTTACCTGATATCGAAGCGTCTTCCAAGGGAAAATCTCTACAGAGACAAATTACTAGTTCTCAAGCGTGAATCAATTCCAGCAGGACAATGATTGACACGAATGCGTACAATCGTGCAACAACAACAATGACAGTACAAAAGTCATATACTAAAAATATTGACTATAATTAATAGCTCGATAAATGAATTAACGTGTTTCGAAAAGGGAGTACCTACGCGGAGACGATGTCAACGATTGAGAACAAATTGTGTAAAAAGGCTCTAGGCCTCCTCATGAATTTCGTGATGCCTTGCCGAAGGAGGATGATACGAACACAAACTCGAAGGGTGGACTACATGCAGATCCGGCACGACTAGAGTATTTGCGAGTTGCGAATGGAAGCAAACACCGGTTGTAGTGGCGACAATAGTGGCGGTGGTGACATGGTCATGACGGTGGCTCACGGTTTAGCATACAACATGATAAAAAAATCTAGGAACAAGAAGGAGGAGGAGAATCACGATTTGCAAGTGGTGGTGGCGGTTATAGGCGGTGGTTACGCGATTTGGGAGAGGGACAATTCGGTGGTGCCAAAAACGGTGATTGAGGAGCGATTCATACTTGCGAAACAATACCATAATCAAACAAACTAAGGCCATAAACAGAATCAGTGGCAAAATCTGAGTGGGAAGGTGGAGTTTCAAGGTCTGCCGTGGAGAGAGGAGTGGGGGCGCGAGGAGAGAGGGAGCTGCTGTTTCACGCAGCTTTTCTGCGAAGGAGAAGGGTAAGGGAACCGGGTCAGGTTTGGTCCGGGTCAGAGATTGTGGGTCGCGCTTTGGGCTCTTTTTCGAATGGGCTGGCGCGAATCCTTTAGTTGAGGGGTGCGGGTAGCAGGAAATGGAGGTGTATGCGAGTAGTAAAACCCAAAATCAGTTTTTCTTCATTTTTAAAGCCCATTTTAATTATAGATATCATTTTAACACCTCCATAACCCAAAATAATTTGTAAAATAATAACATCTAAAATACTAATATTTATAAAAACAAAATAAATATATAATAACAATTATATATTACCAATAGCATATAAAAATACATTCAAATATGATTTTTAACTATTTTTAATAACACAAACACACAATAAATTAAAATAATTTGATCTTATCAATAAAAAAATAATTCATACAACAAGCACACACTAAGAGAACCACAACCACGAAAATCGGGGTGTTACCGCTCGCATCTTGAAAGTTTCATTACAATACGCGTCAAACACATCCACGCCTTCATCCCACATTTTTCTCAAGTCTTCAATCAATGGAATAAGGTAAACATCTATGTCATTACCTGGTTGTCTCGGACCAGAAATCATCATGGATATCATCACATATTTACGCTTCATGCACAACCATGGAGATAGGTTGTAAATTACAAGGAGAAAAGGTCACGAGCTCTGATTCGTACTTAAATTACCATATGGCCCATCTGAAGCAAGTGCGAGCCTAAGATTTCTTGTCTCAGCGCCAAAATCCGGATACAAATTATCAACTTTCTTCCATTGCAAAGAATCGGCTGGATGGCGAAGTTGTCCGTCACATTTCCTCTCATCTGCATGTCATCTAATGTTCTCCGCGTCATTTGCATTAGCAAACAAGCCTTTGAACCTAGGTATTATTGGAAGATACCATAAAACCTTCGCAGGGGAACCCTTTGTGCTGTTGTCGTCAAAACTAGATTCACCTGACTTCACTTTGTAGCGCGACCAATTACACGTAGGGCACTTATGCAATTTCTCAAAGTCTTTCCGATACAATATGCAGTCATTGGGACATGCATGTATTTTCTTATACTCCACACCCATCGGACACAATTTCTTCTTCGCATCATATGTACGCTTTGGCAATGTGTTACTATGGGAAGCATGTCTTTCAACAGCTCAAGCAATTCAGTGAATCCCTTATCAGTCCACCCATTTATCGCCTTCAGATTGATCAATTTTAACGACGCAGACAACCGTGTGTATTTTGTGCAACCCAAATACAGAGGTTGATATTTGTCTTTGCACAAAGTATCATATTCATGCGCTTACTTAAAAGATTCAGGACCAATGTCACGTATCATGTCCTCCATTCGATCATCCCTATCTTCATCGACTTTCTCTCTTTTGGACACACTTGGGTTGTCGGTTGATTCACCATGACATATCCATGTGGTATAACTGGGTAAGATCCCATAAACAAAGAGATGGTTCCGTATTACACTTGGTGATTGTGGGGCCCGATTCACACAATTACAACAAGGGTAGGAATAAGTTACATCAGTTTCAGGAACATCAGTTTTGGGAACATCAGTTTTGCGAAGATTTGCTTGAGCAAAATTTATAAACTCTTCGACTCCTTTCGCATACTCATCACTCAGACGATTACTTTGCATACAACTACGATCCATGACTACGCTCCGAAATAATAGACCAAGTATTAATTGTTAAAACAAAATCAAACTATGACATCAAACCAAGATAGTAAAAATAAATTCATAAATAAAAACAAGCAAATCAAGCTATTGTATATCATATTGATGCCAACATCCCCATTAAGTGCCAACAAAAGATCAATTCTTTTTTCCTCTAGTTGCAGGAATACGTAAGTCAACAAGCTTAATTCTAAATCAATTATTTTTCACAAACTCTTGTGAAGAACCTCTAATAGAGAGGAAGAAAAACTATCCATTTCAATATCTTGTATTGATTGAAGTAATATAATTAAGATTCTAACCAATACAATATTGTTACTATTGTTTGTTTGCAAAGGAAGATGATAGTTTAACTTTAAGTACATAATAATGGTGCATGAAGGCATGCACCAATATGTAAACTTTATATTAGCAAGTGATATCCACACAAAAGAATAAAACTCAATTGTTCTCTTCTTTTTTGTTCTATTTTGATGGATAACCAGAACCCGAACTTCAGTGCCATAGAGAATCCTAGTCCTACTGAAGCACTAAATACTAGATGAAAAACTCATCCATATAATTTCCTTGGCTAACAAAAAAGGCAAATTTCCTACTTCAATATTCATCACACTTGTTTGGCTAAATAATGGTGTAAAAGTGCCATCGAAAAAATATTGGTTTAAAAATGTCCATCATAGTACTTTGAGCTTCTAACACAAAGAATGACATAAAACATGCTCTTCCATTCCATGACAGAACAACTACATTGGCATCTAAAGTTACTTATGACCCAGAATCATGTGGCTTATCAAAATTTAGATACCCCCAAGCAAGGCTAGAACAAATGGATTAAGGAAGTGACCAAATTAATGAGTCAGCCAAAGCAATCAACAACAGTTTAAGGAGTCAATCTAACATATATAGAAAGGATAGCCTAATTCTGCATAGAAGATTTGTCTTCGTTAAAAACAAATTTATTACTTATAGAATGAAGGCAGAACAAAAGCTTTTCAAATGATGTTAGCAGCACACAGTTTCACAAACTTCAAAGTGATTACTTTCAACACGCAAATCTAAAATACAAATGGCATTAACTTATAATTTTGCTTCCCAATAGTTTATCTGGGATCCAGAAGTGAACAATCCATGGTGAATTACTAGTTACCAATGGTGTTGCCTAGTATTTGAAGGTTTTGAACTATACTATTTCCACTTATGTAAATAGAAAAACAAATAGGTTCTGATAATAGAAAAAGAAAACGAATCAACAGGCGGGCAATAGAAAAAGAAAACAAAGCAACAGGTCTAAAAGAAAAATACTCGGCTTCTTTACAAAGTTCTGGTCTACCAAGCAAGAATCAGCAGAGCAAGCATCAGTTTTGGTCTAGCAAGCAAGCACGAAAACGAAAACGAAGCATCAGTTCTGAACTTAGGGTTTCAAGCAAGAGAAAACAAAAACGAAGGTCCGTGATTTTTGCTTACTGCTTTGAAGACGCAAACAAGAAGAACCAAAACGGAAATAGTGATTTCAAAGATGCTTACTGCTTTGAAGAGGAAAACGATGTTGCTTTGAAGATTTCTCTGAAGACGAAAACGATGCCTACTGCTTTGAAGACGCAAACGAAGATGTGCTTAGGGACGAAGGGTTCGCGAGGAAGAGAGCTTCGCGGAGGAAGAGAAAAACGACGAATCAGAAAAATTAGAAAACAATTAGGGTTTCAGAACAAAATAGCAGCAATTAATCAAACCAGAGAAGGTTGTCAAAAAAAAAATCAAACCAGAGAAGAATACAAACCAGGTGCGAAGGTGCGAGGACGACGACGGCGACAGTGACGAGAGTTGAGAACGAGAGTTCAGAGAGTGAGAGAGCAAGAGACGTCGTGTTCAGAGAGTGAGAGATTTTAGAGAGTACAAGAGAACGCATAAATTTTAGAAATAAAATGGGACCTTTAGCATCGTATGTTTGAGATACACCTTTAACATCGGTTGTATAAACAACTAATGCTAAATGTTTGACGCAAGTGCTTTTAACATCAGTTGTTTAAACAACTGCTGCTAAATGTAGGCGCGAAAATTAAAAACTTTCATTTAATTGCAAAATTGCCATCGCGTCTACATTTAACATCGGTTGGTGCTTTCTAAAGTCAATTTTGCACTAGGGGGTATACGAAAAATAAGAAGTAGTCCGTAAATGTACGTGGTATCGGTAAAATTACTTCCTTAAGTTTTATAAATAGTCCCTTACGAAGATTAATAAGACAAATTTATTAAAAATCTGGTGCAAATTTAAAGATGTTAGTGCAAATTTAACATTTCAGGGGGTTCAAAATTTTATTTAAATAGGGGTACTAGTGCAGTTATTTTTTTCTAGGGGGTTCAAGTGAACCTCCTGGATTGTACATAGGTCCGCCACTGCCCGAATGTGCCATATAACTAATAACTAATGGGAGGAACTCAAAAAAATGTATTGGTGTAGAATTTTGAATGATTTAGACAAATTCTTCAAATCATTTACATCATTTTATAATAGTCTTAAAATTAAAAATATATATTAATTATAGCGATTCTCTTATCATGTCTTATTCGATTTTTATACCATAACAAGACATGTTTACATCTAGAGTTAACCTATTAGTTAAACTACACTTACACTTCTACCTGTAATTAACTCATTTATGCTTTAGTTATAACTAGTACTATACCCGTGCATCCGCACGGGCCTGATCGCGTTACGTCATACGATTACCTCAAATAGAAACGTTAGTTTGAAATCTCATTAATCTAAAATCAATTGTAAAATATAGAGGATGACTTGCATACGGACAGGTGCTGTCGTGTTCTTTTTAGGAATGAATTTAGACAGTATTTAATTAGTCTGAACATTACCCCGTGAAAATAAAGAAAAATTTAAATTCGATAAAAAATGAGTTTCAAATAAAAATTGATAAATATTAAAACTAAAAATGTAAAAGTATCATTTAAAAACAATATGTGCATTTATCCCGTGTGTTTTTATATATCAGTGCAACTATCCCGTGTTTTTATATATATCATTGCAATTATCCCCGTATTTTTTTATATATCAGTGCAGTTGTCCAGTGTTTTTTTATGTATCAGTGCAGTTATCTCATAGTTTCAATTGATTAGTAGATTATTGTAGATAGTAAAAGATAGATAGTAGATTACCAATAACAAATATTTATCCCGTGTTTTTTATATATCAGTAACAATTATTTGTCCTTTTTTAGGTATTAGTGACAAATATTTGTCGCGTGTGTTATAAATATTAATCAGTTTAAATAGTCATTAAGCCTTTTTGTTTTTTTAGATAGTAGTTTTCAAAAACTATAATTATCAATGACAAATATTAATCCCGTGTTTTTTTTATATATCACTGCAGTTATCCCTGTGTTTTTTATATATCCGTGCAGTTATCTAGTAGTTTCAATTGATTATTTTAGTTGATAGTAGATTATAGTAGATAGTAAATTTGTTAGATAGTAGATTATCAATAAGAAATAATTGTTTTAAATATTAATTAGTAATTTAAATAGTCATTAAGTCTGCTTATTTTTTAGATAGTAGGTTTGTAGTAGTAGGTTTCAAAATTTTTAATTATCAATGACAAATATTAATTTCGTGTTTTTTTTATATATCAGTGCAGTTATCTAGTAGTTTCAATTAATTATTTTAGTTGATTAATAGATTATAGTAGATAGTAAAAGAGAGATAGTAGATTATCAATAAGAAATATTTATTTTAAATATTAATCAGCAGTTTAAATAGTCTGTAAATATTATTATTTTTTAGATAGTAGGTTTATAGTAGTCTTCAAAAAATTTAATTATCAATGACAAATATTAATCCTGTGTCTTTTTATATATTTGTGTAGTTATCTCGTGTGTTTTTATATATCATTGCAGTTATCTCATAGTTTCAATTGATTATTAATTTGAGTTGATTAGTAGATTACAGTAGATTATTGCAGTTATCCCGTATTTTTATATTAGATTATTTGAGTTGATTAGTAGATTATAGTAGATTATTGCAGTTATCACATGTTTTTTTAGATAGTAGTTTTATAAATTGTCAAAAAAAATTATAAATATCAATGGTAAATATTAATCCCGTGTGTTTTTAATTAAAGTAGTGTTTGTATAAATTTAGAAATTTAGTTAAAAGAATTAAAGTGAAGTGATAAGGGAAAGAGAATAATTATTTATGGGAAAAGTAAAGTAAAAAAAAGTGTAAAAGAAAAGTGAAAAGGAGGAAAGAGAGTGTAAGAAAAAATGGAAAAAAGGAAGAAAGAAAGTGTAAGAGAAAAGTGAAAAGTATGAAAGAGAGTGTAAGGATAAAGAGAAAAAAAAAATAGAGTGTAATGACATTATTACCCTCAAAAATTTGAGGTGTCTTTTAGATAGAATGGGGGTATTGGTAAAATCATATGTGGTGAATTTGTATAAATCTATAAATCTATAGTAGATAGTTATTTTTTTTGTTCAAAAAAATAATAATAGTTATTTTTATCACTAATAATAATTTCATTTATAGTTGAAACAAATTAAAGTGCGGTACATCTCAACTCAAAGAATATGATAGTACATTTTACTCCAAAAAGATAGCAACGAGATCTAAAATAAAAGAAAAATACAGTAACTTCCAAAGCCAAATAACAAGAAACTTATAAAAAAAAAAGAAACTTATATATATATAATTTATAAATCACATTGAAATAAAAAAAAAGTACAATTAATTAACTCAAGGTCAAAAAGGACTATCACAATCTATAATATCTAATATTAAATAGGCTAAATTGCACTTTTGGTTCTTTAACTTTGACTTAAGTTTTATTTTGGTCCTTTATTTTTTCTTCTTCTCATTTTGGTCATTTATCTTTCATTTCTGTGTCAGTTTGGTCATTTATCTTATTTTTTTTTCACTTTGGTCCTTTATCTTTCATTTTTGTTTCAGTTTCGTCCGTTTAAACAAAAATACAGAAAAATGAAGAACATTTTGAATGTGCTCAAGAACACTTTGATTTCTTATTTCTTGAATAACTCATGTAATACATGACCAAATTGAATGAAACTGGCTCTAACTTGAATAAAATTTCGCAAGGAATTCAATGGAACCAAAATTAAGTTTACATAAGTGCTTATGCGCGAAATCATTTCTAGAACCGAAATCTTGAATTTGAAGTTCAAAAAACCTTCAATCTCAACAATGGTGATATTACTATAGAGCACCAAATTGAACGATTCTTGAGCCTAAAATGCAATGTTTTTAGGCTCAAGAATCGTTCAATTTTGAACTTCAAATTCAAGATTTCAGTTCCAGAAGTGATTTTGCGCATAAGCACTTTTCTGAACTTAATTTTGGTTCCATTGAATTCCTTGCGAAATTTTATTCAAGTTAGAGTCCAATTTCATTCAATTTGGTCGCGTATTGCACGAATTATTCAAGAAACAAGAAATCAAAGTGTTCTTGGTGTTCTTGAGCACATTCATAGTGTTTTTCATTTTTCTGTATTTTTGTTTAAGAGGACCAAACCGAAACAAAAATAAAAGATAAATGATCAAAGTGAGAAAAAAAAAGATAAAAGACTAAACTGACGTAAAAATAAAAAATAAATGACTAAAAAAAATGACCAAAATAAAACTTAACTCATAAATAATGGCGAATGATAGCGATTATATGAAAATAATAAAATAATATATCCTTTCATTATTATTGTTGGTGGTACAGTGGTACTGGTAAAGGCATGTTTCAATAAATTTTAATTGTAACCAAAAATAATAAAATTTAATTATTCACGTTCGTCACGTGGTGCACAGCTTATGATTAAAATAATACAAATGATATCATATGAACACACACTTAGAAGCGCATGGATACTTCTCTCTCAATCTATAAATACCTTCTTCCCTTCCATTGAAACAACGACAAGTTTCTCTTCTCCTACATCAAGATTTAGTATTGTGAGAAGGTTAAAAAAATAGAGTGAGCAAAGATGTTTGAGCATCTTAGGCGGTAACAAGGGTCAAAAGATTAAGGGCACAGTAGTGTTGATGCCCAAAAATGTTCTTGACTTTAACGCCATTACTTCCATTACTAAAGATGGTGTTTTTGGTGTCGCCGGAAATGTCATCGGCACCGGCCTTAGCATTGCTGGTCAAGCAATTGACGCTGCTACTTCCTTCTTAGGCCGTAGCATTTCTCTCCAGTTGATTAGTGCTACTAAAACTGATGGTGTGTTCTCTCTCTCACTAACTCCAATTAATCAAGCAATTGACAAATAAACACTATATATATATTATTATTATTATACGGTGACACTCGTGTTTGAATCTAAGAGTCGATCGATATCTTCATATCGTTGAAATTACCGATAAAACTAATAGTTATAGATGGTGACGTGCTAGAATGACTTATTTGCCCATATATAATTGGTTCCTTGTTATTAATTGTTGTTCACTGCACAATTAATAACTTTAAATTAGGGCGAAAGTGCTCTCGAAGATCATTATCTTTATTTAAAGTAACGATTTGGTCATTTATCTTTTTTTTGTCCCAAATCAGTCCTTTATGTTTTAAAATTTTGACACATAAATCCTTTTGTCCCAAATTGGTCTTTTATGTTTTAAATTTTTGACACATAAATCTTTTTTTTGACACATAAATCAGCACCGTTAACGGAAAATGATTTATGTGTCAAAAATTTGAAAGATAAATGACTTATTTAGAACAAAAAAAACATAAAAGACTAATTCGTTACTTTAAATAAAGACAAGTGACCGAGAAGAATTTTAGCCTTAAATTATATATAAAAAAAATATTTATGCAACTGTCACTTTTTAATTTATGTATTTTTTTTTGGAATTTAATTGTAGCAAGTGGAAAAGGTTTGATTGGAAAGGAAACCTTTTTGTCGAATCATCTTCCTACGTTGCCAACATTGGGAGCAAGGCAAGATGCTTTCAGCATTTTTTTTGAATATGATGCTGATTTTGGAGTTCCAGGAGCAATCTACATAAGAAACTATAAATCAGAGGAGTTCTTCCTTGTTAGTGTTACTCTTGAAGACATTCCCAATCGTGAAAGCGTTCAATTTGTTTGCAACTCTTGGGTTTACAACTTCAAATCTTACAAAAATAACCGTATCTTCTTCACCAATGATGTAAGCTCTAACTAAATCCTATTTGCTTAACATTCATAAAATATTTGCAGTTTTAACCGGTCTATAATATAGATTAGATACATAGTTATTAAATTAACCTAAAACTGCAATTTCTAAAAAAATTGAATTTATTACAGACATATCTTCCGACTCAAACACCAGCTCCACTAGTTCCGTTTAGACAAGAAGAGTTGCAAAATCTAAGAGGAGATGGAACGGGGCAACGCAAGGAGTATGATAGGATCTATGATTATGATATCTATAATGATTTGGGCAACCCAGATGGTAACGAACCTCGTCCGATCCTTGGAGGGTCTAGCAACTATCCTTACCCTCGCCGGGTAAGAAGTGGTAGACCACCAACTAGAAAAGGTTTGTTTCTCTATTTTATAATTTCCATTCAATTGTGTGTATGTATATATATTTGGTGTTGTAATTATTTGTTGACTTGCTTACAGATCCTAAGTGTGAGAGACTTGGTTCGATTTACGTTCCAAGAGATGAGAATTTTGGTCACTTAAAGTCATCTGACTTCCTTATCTACGGAATAAAATCTCTGTCTCAAACTGTCATACCTTTGCTTAAATCTGTGATTTTTGATCTCAATTTCACGCCAAACGAGTTTGATAGCTTCGATGAAGTGCGTGATCTTTCTGAAGGTGGAATTAAGCTTCCTACAGATATACTTAGTCAAATTAGCCCCTTACCAGCCCTCAAGGAAATCCTTCGCACCGATGGTGAAAGTGTCCTCAAGTTTCCACCACCTCATTTAATCAAAGGTACTATACTCTTCTTAATTTAACCACCAATGGTTAGTGAGTACATTTGTTTAATTAATCCAATTTGACAATTTGTTGTTGACATTATTATTTTGAGCAGTTAGCAAATCTGCATGGATGACTGACGAGGAATTTGGAAGAGAGATGCTTGCTGGTGTAAACCCCAATGTGATTCAACTCCTCCAAGTAAGTTTAAAGGAGTGTTTTGCATCAGAAGGTTTTAACGAAACTTCATATCTCTTTCTTTTGCTTAAACAAAAATCCGTTTTTAACATGCTGAAATAAAACATTGAATTTTGTTTTCAAATTGTTTTATAACCCAACATTTGTTTTCCTTCCTCACATTTTTCCTTCACATATATACAGGAGTTCCCACCAAAAAGCACACTTGATACCACAATCTATGGTGATCAAAATAGCAGTCTAACAAAAGAACACTTAGAAGCTAATCTTGGTGGGCTCACAGTAGAACAGGTAACTATTTAAATACATTTTACTTTATTAATTAAAGCTATGTATGTATGCAACCAAATAATTCAAATCAAATTTTTGGAACAGGCGCTTAGTGGTAAGAAATTGTTCATCCTGAATTACCATGATGCATTCATGCCATATTTGGAGAAGATAAACAAAATTGCCAAGGCTTATGCCACAAGGACAATCTTGTTCTTGAAAGATGATGGACTTTTGAAGCCACTAGCCATTGAACTAAGTTTGCCTCACTCAAATGGTGTTAAATATGGTGCTGAAAGCAAAGTCATCTTGCCAGCTGACCAAGGTGTTGAAAGTACAATTTGGCTATTGGCTAAAGCTCATGTCATTGTAAATGACTCATGCTATCATCAACTCATTAGCCACTGGTATTAACTTAACTAGCCTAATAATCTCTAAATAAGTAATTGCATATATATAAGTGATATGATTATTTTTCATGTGGATCGGATCACAGGTTGAATACTCATGCAACGGTTGAGCCATTCATCATAGCAACAAACAGGCATCTCAGTGTGCTTCATCCAATTAATAAACTTTTATATCCTCACTTCCGTGACACAATAAATATCAATGGACAAGCTAGACAATCTTTAATCAATGCCAGTGGTATTATCGAGCAAACATTTTTGCCCGGACCGAATTCCGTTGAGATCTCTTCAGCAGTTTACAAGAATTGGGTTTTCACAGACCAAGCATTACCAGCTGATCTCATCAAGAGGTATATAACCTTTTGAACAATTTACTTTATGAAAATCATTGTACATAGTATTGTTATTGATAAAAAAAAATATTGTTTGCTTGATTTAGAGGATTGGCTGTTGAGGATCCTTCTGCCCCACACGGTCTTCGTCTCGTGATAGAGGACTACCCTTATGCAGTTGATGGATTGGAGATATGGGATGCTATTAAGGAATGGGTGAAAGACTATGTCTCCTTGTATTACCCAACTGATTCAGCTGTACAACAAGACACTGAGCTACAAAATTGGTGGAAAGAAGTTGTAGAGAAGGGTCATGGTGACTTGAAAGACAAACCATGGTGGCCTAAGATGCAAACTATTCAGGATTTGATTCAATCATGCTCCATTATTGTATGGACTGCTTCTGCTCTTCATGCAGCTGTTAATTTTGGACAGTATCCTTATGGAGGCTATATCCTCAACCGCCCAACGATGAGCAGGCGATTGATCCCAGAGAAAGGTACTCCGGAATACGATGAGATGGTGAAGAGTCCTCAAAAGGCATATTTGAGGACTATTACACCAAAGTTCCAGACACTTATTGATCTTTCTACGATTGAGATACTGTCAAGGCATGCTTCTGATGAGGTGTATTTAGGGGAGAGAGACAATAAGTTTTGGACATCTGATACAAGGGCAGTGCAAGCCTTCCAAAAGTTTGGAACCAAGTTAGCTGAAATTGAAGAGAAAATCCATGTGAGGAACAAGGATTCGAGTTTGAAAAATCGCTATGGGCCAGTGCAGTTGCCTTACAGCCTGCTCGTTCGTTCTAGTGATGAAGGGTTAACTTTCAGAGGAATTCCAAACAGTATCTCTATTTGAAAATGTGTCTGGTTTTCTTATCTATCTATCTATGGTGCATTTGTATTTTCCAATAACATCTATATGATGCTTGGCTATGTGTAGTAAGTATTGTCCATGTGTCTCTACTACTACTACTACTGTATTTGGGAGCTCTCATTCATATGTAATAGAGTGTTTCCATTTTCTACTATCAGTTTGTATTTTGTTACATATATTATGCATACTAGGTGGGTGCTATGTCTCATATTATTATTATTGTTATAATCAAAACGAAATAAGCTGAAAGTAGAACAAGTTTTAATGACCACCAAAAAAAAAGAACAAGTCTGAATGTGATTGTGAAGAAAGAATTTCATGAGTACCAACTTCCAAATATGAAATCAGTTCTGTTTAAAAATATAAATTTCAATTTGACTTGAATCAAAATTAATTTTACTTAGTGCAGAATTGATTGTCTCCAAATTAATCAAAATTTTACCTAGTTTAGTATTTGTCTTGAAACACAATAACATGCGCATATATTGTAAAACAGTGCTCTTAAGATACAGAGGAATATTGAATGTATGGCCACATATTGAAGCCAACTTCTATTGGGGGTGACTTTAGTACTAGATTTGTACTCCCCCTCCAAAACATTATTTTAAGTTGAAACATTGCCATTAATAATTCATATGCTTGTGAAGGACTAATTAGGGATCATAATGGGTCGTTTATATCAAAGGTTTCTAAAACATCCCTGAATTTCGGTTAATTTTGTTTTATTGGTGTGATTGTTTTGGGGTAGAAATAGAATTATGTGAGGATTAGGGAGCCAATGGTGTTTTGATCTTTTCCAACCATTTAAACCTTCAGCCCATTAAAACATTATAACCCTCACTTCATTCTCATCATTCAGCTGGAGCCAAAAAGAAAGAAAGAAAAGAAGTGGAGGAGAGAAAGGAGAGAGTGAGGCGAAAGGGAGAGAGGAGAAAGGAATCATCACCACCATCAAGCTCTTTGCATGTAAGTTCTTTCTTCTCCGTCTCACTCCATTTTTCAAGCTCTTTTCAATGAACCCAATTTCAACCTCTCATTCCCCTCCTACAACGCTTTGCAATGGATGGAGCTTGAAGCTCAATGTTGACCCAATCTCATCTTCTTTTCTTGTATGTTGCTTTAGGAACTTGAGGGTAGATCCTAGCCTAATTTCAAAAGGTACATTGTGGATTGGAGTAGTTTGGAAGAAGGTTCAGTAGCTAGGAACCTTAGAATTCGAAGTTGGAAAGAATTTCACAAGTGTGGGAGCGTAGGAAGCAGTTACGGGGATTGTTCGAGTGTTCCCTTGTCGGTACAGTCGCGTGAAGTTTCGATTGTTTGAGAATCCGTCACTTCGGGTGAGTTCTACTCACGCTTAGGATTGTTTTTGTGTTTCCGAAATGAACGTTATGTGACTGAGTTTGTGAATGTTCTGTGGTTGGAATGATTTTTGAGTCGAAAACCGTATTTTTATAAAAACTAGTATTTTGAACTATGGAACGAATCGATTGTTGATGCATTGTGATTTAAGGATGTTGTTTGGACTGAAATATTGTCTGGTATTGTCTGTGTTTAGGTTGGATTTTGATCGGACTACGGATTGGACTCGAACGGAATTGCGAAAACGAGAAAAGCGGAACGAATTGGTGTGCTGATAGAAGTGTCCGATCCGTGTGCCATAGTGCTTCGGGAATGGTTTTAAAAAGAATGTTCAGTGCGCACGGGTCGTGCGCCTAGTGCACACGGACCGTGCGTGAGCTTCTGTTACCGCACATGGAATTCTCGTTTCGTCGCTCCTTTCGATCCCAAACCTCTTCCCAACCATCCCTCATGTCATGGAACCAATAATGCTCTGTTTGTGAACATGAATGCAAGGTTTAAAATGAATTGTTTTTGGAAGTCAAAATTGTTTCAAGAACCGTAAAGTAGTACACGCAAGCGAACATGTGTTATGTTTACTATCATGGAACTAAATGTTCAAGCGATTGTTTATTCATGGAACTAAATGTTTAAGCGATTGTTTATTCTTGGAACTAAATGTTCAATCAAGGTTAGGATATATAAATTATATCAAAGCGCGGATGACGACCCAGTTGATTAGTATACTAGGGGAGGGGAAGTCATGAGCCCCAGAACCTAGGCCTCACGAGGTTTGAAGCTAGTGTAAGCTAGTGGAGAGGTTCAACGGTAAAGGCAGAGCTTTTACCGGAGATGTACTATGGCATGTCAAGAAAAGCTTTATGCACGTAGTATCCTTGTGAGCTATGATTATTTGATGATAATAAATGGATCGAGAGTCACTGTGAGGGGTTACGATAGAATTCACTGAGATAATGTTTATCTCACCCTTTATATGTTGTTGTTTTACAGATACTCAGGGAAAGAACAAGGCAATGAAGCATGATTGATGAGACCTTAAGGAGAGCATGAAGTTTTAAACTTATGTTCATGATGTTTTTCCCTAGTGATTGTACTTCGATTTGATGACTTGTACTAGCTACTAGTTAATGATCGTTTTCGCTATTTTCTGGTTGTTAGATATTGAACAATAGGAGTTGTTAGTAAGAAGAACATAGTTCTTGATTATAATTTGGATGTCTTGAGCTACGTATGACTCTTGATTTTGGGTTAAGTTAAGAGTTTTTAGTTTTGTTCAATATCTGAAACAGGAAATTTTACTCTGATGTATACCATTTCGTGCATCTTAGCATTTCTACTTGTTAGAAATATTAGGATGTTATATTTTGGTATCAGAGCGGTTCGACCTACTCGGACTTAGATGTTAAGAGTCTTTTATGTCTTCTAAGTCTGATTCTTCGTAGTATGCTATTAGACATTGAGCCTGATCAACTTAATACTTTGTGCATATTTCGCAGAATCATGGCTGGAAGAGGTAGGAGAAACCCACCCATTGATCCTCATCAGGAGTGGATGCAGAATGTAATTGAGAATCAGCAAAAGATGATGCAGGATATGTTGCAAATGCAACAACAGGCTCATCAGCAGCCCAATGTGCAACCTCCTCCGGAAGATCCGAATAGAGCTTACTTCCGCTTCCAAAAGATGAATCCCCCAAGTTTCAAGGGAGGATCTGATGTGATGGTATCTCATTACTGGTTGGACTCTATGGAGAAAATTTTTAGAACCCTGCAATGCAGCGAAGAAGAGAATGTACTATTTGCGGCTCATATGCTAGAAGAGGAAGCCCAAACCTGGTAATCAGGAAACTCCTATTTCCTGGTTTAACTTCAAGGAATTGTTTATTGGACATTTCTTTCCTCCAGTGATGAAGCTAAGTAAGCAGACCGAATTTGTCAATCTCAGGCAAGGTGATATGACGGTGTGGGTGAATTCACCGCCAAGTTTGAGAAGCTGTCTTAATTCTATCAGTTAGCAAGGTATGCTCCGAATTATGAATGGAAGATGCAGATGTATAAGGCAGGTCTCCGTGCTGATATTGCCCAAGGTCTTAGCTCTTATGCTATGACCAACTATGCTGCTTTGGTGCAACAGGCCTATGTTGCCCAAGCGGATCTCAATAGGATGTATGAAGAGAAAAGAGAGTATTGGAGAGGAAAGAAGAAGGTGGCTGAATCATCAACCCCGCAGGCAAAGTCAAAGGGTAACTTCAACAGAGGAAAACAAGCTCAACCATCTGGTTCCTCAAAGTTCAGTGCTTGTTCTAAATGTGGTAGGCCTCATCATGGTGAATGCCAAGTTGGGTCTAATACCTGTTACTACTGCAAGAAAGAGGGCCATTATGCTACCCAATGCTCTGTGAATAATAATCGTGAAGATGATCGTGCAGGATCTACTCAAGGAAGAATCTACACTTTGGATTCTGATAAAGTCAAGTCTTCAGATAATCTACTGAGGGGTATGGGATTTCTTTTCAATAAATCCGTCAGTATATTATATGATTCAGGTGCTACTCATTGTTTTATTTCTCAAGCATGTGTTGACCGGTTGGGATTAGCCTTAATTATCTCCGCTATCCGAACCGATAACTATCTTAACTGCTGCCAAGGGTCGCGTCCAGACCCAGTCTTTATGTCAGAGCTGTCTTCTGGCCATAGAAGACAGAAACTTCGTTATAGACTTTATTTGTTTACCTATGAGAGGTATGGACATCGTTTTGGGTATGAACTGGATGACGGCAAATCATGTCACCATTGACTGTTTCAATCGGACTGTCAGTTTCGCCTCGGAATCAGGTGAACTACCAAAGTCAAATTCTGAAGCAATTATCTCCTTCACGTCGGCAAATCAGTCTCTATTTCATGGTGCGGAAGCTTATGTTATTATGTTGTCTGCGTCGACTGAAACTGGTTTAGATTTGTCCTCTGTACAAGTTGTTAATGAATTTCTGGATGTTTTTCCGGATGAAGTTTCCTCTTTACCTCCGGATCGTGAGGTGGAATTCTCAATAGAGTTGGTTCCGGGAACAGGGCCAATCTCTATTGCTCCTTACAGAATTTCTCCTTTAGAATTAAAGCAATTAAAATCTCAACTGGAAGAGTTGATATCGAAGAAGTTTGTTAAGCCTAGTGCTTCACCATGGGGTGCTCCGGTATTACTTGTCAAGAAGAAGGATGGGAGCACGAGATTGTGTATTGATTACCGCCAATTGAACAAGGTAACTATCAAGAATAAGTATCCTCTACCAAGGATAGACGATTTACTCGATCAACTTCGAGGTGCTGCAGTGTTTTCTAAAATTGATCTAAGGTCGGGTTATCATAAGATAAAAGTGAGAGCCTTAGATATTCGGAAGACAGCTTTCCGTACTCGGTATAGACATTACGAGTTTGTAGTGATGCCATTCGGTCTAACTAATGCTCCCGCGGTATTCATGGATTACATGAACAGAGTCTTCCACCCGTACCTGGATCAGTTTGTCGTGGTATTCATTGATGATATCTTAGTGTACTCAAGGACCGTTGAGGAACATGTTCAGCATCTCCGCATCGTTCTGAATGTACTCTGAGAAAAGAAATTGTATGCGAAGCCTTCAAAGTGCGATTTCTGGATGGCTGAGGTAAAATTTCTGGGTCATGTGATATCTCAGTTGGGAGTCGCAGTGGATCCTAGTAAGGTAGAAGCAGTGTTGAATTGGGAACAACCAACGTCCTTGACCGAAGTAAGAATTTTCTTAGGTCTAGCTGGCTACTATCGGACGTTTATTGAAGGGTTCTCACAGCCAGTCTTTCCACTTACTCGGTTAACTCGCAAGGGTCAGCCGTTTGAATGGAGTTCCGATTGTGAGGAAAGTTTTCAAGAGTTGAAAAGTAGGTTGACATCTGCTCCGATCCTAATTCTTCCAGATCCGTCACTGGGATTCCAAATTTACAGTGATGCCTTTGGGAAGGGTTTAGGGTGTGTTTTAATGCAGAATCAACAAGTGGTTGCTTATGCCTCCAAACAGTTGAAACCGCATGAAGAGAATTACCCAACTCATGACTTAGAGTTGGCAGCAATTGTGTATGCTCTAAAGATTTAGAGACATTACCTATACGGTTCTCGTTTCGAAGTCTTTAGTGGTCACAAGAGCCTTAAGTATCTGTTTGACCAAAAGGAGCTGAATAATAGGCAAAGAAGATGGGTTGAATTTCTGAAGGATTACGACTTCGAGTTGAAGTATTATCTCGGGAAGGCCAATGTTGTAGCTGATGCGTTGAGTAGGAAATCTATTCACACGTCAGAATTAATGATGCATGAGATGAAGCTGCTAGAGTCTTTCAGAGACTTAAATCTGAATGTGAAGCAAAGGAAGAACCGGTTAGTGTTGAGTCATATCCAGATTTCTAGTTTATTGAGAAATCTGATTCGCTCAGCTCAAGAAATTGATGTAGAGTTGCAAGCTCAAAGAAGGTTACCAAACTTTACCGAAGATAGTGATGGGATTATTTGCTTCAACGGTAGGATTTGTGTGCCAAAGGATGATGACATCAAAAGGAAAGTGCTAGAGGAAGCACATCGGAGTCAATATTCCATACATCTTGGGTCTACCAAGATGTATCGAGATTTGAAACAGATGTACTGGTGACCGGGGATGAAGATAGAGATTGCAGAATTTGTGTCTCGATGCCTAACTTATCAAAGGGTTAAGGCAGAGCACCAGAAGTCTGCTGGTCAGTTACAGTCGTTGAATGTGCCAGTATGGAAATGGGAAGATATTTCTATGGACTTTGTCATGGGATTACCAAGGTCCCAAGCCGGTAACGATTCCATCTGGGTAGTTGTGGATCGTCTAACCAAATCAGCTCCTTTTATTCCTGTTCGTTCGAACAGTAAGGTTTCCAAGTTAGCAGAGGAATATCTGAAGAGTATAGTAAGGGTTGCATGGAGTTCCTACAAGTATTGTGTTGGATCGTGATCCAAAATTCACTTCTCGATTTTGGAAAGATTTAAACCAAGCTTTGGGGACAAAAGTGTTTGTTAGTACCTCTTATCATCCGCAGATAGATGGTCAGACGGAGAGGACTATTCAGACTTTAGAAGATATGCTTCAGGCTTGTGTGCTTGATAACGGGAGAAAATGGGAGGATCATCTTCCATTGGTGGAGTTTGCATATAACAACAGCTATCATTCCAGTATCGGAATGGCTCCGTTTGAAGCCTTGTATGGGAGGAAGTGCAGAACGCCATTGTGTTGGTGGGATGTCGGTGAAGATCGGTTGTTAGGGCCCAATTTGGTTCTTGATACAACCGAAAAGATCCGGTAAATCAGAGAAAGAATGAAGGCTGCCCAGTGTAGGCAGAAGAGTTATGCGGACAAGAGAAGAAGACCACTAGAGTTTGAGTCTGGTGATCATGTGTTTTTGAGAGTCTCTCCAGCAATTGGTACCGGTAGAGCATTGCGGGCAAAGAAACTCAGTCCTCGGTATATTGGACCTTTCCAAATTATCGAGCGTATTGGGCTAGTAGCATACTGTATTGCTTTACCTCCAGCATTGTCCAACCTACATGATGTATTCCATGTATCTCAGCTAAGGAAATACATTTCTGATCCGAGTCAACCGTTGAGTTTCGAGACGATTGACCTTAGGCCGGATTTGTCTTTTCAACCTCATCCTAATTACATCAGGGAACGTGGCGATAAGACGCTTCGAACAAAGACAATTCCCATTGTCAAAGTAGTTTGGGATGGATTTCCGATCGAGGAAGCTACATGGGAATTGGAGGACGACATGCGGGCTAGATATCCGTATCTATTTCCATGAGGTATGTTTTGTTCAATTTTGAGGACAAAATTTTTAAAAGTTGGGGTAATTGTAACATCCCTGAATTTCGATTAATTTCGTTTTATGAAATTAACTAGCGAATTATTATTCGATAAAATAATAAATCGAGTCACGGACATGTTAAGAGGGTGAAAACAACATTTAGTTGCTAATTGTATGAATTGGTGTGATTATTTTGGGGTAGAAATAGAATTATGTGAGGATTAGGGAGCCAAGGGCATTTTGGTCTTTTCCAACCATTTAAACCCTCAGCCCAATAAAACATTATAACCCTCACTTCATTCTCATCATTCAGTTGGAGCCAAAAAGAAAGAAAAGAAAAGAAGTGGAGGAGAGAAGGGAGAGAGTGAGGCAAAAGGGAAAGAGGAGAAAGGAATCATCACCACCATCAAGTTCTTTGCATGTAAGTTCTTTCTTCCCCATCTCACTCCATCTTTCAAGCTCTTTTCAATGAACCCAATTTCAACCTCTCATTCCCCTCCTACCACGCTTTGCCATGGATGGAGCTTGAAGCTCAATGTTGACCCAATCTCATCTTCTTTTCTTGCATGTTGTTTTAGGAACTTAAGGGTAGATCCTAGCCTAATTTCAGAAGGTACATTGTGGATTGAAGTAGTTTGGAAGAAGGTTCAATAGCTAGGAACCTTAGAATTCGAAGTTGGAAAGAGTTTCACAAGTGTGGGAGCGTAGGAAGCCGTTACGGGGATTGTTCGAGTGTTACCTTATCGGTACCGTCGCGTGAAGTTTCGATTGTTTGAGAATCCGTCACTTCGGGTGAGTTCCACTCACGCTTAGGATTGTTTTTGTGTTTCCGAAATGAACGCTATGTGACTGAGTTTGTGAATGTTCTGTTGTTCGAATGATTTTGAGTCAGAAACCGTATTTTTTTAGAAACTAGTATTTTGAACTATGGAACGAATCGATTGTTGATGCATTGTGATTTAATGATGTTGTTTGGACTGAAATATTGTCTGGTATTGTCTGTGTTTAGGTTTGATTTTGATCGGAATACGGATTGGACTCGAACGGAATTGCGAAAACGAGAAAAGCGGAACGAATTGGTGTGCTGATAGAAGCGCCCGGGTCGTGCGCCTATGGCACACGGACCGTGCACCAGCTTCGAGAATGGTTTTAAAAAGGATGTTCAGTGCGCACGGGTCGTGCGCCTAGTGCACACGGGCCGTGCGTGAGCTTCTGTTACCGCACATGGAATTCTCGTTTCGTCGCTCCTTTCGATCCCAAACCTCTTCTAATCTTCTTCCCAACCATCCCTCATGTCATGGAACCAATAATGCTCTGTTTTGGAACATGATTGCAAGGTTTAAAATGAATCGTTTTTGGAAGTCAAAATTGTTTCAAGAACCGTAAAGTAGTACACGCAAGCGAACATGTATTATGTTTACTATCATGGAACTAAATGTTCAAGCGATTGTTTATTCATGGAACTAAATATTCAAGCGATTGTTTATTCATAGAACTAAATGTTCAATCAAGGTTAGGATATATAAATTATATCAAAGCGCGGGTGACGACCCAGTTGATTAGTATACTAGGGGAGGGGAAGTCATGAGCCCCAGAACCTAGGCTTCACGAGGTTTGAAGCTAGTGTAAGCTAGTGGAGAGGTTCGACGGTAAAGGGAGAGCTTTTACCGGAGATGTACTATGGCATGTAGAGAAAAGCTTTATGCACGTAGTATCCTTGTGAGCTATGATTATTTGATGATAATAAATGGACCGAGAGTCATTGTGAGGGGTTACGGTAGAACTCACTGAGATAATGTTTATCTCACCCTTTATATGTTGTTGTTTTACAGATACTCAGGGAAAGACAAGGCAAGGAAGCATGGTTGATGAGACCTTAAGGAGAGCATGAAGTTTTAAACTTATGTTCATGATGTTTTTCCCTAGTGGTTGTACTTCTATTTGATGACTTGTACTAGCTACTAGTTAATGATCGTTTCTGCTATTTTCTGGTTGTTGGATATTGAACAATAGGAGTTGTTAGTAAGAACTAAGAAGAACATAGTACTTGATTATAATTTGGATGTCTTGAGCTATGTATGACTCTTGATTTTGGGTTAAGTTAAGAATTTTTAGTTTTGTTCAGTATCTGAAATAGGAAATTTTACTCTGATGTATACCATTTCGTGCATCTTAGCATTTTTACTTGTTAGAAATATTAGGATGTTATAGTTTCTAAAGTTATATTTGCTAAGTCTCATCAGCTAGTGGATAGTTGATTGACTAGCAGATCATGAATAGGTCTGTTCATGGTTCATTTCACAAGGAGAACTGCACCAAACTGAACCGAACTGTTTAAACAGTTCAACCGAACCGAACTGAACTGTGTCAGCAGTTCGCCGAACTGAACTGAACTATTAACCAAAGTTTTTATTACAGTTTTTTTTGGCTGAGCTGAAAAATTAAGTAATTCTCAAACAATCACTGAACTGTTTTAGACTCAACTTTTCATCAAATTTTTATGAAGAAAAAATCTAAAAATTCAGATCTTTCTTCTTGTTAAACGCTTTTGTTTTCAAGAAAATAAGCTTTTTTAAGCCTATATCAAACTTCACTGGAGCTCAATTTACACAAGGCAACATTTCAATTACTGCTCGTAAGACAAATCTTATCATCAATTCAAGGCTCTCTTATCTCATAAACAATCATTACATTATCAAATGATAAATACCAACCAGAAGTGCTGGAATTGCAAGAAAAAAAAGCCACGTTGGATGGTGAATGGAATGCTGTCTGCATTCAATTTGCATTTGGGGAAAAAAGGTACCAAAGCATGCGAAGACTTGGAAATCAGTGAGGTGGCGGTGGGTGAGGTTCCATTGAGAGAGGTGAAGCGGTGGAGATGTTATGTGATGGTTGGCGAAGACATTCTTCCATCTGATCTAGTTTTCGACTTTTCGCAGTTGCACTACTGGTTCGCCTCAAGTGCTTGGGGTTAAAGTCTGCAGTTTTCAGTTCGTTGGTTCACTAACAGAACTGGTCTTAACGGTTCAGCTAGTGAACTGCGTTTAAAATTATTAGTTCAGTTCAAAACTGTTAACAAAAGTTCGGTTCATTCCAGTTCAGTTCGGTTCGGTTTAACAGTTCAGTTCAGTTTTTTGGTTCTCTTCAACAGCAAGTAGTGGCGTGTATCATTTTTTAATAGTGTTTAGCGTTTTTTAAATGTTATTTCAAATAGTGTTTGAGTTTATAGTTTATAACTTACGACAACTTATAGCATATCATTTTTTTTGTTATCTTACTATCATCATTTTTATTAATTTCCTTTTATATCCTCGATCAAATAAAATACTTTTTTTAAAAAAACCTAATCTCTCAGACTTGTTTGCTGATACTTTGTCTTTCATGTGTCAACTTCACTTCATTTATTTCTTTGGGTTAAATATGTTTTTGGTCCTTATAAAATTTGAGAATTTTGTTTTTAGTCCCTATAAAAAATTCACTCACTTTTAGTCCTCATAGTTTCCTCTATCCATGTTTTTAATCACTCGTGACTTTTAATAACACTTAGAAGTGTTATTAAAATGCCCAAAAAATGCTATTAAATGTCTTGAAGAACTAAAAGTGAGTGAAATTTTTCATAAGGAGTAAAAACAAAATTTTCAAACTCTATAGGGACCAAAAACATATTTAACCCTATTTTTTTAATATATATTCTAATGCAAGTTTTTGCAATGTGAAGATTTGTTTCATTTATTTCCTTCGAACCAAAACATGTTTAACCATATTTAACCCTTTCTTCCATTCTTTTGTAGCTTTATAATGTAAATCTTATTGACCATTTATATGTCCATTCCCTATAGTATTTGGCGGGCTAGAAATCAAAGTGTTTTTAAAGAAAATCAAATACATGTGCCTGACGCTATTTCCTAAGCCCTCGTAGCGCTCAGTTCCTTTTAATCTCTCTGTTTCTGCTTCGTCTCATCCCCTTCCTCTCCAACCGGTGGTGCAGGAGAAATGGACCCCTCCGGACTTTTACTTCTTCAAGCTTAACGTCGATGATGCTCAAGCCACTGATGGGTTATGGAGCTTCGGTGCAGGGGACGCCTCTGGCTCCGTCATTGCTGCGGCGTGTTGGACTGTGATCATTAGCGCTCAGCAAGTTGGGTCCCATTGGTCTTATTTGAGCCTTAACTTGTGGTCAAGGATTGTATGTCTTTGGGAACCCATTTTGTGAGATTTTCCTTTCCCATATACCCAGAAGTTGTATCAATGCAACCCATTCACTAGCTAAATGGGCTTCTCATAATCCAGATTGGGTGTGGTTAGAAGTCTCCCCTCCTATGATTCAACATCTTATTGTATCTGAATATCGTAACTCTTCTGTTGTTTCATTCCGAGGCCTGAGGTCTTTTTTTAAAAAAATGACTTTAGATAAGATTAATTTAAACATCGTAAAAATAAGCTAAGACACGAAAAAAAATTCTAGAAGTGTCAAAAAAATATTAATTGCTTTTAGTCAACTATTCAGTATTTATACACTACTAAAAAATAGAAATATCATGGAAACTAAGTTAGAGACAAAAAAACAAATTTAATATTCAATTTCGCCAATCGTATTTTTTCCGTCTCAATTTGGTTTCAATACTTCGATGTTCTTTTAGTCGTCTCCCATTTATCCTTTTTTTATAAGCTACTCCCACTTATCCTTAATATGAACAATGGAAATTGTCTCTTCTTGAGTACAATTTAGGGTTAAATGTGTCTGCAGTCTCTACAAAATTTCACAATTTAGTTTTTAGTCGTTATAAAATTGGTCATCGACTTTTAGTCCCTACAATATTTTTCGTCGGCAGTTTTAATCCCTAAAATGTTAACTCATATGTATCATTCAAATTTTTGAGTGAAGCTTTGTCGATACACACTATGTGTTATGATAGAAGTCTATAGAAAAAATAAGCTCAAAATTTGATTACTCTGACCATATTTCTCATTGTTAAAAAATTCCAAGTTTTTGTCCAACAATGCAAGAGATGTTTATAATATTTTTAACATGTATGTAAAGCATTATTAAAAAATTTAAAGGTATACATGAGTTGACATTTTATAGGGACTAAATCTGTTGAGAAAAAATATTGTAGGGCCTAAAAATTGACAAAAATTTTTTAGAGACTAAAAAAAATTGAAATTTCATAGAGATTAAATATATATTTAATCCTAGAATTTAAAACAAATTGCTGGATATCTCGAAATTTTATCTCAACTACATTGCGAACGTTTGTGATTGGTTGGTCAATCATAAAAAAAATTGACCAAAGGTCAATCATAAATTTGACCATCCATATCATAATTTTTTGGCCAAAGGTCAATCATAAATTTGATCATCTGATTAGTCAAATCCGCTATCCGCTAGCGAATGAAACTTACCAAACATAACCTAAATGTCTAACTTGTAGTCACTGTATGTCTCGACTCTCATACATAATATGAACACGGTTTACCTTTTAATGACACACATTGCTTAGGATTCTCAAATGAACACACATTGCTTAGGATTCTCAAATTACATTTTAAAAAAACAAACAAACAAACAAAAACGGTTTACCTTATCACAAAAATATTAAAAACGGTTCACCTTCAAAGAAATCTCTTATGGGGGATTAAGGAGGATTTGAGGGGCATGTATTGGGTGGTTTGGGAGAAGATTTGTAGATCTAAGGAGGAGTAAGGGTTAGGTGTGAAGGATATTGAAATGTTTAATATTGCTCTCTTGGCCAAATGGAAGTGGGGGTTGATGTTGGATGAGGGTGCGCCTTGGAGGGGTATTCTTTCGTATAGATATGGTGATTTGGGGTCTATTTTTATCAATGTTCAACATTCGTGCATAGAAGGGAAGATTCTTTGTGGTGGCGCGATCTTAGGTGTGTGGGGAGGAGAGGTTCTCGGTGGGTTGGTTCGAATCAAATATAAGACGGAGGTTGGGGGATGGCAGCAGAGTGGATTTTTGACATCATCATTGGCTTGGGCAACGTCCATTGAAGATTGAGTTTGGCAACATTTTCAATAATTGTAATAATCAAAATGTGAGGCTGGCGGATCTAGGAGGCCAAAAATGACAAAAAGATACTCTAAGACACAACTAAAGAATTTATAGAACTATACGAAAAGCTAACAAGACAAACAGACGCGAAAAACAAATAGAGCTTGAACAAGAGACTCAACGAAGAAAATTGTATGTGAGCAATGGGACTAAATATGTATTTGTAACAAGTGTCTGTATGTAGCAAATGTGTGTATTGTAACAAATGTGTGTATGTAACAACAATTGTGGAAAGTATGGTACTAAAAGCTTACAATCCACGTAATGAATGTGATAATTATTTGCAAATTGAATGAAGAAACTATATCTCAAATCTGGATATTTGCACTTTCTTTATAATATTTGCCTTTTGTTTTATATAAGCACTTTTTTTTTCAGAATCACTTTTTCTATAAGCTGTTTTTTTGGCTTTTCTATACAGAATTGGATTCCTCTTTATTTTCTATACTATTTTGGCTTTTGAAAATCCAGATTTGAGTAAGTATCGAACAAATAACAGAAAAATCAAATTTGCAATTACAATTAAAAATCTAAATGCAACTCACAAGAACAGATACACACAAGTCAGAAATTGCAGCGTTCACCACTGAATCAAACGCAAAATCAGCACTGCACATATAACACAGAACTGAAAGAACGACGTGAAAGATCCGCACAATTACAACTGCTAATGCGAAATCAGAATTCGCACGGATGTCGACACGAACGAAAAGAAAATACGGAGCGCACAAAATTGGTGTACGCGAACTGCACGTAATCAAAAGAAAGAGAATGAAATGAACTTTGTCAAAAAAAAAGAATGAAATGAACGCTTAATTGAAAGAAACGCAGAGCCAGATCTTATGCAAACACTGAAACGAAAGGTATCGGAACGCTAAATATACGCAGAACCAGTTCTTATGCAAAAACACAAAACGCGTTCACAATACAGCGCAAATTGAAATTAGCGCAAACTGAAATCAAGAGTATCAAGAACGCCAAATCAAATACAAAGACGCAATTGAGACGCAATCGGAATAGTACAACTGAAATGAAATCAGAACTACACATATCACACGAAATCATAAACACAAACAGTAACGCACAAACAAAAAAATGAATGACGCACAAACGCTGCACATAAGCAAAAACGCAGCAGTTGAAAGAACGCAGAACAAGAGCAACGTGAACAGTAGCGCAAACAGAAATGAAGGAAAAAAAAAGAGAGAGAAACAGGGACGCTAACTGAAACAGAAAAAACACGTCAACAGAAACGGAGAAATTTTTTTGACACAAAAACACTAATCATATAAGCTAAATCTGATACCAATTGAGATAATCTTGAATATTAGGATTTTTTTATGATTAGGTTTTCAATTTTTTGATTCAATCAATAAAATTAAGAACAATGAAGGAATTAAAACTGAAAAGGAAAGAAGATGGAGATGGAGTGAAGATCGCCACATCTAAGGATAGATGATAAGATCGGTGCGTGATCGCCACAAAGAAGCCACATCTAAAAAGGAAAATTCACAAAAGTACAATTATTACATTTTAATGGAACAAATGAAAATAGCAACTAATATTTTTCTATAATCAAAGACTTGAAAATGCCCTTGCTTTTCTTCTTATTCTCGAATCTTGGTCCTCATCAAATACCCTTACTTTTATTTGTATTTCCAACTTTTCCATTTCTCTCTCCTCATAATAATATACGGGTACTTTAGTCCTTCCATACTTTTTAAACATAAAAAATAACATCTTCAATCATTTTCTTAAGAACCGCGCATAACCTTAAATGACAATTAATTTGAGACGAAGGGAGTAGTAAATATATTATAATAATATTTTTAAAATATAATTATTTTAATAAGCGAGTCTTTCACTCTTCTACTCGAAAGAGGGGATCCCAATACATATTTGTTTTTTTCCATACTTGTTAGTGTAGGTTCTTTTATCCATAATAATGGGTTAGGGGATGGTAAAAACTCTGGTTGGAAATTGTATTTTTTTTATGTTGGTTGTCCGTACATATTTCATTCCAAAAATGGTTGGTCCGAGTGGTAACTGGACTCGGATCCCACCCCAAGGTCTCGGGTTAGAATTTTGGGTGTAGCAAAAAGTCGGTTGGAAGGGGGGAGAACCACACGGGTACTCGTGGCCAGTCAGTTTCCCCGGAGTAGATTAGTCATCGACAAAACCGGTGAAAACTACGCACCAATGACACGATAACCAAAAAAATAGTACTTGGTACATTTTGTACTCGGTGGTGGATCCACGACCCTTGGTCAGGTGGTGCAAACAAAATTCTTTATAAAAATGTTGGTTATTGTTTAAATTTTTTTTTTCAAAAATCCTTACTTAATTTACTAAAATTAAGGAATAAAGTTAATTAAATAACTCCATATTTATTTAAGAGTAAATCTCCAAATTAGTCTCTAACTTTACCCGCCATTAATTATTTAAGTCCTAAAGTAGAAGAAAATAAGTAGTCCGTAAAAATATGTGATATCGGTAAAATTACTTCCTAAAGTTTTATAACTAGTCTTTAACTTTGAGTATTTTGTTATATATATTTATCTTTATGGTATTATATTTTTTATAATTTATTTTTGATAGTGAAAGAGAAAATATTGTATATATTTAAGTATTTTTTTGATCCATTTCTTTAGTTGTATATGATTTTTTTGTGTGAAATCTTCTTGTGTATGTACTTTTTGAATTTTCTAGGGTATATTCAAGTATAATTTTTTTAGTTAAGCTTACAATTTTCAGGATACAAAATATTTTTTGTTTTTGTAAAAGAAGATAAAAAAATATTTTAAAGACAAGTGTAAAATTAACTAGGACATACACCCGTGCTATGCACGGGGTGGTAACAATGACGCGACTAAGTTAATTCACCAAAAAATAGCTGTGTACTATTGGTGTTACAACATAGAATAAGAAAGGAGGAAGAAGAATTGGCACAAAATGATATTTTGAGTATTTGAACGGTTTAATTTTTTTCGAACACTGAAGTGTCTTAAAACACGCTGATTAGCATCACACTTTATGTATTTTGTAACGAAATTATATTTTTTCCCACTAAACTGGTTAGAGGTACAAATTTTGCATATTTGAATAGTTGGATTTTTTGGGAACACTAAAGCAAAAGAAAACACACTATTGTGAATACTGAAGCATCCCAAAACATACTACTTAGCATTGTACTTTACTCATTTCGTTATGATTTTTTTCACCAAACAGGTTACTGATTTGTCACGAAATTTTGAAGCATCCCAAAACATACTACTTAGCATTGTACTTTACTCATTTTGTTATGATTTTTTTTCACCAAACAGGTTACTGAAGAACAAACTTTACATAATTTATCACGAAATTTATTTTCATTTTTCACCTATTCAATTATCAAGGAACAAACCTAATATATTTATAGTAAAATTTTTTTTTTTAAATTTTTATGTATTCCAAAAAAAAATAAAAAAAAAGAAGAAGAGGGGGGTATGGGGGAGGGGGGAGGGGGGATTTGACGCTCAAATGGTGTAAATAAGTTTTTTTTTTGGCAAAAGTAGATTTTGCATTGTTCGATTTATAAAAAGCTATTTTTTTTTGACAATTATAAAAAGCTAATTTAACATGCATTTCACGGGTCAAAATTCGAGTTATAATAATTGTACGACATAGAAGTGGCAGACAGAGGTGATTTTTCCTTTCAATCTCATGAACATTTTGGATGACCTGTTTGTTGTCCTTGTTGCTCTAAATCTAATCAAAGCGATAAACAAAGGAATATTTCTCCATTAGCTTTTCTTTTTTGAGGAATTTGTCCATTAGATAATCAGCTAAATATATTGTAAAAAATGTATAATCAAAATAAATTATAAATCTATATAACAGAATACTTAAACTGTTAAAACTCAATATTACTATCCATTTATAATTATTAAAGTCGTATATATATATATATATATATATATAGTACACATGTCTAAATAATTACTACCTCCGTCCCATATTATATGACTTTCTAACAAAAAAAATTGTCCCATAATACATGACTCTTTATAATCTCAATAAAACATTAATGTTTCTTTTCCTACCATACCATTCATTATTTAATTATATCTCTTTCATAACTCTACTAATTTATCTTTTCAATATCAAGGTTAATTTGGTAAACTAACTCATAATTTCTCTATCACATACAAAATTAACTACTTTTCTTAATATGTGAAATGACCTAAAACAATATATAATATGGAAGGAGTACATTCTTTTGATAAATTTGATAATGGGTCGAGATTCTCTCAATTTTTCAAAAGAAATGGAGGGTTCCATTACCCAAGTTTTAAGTGTATAAATACACATGTTCATTAAGTAGAAGATATATTTTGGAGATATATATTTTATACTCTTAAAACTTAGGTACTTAATGGATATCCATTTCTTTAGAGAAATAGAGAGGATCTCCACTTTTAATAATACTCTGTTACTCGATAAACCTCTATGCTATTACACACCTTCGTTAAGTAAATGCTCTCTCTGTCTCATGTTTAGTATTATTTTTGCCATTTTTCTCTATCTCAACATATTTATCACTTTAAAATACCAATACAATTTATTAATTTATTCCAATAATACCCTCATTAATAATATAATACATAGCTCCTACCAATATTTAGCCACATTAATTTTAGATTTTTGGTACTTCTAAGTATTCCATTACTCTTTCCCCGCCTATTCCACTTCTCAATGTATCAACAAGTGGAACTTTGCGTTAACCGATCATAAGAGTGGGAGTACTAATGAGTTGATAGTATAAGGCTATGTTAGTCCTAGCATATTTTTTAATCATAAATATTAGCATAACTATTAATTTTCTTAAAACCTACACATAATCTTAGGAAAAAAATTACTTAAGTTCAAATGTTGTATATAGTTTTGCAAAATCAGTTTAAAATAAGTTCCTCAAGAAGCACTTACAACAACAAAAAAATTGACTTTTTTACAAAACTATAACGTTTTTAAACAATTTCTTCCATAAGTTCAAATTAGTTTCTAAATCTCAGTTTTCTTAGGAGTAATTTCATTTACCTTCTTCATAAGCATATATATATATATATATATAATTAAGCTTATAAAGGTTAATTGTAAGCAAAGCACCATTAACTTTAGTAAAATTAAAAGCTAATCCAAACTAAGCCTATTCAAATGATGCTTGATCCTAAGATAAATGGCCCCTAATTGCAGTACAAAGAATAGAGATTACAATGTTGAGTCAGTTGCTTTGCTTAACCTACAACTTGTGAACTCAAATCATTTATAAAATTCAACATGACCTGCAAGTTCTCTGCATAATAGCTTTGATTCACTGGCTAACTTTATACTTCTACTAATTGCTGCTCCAGTCATTTTATGTGTAGATGCAGGTTTATAAGACTTCACCTGTTCTTCACACCCCAACAACAGAGCCTCCCTAGCAGGAATCACATTTTCCCACCAAAACTCTCTCAAAATCCCATATATTAAGTTCCAATACCCACGTTCCCGAATCACGCGAAATATAGTACTTCCATTTGGCGTCCAGCAATACAAATCAACCCATTCACAATCCATTATCTCCATTTGTCCTTGAACTTGAGGCATATAATAGAAAGGCAATGATGACCATGGTAAACCTGTTTCAGGCTTACCCTTATTATAAGGACACTTAACTTCCAATATTCCAGTCTCACCTGGTAAGCTTCGAAGAACACCATCAGGAGAAGCACCGAGCCAATCAAAAGACTCTTTTGAATGAACTACAAATCCCATCGAGCTAACTTCACGGCCCGTGATTTTTTTATACTTTTCTATAGCTACTGTCTCATTGAGCATTCCCCATTCCATAGCATTTTTAGAAGATTCAATGATTTGTGCTTCTGATGCAAATACTTTCTCTTGCCACAACTCAAGGCGACGACTCCCTTTCCAAAAGCCTAATGCTGTACTGAATGTGCTTGTGGTTAGTTTGTCCTTGCGAAGGGCGAACCACTCGTCTGAGCGTTGTGGAACATCAGCCGGTGAAACCTTGGAAGCAAATACTGTAAATGAGGGAGACTGAACTATGATAGGGTCAATTAAAGAAGTTGATGGTAAGGTACTTATGGATAGATTTCTTAAATTTCCTTTTCCATACTTTCTCTTTAGTGATGGTGATACAAATGCTTTCTGGAGAATGCCATAATGTCTAAACATGCTGGAATTGCTCGTTGCTGAGATCGTCATCTCCATTCACTCCAAATTTTATCAGGAGGAAAGGAAGTACCTATCAGAAATTAGGTGATAATAGCCAATGAGTTAGTCAAGTACGCATATAATTGAAAGAGGAACTTGGAGAAATAACATAGCAGTGCATAAAAAAGGAGAACATTTAGTACCAGGAAGCACAATCTGGTGTTGTCATACAAATACAATATAACCAAAAAAAAGGCCAGTTTTTGCCACACAAAGTATGCATTTAGTTACTTCTGCTCATCTAAATGCATTGCGTTTTGCTAACCACTACACAATCATAAAATAAAAAGGAAGAAAAATGCAGCAAAGAACATGTTTGCAAAGTTTCTCTGATTCATTAAAGTCTAAAGAAGTATCTTTCATTTCTTATTGATGATTTTATGATGAGAATATTGCTGTGGGACCCAAAAGATTTGGTAAATGGTACGCACGTAAGAAGAAAGGGAAGGGAGGGTACAATCGTAACTGATTCTGCCTAGCTGAGGAATGAGAATAGTCTTCTTAATAATTAAGTACTAGTGGGGAATAAGATTGGTCTTTATTAATTAAGTAGTAGTGGGGGGGAATTGAATGTTCAGAGTTATGGAATAGCAAGAGGTCAAGTTAAAGAATAAATAGAGCTGGATAGTAGTAGAGAAGCAGGCTGGTTTTGGCTAACGCTTGGGAGTGGAACTCAGCATTGTTGCTGAGAGGAATTTCTATACTGTTTATCATTCTTCTTTGTAATTCTCCTTCATCAATTCTGGGAGATCCCCAGAATTGAGTAAATAATACAAAGAGTTCATTTCATTTCTACTTCTCTGTGTCTATTACTATCAAGTGGTATCAAAGCACTAGAACAAAGTGCATGGTATTCACGCGAGCAGCAATGGAAAAACGAATGGAAGGATTGGAACAGCAGATGGCGAACTTGACGAAGCTGATGATCGCGAACAGCAAGGAATGACACCGCCACCACCGCAGGAGACATTCTCGCAAGAAACGTCAAACCCGACCCGACCCGACTTACGACGAGGAAGAAGAAATCGTGGATTCCGACGAAACGGGTGACTCTAGCTACTTCACGCGAAGCAACAGCAGCGATTCCACGCAAGATTTTGGGGGACGTAAACTGAAGATCCCCTATCTTCAGAGGAGACGACGCGTATGGATGGATTGTGCGCGCTGAACGATACTTCAAGCTCAATATGGTGGACGAAACTGAAAAACTCGACGCGGTAGTGATAGCACTGGAAGATAAGGCTCTCAACTGGTATCAATGGTGGGAAGAACAGAATGTGGAGTTGACGTGGGAGAACTTCAAAGCCGCAGTCATTCGAAGGTTCCAACCGGGTTTAGTACAGAACCCGTTTGGCCCACTGCTGAGCATCAAGCAAACTGGTTCTGTCATGCACTATAGAGAGAAATTCGAAAGGGAATCAGCTCCGCTAAAGAAGGAAGAGAGAGTTATGCTGAAGGGAATTTTCATTAATGGCTTGAAAGAAGAAATTCAAGCAGAGCTGAAGTTACACGCAGGTGGGACTCTGGATGAATTAATGGACAGAGCCCTGTTACTGGAGGAGAAGAACACTGCGTTGAGGAAGGGAGGATTGATGGGTGCTGAGAAGAAAGGTGGCCATGGGAGTGAAAAGCACCAGAGCAAACACTCCAAGGGATTCACTAGATGGGAGAAAGGAGGGAATAAGGAGGGGACCAGTCATAAGAGTGGAGAAAGGGGACAATGCTGACAAGAAAGTGAATGGAGGAAGTAAACTATCCCAAAGTGAATTGAGGGAGAGGAGCAGGAAAGGCCTATGTTTCAAATGTGGTGAAAATTGGGGAAGGGATCATGTTTGTAAGATGAAGCACTATAAATTTGTATTGATAGAAGGGTCTGAAGATGAGGAAGGGGAGGAGAGTAGTGGAGAGGAAGAGGAGGCAGAAACTCTGGCTGTCAAAACTTCTACAGATTTCATTGAAGAGCAAGGAAGGCTTGACTTCCAATAGGTCTTTCAAGATTGTGGGGAATGATTGGGGAAACAGAAGTATTAGTGTTAATGGACTGTGGGGCCTCTAGCAATTTCATTTCAAAAAAATTGGTGGAGTATTTGAAACTCAAGGTGAGTGATACACCTGAGTTTGAAGTTGAGGTAGGGAATGGAGAAAGAGTAAGGAACAGAGGAATATGTAAGGGTGTGAAGGTGGTGATACAAGGGGTTGTAATTGAGCAACACTTTTTTCTCATGGAGTTAGGGGGGACTGATTTGGTGTTAGGGATGGATTGGTTGGAAAGTATAGGGGATGTGAGGGCCAACTTCAAGGATATGATGCTGACTTGGGGAAAAGGTAAGGAGAAGAAGATGATTAGGGGTGATCCATCCTTATGCAAGGCTCAAGCTTCTTGGAAAACCTTGTTAAAGGCTCTCCACAATGAAGGAGAAGGATTCATGCTATCATACAAGTCCCTAGACAGGCCAGACATGAAGGTCAGTGACTCTATTTCATCTATGTTGGATAGTGTTATAGCTGAATTTGCTGAGTTGTTTAAAGAACCATGTGAATTACCACCCAAAAGAAGTTGTGACCATGCCATAACTCTGAAAACAGGGGCAAATATTCCTAACATAAGGCCTTATAGATACCCCTATTATCAAAAGAATGAGATTGAAAAGTTTGTGAAGGAAATGATGGCAGCTAGCATAATTAGGCCTAGTAACAGTCCGTACAGCAGCCCTGTTATTTTAGTAAAGAAGAAGGATGGAGGGTGGAGGTTTTGTGTGGATTACAGAGCCCTGAATAAACTCACTGTGCCTGACAAATTTCCCATTCCGGTGATAGATGAATTGTTAGATGAGTTGGGAGGAGCTAAGGTATTTTCCAAACTGGATTTGAAGTCAGGGTACCACCAAATTCGTATGAAGGAGGAGGATGTCCCCAAGACAGCTTTTAGGACTCATGAAGGCCACTATGAGTTCCTAGTGATGCCTTTTGGCCTTACTAATGCCCCATCCACATTCCAAGCTCTCATGAATCAAGTTTTAAATCCTTATCTGAGGAAGTTTGCATTAGTATTTTTCGATGATATTCTAATATATAGCAAATGTATGAAGAGTCATCAAAAACATCTCAGAATTGTTCTACAAGCCTTGCTGGACAATGCTCTAGTTGTGAACAAGAAGAAATGCTCTTTTGGGAAGGAAAGCTTGGAATACTTAGGTCATATAATTTCTGGTCAAGGAGTGGCAGCAGATCCAGCCAAGATTAAAGCAATGTTTGAGTGGCCAATTCCTAAAGATGTGAAGGGATTAAGGGGTTTCTTGGGCCTCACTGGTTATTACAGAAAATTTGTGGAGGGTTATGGTAAGATAGCATGGCCATTAACTCAACAATTAAAGAAAGACAAGTTCCAATGGGATGTGAATGCACAAGCTGCCTTTGAGAAATTGAAATCAGCCATGACTACAGTCCCTGTACTTGCTGTCCCTGACTTTGAGAAGACATTCGTAGTAGAGACTGATGCTTCCGGAAAAGGGATAGGTGCTGTGCTGATGCAGGAGGGTCAACCAGTGGCTTTTATGAGCCAAACACTCTCAGAGAGATCATTAAATAAATCTGTATATGAGAAGGAATTAATGGCGGTAGTACTAGCTGTGCAAAAGTGGCGACATTATTTGTTGGGAAGACACTTTGTGATTCATACTGATCAAAAGAGCCTGAAGTTCTTGGCTAATCAGAGACTGATGGGAGAAGAACAGCACAAATGGATCTCCAAACTCTTTGGGTTTGATTTTGAGATAAAGTACAAACCTGGGATTGAAAATAAAGCTGCAGATGCCCTGTCAAGGAGACTACACTATTCTGCCCTGTCTACTGTGCAATTCTTTGAGTGGGAAGACATTGCAAATGAGGTGAACCAAGATGAAAAACTGAAGGTAATTATTCAAGACTTGGTAGCTAAAACTGTAGAGCACAAGGGATACCAGTTGAAGAATGGGAAGCTATACTACAAGGGCAGATTAGTATTGCCAAGGACATCCACCAAGATTGAATTAATCTTGAAAGAATTCCATGATTCTTGCATAGGGGGGCATTCTGGATACTTCAGGACCTTCAAAAGAATTGCTAATTTGTTCTTTTGGGAAGGCATGAGGAAGACTATCCAGGATTATGTCAGCAAATGTGAGATCTGTCAAAAGAACAAATATCAAGCTCTCAATCCTGCTGGGCTGCTACAGCCACTGCCAATTCCCAAGCAAATATGGACTGATGTGTCTATGGACTTCATTGGAGGCTTACCAAAAGCTGGAGGTAAGGATACCATATTTGTAGTGGTGGATCGCCTAACAAAGTATGCTCACTTTGTGGCACTTGCTCATCCGTATACAGCAAAAGAAGTGGCTGAAGTGTTCTTAAAAGAAGTGGTGAGACTCCACGGGTTCCCGGAATCAATTGTATCAGATAGGGACAGAATCTTTATCAGTTCTTTTTGGACTGAATTGTTTAAAATGGCTGGTACTAAGTTGAAATTCAGCTCAGCTTATCATCCCCAAACGGATGGACAAACGGAAGTGGTAAATAGGTGTCTAGAAACCTATTTAAGGTGCATGACAGGTTCTAAGCCAAGACAGTGGCACAAGTGGCTAACTTGGGCAGAGTTTTGGTACAATACCAACTATCATGCTGCTACTAAGATGACCCCCTTCAAAGCTTTGTATGGAAGGGACCCTCCACCAGTCTTTAGAGGAGATGTAGAGCTCACTAATATGGAAGAAGTTGCTGCCATGACACAGGATAGAAATGAGATACTTCACTTGTTGAAGGACCATTTAGTCCAAGCACAGAATCGCATGAGGCAGCAGGCAAATCAGCATAGGAGGGCAGTGAATTACAAGGTAGGGGACAAGGTTTACTTGAAGATTCAACCTTACAAGCTCAAGAAGTTAGCTAAGAGGGTGAATCAAAAACTCAGCCCTCGTTACTATGGTCCCTATGAGATATTGGAAAGAATTGGTGAAGTGGCTTATAAACTGAAGCTGCCTGATGATAGCAGAGTACACCCAGTATTTCATGTATCTCTATTGAAGCCCACAGTGACTGATGATGTTGTTGTCCAGCCTTTACCACCTTATGTAGCTGAAGATTTGGAGCTGCAGAGTATCCCTGAAGAGATGCTGGCAGTAAGAGGAAAGAACAGAGAAGAAGCAGAGGTTCTGATCAAGTGGAAAAACCTACCTACATGTGAGAATTCCTGGGAATTATTAACTGAGATGCAGGAACATTTCCCTGAGCTTCACCTTGAGGACAAGGTGAATTTTGAAGGGGATGGTATTGATGAGAATATTGCTGTGGGACCCAAAAGATTTGGTAAATGGTACGCACGTAAGAAGAAAGGGAAGGGAGGGTACAATCGTAACTGATTCTGCCTAGCTGAGGAATGAGAATAGTCTTCTTAATAATTAAGTACTAGTGGGGAATAAGATTGGTCTTTATTAATTAAGTAGTAGTGGGGGGGAATTGAATGTTCAGAGTTATGGAATAGCAAGAGGTCAAGTTAAAGAATAAATAGAGCTGGATAGTAGTAGAGAAGCAGGCTGGTTTTGGCTAAGGCTTGGGAGTGGAACTCAGCATTGTTGCTGAGAGGAATTTCTATACTGTTTATCATTCTTCTTTGTAATTCTCCTTCATCAATTCTGGGAGATCCCCAGAATTGAGTAAATAATACAAAGAGTTCATTTCATTTCTACTTCTCTGTGTCTATTACTATCATTTTACAATTCAGGTATAAAATGCATACTCTCCTAGACCATTCCATAATTCTATAGATATATCATCTAGTCCTTCTGTTCTTCATTCTCTTCAATGCTACTTTTACATTAGATTATCAAATTTAAATAGATATCTCTTCCTCTAGTGTTTATTTTAGCCTATCAAGGTAAAATAAAATCTTAGTGTCTTCCATTAAATAGCTTGTGAAAGCAACTCTTCAAAACTTTCTAGATACTTGTTCCATGACTAAGCTAGTGTATGCTTCCGCTTTGAAAAGTCAGTGGACGCATGTTGAACACAAAACGCGGTAGTTTCGCGCGCTACATTTCAACCGCGGATCCAAGCACAATGTAAAGTTTATTCTCTTCCAAAATGCATTCTAGTGGGTTCAAGTCTACTTTCTAACCAAAATGCTCTAGCACACACTTCATGCAAAATTTATGTTAGTTCATTCTAGTTTGCAGCATCTTTACACAGAAACTGCACCTAATTATAACCCTCCCCTTAATTTAACCTTAAACTTGACCTATATACCCATATGACAAAAAGGAAAATGCCTACTAAACAAAATATGCATCGAATTCTGCTCATAAAAAAGAAGAAATCCTTACTCCAATAACATGTTTGCTAAGTTTCACCCGATAATTAAAGTACAAGAAAAGTAGTTTTGCTAATTTACAATTTAACCTCAAACGTGCAAAGCAGAAACATGAAAAGCAAAAACAGTAAATTGAGAAGACGGAAAAATCATGAAACGGGTAGTAGTAGTAGTAGTAATAATAATAACCTATTTATCTGTTCATTAAAAAACACAACAGATAACCCAGCACAACATTTGTCGGTAACTGAAATCAAGTGACAAAAGAGAAAACCTGGAACAAATCGAAGCAGAGTACTAATAAGTTGAGTTCATTTCAGCGGCGGAAACGAGTAGCCAAACGATTTGAGTCCGCGTTGTCGTGACTGTGGACGTGAAAGCTACCACAGGTAGTAGCTTCGGTGTAGACGTGCGACAACCGTGAAAACAAACACTGGAAGGAAACATTTTTTTGGACAGAAGGAAAATAGAGGAGATGGGTCCAGATCCAATAATATATTTGGGCTGGGCCGTCGGTGATAATGACGAAATAATAGAGGGATTTTTTTGATACCCCATCATCTCTACATCTACCCCCACATAATATGAAAATCCCAAAATACCCCCCATAATTTTGACTCAATCGGATTTACCTTATAAAAAGATAAATCCGCTTTGAGAAAAATCAAAAGCGGATTTACCTAAATTCGATTACACTTAAAAAATCACATCGGATTTACCCTATACCAGGGTAAATCCGCTTTGTTAAAATGCAAAGCGGAGATACCCCCACTGATAGGTAAATCCGCTTTTGCAATTAACAAAGCGGATGTACCTATCAATGGGGGTAGATCCGCTTTGTTAAAATGCAAATCGGATTTACCTTCTTGATAGGTGAATCCGCTTTGCAATTAACAAAGCGGATTTACCTCAATGGGGGTAGATCTGCTTTGCAATGGGGGTAGATCCGCTTAGATCAACGGTGCAGATTGCACCGACAATATCAACGGTTGATAATCTTTGACGAATTCTATAAATACTTATTGCCAACCTCATTCTTGTCACTCCCAAATTTCACTCTCACTCACTCCCTAACTCATTCTCTGTTTCTTCTTCTCCACAAAAAAAATGCCCCTAACACAATACTCAGAGGATTCATCCCTCACTATCATTCATCATCAGGGCATCATCACCAACAAAGTTGATGGTGTCTGTTTCGAGGGGCGAGACACAATGCAGTGTAGGCTTAAACACAACATAACATTCGCTGCCCTAAAAGATAAACTACTGCGTAAGGTGCAAGTGGAGGGCGACGAGCAAGAGATAACTCGTGTGCACTGGTCTACAATGGATGTCAAGAACGACGATGACGTCCAAGCAATGATGTCCATTTGTGTCCTGTTTAAGTGGAAGAGTTATCTGCATTTGTACATGGAAACCACACGGACCGTCGCTGAGATCCTTCGTCGTTTCACTCCACCATCTCAGTAGTTTCTATCATGTTTTCGTTTTATATTTTATTGTTATTGTAGTTCGTTATGTTTTATCTTGTATCGCATTAAATCGAAATTATATCTTTTATATTTTAAATTAATTTTTTTGACACATTTAATTTGTTAGATATATATATATATATATATGGTTAAATAATTACAAAAATATATACAAGAAATATCAATCTAAATCGTCGGAATCATGAGCTAAGTCTACAATAATGGGCGCATCAGTGGGTGGGAGACGGGGCATGACCGGAGCGGTAGACTGCCAAAGGGCAAAACGGCCGGTATAAGGATCCAACCATGAAGTAGATTCCTCTGATCGATTATGAGACCATATCAAAGCAACTGAGGCAACGGACAGACAGGCGAGATTGAAATATATGCATCTAATGTATATCCCGGACGTTCAGAATAGATATGATTTTAGACTTAGAAGAAGAATAAGTACCTCTCAAAGGAAGATAAGTAAAATTCATATCCAAAGACAATTGAACTAGGGCCACATTATACTTAGTAGCTATAAAGTACCCCATCTCAGGCAAACTTAACCACTTATAGCTACTAAGTATACTTACATGTTTGGAAAGGACAGACTTGCAGTGCTTAGTAGTTGGCCTATAACGCTTTTCTAAGCACTGCAAGTCTGTCCTTTCCAAACATGTAAGTATACAGTTGCTCACTCTCATTTGTTTCCTTGATTAAATCTTGCCTAATTATAGGCCAACTATCCTCACCAAGATCGAGACCAACTGCTACTGCTCGGAACCCACAATTACCATCCCTTTCAACATCAATAGTTTTTTCTACATAAGTGTGCATGTGATGAGGAACGGATGGTAAATTGAATTTAGTCTCACCCTGCTGTGATAATTTTTTAGAAACTTTGTGAGATATCTTTGAAGACAGTTAACCAATAATATTTTAGGGGTTATTTATATTTTTAGACCCTATAAAATTTTACAATTTTATTTTTAGTTCCTGTAAATTTTATCGTCGACTTTTAGTCCTCGCAATATTTTTTTGTCAGTAGTTCTAGTTCCTATAAATTGTCAAGTCATGTATACTCTTCAAATTTTTCAATGATGTTGTGCGTATATGTTAAGAACATTATAATCACGTGCGACAAAAACCTGAATTTTTTTAACAATTAAATATGAGTTTTTAAAGCACCGAAATCTCAAGAAACAAAATAAAAGAAATATGGACTTAGAAATCGAATTATGAGTTATTTTTTTATAGACTTCTCTCATAATACGTGGAGTGTCTACAAAACTTCATTCAAAAATTTGAAAGATATATATAAGTTATCATTTTATAGGGATTAAAATTGCTGAAGAAAAATATTTTTGGACTAAACGTTGATGAAAAGTTTTATAAGAACTAAAAATAAAATTGTAAAATTTTATAGAGACTAAACATATTGAAACCATATTTTAATTATATATTTTAGTAAATACTTATTTTCAATAGTATATTACTATAGAAGAAAAAAACATTATCCTATTTTTCCCACGATTATTTTTTTGTGTAGTCAAACATAGTAGTATAAAGAAGTTGGTAGAGGCTAGATTTCCAAAAAAGGGTGTGCCAAAGATATGGAGAATTTTCTTATATAAATGCCACTCTGTCGACATTGTGACTCCATGATATGTGTCATTCTTCATAGGAGTCCACATCCGAATAGACGAGGTTTTTTCTTTAAATAAAAAACAGGAGCAATTTGAATGTGGCTTTTCTTCTTCGATTACAACTACTAACTTTGGATTCTACTTATTGATTATGCCTCGTCTACCCTCCACGTGAATGAATTTCCTTTGTGATACGTGAAATGTTGACGTATCGGTTTCCTTTTTCGATAAGAATCATTTCCTTATTCGGTTGCGCGCCATTTCTCATTTGATATAACCCTAAAAATTTCAAAAAATTTAATTCAAAATATAAGACTATCCTCAATATTGGAGGACTTATCTTTTGAGAATTAAAATGGATCCTACATTATACACCACTCTTTTTTTTTTTTAATATTACTCAATTCCTACAATCCAATATACCTCCTAAAAAATTCTTAAATGAATCCTACAAATAACTACACACTCATTATTTTATTAAGAGAGAGAGAGAGAGTGTGTGTTAATTGTATAAGCACTACTTTTTACTAATACTCAAATTTTTTTCTTCACAATGGTAGTACTAATTTAGCATGATGCTAAATAAGAAAAATGATGACAAACAGCGACCATTGGGGATGCTAAGTGTTCCTACCTAGAAAATTAGAATGGTAGTACTACTTTGTTGATGGAGTAATTTAATTATTTACCATTGATTGTGGAATATTGATTGCATAAATATGAAAATTTTGTGAATTGTGTGTTGATTGCTAAGTGAATTATTTGATTAAATTGGGGTTTAATCGAGGAAATAGAGGAAGTTAAGGGTATTTCAGGAATTTCCCATAGAACACACACACACACTCCCAGAAGGGACCAGCTGAAACCCACACTTGTCCACTCTCACTCACCCACTTTATTAACACTCATTTTCATTCATTCAGTTTTGGAAAAACAAAAAGAAACAAACATAGCAAGTGAGAAGAGAGAGAGAGAGAGAGAGAGAGAGAGAGAGAGAGAGAGAGAGAGAGAGAGAGAGAGAGAGAGAGAGAGAGAGAGAGAGAGAGAGAGAGAGAGAGAGAGAGAGAGAGAGAGAGAGAGAGAGAGAGAGAGAGAGAGAGAGAGAGAGAGAGAGAGAGAGAGTTGCGAGTGGAGAGAAAGAAGAGGAGGAAACCAAAAATCCTCATTCTCCCACCATTTTCGAAAAACATGGAAGCTTGGAGTTGAGTTCAAAATTTTGTTTTGGTTTGCATGCCACCTTAGGAGGTTCCCAAGTGCGATTTAGGAGCTACATTGTGGATTGAATCACTCAAATATGGGTTCGAAGTTGATGCCACTAGGAATGTTGGTGTTTTGAAATTTTCAAATTTTGGGGTTCATAGGAGCTATTTTGAGACAATCACTTCACCATCTAGCTTGTATTGTGATTTTCATCACAATCAAGGTGAGTTCCTCACTTATTTTGTGTTTTTATGAAAATGCATGTTGATTTGCTTGCATGGATTCTGAAGATAGTGACTTGCATGTGTTGTATTTATGTTTCTCAAACCGTTTTCGTGAAAATTTCGTGTTCGTGTCTCGTTTGGAAATCTATGTTATCATCAATGATTGAGGTGAAATGTTGATTTGGTTGTGTTTTTGATTGGAATTGTTACTGATATGATGAGGCATTGGACTGGGTTTAGTGTTAAGGACGAATTGGAACCGAAAAGGGCGAGGAAACTAGTCGAAAAGCACAGATTTCGTGGTGCTGAGAAACTGGCACGGTCTGTGCCAATAATTGGCACGGACCATGCCACCATCTGGTACCCCCCACTTATTCCTCTTCCTTTTGTGTTCCAATTCCTTCCCAATGCTAACCCTAACCCTAATGAAGTATTAATATATGAATGCGACTGAATTTTGACATGTTTTAAGGATCGAAAACATTTAATTACTTCGATTATAATTGTCAACAAACGAGGAAAGATATTGAGTTAAATAAAAGGCATAATATACGAGGGGGGTGACGATCCCAAGAGGTTAAATCACACTTGTTGGCAGGAAGTCATGAGCCCTTAAGCCAAAGTCTAGCATTACTCGGTATAGCTATTCGAGTTGGGTTCTCCGTTGAGATTGAGAAAGTGATCTCTCGGGTTGTGCTAAGAGGAAAAGAGGTAAAAATAGGTAAAAAGAGGATTAGAGAAAAGAGGTAAAAAGAGGTAAAAAAGAGGATAAGAGGTTAAGAGAAAGCGGCTGAATTTAGAAAACACCGAGAGGAAATGTAAGGGGTCCCGAAGGAACTCATTGAGATTTGTAATCTCACTGTTTATATTTGTGGTGTTTTCAGATGTACAGGACAAAGCGAAGCAAACCGAGGAGAAGTAGTTGCTGTTGTAGCTGCTTAGTTATCGATGGATCCTTTTGGATCGATTTTATTATGTTTGCTTAGCTTTACCGAAATGTATTTGGGTATTACCCTAAGATTGTAACCCTTGATTTTGTAATCAAAGCTATGATGTATTATAAACTTTACTTTGGGCTTTTGGACATCTATCTATGGTATCATGACTCAATTATCTTATTATCAGTTATGTTTATATAGTTTCGATATCGGTATCTTACCCTAAGGAACTCAAGGTGGTGGTAATTTCCGTCAATTTAAGTCGTGTCCAAATTCTCAAGTAGGTTTATAACTCCGATTTCATAGAAATGGTCAACATTCTAGACTTTATGACGTCTAAAGGTTAGAATGTTACATACTCCCATGTGGTTAATGTTCTTCAAAGTTTCGATAAGATATGTAGCTGCAAATACACTCTGATATTTAAGTAAGTGATGAATTTTTGAATATTCTTTTTGGACTCATTTACAAGCAAAAAAGTATTATTTTTTTGAGATTTAAATACAAGAAAATATCAACTAACTGAACTTTATTAAATGCTCTTATTATACAAATATGCTTATTTGATTATACTTTTTTTTACTACTAAGAGTCATGGACATCTCCAAGAAAATAAGGGTGTATTAGTAAAATTAGTTTATTTTTGTTTGGAATGAAGTTTAGTAAATTAATAAGCTAAAATGCACTTTTAGTCTTTTAAGTTATTTATTTGTTCTGTTTTGGTCCTTTAAGTCTCAAAATCATTACACTTAAGTCCACTACAAGAAATTCGCAGATTTTCGGCGGAAAAAATCCGCCGGTAAAGCCTAAAATCCGTTGGAAATGCTGCTTTCCCGGCAGGTTTTTTTCCGCCGAAAATCTGCCGGAAAATTGTTCGCAAGTAACGGTTACCTGCGGATTTTCCGCCGGTAATTTTCGGCGGATTTTTCAAATTTCCGGCGGATTTTTTCCTCCGGTAATGCACATTACCGGCGGATCGTCAAAAAAAAAAATCCGCCGGAAATGTACGGACGGAAAAAAATCCACCGGAAAGACTATTTTTTCCGCCGAAAATGCCAAAAATTCGTCGGAAATACGTGTTTTTCTTGTAGTGGTCCTTTCCGTCCATCTGACTTCACAATTGATGACGTGTCAGTTATGTATTGATGTTGCACCTACTGACGTGGAATATATATATATATATATATATATATATATATATATATATATATATATATATATATATATATATATAATAGGCTTAAATATATGATAAGCCCCTGCAAATATGGCCAAAATCCATTTAAGCCCCTGCAATTTTTTTTTTAAAAATGACCCTTGCAAATATTAAGCGTTTGCGGTTAAGCCCCTTGGTCAATTTTCTATCAAAAAAGGCATAAAAAAATACTGGCGTGACCACGTGTCTTCATCCCATTGGACCATTGTGCCACGTGTCACTAACATGCCACGTAAGCACCCCATGTCATCACTGCCACGTCAGCCACCACTTTTCCTCACCTCCACCACTGGCGAACCTCCCCCGTGACCACCACCGTAGCTCTCCTCACCACCCTCGTCAAAACCACCAAGCCATACGCCCTCCATAACCACATCTCCGTCACCCTCTCTCCCCTCGCCGCCATCCTCCTTTCCTCCACCCACCGTCTTCCCCCTCTTCGTAAACTACCCCAAACCACCCAAACGGCTAGCCACCACCTTCCACCGCCGTGAACCACCGTGAATAACCCAGCAAAACCACCAACCGACCACAGTGACAAATCGTTCGTCGCAGCTCTCTCTCTCTCTCTCTCTCTCTCTCTCTCTCTCTCTCTCTCTCTCTCTCTCAACTGTAACCCCCTTTCTCTCACCACCGTTTCTCTTCCCCCACCGTGAAAACCCATATCACCCCATCGCCGTTTCTACACCGACCCTCTCTCTTCACCCAACAACCCCCACTCGACAACCAAACACAACACCACCGAAACCCCACCGTCGTCGCGTCTTAACCCCTCCATTTTCGCTCCCCCTCCCTTTCGTTTTCTCTCCCTAAATCTCTTCTCACTCCATTCTGCATCCCGCTCGCGTTTCTCCCCCTCCCTTTTGTTGAATCGGCGCTGTTGTCAAAATAGGAGGTTAGGATTGGCGGCGAGAAGAGAGAGTAAGTTTAGAGTTACTGTCGGTGGTGAGAGGAAGAGAGGATCGGGTTGGTGGGAGAAGAGAAGCGAAATCTGGTTTGGTGAGGAGGAGAGGAGGGGGTGAACGGCGCTGACGAGAAGAGAGCTCGAGGGAGTAAGGTGGTGGACAGAGAGATTGAGGAGAGGCGCTGAGGTGAAAGAGAAGTTTAGGATTAGGGGGAGAGGGTTGCGGCGCTGAGAGAGGGAGAGTTAGAAATTAGAGTTAGAAATTAGGTTTAGTGACACGTGGCATGTTAGGTTTAGTGACACGTGGCACATTGGTCCAATGGGATGAAGACACGTGGCCACGTCAGTATTTTTTATGCCTTTTTTGATAGAAAATTGACCGAGGGGCTTAACCGCAAATGCTTAATATTTGTAAGGGTCATTTTAAAAAAAAAATTGCAGGGGCTTAAATGGATTTTGGCCATATTTGCAGGGGCTTATCATATATTTAAGCCTATATAATATGACGCGTCATTTATAAGGAAGACATAGTGAGTTATCTTATGGATATGTGGGAAGATAATAGGAGGAAAATTCAAGCATACACTGGATCAATTTTACCAAGAATTAAAATAAGGTTGGAAAAAGAAAAAGAGCTATCAAGATTCTGGACTCCAAGCTACTTTTTTAATTAGTTTCATTTAGGCCCTCTATGTTCTGTTAGTGATTTCAAATTGGTCCCTTATGTTATGCTATTGATTTCATTTAGGTTTCTTATGTTCTGATAGTGATTTCAAATTGGTCCTTATGTTATTTGTTTTAATTGAAGGCCTTCTGGTGGCTTAAGTTATGGTAAAATTATCCTTTATGTTTATGCTACAATTTCAATTAGATCCTTTGAGTATGCTCTAGTTTCAATTTGGTCCTTTCATGTTATCTGTCATATTTCAATTTGGTCATTTAAGTATGTCATCTAGTTTCATTTTGGACCTTTGTGTTGTGTTAACTGAACTCAACCAAAGAATTTAAAAAGCCAATAAAACATCATTTGAATTATGTAAATGAGATTACATAATTAGCTTTACATCTGAAATGAAACGACTAAATATAAAGGACACATATTTGAAACATTCAGACAAAGTTGGAGGACCTATTTGAAACTAAATACAAACTTAGAGAACCAAAATGAAACGACTAAAAATAGTTGCCATGTCATTTACAATATTTTATTTTTTTGAGACAAAAAATAAAAAATGACCTATCATTAAATATATATATATATATATATATATATTCCACATCAGCAGGTCCTACATATGAACATAACTTACACGTCATCAGCCGTTAAGTTAGATGGACGAAAAAGACTTAAGTGTAACGATTTTGAGACTTGAGGGACCAAACTGGAAAAAAAAAGACTTAAAGGACCGAAACAGAACAAATAAATAACTTAAAGGACTAAAAGTGCCTTTTAATAAATACATTTGTGTAAAAAAATTATTATCTTTCTTTATCTAAAATTTTTCTTATTGTTTTGATAACAAAATTATAAATCATAAAATTAATAAATTGAATACACACATCCATCAAACATAGAATTTCTTAATTATTTTACAACAAAATAGTTTCCATAAAACAAAAAAAAAAGATAGAGTTTTTTCGTCTTGTTTTAACATCATGGTCTTGGATAACAAAAAAAAATACAATTGTCTTCCATCAAATGTTGCAAAGTTTCTAATTATGCATTAAGTAATGGGGCATTCTAGTAATTTTCTAGTGGGTACATATAACCTGGAGGACGGATACCATTACATCCACCGCCGTATCCATTAACTAACAGATAGTTGAATTTCCATTTATTTTACTCGTAGGTACTTGTTGAGTTATTTGCCCCATGTCCGTCGCATATTTTATCTGCAAATATACGTGGGTACGATTTTTTTGTCATCCCTACCAGAAGTTCAGTTAAAAACTATGGAGACATAATTCGTCAAAAATAATAGATAGTTGATAATCTAGCTTATGGCGGACAACTAATAGAGGATAGGCCAGTGCCGTGAATTTAAAGTGTTTAGAAAAATTAACAGTTAAACTAACTTATAAATATTAAAACTGATAAAAAAACTAATAAATATAAAGTGACATTAATGTGCATTTTTAATTAATGTTTGAAAAAGAGAAACTATTCTTTTAATGTAGAATATATAAAAAACTGAATTAAAATAATACATAAAAATGAGAGGAAAAATAAAACGGTTTGAGCTATATAAGCTCAAACGCTCTTCAAATAGCGTCAGAAAAAATACTATAAACTATTAAAAAAAGCTATAAGCTATTAGTTGTCAAACACTTCTAATTTGCTTTTACTCTCTACTCTCTTCGATCCAAAAATTAATAAACAAACCCCTAAGTTACACTAATCAAAAAACATCATTGAAATGAACTATTATCTATAAGGCTATCAAAAATACATTTTTTATTAAAAGATAATTTATACTCCTAACTAATTAAGTCATCTTTGTTGAAGTTTAATGCAATTCCTAAAACACCCCCAGGAGTTGAGTAACTGTCATATATTACAAGTATCATTTTTCTTTACCCTAAGTCTTCTATACTTCTTCTTCTTCTTCCGTTGCTATCTTCTTCACGTTTTTCTGAGAGTTAGGTTATTCAACAAGTGGTTGAATACCTCGCAAGAGAGAAATACAAAAGAGTTAGTAGCAGTTCAAGTATTATAATACAGAGAAAAGAAATAAGAGAAGAGGAGGAGGGTTAAGATACCTGTTTGTGTGCTTGTAAAGAGAAGAGTTCTCTAAGTAGTGAGACTCACAGTATTCCAGAAGCATTCAGCGTTCATACAAACAAAGAATCCTAAGTGAGTTAGGGTTTCAAAGAAATCAAATCAAAGAAATCACATAGGGTTGTGATTTCATACCTTCGGTGTCCTTTTGTTCAGTATTCAGAACAAAAGCAACATCAATCTTGCATAAGAAACAAGTAGAAACACAGAAATCAGAAGCTCAGTTTCTAGGGTTTCTAATCAAGAGAAATCAAACACGAGAGTAAAGGGGTTTTCGTGTTTACCTGTGCATCATCACTACCGTAGCAACACTGAAGTGATTTGAGTTCTTGATCTCTGCAGAATCGATCTGGGTAAATCGTAACCCTAGCAGATCTGCCTTTGAGAAAGAAGAAGAGAGAACGGTGGAGAAGAAAGAAACGCGACGGAAATTCAAGAAACAGTGCTACAAAATTAGGGTTTTGCGCTTAAATACGGTGCTTGAAGTTTCAGGTCTGTGTTGACCCAGTAGAGATCCGAAGAGCTCCGCTTTAACCCGCTTTGAGTTTTTTTTGTTTGACTCCCAGTGAAGTGTTCTTGTGGGCTGGGCCAGTAGCTGGGTATTTTGCTGATTGCACCCCAGTTTTGTTCTTGCAACCTGCGGTGAAAGGAAAACAATTAATGGTGAGAAAATTCAACATGGTATCATTGAGCATGGTAACAATCCAGGGATAAACAGGAATTTTCTATCTCTTTCTTCAAGATTCTTTAAAGTTTTTTCTATCTTCTTTAGAAAATCTGCACAATCAGAATTTGTGCGTTTCTGTGTTCTAACAATTTTACTGTGTTTTAAAAAATTTCAGTTCTAAATGATGACTAGTAGCTAATAGCAAAGATAAAAAATAAAAAGATTTGCATCAAGCTATTGTTACTGGCAAATACTAAGTGTTAGTGTTTGGTTCCGTTGGTGAGAAACATGAACCTACGGGCTACGAGTAGTTCAGATTTTTCTAAAGTGTTCTTGTGGACTAGGGCCAGTAGCTGGGTATTTTGCTGATTGCACCCCAGTTTAGTTCTTGCAACCTACGGTGAAAGGAAAACAATTAATGGTGAGAAAATTCAACAGTCTTTAATTACACTATTTAAATAAAAGTAAAACTAGAAATAATCATTTAATATTATATTTAAAATAATGATTATTTCTTATATTTTGCTGAAAAACAACTTTTTATTTTATGTTTGGAACATGAAGGAGTATTTGTTGTAAGTGTGTAGTAATTCATTTGTATTTTCTGTGTATTTGCATTAGTGTATTTTGTATCAGTAAGTAAGTCAGCATTAGTAGCTGCAGTGAGTTAGTTAAGTCAGTTTTAAATTCATTCAGTGTGTTAACTGGTGTAGCTGATGGTGTTAGTTTAGCAGCACTATAAATGTGCTTGATTGTATTGCAGTAACTGTAACCCTTTACAATTCAATAAAACAGTTTCCATTCATTCTTCTCATCATCTGTATCAAACAGAATCTGTTATTCTGTGAAAACTGCTCCAACAAACTGGTATCTAGAGCTTTAAGATTCAAGATCTCAGGGACTGAGGGAAACACGAGAGTGAGAGCGTGCATCTCAGTGAGAGAAGTGTGTGACAGTTTCGTATCTACGATTCATGTGGAATTGTGATTCGAAACTTTCTGAGAAATCATCGCCTTGATTTCTAGGGTTGGGGAAACACGAGAGATTGTGAGAAATTGTGAGACATTGGAGGAGTCAAATCACAGTGAACGACACGATGAATGGAAATGGAGGATTCAACACTCATCTTCCGGTGTTCGATGGCAAGAATTGGAACCGGTGGTCAACTCAAATGCGAGTTCTGTTTGGTGCACAAGACGTGCTTGAACTCGTCAACGACGGATATGTTCCGGTAGGCGCAAATGCGACGGAGGCACAAAGGAACGCTCAACGCGAAACGAGGAAGAAAGATCAGAAAGCGTTGTTTTACATACATCAGTGTGTTGATGCGAAAGTGTTCGAGAAAATCACAGATACGATGACTGCGAAAGCTGCCTGGGACACGTTGGTGCGGTGCTACGCCGGAGATGCGACGGTGAAGAAAGTAAAGCTTCAATCGCTGCGGAAACAGTACGAGAACCTGAATATGAAGAACGATGAGAAGATAGCTGATTATGTTGCACAAATGGTGACAGTTACAAACGAAATGATGACATGTGGTGAGACGATCAATGAACAGATGATCATAGAGAAGGTATTACGTTCCTTGACTTCTCAATTTGACTTTATTGTAGTTGCAATTGAACAATCAAAAGACACTAGTACACTGAAAATAGAGGAATTGCAAGGCAATCTGCTAGAGGCACATGAACTTAGAGTAATTGAGAGAGGTACTGAAAAAGAGACAGAACAAGCACTAAAGGTGCAAGTGACTAATAAAGGATCTGGAAATAAACCTAATTGGAAGGAAAATAAGTGGAAACAAGGGAAGCAAGCTTGGCTTGATAAAAATAAGAAGATAGGGAGTAATAACAGCAATAGCAATACTGAGAAAGCAGAATCTTCCAATCAAAGAGGAAAGAATTGGAAGAATTCAAACAAGAAAGGGAACTTGGATAAGAAAGGAAACTTTGACAAAAGGAAAATTCAGTGTTATAATTGTGATAAATTTGGACATTTTGCTAATGAATGTTGGTCCAACAAAGAGAATGAAGAAGCCAATGTTGCTCAAGGAGAAGCTGAAACTGAGACAGTTTTATTGATGGCCACCACAGTGGATGGAAACACTGTCACAGAGTTATGGTACATGGATACTGGATGCAGTAATCACATGACTGGAAACAAGTCTTGGTTGACTGATTTTGATCCAAGCAAGACAGCCTACATCAAGGTAGCTGATGGAAGAAGTCTGCATGCAGAAGGTATGGGAAATATCACAGTGCAGATGAGTGATGGAAGAACAGCAGTGATTGAAAACGTGTGGTTTGTGCCAGGCATAAAGTGTAATCTAATGAGTGTAGGACAGTTTTTGGAGAAAGAATTCTCAGTGATATTATGAGAAACAGCACCCTTAAGTTGTATGACAGCATCAACAAATTGATTCTGAAGACCCATTTAGACAAGAACAGAACCTTTAAAGTCAGCATTACAGCAACTGACTCACAGTGCTATAGTGCTACTGATGAGGTGGAAGAGGCTGTCCTATGGCACAAGAGGCTTGGTCACTTGAACTATAGAAGTTTGAGTGAGCTAAATTCCAAGGAAATGGTGAGAGGAATTCCTAAGATTGTTATTCCAGAGACCTCATGTGAAGTGTGTATGAGAAGCAAGCAGTCAAGACTGCCCTTTGCAACAGAGGCACCCTCAAGAGCAACTCATGCATTAGGAGTAGTTCACTCTAATGTGTGTGGACCTCTTGAGGTTCCCTCCTTGGGTGGAAGCAGATACTTTGTATCTTTTGTGGATGAATTCACAAGAATGCAATGGCTTTTCTTGATCAAAGCTAAGAGTGAAGTGTTAGCTGAGTTCAAGAAGTTCAAGGCTTATGCAGAAAAACAGTGTGGCAATCAGTTGAAAGTGTTGAGAACTGATGGTGGAGGGGAATACAATTCGAAGGAATTCAAGAGCTATTGTGAGGAGCATGGTATTGACCATGAGGTGACAGCACCATATACTCCACAGCATAACGGATTGGCTGAAAGGAGAAACAGGACAGTGCTTGATATGGCTAGAAGTATGCTGAAACAAATGTTACTGCCTCACTGTCTTTGGGCAGAAGCTGTATCCACTGCAGCTTATATTTTAAATAGATGTCCAACCAAAAAATTGAAGGACAAAGTCCCTATGGAAATGTGGTCTGGAAGGAGACCAAGTATTGATCACCTTAGGGTGTTTGGTGCCCTATGCTACAAGCATATACCAGATGAAAGGAGAAAGAAACTAGGAGATAAAAGCAAGCCTATGATATTGGTTGGGTATCATCCCACTGGAGCCTATAAGCTACACTGTCCAGAAACAAATAAGGTGGAAGTGAGAAGGGATGTGATTGTAAAGGAGACTGAACTGTGGAACTGGAAAAGAAAGGAAACTGATAGAGCAACTACCTCAGTTATTGAGTGTGACACTGAAGAAGCAGAAGCTGCTGCACCAGAAACTGAAGGACAAAGCAGTAGCAGTTCTGATGATGAACCAAAACCAGTGGCAAGGCCACACAAACAGAGAAGCACCAAGGAGATTGGCTGACTAGGAATTGGTATCAGACACTGCAGTGGACAGTGATGGTGAGCTGATACACTTTGCTCTGCTAGCTGATGCAGAGCCAATTGATCACAGTGAAGCAATGAAAGAAAGTGTGTGGAAAGCAGCCATGGAAGAAGAACTAAGAGCAATTGAAAAGAATAAGAGCTGGCAGTTGACTGAATTGCCAGCAAACAAGAAGGCAGTATCTGTCAGGTGGGTATTCAAGATGAAACTGAAACCTGATGGATCAGTGGCAAGACATAAAGCAAGGCTGGGGGCTCGTGGCTTCCTTCAGAAACAGGGTCTGATTACAGGTGGATCAGTACAGGACATCACTCAGTTCAAGGCAAGAATGCTCCAGGAATTCAAAATGACAGAGTTAGGGAGGTTGTCATATTTCTTAGGAATGGAGCTGATTAATGTAGAAGGTGGGATGGTGCTACATCAGTGCAAGTATGCATCTGAAATTCTGAAGAAATTTGATATGAGTAACTGCAATTCAGCAGTAACACCAGCTGAGCAGAATGTGAAACTGCTGCAAAGTGAAGAGGAGGAGGACATTGATCCAACACTGTACAAACAGGTAGTTGGCTCCCTGAGATATCTTTGTAATAGTAGGTCTGATATTGGATTTGCTGTTGGCCTAGTAAGCAGGTTTATGACTAATCCTAAGCTGTCTCATTTCCTTGCTGTAAAAGGAAAATGAGGTATGTAAAAGGGACTCTGAAGTATGGTGTTTTCTTCCCTGCAAACACAGAAAAGACTGAACTGGAATTGTGTGGATTCTCAGAAAGTGACTGGTGTGGGGATAAGGTAGATAGAAATAAGCTAGGTGTAGTTATGTTGTAATGTTTGACTCTATGAATTAGGGGATGGTGTTGTAAGTGTGTAGTAATTCATTTGTATTTTCTGTGTATTTGCATTAGTGTATTTTGTATCAGTAAGTAAGTCAGCATTAGTAGCTGCAGTGAGTTAGTTAAGTCAGTTTTAAATTCATTCAGTGTGTTAACTGGTGTAGCTGATGGTGTTAGTTTAGCAGCACTATATAATGTGCTTGATTCTATTGTAGTAACTGTAACCCTTTACAATTCAATAAAACAACAGAATCTGTTATTCTGTCAAAACTACTCCAACAGTATTAAATATTGAGTTGGGGTTGCTTATCAAAAAAAATATATTGAGTTCTCATTGGTATCTATCTCGTAATCATTCCAATATTTAATTTCCATGGTTTTTGCTTTTGGCAACTATATGGCGCAATCGTATTGGTACTGTGAATTGAAGGATAGTAGATTGTACTTGATTTGATTCGTGAACGACACAGTATGTAGACTAACTCAGAAATTTCATGCCTTTAACCAAGAGAGAATTATTCACGTGTCACACCTTACCTACGATGAGTTTGGCCCCACGTAAGTCGCATGAATTGATGTTGCCCGACACACGTCAATGTTCAACAAACACATGCTCATTCACTCCCAACGTACTGAATTCCACACCCAAATCACCAACCAACCTGGACCCCCTCTCGTCTTTCCTCTTTGTATTTTCCCCCTTTCCTAATTCCTCATTTAAGATTCCCACTGTTTTTATTTAAAGTAATAAATAGTCACTAAATGCACCAATTGAGGACCAAGGGAATGAGATGGATAATAATAAGACATTTTCAAACGTGTTTAATAAATCCATACATACATAGAAAAAGCATCACAAAAAGAAGGTGGGATAAACATGGACGCACCACAAACCATGTGGCCTGTGGGAGTGTGAGTGAGCATCAAAATCAGTTATAAATAAAGAAGATAAGAAAAGCTTGTCCTTTTCTTTGTATTATTATAATTATGTTTATTAACCTTTTCCATTCACTTGCCACTGCCACATATACATGATATATATATATATATATATATATATATATATATATATATATATATATATATATATATATGCAAATGAAATAGATAAGGATCCCGTCACAGGTTGGCTAAGGTTAAGTCCAAAAGACAGTACTAGTTGGCAGGGTACTCTACTCGCTCGTGACTTCCCTGACTCTATTCAAATTATAGTATATATATATATATATATGGGGTATAAATTCTGAAATATTTTTTATTATTAATATTGCTAAAATAAAATAGTTTACTGATTTAGGCAATTCCACAATAATTGACCGAAAATTCGAGAATTAGGCAGCACATTTTTTCGTCACACTTTACTAAAACCGTGACAAAGACTCACACATGTCATTACAATGTAGTCATGCATGAGTGCATTTTGTTAGTATATGATGCCAACAAAGCACCCGTATTAACCTCTTACGTCCGTCAATTGTCAGAAAACCACGAAAGGAAAACAAACAAATAAAGTACTCATTTTGTTAATTTGTTATATAATACTCGCTTTTATTTTTTGAGTTGAATCCAAAATTCAAATAGTATTTTAATTTGATGTCCTGTTATGTTTTTTTTGTATGTACTGGATATATTTATATAAATAAAACTTTTTTGTTTGAATATAATTAAAATAAAATAATTAACAGTGTAAAGAGGCACTGGTATTTATATTTTAATTAAGAGTGTAAGTCATGCACTTAATTACATCCGACAAGAATCAACTATATTTCTATCTAAATCACTTTGTAACTCCAAAATAATCGTCGAATACCACTTTTTGACAATCAATGGATATCAGTTTTAAAGTAAGAATATATTTCTCAATAATTAAATGGTATGCATAATTTATTTTAAATATTTTTGGACCAATATACATTATGAATGTTAAAACAAAAATGTATTTATTGCTATTGCTATTTAATACACGTGCGACGCGCACCCATACATACAACACACGCCATACATAGGACACACGTGCAATGTGCGATGCGCGTCACATGCAACGCACGTGCCACACACCATGTGCGACGCGGGCGTGCCATGTAAGATGCGCCAATGTACTAAAAAAAAATACTAACTAGTTATAAGATTGGTGGCACCGCTCAAGTATCCAGTGGCTACTACCACCGTCACAATATAACAGTAACAAACAAACACACACTCGCCGCTCACTCCAAAGTTTCAATTCTTTCTTCCTTTCACTTCGCTTCCTATTTCCGATAGGTTTAGTTTTTAAAGCACCTTTATATATATTCTTTTTCTTCACTTTTTCTCTTTTTCTAATAATTTTTACTTATCGTTTTATTATATATTATTCTACGAATCAATCCATCAACTCATTCGCTTGTTACATTCTGCCTTCTACAGATTCCATCCTTGTTTCTTCTTCATTATTGCTCCATCATCACTCACTGTAGACTAAAAGATTAACTTCAACCATGGCAATTCTCAACACTCTATTAGGAACAACCAATGTAGCATTCTTCTATACAATTTTCATATGGCTTTTATTTGACACTTTAAGACTCACCAAACATAATCACATTTCACCTTTCAAACACAAACCAACACTTTTTGCTATAATCACTTTTCTCTTCACTGCTATCATTTCTCTTTTGAATGTCGCTTTTCTCTTCTATGATTACACTTACAATTACACCATAGGGTATAACTCTGTTTCTTTGACTCTAACTTGGGTTTTAGCAACTATAGTTTCATTGTATTCAATGAAGACAAGGTTTGGGGAGAAAAAAAGATTCCCTTTTGTTCTAATTCTATGGTGGGTCTATGCTACTATCGTAGCTATAATCTCAATGTCTTTTAAACTAGTGAAGATTAAGAATCATGAAACAGTGAACTTGTGGGTTTTATTGTCTGAGGATAACATAGTCGACATAGACTTCTTTGCCTATGTTGTTACTTTTGTGTTTCAACACATTGCCTAATGTGTGTGTAAGAGAGGAAAGTGAAATAGAACAAGGTTTACTTCAGAAGGAGTGTGAAAGTGAATCTTTGAGTCAAGATGATGAAGAGACTTTTACAAAAGCTAGCTTATGGAGTAAACTCACGTTTAGGTGGCTGAATACCATTTTCAAAATAGGTCGGATTCAAAAACTTGAACTTTCTCATGTTCCTTCTGTTCCTCACTCTGAAACTGCTTCAAGTGCTTCTTCCATGTTGGAAGAATCTCTTCGCAAACAGAAACTTCAAGGGGGTTCTTTGACTAAAGCTATTCTCCATTCTATTTGGAATTCCTTGGCCTTCAATGCTGTTTTAGCAGGTATTATATTTATTAATTAATTACTAATTGGTTTCTTCCTTTTTTTTTTTATGTATTTATATAGTGATTACTAATTTGTTTATTTTATTCATACTTTCAGGTGTTAATACTATTGCCTCATATATTGGTCCATTGTTGATATCAAACTTTGTGAATCTTTTATTGTTGAATAAGAATAGTAATAATTCAAGCATAAAAAGTGGACTGATTCTTGCATTCATTTTCTTCCTCTCAAAGACTGTGGAATCACTGAGTCAAAGACAATGGTATTTTGGTGCTCAAAGAATTGGAATTCAGGTTCGTGCAGCACTTATGTCTCTAGTTTACAGCAAATCTCTAATGATTAAATGTGCTGGACCAACACATGGCAAGATTATAAATTTAATCAATGTAGATGTTGATAGAATTGGTGACTTCTGTTGGTATATTCATGGAGTTTGGTTACTTCCAGTTCAGATCATTTTAGCTTTGTTAATCTTATACATAAATTTGGGTTGTATCCCTTCTCTTGCTGCACTTGTTGTCACAATTTTGGTCATGGTATGTAACACACCACTAGCCAACATGCAAGAGAATTTACACTCCAAGATCATGGAAGCTAAGGATTCAAGAATAAAAATGACTTCAGAGACCATGAAGAACATTAGAATCTTAAAATTGCATTCATGGGAATCCACGTTTTTAAAGAAATTACTTCAAATTAGGGACACAGAGAAGAGGTGGTTGCAAAGATATCTTTACACATGCTCAGCAGTAGCTACTTTATTTTGGGCTTCTCCAACTTTGGTTTCTGTTTTCACTTTTGGTGCTTGTATATTGGTGAAAACTGAATTAACAGCTGCTACAGTACTCTCAGCTTTAGCAACATTTAGAATTTTACAAGAACCAATTTACAATTTACCTGAGCTTATTTCCATGGTAACTCAAACAAAAGTTTCTATTGATAGAATCCAGGAATTTATCAAGGAAGAAGATCAAAACCAATTCATGAATAGACATGCTCAAAAAACTTCAGCATTTGTTATTGAAGTTAAGCAAGGAGAGTACGCATGGGAAGCAAATGATCAAACTCATAAGAAACCTACAATTCGTATTACAGAAAAATTAATGATAAAGAAAGGTCAAAAGGTAGCAGTTTGTGGATCAGTAGGGTCTGGAAAATCAAGCTTGCTATGTAGTATGCTTGGTGAGATTCCATTGGTTTCTGGTTCAGTGAGTAAAGTTTATGGGACTAGAAGTTATGTACCTCAAAGTCCATGGATTCAGTCAGGGACTATAAAAGAAAATATATTGTTTGGAAAGAAAATGAATAAGGGCTTGTATGAATCTGTTTTGGATGGTTGTGCTTTGCACCAGGATATTAACACGTGGAGTGATGGAGATTTGACCATGGTGGAGGAGAGGGGAATAAATTTGAGTGGAGGACAAAAACAGCGAATTCAACTAGCAAGGGCTGTTTACAATGATTCAGATATTTATTTCCTTGATGATCCTTTTAGTGCTGTTGATGCTCATACAGGAAGTCATTTGTTTAAGGTTAGCATAGCATTGCTATTTTCGATGTTAATGTTAATGATGTTTTTTTCATTCATGCTTTCACTAAAAAGTGTAAATGTTGTGCAGGAATGTCTAATGAAACTTTTATATGACAAAACTGTTGTTTATGCTACTCATCAAATGGAATTCTTGGAAGCTGCTGATCTGATTTTAGTAAGCTACTGAACACTTTGTCTTCCACTGATGAAATTACTGCCAGTGTTTGCTTGCCCTCTAACACCAATAGTATACTTTATGTTAGGTTATGAAAGATGGAAAAATAGTTGAGTCAGGAAGGTATAGAGATCTTAAAGCATGTCCAAATAATGAACTTGTTCAACAAATGGCTGCTCATGAAGAGACAGTAAACCAAATTCCATGCCACAAAGATGATTCTGTTAGTTGTAGACCGTGCCAAAAGAATCAAATTGAAATTGCTGAAGAAAATATTCAAGAAATCATCATGGATTGGAAGAGAAACAAAGAAGAGGAAGCGATGACGGGTCGAGTAAAATGGAGTGTTTACTCAACATTTGTCACATCAGCTTATAGAGGAGCACTTGTTCCAGTTATCCTTCTCTGTCAGATTATCTTCCAAGTTATGCAGATGGGAAGCAATTATTGGATCTCTTGGGCCACAGAGCAAAAGGGAAGAGTCAGCAATGGGCGGCTCATGGGAACATTTGCTCTTCTGTCTGGTGGGAGCTCCATTTTCATATTGGGAAGGACTGTGTTAATGGCAGCAGTTGCTGTGGAAACCGCTCAGCGCCTTTTTCGTGGAATGATCACATCAGTTTTCAGGGCACCTGTTTCATTTTTTGATACCACACCTTCAAGCAGAATTTTGAGTAGGGTAAGTTTTATTGTTATTTTCTATCTGATAAGATTATTGCTATCAGTTTTATTCAAATTTCAACCATTCCTTTTGTGATGATTGCAGTCATCTACAGGATCAAAGTACAGTAGACACAGATATACCCTACAGATTAGGTGGACTAGTATTTGCACTTATACAGTTATTGAGTATCATCATACTAATGTCCCAGGCTGCGTGGCAAGTCATTCTTCTCTTTTTTGTGGTTCTTCCTATCTCCATGTGGTATCAGGTAACAACAATCAAATATTTGATAATGTAACAGAAACAAAATCACATTGTCAAAGATCATAGTTTAGTTCATGTTATGTATGATGGAGCCTCATTTTGTCAAATATTTGCGTGTGCGCACTCTTGCATGTAATGTATCATCCTAGTATTTCAAGTGATGAGGAAAGTTATGTACTTTTTTGTAGGCGTATTACATCACTACGGCTAGGGAATTAGCTAGGATGGTGGGGATTCGGAAGGCACCAATCTTGCATCACTTCTCAGAATCAATTTCCGGGGCTACCACAATCCGCTGTTTCAATCAAGAGAAAATGTTCTTGACCAAGGCTATGGCATTAATCGATGATTATTCTCGGGTAGCCTTTCACAACTATGCCACCATGGAATGGTTGTCTGTCCGAATCAATTTTCTCTTCAATTTGGTCTTCTATTTTGTTCTCGTCATCTTGGTTACTTTGCCAAGGTCTACCATCGATCCCAGTAAGTTCCTTCCTTCCACATACATCCTGTAATCACAATAGAAGTTCATAGTTCATACATAGCTTCTTGGTATTTGATCCTTCTAGATGTGACTGTGATACCTTGATTCTCATAAAGTACAAGTGCTTGGTGATTGATATCCATGGCTAGTGCTAAATATATATATATATATCTTGAATATAAATGTTTAGCTTATGCTACTCTTTTCTCTGATTAATTAGATCTTGGTATTACATCTTTGACGATTAATTGTTTCCTCTGATTTTCAGGCTTGGCAGGTCTTGTAGCTACGTATGGTTTGAACTTAAATGTCCTTCAAGCTTGGGTGATATGGAATCTTTGCAACGTCGAGAACAAAATGATATCAGTAGAGAGAATATTACAATTCTCTACAATACCAAGTGAAGCGCCATTAATTGTTCAAGATTGCAGGCCTGAACCAGAATGGCCAAGGGATGGAAAAATTGAATTTCATAACCTTCATATTCAGTATGATCCCACTGGTCCAATGGTTCTCAAAGGCGTCACTTGTGTCTTCCTAGGACAAAAGAAAATTGGAATAGTAGGGAGGACAGGGAGTGGAAAATCAACTCTGTTGCAAGCCCTTTTTCGAGTGGTGGAGCCTTTGGAAGGATGTATACTTATCGATGGTGTACATATTGCAAAGATTGGCCTGCAAGATTTAAGATCTAAGCTTGGTATAATTCCTCAAGATCCAACATTGTTTTTAGGTACTGTAAGGACGAACTTGGATCCTTTGGAACAACATACAGATCAAGAACTTTGGGAGGTTAGCATTAGAATACTTATATGAAAATCATATTATTTATCTCATTTCTAGAAGAAAATAACTAAAAAAGTAAGCAATGCTTCTCAGGTTCTCAGCAAATGCCATCTAGCTGAAATTGTAAAGCAAGATCCAAGGCTTCTTGATGCACCAGGTATAAAAACCACTTATATCATTAAGGAGTATGTATAGCTATAATAACAGATCCTGCTCCACAATTCTGATGAAATTTTTCCTTTAAATGAAAAAATTGTTATTATTGTTATAAGGTATTTTTTAATCTATGCCATTGTACAGTTGCCGAGAATGGAGAGAATTGGAGTGTTGGACAAAGACAACTAGTTTGCCTTGCTAGGCTGCTCTTGAAGAAAAGAAGAATTTTGGTCTTAGATGAGGCAACTGCATCCATTGACACTGTAACTGATAATTTAATTCAAAAGACTATCAGGGAAGAAACAAGTGGATGCACAGTCATTACAGTAGCACACAGAATTCCTACTGTCATTGATAATGACTTTGTTTTAGTCCTTCATGAAGGTACTATAAGATTCAGTATGCACTTCAATATTTATTATGATCATAACATTAATGATATGAAACCTAAGAAAACTTACCATCCATAAAGAGTCAACTTGGGAGCTGACATATACTACTATTTTGATGTATACAGGGACAGTTGTGGAGTATGGTCAACCAACTCGGTTGCTACAGGACAGTTCTTCTTCGTTCTCCAAATTGGTTTCAGAATTTTTGAGGAGATCATCTTAAAGTGATTGCCTAAAAAGGTAAAAGAACATGGATAGGCAGAACTCATTTGGTTTGAGAAGGATATTATTGAAGTAAAAGATCACCACACAATTATTGAACATAGATACAATTTAGACCCAATGCTGAATAGAAATAGTTTTGGCAATGGACAACAACTCAAGAAATTCTGACTGATTACGGTAACAACTTAAAAATGAAAGTCAAATTTAGATTAAGAATCCTCCTGATCATGATGTATATCTTAATTGCTATTCTTGTTTCACAACATTGACTGTCTTTCTAACTAATATTTCCTTTTTGCAAACTATTTTAAGTCTTGCAATTAGGATTTGTTTCCATAGTTTGTTTGCCGATCACAATTAAGTTTGTTGATAATGTTGATAAAAACTCCAAAATTGCAATTTATGAACAGACCTCCCACTGTTTTGTACGGTTCTTTTGAATGCCTAATCTCATAGCTTGTGCACTGAATGAATGAGACTAGTGAGCTAGCTATGTTCAATCAATGAGGTTTTAATCATGTTGTGCTTCCTTTTGCTTCAGTGGCATTGCATTTGGAGCCGAGAATTTTATTTTTCCAGCAAAGAGCATTTTCTATTCAATAGTCCTAATAATGGTAAAAAAGAACTATCCACGTGTTCTCAGTGTGGCTTGTTGACACATTCAAAAAATAAGAGTTACAAATTGTATGGTTAATGGTTATCCACCACAGCAGGTTAAAAGAAACAAAGGCATGTTGTATAGTTTAACAAGTACTAGTATTTCATTATACCAGAAATAAAAAACTAACGTTGCAAGTTCACAGCATTGCTAACAACATTGCAACTCTACTTTTACTTGCTGTCTGTGCATCTTATATATACTACTACTACTCTGTTCAAACTTCATTTATTTATTAATTTTGTCAAGAAAATAATATTATTAGTTGATGCATTTTATTTGTAATATGTATTCACTGCTTCTAACGATATGACTATACTATGTATAAATATTATTTTTTTTGACAAACTATATAGATAAGGGAGGGTATTAATGTCATTTATCAAATGTGATTCTTTCTTTCCTCTTACTTTCTACTCACTTTCATTCCTTCAAATTTCTTTCCTTTCACTTTCTTTCATTTCCCTTTTTTACATTGGATTCTTTTCCTCTTCCCCCTTGCCTTCTGTTGGTCTTCTATGTAGAGACTTGCTGACGATGCCAGCTATGACTCTCTCAGGTGTTTCTCTCACATTTCCTAATTCATGTTGTCTCTGTTGGAACTAGAAGCAACAATCGTGCATCTTCTCAAGCTAGAATGCTGAGATTTCCACACTCACCCTCACACACTCACTCACAGTCACAGAGAAAAGAGAAGATGAGAGCACCAGAGAGAGATCAAAAAATGATTAACTGAATTGTATATATTCAAAACAGAATTACAAGAGTATATTAACTACAAATCTGATCTAACTAACTGTTGTAAATAGTAGGTTTTTGCTATTATTAGTAGTCCATGTACTAGGCCCATTAGGTTTAATTACTTGTCTTTATAATAAGATTAGTGAGTGTAATTATACACAATTGAAATGATAAATTCAGTATAATTTTCTACACTAACTTTCACTGTAAACTGACTAAAATGCCCCTGAATCTTATATGGGTAGACAGAATTACCCTTTATTCGATCACTCTCCTTTAATTCTGTACTTCAGCACTGTAATAAGAAAAATACAGACACAATCATATACACTACACAGACATAGTGCTACAGCACTTATTCACAATACTTGGTGCTACGGCACCATACACAGCACCAACACTTCACTTGGCACAGCACCTGCACAGCATCTTCACATCACTTCAACTACACCCAACTTGCTCCTCAATGTCTTGAATTGATCAATCTTCAAGGGTTTTGTAAAGATATCTGCTACTTGCATAGCAGTTGGACAATATTCCAAGCTCAACTTACCTTTGCTCACTTGTTTCCTAATAAAATGAAACCTTGTTTCTATGTGTTTGCTCCTACCATGAGCAATTGGATGTTTTGCAAGATTAATGACAAATTTGTTGTCTACCATTAAAGTAACAGCTCCACTCTTCTTGATTTTCAGTTCACCAAATAAACTGTCAAGCCACTGAGCTTGACATGCTGCCATAGCAGCAACAATGTACTCTGCCTCAAATGAGGACAGAGCCACAACTTGCTCTTTCTTTGAGCTCCAGGAAATGGGTGCATTCCCATACATGAAGACATACCCTGCTGTGCTTTTCCGGTCACTCTTGTCACCGCACCAGTCTGAATCACTAAATCCCAGCACTTCAATTTCATCTGCTGCACTGTTGTTTGGGAACAGAATACCACAGTCAAGAGTGCCTTTCACATATCTCATTATCCTCTTAGCAGCAAGGAAATGAGATAGCTTTGGATCCTCCATGTATCTACTAATCAATCCTATAGCATAGGACAGATCTGGTCTTGTGCAGCAGAGGTATCTCAGAGAGCCAACCATTTGTCTGTACAGAGTTGGATCAACTCCTTCTTCATTTGTATCTTTAACCAAGTTGACACCAGTGGCTGCTGGTGTACTAGCATGGTTACAATCCTGCATTCTAAACCTTTTCAGCAAGTCTCTAGCATACTTGCCTTGATACATCACCATTCCAGCATCAGTTACCTTGAATTCAATTCCTAAGAAGTAGGAAATGAGACCCAAGTCAGTTATCTCAAATTCTCTCATCATCTCTCCTTTAAATGCAACAATCTCACTCTCATTATTCCCTGTCACCAGCAAGTTATCCACGTATAGACACACTATTGTCAAGTTAGCTGCATTGGTACCCTTTATGTAGACTCCATGCTCAGTCACACATTTAACAAAGCCAAGCTTCAATAAGAATCCACCAATACGTTTATTCCAAGCTCTTGGAGCTTGTTTCAAGCCATACAAGGCTTTATTCAGTCTAGGGGTGAGCATGGGACGGGTTAGGACGGGTTATAACTAACCCTAACCCGGTCCCAAATTTTGATCGGGACATTTTATTGACCCTAGCCCGTCTTAAAACCCGAACAAACCCGATAAGTTATGGGTTAATTTAGGACCGGGTTTAATCAAGACGGGACCGGATTGTCCCAAAATACAAATAATTCAATTTTTATAAATGTTGTTACTACTTCAATGACATATTTTATACTAAACATTGAAATTTTATTGATAAATTCAATAAACTTCTATAAAAGTAATGTTGATGTGTGTCCAACTATTTTAAAAATACATAATTTTAGCATCAAACTACTTGTTTTGAGTTTATCGTATAACTAAGCTATCACAATTCACAAATATAAGTGTATTAATTATATATTAATATATGTGTATGTATATTAGGGACGGGTTGGGTAACCCGAGAGTCAACCCGAAGCCGGGTTACTATTTGGGACGGTCCCATTTGTCCATTATTTGTGTGGGACAGGGTTGGGTTCAACCCAAAATCATTGGGTTGAGACGGGTTGGCGGGTTGGGATGGGTCCTGCACACCCCTAATTCAGTCTATACACTTTTCCTTCACCTCCTTTCACTTCAAACCCAGGGGGTTGACACACATAGACCTCTTCTTCAAGAGGACCATTCAAAAATGCTGACTTCACATCCATGTGATACATGGACCATCCCTTCTGACTTGCTATGGCAGTGATAATTCTCACTGTCTCCATTCTTCTGCAAGAACCCCTTGGCTACTAACCTAGCCTTGTACTTGGAGATCTCACCGTTGGGATTCATTTTCACTTTGAATACCCACTTCACTGCTATGGCCTTCTTTTTCTCAGGCAGGGACACTAGCTGCCATGTCTTATTCTTTTCAATGGACCTCAACTCTTCTTTCATAGCACTAAGCCACTTAACATCTTTCATTGCTTCTTCTACACTTACAGGATCAGAATCAGTAAATAGAGCTAGCTGCACTATCTCACCCTCTCCCCCTATTGCTGAGTCTGATGTCAAGTCATAACCCTGTAATCTGATAGACACTTGTCTAGCCCTCTGTGATCTTCTAACCTCTTCTTGCTCAGTTCCTGCTGCATCAGTATTAACTTCAGGAACAGGAACTAATTCATTCAATGAATCATTCATTGATGCTTCAATCACAACTCTTGAAGGCATCTCTTCTATTCCTTTTTCCCAATTCCAGTCCTTAGACTCATCTACAATCACATCTCTGCTTACTTGTATATCTCTGGTTAATGGATTATATAGATTATAACCACCTGTTACATGGTAACCAATCATAATCATTGCTTCACCTTTGCTATACAGTTTTCTTCTCAGTTGATCAGGCACATGCTTATAACAGACTGAACCAAAAATCCTGAGGTGACTCACTCCTGGTTTATGGCCTGACCAGGCTTCTTCTGGTGTGATTTTGTCAAGTCTCTTAGTTGGACTTCTGATCAGAATGTACACTGCAGTGGAGACAGCTTCTGCCCACAGAAACTTTGGTAAGTTCTTTCCCTTCAACATGCATCTTACCATATTCGTTATTGTTCTATTTCTTCTCTCAGCTGCACCATTATGCTGAGGAGTGTATGGAGGAGTTACATCATGAACAATTCCCTCCATTTCACAGAATTCATTGAACTCATTACTTGTATACTCCCCTCCACCATCGGTTCTCAGAGTTTTTATCATCAAACCAGTTTGTCTTTCAACCATTTTCTTAAATTTCTTGAACACACTTAACACTTCATTTTTCCTTTTAAGCATATAAACCCACATCTTTCCTAGTGAAGTCATCAAGAAATAGTACAAAGTACCTGCTTTCATTAGGGGATTCACACTGCATTGGACTCATTAGGGGAAGTCATCAATAGTACAAAGTAGGTCACTTCCAGCTTCTCCTTGGACTTGGTTTCTACAAAATTCTTGAATGATGTTCTGTGTTGTTTTGATTCAACACAGTTTTCACAGAGTTCTCTTGGTGCATTAATCAGTGGCAGTCCTTTAACCATCTTGTGTGTATTCAAGTCATGTAAGTATCTGATATTTAGGTGGCCATACCTGTGATGCAACACCCATTCTTCGTGATTCACTGCTGCAGCTAGGCACTTATGCTCAAGTGCTTCAAGTGTTGCTTTGAATGTCCTGTTTTTAGACAAAGGAACATCAAAGATTATACTACTCTTGTTCTCACTATCAAACAACTTGAGCCTCTTATCCTCCATTGTTACTGAGTGTCCCTTCTCCACTAGTTGTCCTAAACTGAGCAAATTGCTCTTTAGTCCAGGCACATACAGCACTTCAGAAATGCATGACTGTGATCCATCTTTCATCATTATCATTACATTCCCAACTCCTTCAGCTACCATTGTTCTGCCATCAGCAAATTTGATTCTGTACTTCTTCTTAGTTGCATCAAAATTAACAAGCCATTCTTTATGGCCTGTCATGTGTGTGGAGCAGCCTGTGTCTAAGTACCACTCCTCAATGGTACATTTCTCATCTGCTGTGGTCACCATGAGCATTACTAATTCATTGTCCTCATCATCACCCTGATCAAGAATGGCCTCATCACCTTAGGATTCTTTCTTTGCATAGCACTCATCTGCAAAGTGCCCCCACTTATCACAGTTGTAGTAGTGAATATTCTGCTTATCAAATTTCTTTCTACCACCTATGCCTCTGTGATTACCATTACCTCTGTAATTTCCTCTACCTCTGCCTCTCTGTGGTTGATCAGACCTATTATCACCTTGACCTCTTCCACCATTCACAGCATGACTGCCTCTGCCTCTATTATTTCTTCCTCGGCCCCTTCCTCTGTAATTACCTCTACCTCTACTACTCTCACCATTATTCTTAGAGCCATATTGTGCAAACAGAGCCTGTTCAGTCACCTTACTCTTATTTCTTTCAAGCAATCTAAGCTCTCTAGCCTCTAATGTGCTTTGTAATTCTTCTAAACTCATGCTAGATACATCTTTCGATTCTTTTATAGCACAGACTATATAATCATACTTTTCAAGGAGAGAGCGAGTAATCTTTTCACAAATCTTGCCATCAGTTAGGGTTTCGCCTTGTGTCGCCATTTGATTTGTGGTTGACTTCACTCTCTTGAAGTAATCAGCTACTTTCTCGTTCTCCTCCTTTGAAAGCAGTTCATATTGCCGTTGCAGCATCTGCAACTTCGCCTTCTTGATCTGATCACCACCAGCATAACACTTCTCGAGTTTGTCCCATGCTTGCTTCGCCGAAGTCGCCTTTGAGATCTTCTCGAAGTTCGCATCATCAACACTTTGATGTAAGAAGAAAATCGCCTTCGAATCCTTCTTCTTACTATCCTTGTACGCATTTCGCACCGCCTCAGTTGCGTGTGCACCAGGCTCCGCCGCGACGCCGTTTCTTATAACCTCCACATCTTGATAATCAAACAGCGCCTTCATCTGAAAACTCCATCGTTCCCAATTTTTGCCATCGAGAACCGACAATTGCGCAAGGAAGTTACCTCCATTCGTGCTCACCTTCATTTTCGCTCAAATCGTGTTCAATTCACTGAATTGATGAAGAACACTCACTCGCACTCGTGTTTCCCAAATTGTGAATCAAAACCTCACTGATTCCACTCGTGTTTCCCGATCCCAGGCTCGATGAAGCTCTAGATACCAATTGTTGGAACTAGAAGCAACAATCGTACATCTTCTCAAGCTAGAATGCTGAGATTTCCACACTCACACCTCACACACTCACTCAGAGTCACAGAGAAAAGAGAAGATGAGAGCACGAGAGAGAGAGAGATCAAAAAATGATTAACTGAATTGTATATATTCAAACCAGAATTACAAGAGTATATTAACTACAAATCTGATCTAACTAACTTTCACTGTAAACTAACTAAAATGCCCCTGAATCTTATATGGGTAGACAAAATTACCATTTATTCTATCAGTCTCTTTTTGGCATTGGCATTCTTCTCTTTTTCTTGAATGTGAAAATTATTGGGAATATGAATGAGAGTGCTTGTGTTGTGAACAGCCCAAAACATAAGATTCTCAACAATGTTTCTGTATCAAATTTTAGCAAAATCAACATTTAAATAGGAAATAATTATAAACGTATGATTTATCATATGTGTGTTAATATGTAGGATTTTTTTTTGACCAGGTCTCAAGGTAGAATTTTGAAAATCGTTGTTTTTGATTAGTTTTAAAAATATATCTTTGTTTTCATATATCTATCTCTACAATCTAAAACACGTGTAATTAGTTAATTTCTTATAATAATATGTAGGCATAAATGCATTTTTGGTCCCTCTAATTTATCATATACGTAATTTTAGTCCTTTCATTTTCTTTTATTTTTCAATTTTGATTCTCCAATTTTATTAAATCCACAATTTTAGTCTCCCTATTTTTTCTCTCGCATTTTTTATACCTCAAATTTATCAATTCAGTAATTTTAGTCTGCGTTAAATTGTCATCCAATTTTTGAGGACAATGCTGACATGTTAGTAAGATGGTGACATGGTTGACACGTGTTGTGCTATGACACCCAATGATTATGCCAGCACCACACACGTCTGCGACACAAGTATTTCCGTCAAAAATTGATTGAAATTTAACATGGGACTCAAATTGCGGATTTGATAAAATTGAGGGACCAATATTGCAAAATAAAACATTGGAGGACTAAAATTACGAATTCGATAAAGTTAGGGAATCATAATTGTGAAAACTAAAATAGGGGAATCAATATTGCGGATTTGATAAAATAGAAGGATCAAAACTGCATTTAAGCCTACTATGTATGTCGCGAAAGATCACATGATCATCATTTTATGTGGTGCCCAAATTAAACGTGAAAGTGAATTCTATTTAAAATTTAGGCTTAATTACAGTTTTGGTCCCCCTATTATGACCAACACACGATTTTAGTCCCCCAACTATTTTTTTCACAAATTTAGTCCCCCTATTTTCTCAATTTCTAAAGTCAAAGTCCCCCCCTAATTTAGTCAAAATAGAATCTGATGTGGCGCTTAATTAGCTAATGTGGCAAGCCATATTGGAATGCCATGTGGCTTTTTTATTTTAAAATATTATTTTAATCTATTAAATAAATAAAAAAATTAAAAGTTATCATCTCTCTCGTCCCTTTCTTCGTTCGTTCCTCATCTGTTGTTCTCGCCTTTTTCCATCATCACCTTCTGTTCCTCTCTCTCGCATCACAGTCTCTCTCCCTCCCATCGCTCTCTCTCATTCTTGCATCAGTCTCTCACTCACTTTTGCATCACTCTCACTTTAGATGTCAGTATACTTGTTCTGTCATGGAAGAGCATGTTTTGTGTTGTTCTACTACAAATCTATTGTTTAGTGATTTAGTAGGACTAGGCTTCTTTATGGATGCATCTTTCATCTGATTTGCACAAAAGGATGGTGGTGATTTGGGTTTTAGATCTAGGGTTTCAGATCTATGATGGATTTGACTGTTAGTGTTGTTTTTTTTATTGTTCTGTTATTGTGTTTAGAAGTGTGTTGTTGTTGTTGTTGTTGTTGTTGTTGTTGTTGTTGTTGTTGTTGTTGTTGTTGTTGTTGTTGTTGTTGTTGTTGTTGTTTGTGTTAATTTCAGTTTTATTTGTTGTGAGAGAAAGAATTTAGTTGATTTGTTATTGTTAATGATTTTACAAGGTGATGAACAAGGGGTGTGGATGATTGAATTTTTGGGATGTGGTTTGGTTGAAGACCGAAAGAACAGGGGTGGTGAGTGGGATGGTTATGGCCTATGGGTGAGTGAGTTATCAATCTGGAAAAATGGGAATGATGGAATTGGAGAGTTGGTGCATAAGTTACCGAAAAGGTGGGTTGGTTATGGGTGGTGAGTAAGTTACCGAAAAGGGAATTTGGGAATGATGGAATTGGGGTGGTGCGTTTGATAACGGAAGTTATCTGGAAATCTGATAAAGAAAGAAGATGAAGCATTTGATAAAGAAAGTTATCTGGAAATATTATGGATTTGCGATGAAGGAAGATGATAAAGAAGATGTAGCTGATGATTTTAAAATAATAATAATTGGACTAAAAGTATTTTTTATTTAATAGATTAAAATAATATTTTTAAAATAAAAAAGCCACATGGCATTCCAATATGGCTTGCCACATCAGCTAATTAAGTGCCACATCAGATTCAATTTTGACTAGGGGTGTCAAAATGGATGGATCGGATGGATTTGGATTTGGATTATAATGGATGGATTGAAGACAATCCATTTATCCATTTATATCCATTAAAATTGTGTCAAAAAAATCCAATCTAATCCATCCGTTTACAAAAAAATTCATCCAATCCATCCATTTGCAATTTTTTTATGGATGGATATCCAATCCATCCACTAATATGTTTAAAATATAAACAAATCTTTTAATAAAAAAATCTTTTGAGTCAAAAAAAATTTTAATATTTTTTTTTTGTAGAAATTGAATTTATTATCATTTTTTGACAAAATTGAATTTTTTAGATTTATAAAAATATATATATATATATATATATAATATAAATATGTATTTATATATGTGGTGGTGGTGGGGGCGGCCGGCGGCGGAGCTCCGGTGGCCGGCGGCGGTCCGGCGGCCGGTGGTGGTTCCGGCAGCGGCGGACGGTGGCCGGTGGTGGCTCGCGGTGGCCCTCCGGTGGTTATATTATATTATATATATATTATATATATATTATATATATATATATATTATATTTTATTAATTTTTGAATGAGTTTTGGTCAAAAAAAAATTATTTTTAGAATGAATTTTTTTAAAAAAAGTTTCTGGAAAAAAAAATATTTTAAAAAATATTTTTTGGTAAAAAAAGTATTTTTATAATTATGCAATGGATTTGTTAAAAAAAATTAATTATCCAATGGATTTTGATTTTGTAGTTATTGTAATCCAATGGATTTAGAAAATATAATGGATGGATCACAACCATCCACAAAATCAAACGGATGGATTCAATCCAATCCATTAATATTTTTTTTTGTAATGGATGGATTGAATGGATTTTGCTATGGATGGACCGGATATCCGGTGGACAAATGGACCATTTTGACACCCCTAATTTTGACCAAATTAAAAAGAGACCTTGACTTTAGAAATTGGGAAAATAGGGGGACTAAATTCGTGAAAAAAATAGTTGGGGGACTAAAATTGTGAGTTGATCATAATAAGGGGACTAAAACTGTAATTAAGCCTAAAATTTATCTGTCATAAAACAAAATTATGAAACATGTCTTCTATATAGAGACTTAGGCTGACGATGCCAACTATGACCGTCTCACATGTCTGACACTGCTCATTTTCTTGTTTGATGAGAGTGCTTGTGATTTTGAATGCATAATCTCATATCTTGTGGAGCGAATGAATGAGGGCATGAGGCTTGTGAGCTATATTCAATCAATAAGGTTTTAATCATTTTGTAATATTGTAGTATGACCAATAGTCTAATAAAAGTTCAATACATAGTTAAAATATCAAGTCAAAATTATCCCATGATATTTAATTACATTATAGTTACGGAGTTCAAGCGCAAACCAACCACTTATATCATCATAGTTCACAACAAAACAAACCACTTACATAGTTGTGGAATTGGAGCTCTGAAATTTGTAACCTATGGTAAGTTCCTAACTTTTTGTTCACTATATTTATAATGAAAATTAAAATAGAAATAAGACTACAAAATTTGAAATAGAATACAAATTAGTTGCTAATAGAAATATGCAGCACATGATTTCAAGTTCTAATTTCAACAAATAGAAAGGTATTCTCTTGGACACTACTTGCCCTATTTGTAATGAAGGAGCTGAAACTGTGGACCATATGGCCATAAAGGTACATCATGAGATGACAGGATAGGATTATTCGATGCAATTAACATAATAAAACTCAATCTTGATAAAGTGCCATACTGATTGCCAAGGACTAACTATGTTTCTGCTTTCCAAGTATTATTACATCCCAATACATATAGGCTATATATATAGCTTGTCTGTATCATTGAGTTTTGCCAACAGATGAAACTTCCAAAAGATTATCCAACAGTTGTTAAGTTGTGTCGTCAGCTGCTAAATATCTTAATAAATACCCAAAGCTATGATCATCAATCAGCAGTTCAGTTGGTAAGTCTCATTAAACAACAAATAATGTATTTAACATATCATTAGACCATAATATTCCTTAAATTGAGAGTAAGATGATGAAAGGAAATAAAAGCACTTGTTGAAAAGAAGTAAACTAAAGCAGGACAGGTGCTGCAGAAAAATAAGAATAGCTAAAATGAAGTAAGAAGGAATTCAGATTGCAAACACTAATAAGCTGAATTATACTAGGCTGAATTACGAATTGGCTGAACAAAATTTCACATGCAACAACAATCCAAAATGGTATCAATTGTACTTACCTCAGCATTTTGAATTTCCTCAATATGATATCAATTGTTTCCAACTCTTCAAGAACTTCCATGTCCCCCTGTCAATGTTCAAAAGTAATCATCAAAATCATTACAAAATGCCTAAACAACAAATAGTTTTCATCAATATTATGATCTTGGCATTAAACTTTTGAGTCATCAATATATCAGTACGTAGCAAGTTTCTTCTAGTGACCAGTACCTTCATTAATTAAGAACTAAAACCAAATCATATAGTCAGTAGCAATAGGAATTCTATGTGCCAATGCAATGACTAATGTGATAGTCAGTCTTCTTAGTGGCAGTGTCAATGGATGCAGTTACCTGGTCTAGGACCAAAATTCTTGTTTTCTTCAATAGAAGTTGTCAAAGAATTTTGGTTCCTAGACGAGGTAGCTGAACCCTTGTGGCTTGTTGGACAGATTGCATGGACTCATTGCATCAATCAAATTAACTTCCAACTATGATTTAAAGCATGGTTGCCAATCTGGTTCAGTACACATCTTACAAATACATCTCCAAGTATGAGAAGTATTACACCTTTGCAAGCCTCTATTGAGTGGTGGATGGATACTTGTTCTCATACTTTAAGAGGTTTGCAAGTATGAGAAGTAGTAGTACACATCTTACAAATACATCTCCAAGATTGGTCTCCAAGAAAAGATTTAAGAGGAATCATGGAGGAAAGAGTTTCTTGGTGTATGTGTCCACTAGGTAGGAAAATAATATTGAACTGTTATCAAAGAGGAAAAATAGTTAAACAACTTAAAAAGTTAAAACTATGGTTGTCCTTACTAGATCTAGGTAAATAATAATATGATGGACAGGTGGACGGTGAGAGATTAGAAAGAGGTAGCATAGATGAACTAACTGTGATACTTGTTCTGGACAGGTTAATAAATTTCATTGTTTAATTTGTTGGGATGGGACTCATACCATTGGACTTAAGAACTTTTGAATTCCTAACTTCATATCTTGTGCACTTAATGAATGAGAGAAGTGAGCTATATTCAACCAATAAGGTTTTAATCATTTTGTGCTTCCTTTTTCATCTCAGTGCCATTGCATTTGACATTTAATTTGTAGCCCAAATTTTATTTTTCCAAATGCGCATTTGGACATGATTAATTTTTATGCTTAGTTCACTCACTGTTTATTTTATACATTACAATGACGACAGACTTAATGCATAGCATATATGCTACCAATGAAACACAACTTTTTAAGGAAAATTTGGCATCTTATACTATAAGAGCCACTGTAGTAGACGTACATAAATAAATACAAGAGTTAAGGAACAAACAATCTTGATAGTAATTATTAGACTTGCTTATTACATTCAAAATATGGTGACCACACGACCATTATTAGCAAGTTGCCAAAATGTTTATATATATCCTTTAACATCAAATAATTTGTCCTACTTAGGAATTAATTCACTATATCCAAATGATAATAACTAGTAATTTATTCTGGATCAGAGAAGAAGTTGTTGAGGGATGGCATAACTTGTGGTGGTCTGTTGCGAACAAACTTTCTGACTCTGTGTTCAGCGTATGCTTCACCCTCAGCATGGTTCTCAAGCACCCCTGCAATTCTCTTCTCTTTGCTTACCCTGAAAACAATCCAACATAAAAACCAGTCAAACATCATATTATATAAAAAAAAACGCATAAATGGTTTTATATATATAAAATAAAATGTGTATACCTGACTTCAGGATTGGTCCATATATTCCTAACAAGTTGCATAGCACATATTCCAACAACACTACCAACTGCCGCAAAAAGCGGGTATACCTATTTACATGACAAAATTACATAAATCAAATAATGGTTTATTCCATTGCAATATATATGTAGTTTAACAAGTGCTAGTATTTCATTATACTAGCAATTAAAAAACTAACGTTTACAACATTGCTAACAACATATATTGCTATGGAATGTGGAAAGCAAAACAGGTGAGGAAAAAAGCAGAAAAGAAAGAAACAAAGAAAGAAGTACCTCAGGCCTTATCCATCTTGAGCCTGCCATTAGTGAAGACTTGTTGCAAGGGAAGAGATGATACAAAGCACTATCATCAACTACTCATATTAAAAAGTAAACATGATTAGTTGAAAAACGTCCAAGTTCAATCTAGATTTTCCCATATCTTCAAAAATCTAAATAGTTAATAGTCTGCCTTTTTTGTTTGCTAAGCAGATTTACCTTCATTTTAGAATTGAAAAATAATAAACTTCCAATAAAAAATTGTTAATTGAAATTTTTTAGATGTGTCATGTATATGCGGTTGAAGATAATTAGAAAATGATTTATATTATGTATGTTATTAAAAGTATAGTGCATGCAGTGTACTTTTAAATTAAATTATAAAAAGATAATTGATAGTATATCCTGTAATTTAGATAAGCAATGAAATTTACTTTTTTTGTTCGGACCATTCCTGGCTATCCACATAGCGTCCCAACGCTTTCAACGAAAGACTAATCTCCGCTCGTTCTTAGGATCAAATTTCGCACTGGCCAATACTGAGTTTGTCCATTGCGGAATCGAACCCGGGAACACCGAGTCGACCTCCCGTATCTTAGAGTAGATTAAGCCACTGAGCCAACGGTATTGGTTAGCAATGAAATTTATTCTATTAATTTGGAAAGCAAGCTTTTATAAACTTTTAATTTTGAAATTATATTGATATGTGATTTTATTAAAATAATTACATGCAATAATTTGCTTCTTAATTAATTTTAATGTAAAATGTTTTAAATCTCCTTATGGTATACTTTACATAATTTAAATACTAAGCTATTTTCATTTTAAGTATTATTATTATCAATTAATGTAATATATTCAACACACTATTGCATACAAGATAAAGGCTTTGTTTGGCGCGTCTCATCCGCTAGCGGATAGCGGATGAAACTAGCGGGTGAAGAGTACATGTGTTTGGTAAGTACTAGCTTATCCGTTATCCGCTACTTTTTACCAAACAGAGCCAAAGTGTTAAATATCTTGAGAAAGCGCTTTGCCACCCATTACGGTCCTACGCGGCTCGATCAGACGATACAAAAGATACAAGATTAAATCTAGAGGGATTAGTCTTTGTATTTGTGCGCAGACCATACCCGGTTTATACCAAAAAAGATACAAGATAAAAGTGTTGACAAAATCAAACTAATAAAAAAAATACAAAATTGGGAGTGGAGAACAACTCAAAGGACAATTCGGGTACACGTGATCGATTAGGTTTCTTGGTGTAGATTAGTCACCAGCAACGACAGTAATACTGCGCACCAATAACACGATAAAAAATACAAAAGTAAAAATAATTGATCAAAAACTACAAAATAACAACCAATAAATATTCATTAGTAGCAAAATTTATATTTATATTTATATTTATATTAGTAATCAAGGGGTTTTCCCTGTTTTTTCTGCAACAAACTAGGGGATTCCTATTAGCTTCTTGATGCACGTATAAATATACTCCATCCGTTACAGAATATAACTAGCAATATACATTGACCACATGAACAACTTTATCTCGAGTAACCGTGCTAATGCCAAGAAATCCAACCCCGAAAAAATGCGACGTCACCGTGCACGCATCCTCTAGCCAAGAACATAAAATACCACCCGACGAACCCCGAGAAGGTTGATGAATCCACTGAAAAGAATGATTACCCCATAGAATCCCAATCTCGCCCTCTACCATTTTCTCCCTCTTCGTTTCCTGAATACAAACAAAATCAAATGACCTGGAATTAATTAAAGAAGCCAACTGACGACGTTTACCTCGATCGCCCCACCCACGCATATTTAAAGATAGCAAATTCATGAGGTCCTGTTATTATTCGCTCTCTTACTACATGCTGCATCATCTCTTCTTTCGCCAGCTTTAATCAAATCAATATACTTATCATCATGCAACTTCCCTTCCACCCCTAGGCTCTTAGCATTCTCCCAGACTTTCCTTGCCACAGACTTGCTTTGAAGGGCCCAAAATCTATTATTGCATTGAGCAATGTCACCGCTAGAAATTGACCCTCCACATAAAACCGTCCCTGCAGAAAACAAAGAAGAAGTGTGAATACTATTGTCCTTGGATGGTTGCGCCACATGGTTCTCCGGGGCTGAGCGCAAAGAAACTTCTGTCAGCTCACGAGTGGCTTTCTGCAATTTCGCTGACTTCGGTTTCCTTTTCTCTCCAACTAGTAAATTTTCTTTGTTTCTTGGGCTTAACAAGAGCCTCTTTGAAAGTTGGCCTGTTTGGGATTGAAGGGAGGTCTTGCGCTAAGCTAGCTATGGCTGGGCTTTCTTTGGATACTTGATGGGCCAGTCCACGTTTGGTGGAAGGTGTGGGCCCTAACTTGTTTTGCGCAGGGTAAGGAGTTTCCTCCACGAAGCTGGCAGCTGAAGATATGGGTGAATCACCAATTGAATAACTTTAACCACCATGCACCATCATAGCCCCCTCATTAATATCATTAATGACATGTTTTGAAACCATCGAACAATTATCCACAACCTTTGGATTTGCCTGACTTGACTTACGAGCTTGAAGAATATTCCTTCATCAATGTGCCACTGCTGTCCTTATTTCTCCATTGCAACGGACCACTCCAATCCTCCGCAATTTTGATCGAAAATGGTACATTATTAATACGCACGTTAATCACCCTGTTAATCAACTCCGCAGACTGAGTACGTACCATTAAACGAGCGACATCTAGTGATCTCCTTTTCTCTGTATTCTCACACTACAAGAATTATTGGTTTTTCCGGCCAGGAGTTTCCGGCGGATATAGATCCGCCGCAAAGTTACCGGCGGAATCTACGAATTTCCGGCGGAATTTATCCGCCTCAAAGTTACCGGCGGAAAAATTGACATTTGCGGCGGATTAAAATTCGTCTTGGCTTTTGCGGCGGATTTAACGGTTCTTGCGGCGGATTTGGGTTCACAAAATTTTTTTTTTACGAGATTTTAATTAATCGCCGCAAATGCACCTCTGTCCGCCGCAAATCCCTTATGTCCGCCGCAAATCCCTTAAATCCGCCGGTAACTGCCGTTTCCGGCGGATCTTGCCTTTTGACCGTTTGACTTCGTTTCTCCTATATAAACCCCTTCTCCCCTTCTTCTTTTTTCACACCTCTACCAATACTCTCATTCTCTTGATACGGCACTCGATCTCTTAATACGGCACTCTCTTGAGCATTGTCGGCAGCGGGGTTCCAATTGAGTGGCGTACGTCTCCATTTTTTTGTAAAAAAATTTCCACATTGTCATGAAGACCCCTTCATCTTTTTCGTTAAAAGTAACCCCTTTATCAGCATAAAGTTCATCCTCATTATTTTCACCACAAGAGACATATACGCTCATCAAATGCTCGGTATCATCCTCCAACTTAACAACCCGTCCTTGCAGTTCCTCAAACTTTCTATTTAGAGATTCAATCATCTTTTCAAAAGATGGTTTCTTGTGAAACTTTCTATTTTGAAAATATGGTTGAATCTCTAAATAGAAAGTTTGAGGAACTGCAAGGACGGGCTGTTAAGTTGAAGGATGATACCGAGCGTTTGATTAACGTATATGTCACTTGTGGTGAAATAATGAGGAGGAGCTTTTTGCTGATAAATGGGTTACTTTTAACGAAAAAGATGAAGGGGTGTTCACGACAATGTGGAAATTTCTTTACAATGAAATGGAGACATACGCCACTGTAATGGAGCTGCTGCCGACAATGCTCAAGAGAGTGTCATATCAAGATAATGGCGTAGGTCTCCGTTTAGGGGTAGCAGACATTAAATATATATTTTACTGTTTTTCCCAATTTTTATTGCTTTAGATTATTTTATTTTTTTGTTTAAAATATTTTATTAATTGTATGGATATTTTTTTAGTGATAATATTTTACTGCTTTTCCCAATTTTTATTTTTTTAAATTAAAAATTAATTAGTTATTGGATTTTATTTTTTTATCAATAATTAAAAAAATTAATAAAATAATATATATTTTTAATTAAAACGACTTTTTTAAAAAAATAAAATTTATTTCTTAAAAATAATAATAATTTTTTTAAAAAAATAATAATTTTTTTTTTAAAAAAAAATGGTACTTTGCGGCGGATTTGTGTTTTTTGCGGCGGATGTTGAGCATTTGCGGCGGATTATAGCTTTTGCGGCGGATTATTTGGTATTTTTAAAAAAAAGGCGCGATATTTTAATTTGAATATCCGCCGCAAAGTACCACGAATCCGCCGCAAACCTCCGTAAATAAAAAACCCGCGGATTTTAAATTTCAAAATCTGCCGCAACCGTCCAGAATCCGCCGCAAAGCACCGAAAAAAAAAACCCCGCAGATATTGAATTTCAAAATCCGCCGCAACCGTCCAAATCCGCCGCAAATCTCTTTTGACCGTTGGGCTGCGTTTTTCTATATATATTCATTCCCCACTTCTCATTCTTCACACTTCTAACAATCCTCTCATTCTCTTCTTAAAATTTCTCTTTTACTCTCTCCCAAATTCTCTCCTTCTCTACTAAATCTGTTTTTGAAGTGTAGCGCTTCCTCCCTACGAATTGTCTTCTGCTCTTATTGGGAAATTTCTTCAAGGTATGTTTTTGATATTAGTTAATAGTTTTAGTTTTTAATTTTTTTTTAATATTCGTTTTTACATTATTTTATAATAATATGAATTTATTTTTTTATCAATAATTAAAAAAATTAATAAAATAATATATATTTTAAATTAAAACGATTTTTTTAAAAAAATAAAATTTATTTTTTAAAAATAATAATAATCTTTTTTTAAAAAAAAATGGTACTTTGCGGCGGATTTGTGTCGTTTGCGGCGGAATTTTAAATAAAACGTTTTTTTAAAAAAATTATATTCAGTTTTTTTTTAAATAAAACGGGTGTTTTGCGGCGGATAAGGGGTACTTTGCGGCGGATAATTTGCGGCGGATATTGGGTACTTTCCGGCGGATATATTGCGTCAAAAATTTGTCCCCTTTTCCGGCGGATTATCCGCCGCAAATTTGCGTTGGATTTTGCGGCGCCACTAAATCCGCCGCAAACTTGCGGCGGATAATCCGCCGCAACGCGTTTGCTTCGAGCTGGCTACCGGCGAAAAACTTCCGCCGCAAAGTCCAAATATCCGCCGCAAATTTGGCTTTTGCGGCGGATTTCGCCCGCCGCAAAGTCCAGCTTTTCTTGTAGTGTCATCACCACACACAAACTCACCTACGCAGGCAGTAAGTTTGGAGAAGAAAAGCGAATTCCACGCGTGGACCGGAATGCCGTAACACCTGAGCCAAGAGACCCTCTCGGGGTCAACATCCGTTGGTTTCCATGGACGAATCCATTTGAACCACTAATAAAGCCAATCTCGAGCCTCTTCTATGAAGTCGTTAAAGTTACCCTCATCCGAGTCGCCTTCCAGCAGTACCAAGTTAGAACCCATCGGAGTAGCCTTTATCGCAAATACTCCCTGTTGAGCAAGTTCATCCTGTATATAGTAAGATTTGCCTGGAGTGATAACTTCCCCCACCATGGCTAATGGTAACCGTGGCTCGACAACGATATCACAATTCTAATCACCTTCCTTCACTATACTCCCCTTCGCTGGTGGGTTGATGGTGTTCTTCTTCACCCAGACTTTCCTGACATTCTGCCAGTTTTGCTTCTCCTCCCTCTGGAATCTTGGGAGATTTACTTGAATCTTCTCCCCTTCCACAAAAATGTTGTCAAGGATGAGTGTCAGGCGTTTCGGTTCCCTGGCGTTCAAGAAACAAGCAAAACCAAATCTCCTACCATGTGCGTTTCCTCTTGTTGGGATAACAACCTCATGAACTCTACCTTGCTTGTCGAATAGTTGTAACATATCCAAAGCGCTCCAACTATCCGGGAAGGAGGTGAAATAGAGCGAAGTGAGGGATTTGATTTGATTTGCACTCACCCTAGAAACATCATACAGAGGTAGTCTTAAATGAGAGTAATTATTTTTAAGGAAAGAAATTGAAACACATCCCTTTTCCTCATATGGGAACCCTAAAACAAAAGCTTATGCAGTGAAAAGCCACACTGCCCGAGGGTGATGGAGTGGCATTCCCGGTCACATGGAAAAAAGTGAATGTGGCGGCCATGGGAGAAGGGAGGAACGTTGCGGCCTCGCGGGAAGGAGATCAAGGGGGACAGTGCCCTTGCCGACGTCATAAAAGCGAGAGAGACAGGGACTTACGGCGCGACAACGGTCGTCGGCTTGCACATGAACATAGGGCGACACGTGTTGTGCGGTAGCTGGGCATCGCTAGATGTCCCGACGGCAGCAGCAAGAACGAAGACGGTAGCACAGCTGGCGTATTGGGAGGCGCCTGTTCGTATTTGGAGTTCAATTCCTGATCTTAAGGTAATTTCCATCTCGTTGATGCTTGGATCTTCTCTTTTGTTTATTTCAAGGAACAATCTTGATCTTTGTTCTTCTGCTATTCATAGCTATTAGAGCTGTTGTAGTATATGTATTAAGGTTATGGATCACTGAAAGTAGTTTCTATTTTATGGGCAGCCTCCAGCAATTTGAAGAAATAATGGACTTATTTATTGTTATCTACCAGGAATAAGGAGCAATGGAGATTGTAAGTTTCTTAGTATAAATGTTATACAGTTTTTGGCATTTATTTTGCAATGATCTGAATGTTGTTGTTGTTGTTGCTGTTGTTGTTATTAACAAATAATGAAGCTCTTTTTAAAGCACATATATCATGGTCAGGTTCTTTGAGAAAGCACATCACAAACTAAAATTGTGTACTTGGTGTGAGTTTTGTCATTTTTGTATGCAATGGATTGGACTTGGTGTGAGTTTTGTCACTTTATCCACCTATTTTAGATGACGAACATAGATTAAAAATACATATACACCCCTTGAACTATCTAGCCACTGATGGCTGCAACTTGCTTACTTAAAAAGTAAAATTAAACCTTCATAAATGTATGCTTGGCTTAGTAGTTACGAACCAGATAAGAAAGCCATAAGACAAATAATACCAGATTTTTATAAACATTAATAAACCAAGTTATATACTCTACTGTTTGGGTACGTTTTCTCTTAGTATAAAATATTTGAATCAATTAGTAAATGTCAAGTTTGATAACTAATGGTGAGTGAGTGGGCTTTAAATATTTATAATTACATTAGAGAACAATAAAACCCACATAGAAATTTAAAATGAGATAAACCATGATTCCACTCCTCCTTCAATTCCCACTACTTCGCTACAAATATGCAATCAATCACAATGGAAAAACAGAATCTCAAATCCAGCTAATATAAGTAAAATCAAGGCAATACCAAAAAAATTAACTACTGCCACAATACCATATTTTGTATTGCCATTTGTGTTGAATTCTTCCAAGGGGATAAGGAACTTGATTTCCTTACCTATAGTTGTCTAGCTCTATTATGAGCAAATAGGACTTTAGCCAACGCCAGTAAGCACACCCATTACATCTACACAATATTGGTTATGTTTAGATATAATATCAAAGAACACGATTTGTCAGTTTCACCAATATAATATATACAGTTTAGGTGGAAACTGGATGCGATTAGTCGCTTACCATAGACCTCTGGATCGACCAAAACCATTCCAATAGAAAATGGAAGCTTGTTCTGCTGTCTGTCAGCAACTTTCCACATCCTCTCTAATAGCACAACGATGGTCTAGTTCTCTCTGCTAGGACAGACATAGGAAAGTGGATCATATGAAGGCCAATTGTTTGATGCCATTTTAGAAAAAATATGGTGCATGCTCAAGAAGTACAATAGCATAGTTGGTAATGACTTGTGCGAAAAGATGAATGGAATATTTGGGGTGGGGGGGTGTTGATTGCCTTACATAGCAAACACAATTCTAGAATGCAGTTTCATTAGGGTTTAGTGTAACACGCCTCTGGCATAATAACAAAAAAAGGAATTAAGAATAATATGATTTGCATTAGTTCAATAAGATATGGAATTGTTGTTTGTTGAAACACGTTTTTTTATAATACTATTTCTAATTGATCTTATTTAATTTGATTTAATTGTTTTCCATTTTGGTTTGAGAATTTGAAAATAATTGAATTTAATTTTTTTTTTGGTTACCATGTCATTGGTGCGTAGTTTCCAGTTTTCACCAGCTTTGCCAGTGACTAATCTACGCCGGGGAACCAGACTGGCCACGAGTTTTCGGCTTTGCCGGCCCATGTGGTTCTCCCCTCCCGACGGAGTTTTTTTGCCACACCAATATTCGAACCCGAGACCTTGAGGTGGGATTCAAGTCCAATTACCACTTTGACCAACCCTTGTTGGTATATTTGAATTTAATTTGAAAATATTAAGTAATTTGAATTTGAATTTATAATACCTTTAGTTTTATATTTAAAATTTAAAACTATTATACTAATAATAATTACATTGATTCAAATTCTCATAATTAAGTGTGCATTAATGAATTACGTGTTTTTTTTGCCAGGCACATAATGACAAAAAGATTGTCTCCAGTGAAGTGTTGAAATGTTGCCATATTTTAATCCATTTTTTGAATTGTTGCCACACTACAAAAAACGGAACAGATTGCGGGGGTTTTTAAGTCGTTTAACGGGGGTTTTAAACCCCCGCAACGTAATCTGCGGGAGTTTCAAAAAACGCCGGAGTTTCAAGTGTCGCAATCGTTTTGCGGGGGTTTTTAGAAAACGCTGGTATCATGTCTTTTAGCGGGGGTTTTACTGCGGGGGTTTTTAACCCCCACAATTAGTGGAGGTTTTTTTGAGGGGGTTATAAACCTCCTTAAATCGAGTGATATGTAGGAGTTCTATTTTTTGTGGAGATTTTTTATTGCCATAGTTGATAGGACTTTTTTGTGGGGGTTACAACCTCCTATATATTATTGAGGAGTTTTTTTTTCCTTGTTATCATTTATAATTGAGGAGTTTTTTTTCCTCATTACATTATCACACTTAAATTACTAGCACCATATATTATTTATATCTTACCAAACATTTCAGAAATTATATTACATAAAAACATCCAATAAATTTAATCGAATGTCTCAAAATTTCATTAAAAATATAACTATGATAACAAAATGTATTTCAAACATTTGTACATCAAATATTCAATGTAATACAACTCAAAGGACGGATGTTGGCATTGAATGCTGAAGTAGTAGGACAAGAGGGATACAAATTTGTAACTAGAGCTGTGTTGATACATATTTTACTGTACAAGTAATTTACATGAAAACATTGGGTGAGAAGTATACAGTATACACTACCCAAAGTTGTACATAGGCTCTTCTATCTTAACTTCAACTTGATTTAAGCCTATCCAAGTTATATTCTTTCTGCAAAATAAATAAATATTCATCAGATAAATAGATGACATGACAGGAAATCCAATGAACATGACCAATTGATGCTATATCATGAGGTATCACAGAATCAAGCTTACTAGAATACTATGAGTATCTTCAAGAAAAGGCACAAGCAAAGAAACCAATATCTGCATTTTCTCCCTCAGGATATCACAATCTTCATCTTTTTCCCTTAAAAGATCCATGAAAGTTTTAGCATCTGGCACTAATTTTATAGCCACCTGCAGTACCATTTATGTTAGTTCATATCAAGTAGTATAAGATTAAAAATATGTTAGCCTGTAAAATCCACCAACAATGACAGATAACTCTTGAGGAGGCACCAACATATTAAATACATACGTGTATAGGATGATAGCCCCAACCTAGGCTAAATCAGAATTAACAGATCTCTATCAGTACTATGTTTTTTGTTTCAATGAGAGTATGATCTCTAGAACAATGTAAATAAAGGACTAGTATATACAAAATTTCTTAATAAGTGAATGAATTATAAGTCCAGCCACATTATATCAACAACTAATAGCATGTTTGTTTTCGCATTGAAATCGCAGTGTAGATTGTAGAACCTACCCACTGGCCAAATGATATATAGGAAGTTCCATCCGTGCTACATTTATCGGTATCTCCAAAGGGATTGGATTGGTCTCGACATAAAGCAGCGATCAGTACAAGCGGCACGTTCCCAATATTCCCTGTATGATAATTTGCCGAGATAAGATTCAAGACAAGGAAAACCAATACATGGAACTTAAATCATATGACATTCAAGAATCCATTCTGACAAGGAAAACCAATGATTGAGCCTGATAGTGAACTCAGAACAACATTCATAGGAATAAACCACCTGCAATTGCAACTACAATCACATCAATACTGTTTTAAAAGATCGCGGTCAGGTCACAATTGCATCACGATCCTTCATATCGCGAAAAATTAAGCTCAAATAGAGCTGATACAATTGCAACACAGACCTTCATTTTGCGAAAAATTAAAATCAAATACAACTAATGTGACCGCAATTGTTGTGATCACTTACCAGTCAAGCATCTTCTGCAAAGTAACAGCTTGGCCTAACTGAGAGAAAATCAAGCAAGGTAGCAAAAGCGAAAACACCAGCTGCATGAATCAACAAGTGTGTGATTGAGTAAGTGAGTGAAAGAGCAATTCAATTGGAGAATGCACAACAGATAGATACATAGACAGATACACTCATACACATACCCCATTCAATAGCTTCCTTCCAGAAGCAGGCAAGATATTAACATACTTAGAAGCCATAAGAAATCCTAAGAAACACATAGTGAAAACTTTCACTATTGGCAACATTGCAATTTTAATTGACCCTAATAATGATTGTCCTCCTCCTCCTCCTCCTCCTCCTGGACCTTTAATGTTTCAACCAATCAACTAGCTTTGATGGCACAATCCTTCAATGTTTCAACAAATCTGCAAACAAAGGACAGCAGGATGAAATGATAAGCAAATAAAGGGTATAAATCATACAATAATATCAACATTAATATATACCAACTCAAAATCTCAAACAAAAGGATAAAGAAGAGAGGGACTAATCAATTAAAGTAATCTGTCATTGAAAAAAAATAAAAGTTGACCAATCACATTTTTCTTCTTGCATATTCATCTGTTATGATTTTTGGTTTATGCATATTCATTTTGTTTTGAAACTTTCTAGATAAGACAATGGCAAAACATGAACCAAGTAGAGGATTTATTTCATTAATCTTTTGGTAATACTAAAGCTATGACTACTAAATCTGCACACAACCAAAGAAAAACAAAACAAGTTCTTCTAAGCATATATACCATTAACATGCCAAAATTATGTTAGGAAATGGGCATATATATCACTTACTTAACATACCTTCAAAACAAGCTCTTCAAAGCATTGCTCCACGTTTGCTCGAGTTTTAGCACTGCATTCAATGAATAGGCAACCATACTCCCTAGCAAAGTCTATTCCCTCTTTCTTTGTAACAACTCTATCTTTCTTTGCACATACTTCAGAAAGATTTATAAATGTTTCTCGAAGGGTTACATCATAAACTGCATCAGTTATAAGAACAAAAAAGAGAGATTAGCAGCTAATCCAAACCATGACTTTCAACACCCATCAACTTGAAGGAAAAGACATCTCCCATTTTCCAAAGACATTCAACATATTGCATCTTGGCAGTGAATCCAATCATTTATGATTACTTGATTAGTAAAAAAATTCTCAGTTTGGTCACTGGATACCAAAGATCAATTAGGTGAAACAGCAATACCACAGACCAATTTGGCTTTTAAGTCCACCCAGAAAAGAATTAACTATACTGCTGTGGCAGCAAAGGCAGCAAATGGGCATGGACTGGGGAGAATAATATGTCGTCCAATTGCTCAAATTGTGGGTTGTAGTATGTGTCCAAGTCCAATGGTTGCTCCTCCTGAAGAAGCAAACATGAAGTATAGTTACTTAATCAACAAATTCAAGCATCAGTAACAGTTAGCCTACAATTTTCAGAAAGAAAAAAGGGAAAGGAAAAAAGTAATAGATTAGCCTATCTAACCTCGGCAACTGGTTCTATAGTTTGATTTTGAGCATCAAAGGCACCACAGGCATCGCTTTGGCAATCAGCTGGGGATATAATGTTAGATATTGCTTCCTCAGAATTCTCAGGGATAACAGCCAGGTGCCTATCATCTTCCGTGGTCTGTGATGATGATATAGGAGCCAGATTTGGATCAGATTGTACTATTCTTTTGGAGAGTAATTGGCAGTGGTAGGAGTTGAAGCAGTCTGCTCCACTTCATTGCAGTTTGAATTTTCAAGACGAGAATCTTGCTTCTTAAACAAGCGACAAATTACATATGGATTCTGGCATAAGTCAAAACAACCAAGTTGAAAAGTTAGCAACATATTAACATTACTATTATCATCATCATCATCATCATCATCTAATTTTTTAGCTAGTCATAAATTGCAATAGCTTTATGTTAGGCAGGACAATATAAAAGTTACAAGGAGTTGGACTGGATATAATGAAAGATGCAAGGCATTGAAGTAAAATTATGGAACACAAAAACATTTAGAATCAAAACAACTACGTGGAGAGTTAACTCAAGAGATAAAGATACAATATCCAACTCATTGACTCAAAGTCAGCAACAAATAAAGCAAATATAAGATGATAAAAAAGAGATGGGAGTAGACCTGTCCAGGGTTGGTACTTGGTACCATCAAGCTCCCTCAAAGTAGGCATGTACTCATGCATAACCCAATTAGTTCTCTTCCCCTTAGGAGCACGACCAGTGTAGAAAACCAGAGTCTTCTTCATTCCAATTAAAAGAGAACCAGACTTAATATTGCGATCCTTTCCCGTCACCTTCCAATACCCATGAGTCGTCGCTCGGTTCAACCTGTGCCCATTTGGATACTTTCTATCCTGTGGACAGAAGAAGAACCACTCTAGATCCTTGTTCCGCACCACTGACAAATCTACAAATAAAATCCCAAATTCCCCCATCAATAACAAAATCATCAAATCAAATACAATAATCACATCTATCACTACAAAATTATATTTTCCCACAAACAATTAAAAAAATAAAACCCAATTACAAAAAAAAAGAAGATTCACTTCAGTGAAAAAAAAACAAATTATTATATCAATTTGTTGAAAAACCGATAACTGAAATTAAATAAATTCTTGTAGCTTACAAGTCAACGCATGTGATTACAAGGGTTTTGCGAGATTGATAGGGTTTCAATCTTGAGAAGAGAGAAACGGGTTTTGCGACTGAAAGAGAGAAACGGGTTTTGCGACTGAAAGAGAGAAACAGGTTTTGCGACTGAGAAGAGAGAAACGGGTTTGCTGAGTGTTTTCGTTGCTGGGTTTATACCCATTTTGCAATTATCCAACTTTTTTACTAATGAATATTAAGAGCAAAGAGAAGTTAAGTTACCTGTAAGAGGAGCTGAGAAGAGGGAAACAGCGTTGAGAAGGAGGAGCAGAAATTTACCTGTAATAGGGTTTGGTTTTCTTGTTGTTGCTGAAGTTGCTGAGAAGGAGGAGCAGAAATTTGCATCGAACGCAAGGTGTCGCGAGAGGGAGAGAGAGAAATTAGGTTTACGCGAGGGTGTGAGAAGGAATCAGGTTTCGCGAGGGAGGTTTACGCGAGGGTAGGGAGGTTTACGCGAGAGCTGGGTTTCGAGAGGAGAGAAGCTGGGTTTCGTTGAAACAGAGGAGAGAAGCTGAGGGATGAGAAGAGGGAAACAGCGTTGAGAAGAGGGAGAAGAGGGAAACAGCATTGAGAAGAGGGAAATAGAAATTACGCGAGGGAGAGAGTGAAAGTTAGAAGAGGGAAGCTGAAATTAGGTTTTTTTTTTGTTTTTTTATTTTACATTTAGCGGGGGTTTTTCGTGACACTCAGCGGGGGTTTTTTAAACCTCCGTAAAATGAAACAACATTTTCAACTTGTTGACCGAGGCGTTCCTTTTTTATTGTTAAACTGAGGGGGTTTTTTAAAACCTCCGCAATAAAACTCCCCGCTATTTGATCCGTTTTTTGTAGTGCCATATCTATTGTATTGGTGTAATTACAATTTATTATTCTATTATATATAACGTACATTTTTTTGATCAAATAAATAATATATATATATATATAAATCGTACATTGGAAGCCTTTAAAATTGTTATTCAAATGTTGCCATATAGGAGGCCTTTACAAATTGATGACAGATACAATTACTAAGGATCCAGTAGGATTATGGTTCATCATAATAATTGCCATAAGGATTACAACTCATCATATTATTTGCCATGTAATCTACAAATTTCATTAATTCTAGTTGGATAGGCTTAAGTGATGACAAATCAGAAAAGTTGCCAAGAACAACATTCTCATTTCTATATGTTATAGATATAGAATATAGAATATAGAATAGATATAGATATATTGGAGTATAAATTTTATTCATATTTTCTTGGTAAAAAAAAAATTATTCATATTTTTAATACTATCACATTTCTTATATTAGGCCTATCAAAAAAACATCTCTTATATTAGAATTAGTCGATAGATGGATGATAGTTTTCGAAAAAATATATTTAGAATTTTAATATTAGGATCAAATAAATTTAAAATTATCTTTTACAAACAGCTTCAATTGAGTCTCTCTGTGAAATCAAAATTACATTTTTTAGTCTCTTAATTTTTTTTAACGTGTTATTGGTGCGCAATATCCACCAGTTTTGTCAATGATTCATCTACGTCAGGGAACCTAACTGGCCATGTGTAATCTTCGGTCAGTCATTTAATTTTGTTTGTAAATAATTTTAATTTATATTTATTTGCATTTTCGCGTCTCTGTTCATGTTCTTGTGTTTGAATCACGTTATGTTATTATATATCTCAAGTAGGTAGCTCAGTTAGCGTGTTAAGGAATACCGAATGAGTGCACCAAATCAGTACAAGAAGGAGGTCTCGGGTTCAACTCCGAAAACTAAGATTCTCTCACCCATTAACATTTCTTATAAAAAAAATATATCATTTCTATATTTTTATTTTTTGAAATAATAAATAATTTGTTAGAGATATACTGTGTTTACTTTGTTTTGACAAAAGACGTTTACTTGTATGCAATAACTACACAACTACTAACAACTTGATGTGTTTGCATGCACTTGTTTTATTTCCCATTATTATGATATGATATGACTTTTTTTGTCATTCCCATTATGATGTGACGGTCCCGCTTTATGTTCCACCGTTACATGGCGAGTTAGGGAATGTTACAGTATTTCATGTCAATATAAATTTATGATATGTATTCTTTTTTTAGTAATTTTTTTAACTAGAATATCTATCTATCTACTTTCTTCTATAGGCTTAAAGGTACTTTTAGTCCCTGCAAATGTCAAAATAATCCAGTTTAGTCCCTGCAATTCCAAAACTTTTAAAATAGTCCCTGCAATTACTAAACGTTACTACTTTTAGTCCCTGCTGTTAGTTAAGGGTTAACACTGTTATCTTTTGATGATGTGGCAGCCAACAGGGATGCCAACATGGAATAAAAAGGCTTAGTCAGCAACAATCTTCTCTCTGCTTCTTCTTCTTCTCCTTTTCACGAACACATTACACATTGGTTGAACGGAGTATATAAAGGGTACAAACGTTTTGTAAATATTCGGTGTGGGACTTTTATTCCAACTATTTGCTATTGTAGGAGCAGCATCAACTGTAATTTCAACTCACATTACACACTGCTAGGAAGGCTGCTATTGCAGGAGCAGCATCAACTGTAATCAAGCTTGTTTGGCAAGAACTTTACTGAGAGATAGTTCCGTCGTCTTCCAAGTTGAGGTAGCTCAGGTATATCTCTCTTAACTCTGCATGTTTGGCAAGAACTTTACTGAGAGATACCCCACCCTCTACACCTAACATGTTGTCTCGCAAATCAAGCTTCCTCAAATTGATGCAATTCCCTAAAGCTTCAGATAAGGCAACTCCACCTTCACTGCCTATCCTTGTCGAGGAACAACGAAAATCCTCCAAGGAAGGAGATCGCTTCACAACCTCAGCTATAGCCAATGCCCCTTCATCTCCGGTCATATTATTATGAAAATGAAGAACTTTGAGCTTCTCTGTGGAAGGAATCAACTCACTAACCGCTTGAGCAGCTTCTTCCGATATTCCATCATTCATCAGATAAAGCTCTTCCAAGCAGGATTGTGATTTCAAGAGAGCTCCAAATGCTCTAACACCTTTCTCACCTAAAGCATTGTCAGAGATGTTTAAATACTTCAAGACACTGCCCTCTAGAGCAGTTGAGAATATCTTCATGGCTTTAAGTACATCTACGAGGAGCTTACTACATTCTTTGGCATAAAGCTGGACTGCAGAACTTCCATCACCATCTGGCTCTTTCTCATAATATTGGTCTGCTGTAGCAAAAGCCGCATCCTCAATTATTTTTGCATTTTCTTCAGCCTCTTCCTGATCCAAAGTTCCATACTTCTTCGTGAAAATAGATTTAGTAACCAAATTGTTGGTCAATCTCTCCACAAGCCTCTGTCTAGTGTTCTGACTAGGAGGCCATAATTTGATTGAAAATGGTCTGTGCTGCGAATTCAACTCCATAGCAATAAAACCTACAAAAACTACTTGTGTAAGTAGGTCCTATATGTGGAACATTTTAGGAGACAGAATAACATAAAAATTTGTTTGAAAAAATAGTTGTAAAGCAATGACATCCAGAGCTTGCATCACCAATCATGGTATCATATGATCAAAGATAATAAAACACTTTCCAAGCCCATGCACACTTTAGATCAAAGATAATGGTCTGAAGCATTTTTTTGTGAAAGAATTTCCTGGCTCCTTTAATGGCCTCAAGTGGTCAATGTCCCTGTCTTATCTGTGCAAATGCAACTAGCTGAGCCCATTGTCTCACAGGCAGAAAGATGTCTCACAAGTGCCCTGTCATTCATCAATTTTTTCATTGCAAAAGCAAGACTAAGTGTCACAGCCAGCCAGTGAATTGCCATATTTTGGAATAAAAGTCCCACACCGAATATTTACAAAACGTTTGTACCCTTTATATACTCCGTTCAACCAATGTGTAATGTGTTCGTGAAAAGGAGAAGAAGAAGAAGCAGAGAGAAGATTGTTGCTGACTAAGCCTTTTTATTCCATGTTGGCATCCCTGTTGGCTGCCACATCATCAAAAGATAACAGTGTTAACCCTTAACTAACAGCAGAGACTAAAAGTAGTAACGTTTAGTAATTGCAGGGACTATTTTAAAAGTTTTGGAATTGCAGGGACTAAACTGGATTATTTTGACATTTGCAGGGACTAAAAGTACCTTTAAGCCTTCTTCTATATAATAAAACAAAATGCCATAAAAATCTCAATTTTAGACACTTTACAAAATTGCCACGTGTCCAAATTTAAGAGTAAAATAATAAAATACTCGCTAAAAGACAAAAAAATGCAATTTTTGTCAAAAATAAGTAAAAAAGCGGTGGGACCACAACTGAAAACTGGCGTAGTCAGTGCTGAAGCGCGCCAGTCTAACAGTCTGCAAAAATCTGTTATGAACCATTGTAAAAAAATATTATTTTAATCGTTTTTGATTAATCAACAAAAGTTGCTGCAAAAAAAAAAACAAAACCTGCAAAAATAAAAGCTAACGGCAGAAGCTGCTACAAAAAATATTATTCAGCAAAATCTCAATTTTGGACACGTGGCAATTTTAGACACTTTACAAGATTGTCACGTGTCCAAATTTAAGAGTAAAATGGTAAAATACTTGCTAAAAGACAAAAAAATGCAACTTTTGAAATATATCATTTCTAAAGTTAAAAAGCGGTGGGACCACAACTTAAAACTGGCGTAGTCAGTGCTGACGCGCGCCATTCTAACAGTCTGCAAAAATCTATTATGAACCATTGTAAAAAAATATTATTTTAATTATCTTTGATTAATCAACAAAAGTTGCTGCGAAAAAAAAAACCTGCAAAAATGAAAGCCAACGGCAGAAGCTGCTACCAAAAATATTATTTTAATATAATAACAATAATAATTTTTTACTTTTAAAAAAACAGTAATTTTTTTAATTTATTTTTTTAGAAAATCAGTAATTAATTTTTATCTTTTAAATCAGAAATTTTTTTAAAAATTCTTTTATAAAAAAAAAATCAATACTTTTTTTTAAAAATCAGTATTTTTTCTAAAAAATCAGTAATATTTTTTAAAACTTTAAAAAATTCTTTTTTTTAATTTACTATAATCTACTCAAACTAATTAAGTCAATTAATTTAACCACTATCAATTGGCAAAAAAAACGATACTGCTAGCAAAAATTTCAAAATAATTTTTTCTAAAAATATCAAAAATTAAATCTCATTTACTTTTTTCGTGAGCCGCACTGGAGCGGCATCTCATTGCCTGGAGCGCCAACGTGAGCGCCAACGTGAGCACCAACGTGAGTGGCAACGGGAGCGCCAACGAGAGAGCCAACGTGAGCACCGACAAAAGCTGTTGCCACTGACGCGTGCGCTAACTCGCCTCTGACGTGCGCAGTCAATTTTTATTAAAATAATAATAATATTTTTTAATTTTTTTAAAAAACAATAATTTTTTTTAATTTCTTTTTTATTTTTTTAAAAAATCAGTAATTAATTTTAATTTTAATTTTTTAAACCAGAAAACTTTTTAAAAACTCTTTTTTTCAACGATTATTTTAGACTTTTCAATGAAAAATGTAGACTTAATAAAGATATGAACAAAAATATTATATAATACTCGTGTCGAATAAATGTCCCATATACTTTTTATTAATACTTATAATTGCAAAAATATGGTATAACAAATATTGATAAGTCAATCTTACTATATTAAAAGGATTAATGAATGATTGGTTAAAAAGTTTTTTGGGTTTTAAGTAATATTTTAATTTTAAGTATTTTAAAATCATAAAAAATACTTCTATTATAATATGTTAAAAAAATTTATAAAATTGTTGTGTTGCTTTATTATTTTTTACAACATAGTTCTGTTTTCACAATTTACATTTAATGATATAAAAGGTATCTATTTTTTACTCTACTTTAAAAGTTATATTCTCATATTAATTTTAAAAAACATTTCACAATGTTATATGTACTTAGTTTTATTTTGATTGTTCATAATTAACATTTTTAGTGGTATTCCTTTTATAGTTTTTTTAAAAAACTACTATTATCAATAAGTGATTTTTTGAGTGAATACTGTATTTGTAAAAAAAAATCTCATTCAATGTTTGCAATATTAAGAATGTTAGTTGAAAAAAAAAAGAATGTTAGTTGGAAAAAGTAATAAGAAAATGTTGAAAGATGCAAGCATTAGTCAAACCAATAAAAATTTTCACCACTCATCAAAAAAATCTAATGAAGCTAATGAGTAGTGACCAAACTAAAAATGACCGTAGCATTATCATGATAAATAAAATATCACAATCCTCAAACACCGAAACCAAAGAAAAAAAATCAAAGAGAAACAATAATTTAACCACGAAGCACATATTCGATACATAACTTCCACGAAAAAAAGAAGAAGAGAGAGATACCAAATACATATATAGGTTCTAATTCTTAACCAAAAAGAAGCACAAATTTATGTGTCATCCATAACATTAAGAAGATCTTTTTTTTTGACAGCATAACATTAAGAAGATAAAACCCCAAGAATCCATAATATCAAATCCTGTATCACACACAAATTAAAAATCGTTGCACTTTATTGATAAAAAATCAAGGAATATAGGAAGGTTCCGGGTGATTTAGTGTTTAATTTAGCATTAAAATTAACAATGATTCAAGTCTCACAATTCTATATGTTTAATTGAACATTTAAAATAGAACCTAAGTCTTCCTTACAATAGTGTTAACAACGTTCAAGTATCCTTTATATATATATATATATATATATATATATATATATAGTTAAAAAAGTTCAAGTCTCCTTTTATATATATATATATATATATATATATATATATATATATATATATATATATATATATATATATTAGTAGGATACCCGTGCATACGCACGGGTGCTAGCTGTCATGTTTTTTTTATGAATGAACTTAGACAGTATAAATAATCTGAACATTACCCCGTGAAAATAAAGACAAATTTAAAGTAGATAAAAAAGGAGTTTCAAATAGAAAATAAATAAATATTTAAATCTAAAAATGTAGAAGTATCATTTAAAAACAATCTGTGCATTTATCCCGTGTTTTTTTATATATCAGTGTAGTGTTTTTTTATATATCAGTGTAATGTTTTTTTATATATCAGTGTTGTTATCCCGTGTTTTTTTATATATCAGTGCAGCTATCCCGTGTTTTTATATATATCATTGCAGTTATCCCCGTATTTTTTTTTATATATCAGTGCAGTTATCCCGTGTTTTTTTATGTATCAGTGCAATTATCTCATAGTTTCAATTGATTATTTGAGTTGATTAGTAGATTATAGTAGATAGTAAAAGATAAATAGTAGATTATCAATAAGAGATGATAGTAGATTATCAATAAGAGTGTAAACAGATTTCAGATAGAAAAATTAAAATTTTAAGGTGATAACTTTTTTTAAAAAGGTGGTAGTTGTTTTTTTTTTGTTTTTTAGTGTGACTCATTTTTACATTTTTATAGGTAATTTTAGTAGAGTAGTGTTTTGTATAAATTTAGAAATTTAGTTAAAAAAGCTAAAGTGGAGTGATAAGAGAAAGAGAATAATTGTTTATGGAAAAAGTCAAAGTAAAAAGAAAAAATGAAGAAATAGAGTGTAAGAGAAAAGTGAAAAGGGGGAAAGAAAGTGTAAGAAAAAAGAGAGTGTTAAAAGAAAAAGAAATAAAGAGAGGGTAATGACATTTTTACCCTTAAATTAGATATGTGTCTTGTTAATAATAGATCTAAATCGGTAATTTCATAGGAGGCTTGTGAATGATGTTTTTGTAGAGTTGATCTACTTGATAAGATATTTTAATTTGATGGTCGGATTGGTGAAACTCAATATTGTTTCCAAAAATACAAAACCTAAGAAGGAAATAAGGAAAAAGAGAAGTTAAGAAACTCCACATAACCTCTATAAAATATCGACATAGAATGGGGAGTTAAAAAATCAAGATTCAAGAATTGTACAGCAGACAAGGTTTCTTCCTTGGACGTTCACACCTTGATTTTTCCACAACACCTTTCTTGACTAGTAGCAGCTGTAAGTACTACATACGAAGATCCTTCATAAATAATTAATTTTCACATACACAAAGTCTTCGCCTTTTTCTTATTTTATGGCTTTTTTTTTGTCTTTAAGAACTGAAGGAGACCCTTGACTTGAGCATATCAGCATAGCTAATTCCACGTAGATACAGTTACCAATATAAATCCTACTACCATCGAGTTCTCTTCTTCCATTGTTGTGTTTTTAGATTTTATTGTTTTGAATTAACAAAATTATAATGAGCAACTATGTTCTCAAGCTATTCTATGCATTACTATTACTATTACTATTCTATGCAGAAGCAAAGTGCATAGAAAGGGAAAGACAAGCACTTCTCAAGTTCAAACAAAGCCTTCATGATGCCTCTGGCATGCTGTCTACATGGAGGGACAATGAAGATTGCTGCAAATGGAAAGGAATTGAATGCAACAATGAAACTGGTTATATACAGAAGCTTGTTCTTCGTGGTCACGACACACAATACATGAGAGGAGCAATCAATTTCACTGTATTAACTGACTTGCAAAATATGGAATATTTAGACCTCAGTTTTAATGATTTTCGTGGCAGTAACATCCCGAAATGCATAGCCTTCTTCACCAAGTTAACATATCTTAATCTCTCTGATTCTTTAGTTGGTGGAACCATTCCTTATCAACTAGGTAATCTCTCACATCTACAGTATCTTGATCTTGGAGGAACTTCTCTTTCTGGGGAAATTCCTTTTGAGATTGGGAATCTCAGACAACTACAGTATCTTGATCTTAGAGGGAACTCATTTATTGGATCACTCCCTTTTCAAATAGGGAATCTTCCTAATTTGCATACTCTTAGACTCAGTGGCAATTTTGATATCAAAACTAAGGATGCAGAGTGGTTGTCTACTCTCTATTCCTTAACAAATCTTGAGTTGACATCATTTGGTAGTCTTGGCTCCTCTCATCACTGGCTCCAAATAATCACAAACCTTATTCCAAATTTACTAGAGTTGAGGTTAGTTGGTTGTGGTCTTTTAGATAATGATATTGTCTCTATGTTTAATTCTCATGATTCCAACTTTTCCAATTCTCTTACCATCCTTGATCTCTCTAACAATATGCTGACATCTTCAACTTTTGGATTCTTGTCTAACCTCAGTTTTCATCTTCAGGAGCTTTATCTTTCTTATAATAATATTGTTATGTCTTCTCCTCTCTACACAAACTTTCCTTATCTTGTGATCCTTGACCTCTCGTATAATAACCTGGCATCAGCAAAATTTCAAGGTAATTTCAACTTCAGTTCCAAATTGCAAAAGCTTTATCTAACAAACTGCAGCCTTATGGATAGTAGTTTTCTTGTCTCACCATCATCTTCCAATGTGAACTCTTTATCTTCTCTTGTCTTCCTTGATCTCTCCTATAACATGTTGAAATCATCAAATATATTTTACTGGCTTTTTAACTTTCCCACTAATCTTCAAAGCCTTTACCTTTATGGTAACTTGTTACAAGGTCCAATTCCAAATGTATTTGGGAAAGTAATGAACTCTCTTGAAAATCTTGACCTCTCTCATAACAAACTGCAAGGTGAAGTGCCAACTTTCTTTGGGAATATGTGCACATTGCAGACATTAGACCTCTCAAGTAACAACTTCAGTGGCAAAATTTCTAGCTTCATTCAAAATTCTTCATGGTGCAACAGACACATATTTCAGAGTTTGAATTTATCTTATAACCGAATTATTGGCACGCTGCCTGAAGAATTCGGTTTGCTATCTGAGTTGGAGTATTTGTCCTTGGAGGGGAATTCTTTGGAGGGTAACATAACTGAATCACATTTCACAAGAGTTTCCAATTTAAAGTACTTATACTTATCATACAACTCATTGTCTCTAAAATTTCCTTCTAGTTGGGTTCCTCCTTTCCAATTAAGAAAACTAGGACTAGCATCATGCAAATTAGGTCCTAGTTTTCCTAGTTGGCTCCAGACTCAAGGTTACTTATGGTATTTAGATGTTTCTGATGCTGGGCTTAATGACTCTATACCAAAATGGCTTTGGAACAACTCACAATATATGGAACGGATGAATATGTCTCACAACAATCTTGTAGGTGAAATTCCAAATTTACCATTCATGCTTCCTTACAGACCATCTATATTTTTGGATTCAAATCAACTTGATGGTGCAATTCCACCTTTTTTGCTGCAAGCTTCACAGCTAATGCTCTCCAATAATAAATTTTCAGACATGTTTTCATTCTTATGTGACAAAAGGGCAACATCGACAAACTTGGCTAGTTTAGATTTATCAAACAATCAGATAAAGGGACAATTGCCAAATTGTTGGAAATCTGTAAACACATTATTGTTTCTTGATTTAAGAAATAATAACTTGTCAGGGAAGATTCCACTGTCCATGGGCACCCTTGTTAACTTGGAATCATTGGTTTTACGAAACAATAGTTTGGAGGGTGAACTACCTGCCACTTTAAAGAATTGCAAAAATTTAATGTTGTTGGATGTGGGTGAAAATTTGTTGTCTGGTCCAATACCATCATGGATAGGAGAAAATATGCAGCACTTGATAATCTTGAGCATGACAGGGAATCATTTCTCTGGAAATCTTCCTATTCACCTTTGTTATTTAAGGAATATTCAACTTTTGGATCTTTCAAGGAATAACTTATCAAAAGGAATTCCATCGTGCTTAAAGAACTTTACTGCAATGTCTGAAAAAAGCATTAACACTAGTGAAACTCGAAGTCTTGTATATTGGTACAATACAACTTACTATGAAGTCTATGGTAGTTTCCTTTTTGGTGATTATGTGTTTGACATTGCCTTAATTTGGAAAGGGATGGAACGTTGGTTCAAGGATCCAGAGTTAAGTCTTAAGAGCATTGATCTCTCAAGTAATAACTTGACAGGTGAAATACCAAAAGAGGTTGGATATTTGGTTGGATTAGTTTCTTTGAATTTATCAAAAAACAGTTTGAGTGGAGAAATCCCTTCTGAAATTGGAAATTTAGTTTCACTAGATTTCCTTGACTTATCAACAAATCATTTATCCGGCCAAATTCCTTCTACTATTTCCAAAATCGACCGTCTTTCCGTGCTAGACTTATCAAACAACTATCTCTATGGAAGAATCCCTTTGGGAAGACAGTTGCAGACCTTTGATGCCTCTAGTTTTGAAGAGAATCTTAATCTTTGTGGTGAGCCACTTAAAAAGAAATGCCATGAAAATGAGACAACAGTAGCAGTCCATGATGAAGATGACAATTCACTTGTTTTTGATACATTATACATTAGCTTGGTAATTGGATACTTCACAGGTTTTGTGGGCTTAATAGGGCCAATCCTGATTTGGCGACCATGGAGAATTACTTACCTTAGGTTCTTGAACAGATTGACAGACTATGTATACGTAATGGTAGTAGTGAATGTGGCAAAGTACCAGAGGTGGCTCAAAGGCCAGCAGGTATATATGTAATACTAATAGATTAGCTTCACTCTTTTTTTTTTTCTTCTACTGTCACAATTGCAGAAATCAGTAATTGCTTCTTATATGGGAATAGAAAAATGTGGCTATAGAAAAAAATATTCATGCTGATCATTCTATATCCTTTTATTTGTTGAACTCCTTCTATATCTAATTTGTTTCTCCATCACTTGCTACATTGTAAATTTTGTGATTTATGTCAGGTACACACTTCTGATTCGGGATAACAACATCTTTGAGCTGCTACAAGGGCTAATGTTATAGTATTGGAGTTCACAACATAAGATATGGTTTTCATTTGTCTTGAGTAATGACTACCAAAATCACTATTCCAAGAAACTTGTTAATCTGATATTGTTCTATTGTGTGTAGTATTTTTTTTTGGGTCCAAATTATGTAATATATTTGTAATGTAATTTTTTTTAAAGCTGATGCTGTTGATATGATAATAGAGACCTCTCCTCACCTCACTCATGCTCAAAACCATCTATAAAATGATTGATACCACGAAAGAGGGGATTCAAGAGAAAAATAGATGACCAAAAAAGAAATAACAGAGAGAAAAGAAATCACACCACCGCCACCATTACCTCCGGTTAGCACCACCACGACCTCTCTCATCCTCTCTCCTTCAAGCCGTACGTGCCCTTGTTTTATATATTACTACATAGCCTCAAACTCAATCTCCATTTTATGCTAACTTCTCATTTTCATTGAATCTCCATTTGCATTCAGAATGAATCAAATAGTTGTTATCAACTAGCTGACACGTGATTTCAAGGACTAAAATAGAGATTCACTTATATGTGCATGGCCAAGCCAGTTTAACAGTAGTAGGAATTAAATTAGTGCTAGGTCGACCAATCGCATCCTCTCTTTTTACAACATACTTCATTTATAAATAACCACCAAATCTTGTTCACATTCCAATCTAACATTTTTATTTTCGTAGACATTCTTCTTTTCCATATTTTCTGTGCCCTTGTTTTGTTCTTTAAACACTTGATCTCGTATATTTAGGTTGCAGCCTCGCTCTCAAAATTTTCTAAGTGTTCTCCAAGGTGCTTGCAGAATGCCACAAGATTTGAGATGGAAGCTATTTTGAGAGCACTCAAAAATTTTGAAATATTTCCTGCGTCTAGGAGATAATAGTGTGGGATAGAAAGAGTTAGTTTGTCTTGCTAGACTGCTCTTAAAGAAGAATTTTGGTCCTAGACAAGGCAACCACATCCATTGACACTATATAGACTTTCAAAGAAGAAACACGTGGATGCAAACTCATTATGGTAGCACATAGAATTCCTACTGTCATTGATAATGACTTAGTGTTGGTCCTTCATGAAGGTACTAGAAGATTCAGTATTTACTTTGATATATATGATCATTACACGAATGATATGAAACTTAATTAGGAAAACATAACGCTCGTGATGTATATGATTAAGGGTGTGTTTGGATTAGGAGAGAAAGAGGGAAGAGAGAAAGAGGTAAGAATTAGAGTAGATTAGGAGGGTTTGTTTGGTTTAAGGGAAAGAGAAGAGAAATAGGAAAGAGAGAGTTGTGCCTCTTAGTTTGGTTGGAGCGAAAGAGAGAAGAGAAAAAGAATACTAGTTTTAAAAGGACAAAAACACTCATATGTGTTTGACTTAATTTTTTAATTTAATTGGCACAGTATTTTTTTTTTGACAAGTAGTATTTATTTTAATTATTTAATTAAATTAGCTAAATATTTATTTTAATTAGCTAAATAATTATTTTAATAATTTAATTTAATTAGTTACATATTTATTTGAGCTATTTAATTTAAATTAATAAAGTGTCACATCCTATAAACTATAATAATTGTTATTCATGGTAAAAGTAATTTAGCCGAGAACAAAAATGGTAAAACTGAAATTTAAGAGCCATTTCTCTCCACTTGTGGAGAGATTACAAAAATCACTAAAGTAATCATCTCCCACTCTCTCTTTCCTATTTCTCTCCTTAACCAAACATGTCAAAATCACTCTTTCTTTCCATACTCTCTCTTCCCTCTTTCACCTCAATCAAACACACCCTAAGAGTCAATTTAGGAACCGACAAACACTACTATTTTGATGTATACAGGGACAGTTGTGGAGTATGATCAACCAACTCAATTGCTACATGACAATTCTTCTTGGTTCTCAAAGTTGGTTTCAGAATTTTTGAAGAGGTCTCGTAGCTACTTATGGTTGAATGTCCTTCAAGCTTGGGTAATATGGAATGTTTGCAATGTTGAGAATAAAATGATATTAGCTGAACACTAATTGTGTAGGTGGGTGAGTTGGGGGAAGCGTTGCTTTTCTGTATGCAACAATGAGTCCTTAGCATAGGTCATACTCATGTAATATTTGAGCTTGATAAAAAAAAATTAGTTTAGATATACATAGTAAAGTTATGTTGCTCCATACAAAAAGTAGTTATTGCCTCTTGAAACCACTTTTATAAAAAAAAAGTATATGTAAAAGTTTATAAAAGATAAATGAGAGAATACATTTCTATATATTTTTTTTCTTTATTCTTTTAATTTTGACCTCTCTTCTAACACTAAACACGCAAATCGATATAAAACATATTAGATTTCAGAATTAATTTTTTATCACGAAACTAGTTATTTTATTAAAATTTATAATATTGTTCTTATGTAGAAATATTATGATTTATAGATCAATTTTTTGCTCTCACTAACAAAAAAAATCTGGATCCTGTTGATTATGTCAATTAAGAAAAGGAAGATGTGTCTTAGTTAGGGTCTAGTATAAATGAATGATCTAGCTTACAAAAATCTTATTCAAACATTAGTGTGAGCCTGTGAGGTTTATTCGGAGACAAGCTAAATAGAGTTGTTCGTACCTTAGCTCAGTTGTGCATCTTACTTATGAAATGAATTGAATATAATTCAGTCAAAAGAAAAAACTGAGTTCTACTATGTATAAGGGAGATGAGTATCATTAATTAAGATAAAAAGTTGTGTGAGTTGTTGTATGAAATTATTTTTTATAATTTAACAATTTTCATTTTTCTATTTTATGTATATTATCTTTATAAAAAATTAATTTTTACAAACATTTTTGTTCTGTACCTAGCAGTATTTTGGTCGGCTGCTGTTGGTAGGTCTCTTGCTGCCCTGGCAGGAGGTCAGTGAGTGCCCGGGGGTACCTGCAAGTCACTCCGACGCTCAAGTCAGTATATCGAATATATGAGTGAAGGTACTAAGGATTAGAGATTGAACCTTTTTTAGGGCAAAGTATGCCTGCATTTATAGGAAATCGTGCCACTTCGTGGATCGTTGGATTGGTAGAGTCGATCTTGACCGTCTAAGCATGTTGGGCTCGCGTGAGGTGGACATGGGCTGGATTGATTGGGCTAATCCATTCCAATTGCTGAATGCACCTCCTGGTTTTGATGATGGAACCCCTCGGTCCACTCCAGAACAGTTGCCCCCCAAGCCGAGATTATTCTGGTGGATGGTCTTGGCTTGACGGAGTTTCGTCGGCTTGTCGGATTTGTGATGTGGCGAGGTACGCGGCCTCAGTGATGACTGCGTTTCGAGGTCCCCTTCTTCATGGACTTAACCTAATAAATAGGTATGTAGAAACTTTGCTGTGTGGTGAAGAAAAAATCTCTTTGGGGCGCCAGCTTGGAGAGGAAAATCTATTCCTCGAAGCACTGGTTTGGAGAGAAGACAGACGATCGGATCCTCTTGCTCTGACACCGAATCTCCTTTGTAAGTTTTTTGCTTCCTTTTCGTTGATGGTGCCCCCTGTGGGCGCCCAAAGCCTTGGGCGCTGTTTGGTGAGAAGGGGGGAGGCGCCCCCTTGGGCGCTTTGTTCCTTGTATGGGCGATTTGTAGCCATGGGGTGGCGCCCCCATGGGCGCCTTGCGCCAGACAGGTGGTTGAGGAGGAGTGCCTCACACTTGGCGGTCCGCGAGATGGATTGGCCCCCTCATGGGAGTCTCGTACTTAGTAGTTTGAAAACATGGGAGTGGCGCCTTGTTGTTTGGAAATGTGCAAGGATGGGGGAGTGGCGCCCTCGTGGGCGCCTCGTGCTCGATCATTTGCATGAGTGAGGTTGGCGCCCTCATGGGTGCCTTACATTTGGTGATTCGCCCAAATAAGAGAGTGGCGCCCTCGTGGGCGCCTTGTGCTTGATGTATTGCACTAGTGAGGTTGTCGCCCTCATAGGTGTCTTGCACTTGGTAATTCGCCCAAGTAAGAGAGTGACGCCCTCATGGGTGCCTTGCACTTGGTAATTCGCCCAAGTAAGAGAGTGGTGCCCTCGTGCTCGATGATTTGTACAAGAGAGGTTGGCGCCCTCGTGGGTACCTTGCACTTGATGAATCGCCCATCGGGGAGAGTGGCGCCCTCGTGGATGCCACGTGCTTGATGATTTGCACCAGAGAGGTTTGGCGCCCTCGTGGGTGCCTTGCACTTGGTGAATCGCACACCTAGGGGAGTGGCGCCCTCAGGGGCATCTTGCGCTTGATGATCGGCGAGAAGGGAACTGGTGCCCTCATGGGCGCCTTGTGTTGGGCGCGAAGCGTTTTCTGACTTGGCGCCTTGCCGGGTGCCCCCTTGGGTATCGGTTTCGATCTTAGGTTTCGCTTTGTACTTCCTTCTTTGTTGCTCGTTTTGTTGTTTGTTTTGACTTGCTCTTTGATTTAATATTTTCAGGCTTCCTGCCATCAAAGGGACTTATCCTTTTCCCGATTGTTCACCCGATCTTGCTGCTTCTCTATCACTTGGTAATTGTGGTGACACTTAGTTTCTTTTCTTAGCCTGTTGGCTTTCGAGTTCGTCTCGTTTCTTTGAAGCCTCCCACCTCGGGGTAGGGTGTTGTTTGACTGGTACTTAACTGTTTGTGTTGCCCCCTGTCTATCAGGTTGGGAGATGGTGAGGATGATGGAGACAGCCTTGACACATGGGGTGTCGACCTCATTCCGGTAGTCCTTTTTGGGTGATCTCTTTGGAACTTTTAACTTATTCTTTGAGGTGTTCGTTTAATCTTGTTGTGCTATGTAGGGGTGAATGAAGAGGGGGATCGGTTTATCTTGGATAAGAACCGGCTTCAGGTGGGCCTACATGGAGCGTTGGAAACCGCTTGCCAAAGTGCCGGAGTGCTAACTCATCCCGATGTTGGCGCCTTGTGTCAAAGTGCTCCTGTCAGGCGCCCTCCTGGGTTCTAGGCGGGGGGACTGTCAGATATCATCCCAATAGTGTTGACTTCGATGTCCTTGCCCCCTGACTATTTCTCTTTGGTTGATTTGCTTTTCACCTGTACTTTTTCTTTTATTTGCTGGATGGCTGGATTTTGCCTTATAGGATTTTGCTATTTCGATGATGACTTCTATGCCATACATGATTTTATCTTTATTCACCCTTTCTTTTGGCTTGTTGAATTGTGCAATATCTCTTTGTCGTGACCGTGACTCATCTCCTGGTGTTGGCGCCTCCCTGGGCGCCTTGAGCCAAAGTGCTAAGTTCTGCTGTTGGCGCCCTCCTGAGCGCCTTGCTGGACGCTTGTTTGTTCCTAAGAGTTGGCACCCTCCTGGGTGCCCTTGGGTGTTGTTCCCTGCTTGCGTGTGCTGGGTGGCTTTTCGTGGAGCAGATTTTGCAAGACAAGGTTCGGTGTTCCCGTGGGTGCCTTACTGCAAAGTGCTGACTACCCCATTGCGAAGGATTTGCTTTCAGGCTGCCCCCTTGCCAGGCGCCCCTCTGCTGGGTGCTGCTTGCTCCTGCCAGGCGCCCTCATGGGCGCTGGTTGCTTGTCCTGCCAGGCGCCCTCATGGGCGCTGGTTGCTTCAGCCAGGCGCCCTCACGGGCGCTGGTTGCTTCTGCCAGGTGCCCTCATGGGCGCTGGTTTCTACCTTGCAGGCGCCCTCATGGGCGCCCTCCTTGCCAGGCGCCCTCTTGGGTGCCGACTTGTGTAGACGTGTGCTTGACACTTTACTTTATTTTTTGCTGCTCATCTTGTCTCTTAGCCTGCTTTTCTTGCTTGGTGCCGAGGGGAATTGCTTCTCTTGTCCTTACCATTACCTCGCTGACATTTCCACGAGTTTTACCGCTTCTAAATTACTACCAAAGTGATTTGGGCCGTCCTTCAGCTTATATTTCTAGCTTTTTTGTGTTTGAGCACGTCTTGTTTTGTTGAAGTCCCCAACCTCAGGGGAGGGGGTGTTCGGGCATGTCTTGTTTTGTTGAAGTCCCCAACCTCAGGGGAGGGGGCTGTCTGCAAGTTTTGTTGACGTCCCCCACCTCAGGGGAGGGGGTGTTTGTTGAAGTCCCCAACCTCAGGGGAGGGGGTTGTCTGCAAGTTTTCCTGTCTGTCTTGTAACCGCTTGTTCTGCCCCCTGACCTGCAGGTTGAGAGATGGTGAGTGACACCGTGCCTTCGGAGGAAGCCGGCTTCCCTGGCTTCGTCGTTACCTCTTCTAATGATGATCTGCTTTTTGAGCATGAGGTGGTGGAGATTCTTCTATGCTGCCTACGACAAAGTGATTGGCCATGTTCGTTTTTTATATCCGGAAGCCGTTCTAGAGTCGAGCCTCATTTGATTTGATCATGAGGTCTTTGTCAGGCTTGATTCCCATTCCTATGACTAGCATGCGCGAGGTGGGCTCAGGCGCCAGTCCTTGCCTTGTGTATCTGAATGTATAATCTCATATCACCTCATGGCAATGTTAACTCTGACAGGAGTTTATCGGAATCGATCCGAATTTAACTCACCCATCAGAGGTTGCGACCTTTTCGATATGCCGCTTCGCGCCTTATGGACTCTAACAGGAGTTTATCAGAATCTATCCGAATTTAACTCACCCATTAGAGGTTGCGACATTTGCGATGCCGGTTCGCCCATCTAGGGACTCTGACAGGAGTTTATCAGAATCGATCCGAATTTAACTCACCCATCAGAGGTTGCGACGTCTCTTGATAGCCGCTTCGTGAACCGAGTAGGTTGACTCGTGCCCCTGCGATCCAGGCAGTCCCTCCCTGCCAGGTAGGTAGGATCTCAAACTGGCATTGCCCCCTCCTTCCTATGGAGTTGGACCCTTTCTCTTTTTTTTTTCTTGGGAAAGTTTCCTTTGGGAATAAGTGTTACTGCTAGGGACCAGTGTCATGGATCTGCTCTTTAATGTCATCCCTGAGGGTGTTGCATTTGCTGTGCCTAATCAAGCCAGATCATCCTTCTTGCTACCGTCCTGCGTTGGTATTGAGCTGCGTCGGTCGGGGGGTCTCCTCGATGGTGATCCCTGATGTCTCTGGTGAATATTGACCTGGTTCCACCGTTGCCCCCTAAGTCGAGATTATCCTGGGCGAGACAAAAACAACCTGTTGGAGCTGCTGGTCGTGAGCATCAACGTGGACAGGTTCCGCGCTGGCAGAAACCGGACGATGGTACCCTCAAGTGCAACGTCGACGCAGCGTTTTCGCTAATGAGAACAAGTTTGGTATTGGAATGTGCATTCGTACGTCTACGGGTAGCTTTTACAAGAGTAAGACTATGTGGTTCCCGGGGATTCCAACACCACAAGAAGCAGAGGCAATGAGACTTTGGCAAACCTTACTCTGGCTGGAGGCATTGGGGATGACTTCTGTTTCCATACAACTGGATTGTCTTCCGGTTGTAAATGGCTTGATGACAGACCATTTACCGAATACCGAGTTTGGTGTGTTAATCTCTAATTGTAAGACTTTTTTAATTAATTATCCAAGCTTTCAGGTTAGCTTTGTTAGGAGACAAGCAAATCTTGCCGCTCATACTCTAGCTCGGGCATCAAGATTATATGCTAGCTCCAATGTTTTTGATTTGATTCCATCCTGTATTGAGACTATTTTATATAATGAAATGATCTAAGTTTATTGCTGTCAAAAAAAAATATCAGTCTTTAAAAATTCTCCTATCTAATGCTTTTCATCCAAATCCAAAGGGACCCCTTAACTTAAGGGAAACCAATTAAACTTTATTATTACTATTACCTTTTTGAAGACAGTCAAAGTCTCTTTTCTTTATTCTTCCCAATCCCAAATTATAGACTTGGAGACATATTAGGCGTAAAACTCACAGCTGCCACTATCATGTAATGTAATCTCCCACAAAAAAAATTATGGTTGTCCCCGGTTTCAGCATGGCGCAAGTCATGCAAATTAATTAGCATTATGTATGAACGATAATTTGCCATTAATCTAAAAAAGTTGGCGACCTCTAATTCTCTATCTCTTTAACGGTCCCCGCCAATTTGTTCTCCTTGTCACTCACTCACTCATGCCACAAACGACACAATCCTCGAAATTTCCTCAAAACAAAACAACCACAGTCAATCACAGTAGTAGGGTCAATGTCTATGGAATTATAATTATAATTCAATATAACCTAATAATAAATTAAATATCCTTAGTTTTAGCTGTGTGAGTGTTAGCTCACGGACCAGAGATTCTCAATCTTCTTAGCCTTCTTTTTAACTTTTTCTCCACTATAGATAGATCATAAGACTCTTCCCTCCCCCACAAATCGGATCCTATATATAATGCTCATTTTCCTTTTGTCCTCTAACATCATTCGACAACCGTTTCTACTTGGTTTCTTCTTATACTTCGCTTCCTTGTACTACTTCACTGTTTACAAGGTTAACTAATCTACTATTCTCACCCCCTATTTCCTAGATATTTCACCCCATAACCTTTTCATCAACTTTCATTCCACAACAGGAGAATAAGCATAATTGCATAAAGCATATATCTCATTCTCTCTTAATTGATAACTTTTAACTTTACACTTTTCTCTGCTACTTGCTACTAGTGCTTGGAAGTGGAATTGAAACATAGTCTCTCTCTCTCTATGTCTTCTTCTTACTTTCCTCTTCGTTGGGAAAGCACAAGAGACCAATGGTGGTATGTAACTCCAATTGATTTAGCAGCTGCAAATGGTCTCTATGATTTAGTAACTGAGCTTCTTCACCTTGACACCAATCTCCTCATTAAACTCACTTCTCTTCCAAGAATTCGTCGTCTCGAAACTGTGTGGGACAATGAAGATGTTGCCAAGTGTCGTTCTCATGTTGCAAGGAAACTTTATCATGAGTGTGAAACAAGAGGAAACAACAATTCTCTCATTAGTGCTGGTTATGGTGGATGGCTTCTTTACACTGCTGCTTCAGCTGGTGATGTTGACTTTGTTAAGGAATTGTTGGAAAGAGATTCTTTGTTGGTATTTGGTGAAGGAGAGTTTGGTGTCACTGATATCTTGTATGCTGCTGCTAGGAGCAAAAACTCTGAGGTATTTAACATCTTGCTTGATTCTGCTTTCTTGAGAAAAGATTGTATTAGTAGTATTGGAATTGAATTGGATGAAGGTTGTGGTGGGGTTTTCAAAAGGGAGATGGTGAATAGAGCCATTCATGCTGCTGCTAGAGGAGGGAATTGGGAATTACTTAAGCAGCTTCTTCAAAGTGTTTCTCAGATTTTGTCTTTTAGAGATGCTCAAGGATGTACTGTCTTGCATGCAGCAGCTGCAACAGGACAAGCTGAGGTAGAAATTACATAATCTTGTATAGTTTTTTTTTGGTTTTCGTGTTATAGGTGCGAAGCATTCTAACTATTATTAGTGGAGTCTTACGTCAACAAAACTCAAATTGAGACTTTGCTTAAGGTTTTCGAGCTCACTTCCACCAGAACTAACGTAATGTTTATCGAGATATTTAAATATGTCTTTAGTTCTTGTAAATAGGAGGTCATTTGATTTTAGACCCTGCAAATTTTGTAGTGGGGTGTTCCTTCCTAATTACGTTTTTTTGGGGATTTTTTTTCATGCTACAGAAATTCAGTATGTTCAAACTTATTTGTCCTATTTTCATTGGGGTTAACTAAATTAATTGTTACTTATTTTCATTATCTTAATGATGCAGGTGGTGAGAAATTTAATTGTATTATTACCTGATATTATCAACTCTACGGATGCACAAGGCAATACAGCATTACATGTGGCTTCTTACAAGGGTTACTTACCTGTGGTAGAGATTCTGATTCAAGCATCTCCTTCATTAACAAAGTTAACCAATCACAATGGAGATACTTTTCTTCATACAACAGTGTATGGTTTCAAAAGCCCTGGTTTCTGCAAACTAGACAAGCACACCTGAGCTCATAAAGCAATTACTAACTGAAAAGATTGTGAACATGAAGGAAATCATCAATGAGAAGAACAATGATGGAAGAACAGCTCTTCATGTAGCTATAATTCATGAAGTCAAGTGTGAAGTAGTGGAATCACTTATGTCTTTTCCATCAATTGACTTGAACATTCGCGACGCCGATGGAATGACACCTTTGGATCATTTGAAGCAAAGACCAAGATCAGAATCTTCTGAAGTTTTAATCAAGCAAATAATTTCATCTGGAGGTATATATAATTGTCATGATTATATAACTAGAAATGCACTTGTGACTCATCTTAAAACACATCATGGTATTAAAGGTAGTCCTGGAACTTCTTTTAGAATATCAGATGCTGAGATATTCTTATACAAAGACATTGATCATGACATTGAGAATTCATCAAATTCATGTTCAAGTAAAATATACAATTATGATTCAGCCAATTCCTCATGTAACAGCAAGACTAGTTCTGTCAATTCTACTGCAAAGCGCTTAAAGAATCTTCTCTTGTGGCCTAGAAATAGAGAGACAAACACAAAAGCAACTGGTTCAGAATTAGATAATGATGATAATTCTATTGATTCTTCTTTCAGTTCAAAGAAAAGCTTGGAAGATTTTCCAGTACCATTAAGGCAAAGATACTCAAAACAATGCTCACTTCCAAACAACAAAAGAACATTATCTATAAAGACTTTTCTTCCAAGTCCATCTACCAAGAAATACTTCACTGCAGGTTTAATGCAAGGTGTGATTAAGGTAAAGCCACATGTGGTTCTTCCTTTGAATAATAAGCAAAAACATGTTGATACAATGGGACCCTCTTGCTCCAATCGATCAACAGATGATGGAGGTACTTTAGAGTTGAACTTTAAGAAAAGCTCCTTCAATAAGAAATTGATGAACAGATATTTTTCTTTTGGAGCACAAGACTAGTCTTTGGAAGATGCAAATAATTGCATAATGTCAAAGTGCAGGTATTATTAATTAGGTATATAAATGTTATTAAGTATTTGCTTTTTTGTAAGATACAATAATCCTCACTCAACTTGTGATGATCATATGTTTATGAAAGTTTTAGAATATGCTTACAGTGATAATAATATTTGTCCAATATGTTTAACAAACTATACTTGAAGTTGAAAATGACCACTAAAATGACTCTGGCTCTAGTTTTTTTTATAAGCAAATGTTCGTGTTTAGTATTTTAGTTAGGGAGTGGAGGAAATGTTAGTTTCCAGGATTTGAAATCTGTATTCCCTTCTTGTAACTCCTTTGTGTCCTTCAACTCATCAATTGAGCCATCTTCATGGGACAAGAAGGGCTCCTTGCTCTGGTTGTTATCACTATATTGTTTTGCTACCTACCCTTTTTTTCTTTTTCAAGTAAAATTACATTAATACCCTCCTTTATTATAAATTATAAATAATAAGTAAAAGAATTTTATGAAAATTAATTGCGCTCGAAAATTGAAAGGATAGCTAATGCTATTATGTATCTTCAGGAGAAATCAAAGTCACTAGTTCTTAGGTAAAAAATATTTGTGTGTTACTAGTTTTTATTACTCAAAAACTTTTTGGTTGCTCGCAAAGACAATCAATCAAACCTATAGTGATCATCATCACTAGTGGCCTATTCTTTTATTTTGAAATTTAAAAGTGTTTGCAACTACTAAACGGTTAAATCTAAAGTTGTCATCACTGACAACTCATTTATAATTTGAGGAGACATACATTTGATTTTAAAAATAATCAAACAATTTTGTTTAAGCAAATTCATAGAACAAGAATGTCATTTCATTTGAGGTAAACATCAGCAAACTCAACTAATGACAATTGTTATTCGTTAACTTTGCATGTATTGCCGATGAGAAAAACATTGTTGAAACGCAGAAGTGTGATGGCTTCTAGATGTGTCTAGAATATATATCTAACAACATAGAAATCATGGACCCTCCCTCTGTCTCATAATGAGTGTCACTTTAGCCAAAAAAATGGTCTCAAAATGAATGTCACTTTTAAATTTCAATGTAATATTAATTACGTTTTTTCCCAATTGTGCTCTCTAACTAAATTAATATTCATCACTCCCAAGTCATTATATTCAGCTTTGCATTTATGATGATGGTGAACACACAAATATTTGATAAGAATAATTTGGTAAAAATACTATTCTTCTTCCTTCATTTATAGTCTTTTCTTGATATGTGTGAAATGAGCTAAAGTGACGCTTATTGTGAGACAAAAATGGGTCGTAGACATACCGATCGCGTTGCCTTAGCTTCACTAATGTTGCATTTAATTTATGAGACCTCTTTGAAAGGGCCGATATGCACGCGAACACGCTTGATAGTACTCCCCCTGTTCTATTTTATATGCAGTTTAAGGTTTTGGCACATCCATTAAAAATTCACTCCCAAGGTCAACTCCGGCAACCGCACCCAAACCATTACACACTCTATCTCTTCATTCTCCGGGCGAAAATTTGGTCTCCACTCTCTCATTGTAAGATAGTGGTCCTAGATCATCCATGGTCTGTTAGCAAGAGCCTTATCGTAATCTTCTTTGCTCAACAAGTACACCAAGAATAATTCACTACCAAGGTCAACGATTGTAGCGACCAAAAAATCCGGAGGAGGGATTCTTCGAAGTTCTTGAAATGAAGCCGCCACCAAAGTTTAGTTTAAGGGCAAACATTGGAAAATCCCTATTGAGTGGATAAGGAGGTTTTGCGGACCAGGTTTAGGCTCGGGAGTCGTTTATGCGTAGGGAAGGTATTAGCACCCTACGACATCCTTCCTAAGGAAGGTTAATTACCTTTTAACTAAATGTGTAAAAATTTATTAATTCAAAAATAATGTTTTTACCTTTATAATAATAATAATAATAAAAAACTCACTAAACGGTTAGTTATTTTTTTGTATTTTTGGAGAAAATTGAGAGAAATGAATTAACAGAGAAAAAAAAAGGTTTTTTATTAATGCAATTGACAGAGGTCGGCCGCCCTCCGCTCCTACATATCTCCTGGTAGAGAATCAAATCACACGTAGTTCTTGGTAGAAAATGTTTGTGCGTTGATGTTTTTTTTAGTTTTTTTTTTTAGATTGGGATGGGCGTTCGTAATGACCAAACAAGTAGGACTCAGAGTGGTCATTACTCGTAGCCCGTTTGAAAATCAAAATTGTTACTAACGATCAAACAAGCCGGACTCAGAGTGGCACCCACTAATAGTCCGTTAGAAAATAAGAGGTGTTCACAATATTCAAACGAGTTAAACCCAGAGTGACCATTGCTACTAACTCATATTTGAATAATGACTCGATTTAAAAAAAAATATGGCTACATTGTAGTTTTTTTTGAAAATCAAATAAAAATAGTGAAAATGAATAGGTGTTAACATTTGTTGGGCTTTAGAAAGAGTGAGAATAGAGAATGGGCTGTAGAGAATGGGCTGAAACTCAACCCAAATCATTTTTAGTTAAAATAAAACCTATTTTGTTAAATGAGGAAAAAAAGGAAGCTGCTGGAAGCAGCTAGTAACACAACAATAATAAATAAAAAAAACAAAACAAGTGTGAAAGAAAAAAAGGCAGAGAACGTGAACATTTGGGATTGAAATCCCTCGTAAAACACAGAGAGAGAAAGCAATACATCTTAGGTGAGAGAGAGAGAGAGAGAGGAGAGGAGGAGAATGGCGGAGGGGGACGGCGCACGACGGTGGAGGGAGAAAGTGTGCTGGTGCGAGAAGACGATTGCGAGAGGGGCGGTCAGTGGTACGCGACTGCCGTAGGTAGTGGTGGTCGGAGGTTGGCTTCGCGTTCTGTGGTGGTTGTTGTATTGATGGTGCGACGGTCAAGAGGAGGCCATGGTTGGGTCGTGAATAGTGGCGAGATTGGTCGTCGCCGGAGGGGGAGCGCCGGCTACGGTGGTTGTCGAACGCGAGGTGAGAGATAGAGAGAACGATGGGGGAGGGCGCGAGAGGGGTGGTTTTCGTGGTGGCTTACGGTGGTGGTGACAGTGGTGTTTTGGAGGTGGTTCACAGTGGTATGATGGTGGCTCACGGTGGTGCTGTGATGGTTGTGAGTATACGGTGGTGGTGGTTACTGATTCGCCGGTGGTTGCTCGCGGTTGTGGTGGTGGTGTTGTGGTTCACTGTGGGGCGATGGTGGTGACCACCACCACATGGTGGCCGGAGCTTCAAGCTCCCTTTTTTGGCTTCTCGAAATTGTTTTTGATTTCTGATTTAGATTTCTGGTTCTCACTGTATTTGTGTTGCTGTCCGTGATGTTCTCCCCTTTCTTTGTGTTTTTAATCTGAATTTTCCTCCTTTATGTGGTGTAGGGTGGGGTGTTAAGTAGAGGATTGTGGCCATAGGAGACAAAGGTTGTGGGTGCAGCTGTTGAGGGCGCAACAGCTTGCAGGGTGGTGCCTGCAAAGCTGTTTGGCTTGTGTAATTTTAGGGAAAATACAAAGAGACAAGGAGAAGGAGGTTTTGTGTTAATGCTAGAAATAGCTTCCATGCCAACAACAACACCAACCCGTGTAACCCCTTGAATTTTTGCAAATTGAAACTGTACTCCTTTTGTCTATTTTTCCAATTTCTTTTTGTACTATTTTGTATTTAAATTTTGTCTATACATGTGTACTATAGTTGACTTTGTAAAAAAAAAACTGATTATAAAAATAATAATAATAAGCAATTACTCAAATCTGATTTTTTATTACATTTTCTTATTAAACTAATACCAATAACAATAAAATAACGAATACTAAAATGAGCACTTGTACGCGACGAGAAATGAATACGCGTCCGCGACTAGAATAAAAATGCGTACATGGTTAGGAATAACACGCGCGCATGATGACAAGTGACACGCATGCACGAGAGAGAAACCTGTACATGATCGGGAATGACACGCGTAAACGGCAAAAACAATACTTTGGATTTTCTAATAAACTTTAAATTAGCCGGAAAAAATTAGGGTATGACAGCTGCCCCTCTTTATTTATATTTTACTAGGAAATATGAAGGGTTTCCAAATTTCTCGAGTGAAATAGAAATGAAGATAAAAAGACACTAATTTTGTCAAGATAATTTTTTTAGAAATTATTGAAAGATAATGGGCTGACATAGAATAAAAGTAAATAAGGATCACCGGGGATCTGAAGGAGCACTGGGCTCTGATGGTCTAATTCGCAGTCGATGCTTGGCGCATTGATTGGAGTTAAACTAAAGGACCGACGAGGTCTGAAGGGCATGCCTAAGCCTGATGGACCAATGGGTCTGATGGAGCGCAAACTAGCAACGGTACTAGTAAAACGGTCTGCTTGGGGGTGGCCTTTTTCGAGCGCCCATGGGTGGCAAGGTCAGGTCATTGACCTGATTTGCCCACCTCGAAGGACGTCCACTGTGGTTTTTAGGCTGACACAGCTAGTCTGAAGGACCTGGGGTCGGATGATCCGTCGGTTGCTCGATAACGCGACGTGCGATCTGGATTGAAGGACCATTGATGGTCTGAATGAGCGCTTGGGCTCTGAAGGACCACTGGGGGTCAGCAAGAGCACTGGGACTCTGAATTGATATGAGACCAGCGCTTGGCGCACCGACTTTGAGGGAACAAACTATTTGGATTGACACATGGCGTACTTGCCTAAAACATACCTAATGAATGCATTTGCCTGAGAAGGGAAAAGCTATCTATATTTGGCATGTCTAAAAATGCAATGAATGATGTATGCGTGCAATATAGGTATGTGAAATGGTAGATGTCCGACGGGATGAATGAAACGTGGCAGATGATGTGAGTTGAGGTTGATGGGACATGGAGGTTGACAAACAACATATGTGAATGCAGATAAGATATGAATGTGATTGTGCTGATTAATTCTGGTGGAATGATGGATGTAATGGAATGAGCGATTTTTGCCCTTTTTGCCTTTTTTTTCTTATTATAATGAGTGTATGAAATGCAAAGTGCGAATGTGATGCAAATGTCATGGTGAATAAAGGAAAACACGTGAATGCATGGCACAATGATATGATTAGTGATGTAAAAGACTTTTTTTGGGCAACGATGAGACTGACACTTGGCACATTTATCGAAGCAAACAATGTTATGCATGTGACGAACGCGCAATGATTGGTATCTGGTGGGATGATGAATGAAATGGGTGTTGAACCTGATGGAATGAGAAAATCGACAAACGGTTGTATGTTGATGCAGATGAGATATGAATGTGATTGTAATGATTGTATGCTATGGTGAATAAAAGGAAGCACATGAACGCATGGTAAATGACACGATTGGTGCAAAAATGTTATGCATGGAATGTGATGAATGTGCAATGATTGGTACCTGATTGTGAATGAAATGGGGCAGACAATGGGTGTTGTAACTGACGGAATGGGAAAGTTGACACACGGTGTATGAGATGTGAATGTGATTGTAGTGATTAATTTTTGGTGTGATGATAAATGTAATGGATGGACTTTTCTTTTTGCTTTTTCTTATTTATTTTGCTTCTTTTCTTGATGCATGCAATGTGAACTTTGATGCAAATGTTATGGTGAATAAAAGGAAACACATGAATGCATAGCAAATGATATGATTGGTGATGTAGAAAGCTTTTGGCAACGATGAGACCGGCACTTGGCACGTCTATCGAAGCAAAAAAAGTGTTATAGGTATGCAATGTGATGAATCTGCGATGCGAAAGTAAATGGACTACAAAAGGCCCGTGAATGATGGATGCTGAAGTTGGTCGGAAACAGAAATTGATAAGCTGTGTATGCGAATGCAGATAACATGCGAATGCAAATGTACTGCTGGTTGCATGATGGAATGATTTATGCTTTGGTGGGGGTAACGGGTGCAATGTGGATGATTTTTGCCTTTTTGGTTTTCTCTTTTTTTTTGCCCCCTTTTGAATGAATGGATGAATGTGCACAGGTAATGCTTAAATGCAATAGTTGTGGTAGATGCATGACTTGTTGTTGAAGTACAATGTATGGTGCAATGATTTATGATATGGTATAATAGTAATACATGCAAATGTGTTTTGTTTTGAGATGAGAAATGAGATTTTCGATGCGAGGGGTAGAGAGGTGAGTGCTTTGGAATAATCATTCCTTGGAAAGAGGTTTGAATTCAGACATGGCAACCTCAAGGTTGTTATTCAGACACTGATGTGCAAAACTATTTGACCGTATTTGCAGACTCGCTTATTTTGCTCTCCTATGATGGTGCCCCATGATGATTGATTTTTAGGTCCACAAAGTTAGCTGAGTGAGTTTCCGACTTCACATTATAAACATGTAGAGTAGTGCAGATACAGATGAATGAGTCAGTTGACTTGGTATGACAGATATGACACGTGAGGGGGTGAATGGTAGGTTTTTGCCAAAGTCATGAAAGGTGGAACTGCCCCGATTTAGACTACCGGTGAAGGTGAGTGCATAACTTTCCCCTGTCTAGTGGTGACAACAGCCACGGTTGTAGAGGAAATAATGAATTGGGAATACCATGACTTTGGAATAAAGGGTGGCAAACAAGAGATTCTGTCTCAACCCACGACATTTGGTGTTGCCCCAATCTTGACAAGAGCAAGGTTGCCCCGACTCGAGTTTGCAAAAGGCTGTATTTAGCATGGTGGGTTGAGAAATTGCTCCGGTGTGGTTTCATGGATGTGAATATGACGAGGGGATGAGATGGGTGTAGGGTGAATTTCCCCGACTTTAGGTGGAGTGAAGGGTGACGGGATTTCCCCACTTTGGAATGGTATTTCAAATGATTGCTTCTAGTGGGGTTATGAAAGGTGACTGAGTTTGGGTCATGGGTTTTTGGAATTGGTGTATGGATTGGATGTGGTATATGAATGGGATGGATGTCAGACATTTTCCCCAAGTTCAAGAAGCATGAAAGGTGAAAGGTATGCCCCACTTTGTGATCTTGATGGTCCTAGTCCAAACTTTTGGCCCTTTGAAGGTGACTCCCACAGACTATGGTAATCCTGAGTTTTTGATACGATGAAAATTTCGCTTGGTGATCACTAAACCTTGTCTTGATATCAGTGCAATTTGAATGAACATTGGAGTGCAAGCCCCTTTGATTTTTTTTTTTTTAACTTTCTTTTTTGATTTTTTTTCAGCAAATATATTGTAAATAAATAAACTTACTTGTCCTAAAATTAAACCTTTGAGAAAACGAAAGCAATCAGCCATTGATCTGCATGGTCTTTTTAATGTGGCCAGTGTTTAGAGGTTTATGAAAGAAAGGTTTATAACGTGGTCAATGGTTATGGGGTAATGTGGTCAATGGTTATGGGCTTGTGGAGCATAGGCTCCAATGGGCTCAGAGAGGTACTTGATAGTTTATTGATACGTCGACCTTTTTAAAAGATAAGTAGCTTCGGAGAAGTGTTCGAGGCCAATGATTTGGGTTTTGTGGAAGAAATGATAATTCGGCCTAAGGAGGTGTTTGTAGGTTTATTCGGACAAGGATATCTTGTGTTCGGTGGTATTATGTATCAGCTCACAATTTCTACTGCTTTTGATTTTTCTTTTTGAGGATTTTTTTAATCCACTTTTTTGAATTTCACTTTTTGTGATCTTTCTTTCTCTTTTTTTTGTAGAGTGAGCTGATAAAAGCGACACACCATTTTTGATGTGGAATTGATTCTTGTCTAGGGTGACTGAAAGATTCTTTTATTTTTTTTGCTCAAAGGGATATTAGAGAACCCCTTTTTTTTTAGGATACGGGAAGACGACCAAACTTCATTTCAAATTCTGATTGCTTGTTTTTCTCAAGAATTAATTTAAAGACAAATTATTTATTTTTATATATCCGCTTTTTTTTTCTCTTTATTTCTTTTATTTGCCTTAATTTTTGCTTAGGCTGCTCTCGCAAGTTTTCAACCTAACAGGCCTTTTAATTTATTTTTTGTAAAGGACTTGCACCAAGGGAATACAATGTTGACAAGATATCTAGTGATCACAAATTTGCCCCAGCTTGGGGCCTAAAGTGTTAGCTCATGAAATTTCATCATTGGGAACAAACCAAATGGCTAACTAGGTACTTGTGTGGAGAATATGCACCTTATGGGATGGTCGGGGTGTGTAACTCCCCAAAATAATTCAAGTATTTATTTAATTAATTTAATTAGATGTTATAGTGGTTAGTTATATTAAAATAATAAGAGGGTATTTAATTTAGCTAAGAGTTGGTGGTTAGTAGATAGGGGAGTGGTAATTTAATTAAAAGAGGAGAAGTGTTAGTAATTAACTAAGTGGCAAAAAGATCCCAAGACACTAGGACCCATAATATTTATGCTCTAGGGTTAGTGTCTTAGACACTTGGAGAGAAAGAAAAGAAAAGAAGCGTGATAAGTGAGAAGAGAGGAAGGGGCAGCGGCTAGGAGAGGAAAAGAAAGAAGAGGAAAGTGTGAGTTCCAACCAAGAACAAGAGAGAGAGAAGGAAAAAGCTAGGGTTCCAAGGTTCTAAGGCTAAAGGATTTCATCTTCCTCCATTTACAAAAGGTTAGGGGGATCTCTTTTCATCCTTAATAACTTATAGGATTAGAATCACATGAGTTAGGTTTTAGGGGGGGTTTGATTGATTGAATTGAATTGTTGTGTTTGGATGCATTTGGAGTTGTAAAACTTCAGTTATAGGTGAAACAAGTTAGGTTAAAATTCTGGAAACGATTTGGGTAGAGGTTCAGTATTTCGGTAACTGGGAACGTTGTGTTGACTGAAAAATTATGTGGTTTACTGTTCTGGAAAATAGACTTAATGCTTGTTAATTTGACACTAGTTTGGTTGCGTTTAGGGTTGTGTAGCTCGAGATATGAATTTCACAAGTTAGGGTAAGATTCTAGAAACAATCTGGACATAGGGTCAGTGTGTTGGTCACTGCGTTTTCAAAAGAACTCATTTTCGAACGAATCCAATTTCTTTGAAAACTAGACAGAATTCTCCCCAGTTTATGCACAAGTTTCATGCAATTTGATTGAGTTTTGGTCATTTTAGAACTGCTTGAATTTGAAGGACAGAAACTGCCCTCTTTTGAAACTAGTATGTGTGTTTTTGAAAACTGTACCTGTTAGACTCTCTTTTTCAAAAAACTGAACTTAGGAATAAGGAGTAGATCCATAGGGCTTTCCAACAAGTATTTATTTATCGAAATCCGGTGTGGGTTACTATTTTAATCAATTCGCCAAAGTAATGCTGTTGTTGTTTTTCAAAGTAATGCTGTTGCTGTTTTTCAAATAATGCTGTTGCTGTTTTCTTCACATAATGCTGTTGCTGTTTTCTTCAAAATAATGTTGTTGCTGTTTTTCTTCAAATGATGCTGTTGCTGTTTTATTTAAAAGTTGCTGACACTGTTTTTAATTAAATGTTGTTGTTTTCTTCAAATGATGCTGTTGCTGTTTTATTTAAAAGTTGCTGTCATTGTTTTTAATTAAATGTTGCTGTTTTATTCAAAAGTTGCTGTCACTGTTTTTAATTAAATGTGGCTGTTTTATTTAAATGTCGTTGCTGCTGTTTTCAAACTGCTGTCCCTGTTTTATGCTGCTGTTTATATCGCTGCTGCTACTCTATGTGCTGTTTTGGTCCCTATAGGTGTTGTTTAGTCCTTTGGTGACAATGTAGTCGCGTAATTAATTGTGCTTGGTGTGATTGATGTGCTATCCTTAGAGCTGAAATTTTGGAGATGTATAATGGTGATGTATATAAAATGGTGAGATAAATTATTGGTGAGTGCCCTCAAGGCAATGGTCTATGACCTTTCTTTTGGTGTTGGTGAGTTAATAAAACTATTGGTGAGTTAATCAAATTATTGGTGCGCATGTTATTGCATTGTTGTGGTGATTTTGGTGTGTATGGTGCATTGTTCATGGCGTCGCATAATCATGTGCATTTATTGGTGAGCAGAAGGCTTCGGCCTTATTTTGGTGTATGCCCTCAAGGCTAATTTTTGGTGATGGATCCACATGCATGTGCCCGTGGAGTTTTGGGTTGCATCTCATACATTGAACATGCATTCAGTACTTTTTCCTGGTGATTATAAATTGATGGTGTACGTGGAGATAATTGTAATTTGGTGTATTTAGTTATATTTGGTGATTGAAGGTGATTGAAAATATTCGGCGCTGTTTCTTGGTGAATGAAAATTAATGGGGTATGTTGTTATTGTGGTGAATTGGTGTGTTTAGTTGCCTTCTCTAAATGATGCTTATCTTATATGTTATTACTTATGAAATGAGACTCACCCTACTGCTTTTGTGTTGCTTCTTATGTCGGCAACGTGCAGGTGATAGCGAGTGAAGGTGATCTAGTACCTTCTTCTAGTCAGTTGAGTCTGCTCTGATACGTAGCACCGGGGGGCGTTTAGTTTACGTATTATTTTATTTGATGTTTTGAACCTTATTTGGTGATGTAATTTGGCATTTTAAGATTTGGTGATTATTCCGTTGCGATGACTATTATGATTTACTTTAGTGTAGACTAACAGATTATTTGCGGTGCTATGTATCGTACCTTATGACTTTATGAATTAAATTTTGGAGATATTATACGTTGTTGTTTTTAAAATGTGGCACCTTCTTGCGGTTGCACTGAAAGATTTTTGGAAACTCTGATTTTAAATTAATTAAATAGTAGTTATTTGAAGGGGGTGTTACAGGGTGGGGTTGGACATGAACAAGGAATGATGATGGGAAAGATATGGACACTAACTGACTCAAACAAGAGTAAATGCGCGTTGCATACAAGTTCACTATACGAATGCTTCAAAGAGAGTTAACATAGCCAGCGACATGATAGGAGAAATTTTTGATAACACATTAGTTAACAAAATGGACCATTTGAATCGTTTATCATGGGATTGATGAGATGCATCATTTTGCTGAAGAAATAAATGAGCTGCAAACAGTGAATAACTTCTTTTTTGAAAATTGAGTGTCTGAAAACACCTTGCGTTTGTAGCTAAGCTAAACTTTTCCAAAGTAGGAACAATCAACCCCGCCTCATCTCTCATCAATATTTTAAAAAAAATGTGCTCATGTTTTTTTGTAGGGATGAACACATGATAATGTATATGCATGATGCAAATGCAGACGCCTAAAATGGAAATACATGAAAAATGAGATGTTCACAATTTTTGAAATCGTGTTCATGATTATTCTCTACTCTTTTCTAGAAACATGTGATGCACGTGAAGATGCATATGTATGATGAAAACGCAAATGCGGGAAATGCGTCAAGGGAATGATCTCCTGGAAAGATCAGCTATTCTAAACGATTTTTTTTTTACTTTTGGGAGACAATATAGCATGCAGACGATGCAAATCGTCGTTTATTGCTAATATATTTTGGATGATGAATGACTTTTTGTTTTTTTTTAATATTTAGAAAATGACTCATGCATGGATGACTGATGCGTTTGAGGTGGTTTGAAATAAAGAACTTTTATTTTTCATTATTTTTTTATGATGCATGAAGAGGAGTAATACGTTTGAATGAAATAATGAATGAATGTAATTTTTTATAATATCAAGGTGATCAATCTCTCAGGTGGCTCTATTCACTTCCTCACAAAGGTCTCCAAAGCTAAAATCTCCTTCCTGATATGATCCACAACAGTAGCGAGCTACCTGGTGTGGGATACCATGAAAGAGCGTACTCTGGCTGAGACTTTCATGAGAGTCAGACAGATAAAATCCAGAATGGCTGTCACTAATAATCTCCACTCGTCCTAGGTTATTTGCAGACCCGGGTATAGGGCCCCACTCAAAAGTGTGTGCAAAAGTGTAAGTGAGGTGTGTGATGAGGGAAAAATACCTAAACTAACCGAGCTGGAAAAGATATACAACAACAAGAGAAAGTCGTCTACCCTAAGGTTCAATAATATGAAGAAATGCTAATAAATAAATAAATAAAAAGCATAAGGGCAAAAACAAAATATAAAATTAACAAATACTTACACATTTAGTTAACTAGGCTTGACTCTCTTAATATGTCCCCAGTGAAGTCGCCAGCTGTAGCGACCGAAAAATCCGGAGGAGGGATTCTTCGAAGTTCTTGAAATGAAGCCGCCACCAAAGTTTAGTTTAAGGGCAAACATTGGAAAATCCCTATTGAGTGGATAAGGAGGTTTTGCGGACCAGGTTTAGGCTCGGGAGTCGTTTATGCGTAGGGAAGGTATTAGCACCCTACGACATCCTTCCTAAGGAAGGTTACCTTTTAACTAAATGTGTAAAAATTTATTAATTCAAAAATAATGTTTTTACCTTTATAATAATAATAATAATAAAAAACTCACTAAACGGTTAGTTATTTTTTTGTATTTTTGGAGAAAATTGAGAGAAATGAATTAACAGAGAAAAAAAAAGGTTTTTTATTAATGCAATTGACAGAGGTCGGCCGCCCTCCGCTCCTACGTATCTCCTGGTAGAGAATCAAATCACACGTAGTTCTTGGTAGAAAATGTTTGTGCGTTGATGTTTTTTTTAGTTTTTTTTTTAGATTGAGATGGGCGTTCGTAATGACCAAACAAGTAGGACTCAGAGTGGTCATTACTCGTAGCCCGTTTGAAAATCAAAATTGTTACTAACGATCAAACAAGCCGGACTCAGAGTGGCACCCACTAATAGTCCGTTAGAAAATAAGAGGTGTTCACAATATTCAAACGAGTTAAACCCAGAGTGACCATTGCTACTAACTCATATTTGAATAATGACTCGATTTAAAAAAAATATGGCTACATTGTAGTTTTTTTTGAAAATCAAATAAAAATTGTGAAAATGAATAGGTGTTAACATTTGTTGGGCTTTAGAAAGAGTGAGAATAGAGAATGGGCTGTAGAGAATGGGCTGGAACTCAACCCAAATCATTTTTAGTTAAAATAAAACCTATTTTGTTAAATGAGGAAAAAAAGGAAGCTGCTGGAAGCAGCTAGTAACACAACAATAATAAATAAATAAAAACAAAACAAGTGTGAAAGAAAAAAAGGCAGAGAACGTGAACATTTGGGATTGAAATCCCTCGTAAAACACAGAGAGAAAGCGATACATCTTAGGTGAGAGAGAGAGAGGAGAGGAGGAGAATGGCGGAGGGGGACGGCGCACGACGGTGGAGGGAGAAAGCGTGCTGGTGCGAGAAGACGATTGCGAGAGGGGCGGTCAGTGGTACGCGACTGCCGTAGGTAGTGGTGGTCGGAGGTTGGCTTCGCGTTCTGTGGTGGTTGTTGTATTGATGGTGCGACGGTCAAGAGGAGGCCATGGTTGGGTCGTGAATAGTGGCGAGATTGGTCGTCGCCGGAGAGGGAGCGCCGGCTACAGTGGTTGTCGAACGCGAGGTGAGAGATAGAGAGAACGATGGGGGAGGGCGCGAGAGGGGTGGTTTTCGTGGTGGCTTACGGTGGTGGTGACAGTGGTGTTTTGGAGGTGGTTCACAGTGGTATGATGGTGGCTCACGGTGGTGCTGTGGTGGTTGTGAGTATACGGTGGTGGTGGTTACTGATTCGCCGGTGGTTGCTCGCGGTTGTGGTGGTGGTGTTGTGGTTCACTGTGGGGCGATGGTGGTGACCACCACCACATGGTGGCCGGAGCTTCAAGCTCCCTTTTTTGGCTTCTCGAAATTGTTTTTGATTTCTGGTTTAGATTTCTGGTTCTCACTGTATTTGTGTTGCTGTCCGTGATGTTCTCCCCTTTCTCTGTGTTTTTAATCTGAATTTTCCTCCTTTATGTGGTGTAGGGTGGGGTGTTAAGTAGAGGATTGTGGCCATAGGAGACAAAGGTTGTGGGTGCAGCTGCTGAGGGCGCAACAGCTTGCAGGGTGGTGCCTGCAAAGCTGTTTGGCTTGTGTAATTTTAGGGAAAATACAAAGAGACAAGGAGAAGGAGGTTTTGTGTTAATGCTAGAAATAGCTTCCATGCCAACAACAACACCAACCCGTGTAACCCCTTGAATTTTTGCAAATTTAAACTGTACTCCTTTTGTCTATTTTTCCAATTTCTTTTTGTACTATTTTGTATTTAAATTTTGTCTATACATGTGTACTATAGTTGACTTTGTAAAAAAAAACTGATTATAAAAATAATAATAATAAGCAATTACTCAAATCTGATTTTTTATTACATTTTCTTATTAAACTAATACCAATAACAATAAAATAACGAATACTAAAATGAGCACTTGTACGCGACGAGAAATGAATACGCGTCCGCGACTAGAATAAAAATGCGTACATGGTTAGAAATAACACGCGCGCATGATGACAAGTGACACGCATGCACGAGAGAGAAACCTGTACATGATCGGGAATGACACGCGTAAACGGCAAAAACAATACTTTGGATTTTCTAATAAACTTTAAATTAGCAGGACAAAATTAGGGTATGACAACAATGTTCATAACACTCTTCTGCACCCACATTTGATTGAGCCGGTTCTCTAGGGCTTTAAAACCGCTGTGTCTTCCAAGCAGTTTGACACTTTGACTATCAAGCCTTGCTTCCAAGGCCTACATAGCCTTTCTTCAGCGCTTGGAGGGATGACAATCTCAGGGCAATCATATCATCCGTGTTTCTTCTCAATAATTTGCAAGTTCATGCCACCAAGGAAACTCTTCTCTTGATCATTCTCAACTCCCGGGCCTTTCGTACCTCCCTCATTCCCAACATCAGCAATGACCCCAAGAACTGTTTCCTTGTAGGATCTCCTTTTAGGTTCTCATTGGACGGTTGAAACCCTACCGAAAAAACTTTCCTTATTTAGAAAAACCCTAGCAGAGCCAAAAATAAGCTCCACTGTTTTTATCTTGTTTTTAATCATATATTGTGGTTTGTAAAAAAATGAAATAAAAAAAAACCCGTTTTTTTATACTGTGGTTTGTAATAAAGAAAAGCATATTGTGGTTTGCAATTGCATCATTTTAAATGTAATGAGGCTAATTTAGTAATTTTGTTCTTTTATTTATTTATTTATTTTGATTTGTTTTGTTCTTTTATTTATCGCTTCCTTTTAATCGGTGTGAAATATAGTATGGGTAAACCCGGATATCCATCGCACAGACAGCAGTGACTAATCACTCGCTCATTGTAGGTGTCTCGAGGGGCAGGACAGCTGGTCCAGAGTTTTAACGCTGCTCCGTACCCAATGCGGGGATCGAAGCCCCGACCCTTGGTTAAGGGGTGTGAAATATAGTATTTTTTGGGTAAACCCTGGGTATCCTCCACAACGACTGTGGAGACTAATCCCTCGAGGTACTGGAGTTCATTTAAGGGCTGACCTCTCCCAAGTGATGTCTCTCCATACACACCGGAGAGGGATCGAACCCCTGACCAAATACTTAAGGGGCCCAAACAACTTACCACTTGTGTCGGTGTGAAATATAGTATGATTATATTATGTAGATAATATTGTAACCAAAAAAATATATATTATATAGATAATATAATACCGTTAAACTATTTATAACAAAAAATACATAGTACCCCGTCCAAAAAAAAAAGATACATAGTACCATAAACCTCAATATTTTTTTGGGAAATCAAAGCATCTTCCTCACCGATGAAAAAATATTTGATAAATAGATGTGTTTGGTAAGTATATTAGTACTTATCATTTTTTGGATAGCGTTAAGCGTCTTTCAGATGCTACTTATAGCGTATAACGTCTCATTTTTTTTTTACTATTTTTATCCTCATTATTTTTTTTAAATTCTTTCTAAGTCGCCCTAATATAAACCTCTTAATAAAGTCCACAGTGGACTTTTACATTTTTAGTAAGTTTTAATAAAACATCATTTTATTTTTCATTCTTTTTATTGTAAACTTCATTTTTTACTAAAAATGGTAAAGGTGTTGGACTTTTTTTAGAGGTTCATATTTTTTTTTTACCAAAGGCAACTCATATCATTTCATTATAAATAATATTCGTAATACAGGTTGGACTAAAATCATGATTGTGAGAGCTAGCATACAATTTGGATACTCTAGCAAGAGAATGAGCAACCAAATTTGCTTGCCTTCTAATAAAGCTAATCCTATAGCTTGGAGATTGAGTCAAAATGGTTTTACAACTAGAAAGAATAGCGCCAACTTCATTATTGAGGGATAGATTATTATTGATGCCATTCACTACGGATTGACAATCCATCTCAATAACTACGGAAGTGAAATTCTTTGCCTTTAGATAATGAAGAGCTTGTAGGAGACCCATCGCTTCGGCTTCTTGAGGACTTGGTGAACCATAGAACCACATAGTCTTCGCACCTCTAAACGTGCCATTCTCATCTCGAATACATATCCCAACACCAAACTTATTTTCTTCTCCAAATATGGCTGCATCAAGGTTGCATTTCATCATGCCAAAATTCGGTTTCTGCCACCTCTCGGACCGCCGACTGTCATTGTTGCTCGCTGCACCATGTTGCTGCGTTTCTGCTGGGAAACACGGGCTGATTGCCACTGTTGCAGCAGCTCCATTGCGCACTGGACAGCCACCGAAACAGGTCTCACGACCCCCTCCCAAAGCTTCTCGCGAAGGTGTATTTTTCCGAGCAAGGCAACACATGTAACAGTTCAAAAAATGCAGCAGTAAAATCAATTGTGTTATTAGTTACTAACTGCACTTTGTCCAGAATTCCAGCTTGCTGCCAAACTTCCTGCACCTGCGCACAAGACAAAAAGGTATGTCTCTCATCTTCAACACCAATGCCACACATAGGACATAATTCATCACACGGGACATGCCTTCGGAATAAATTACTTCGAGTCGGAAGGCACCCCCTAGCTGTTCTCCACAACAACAATTTCACTTTTTGTGGAATCTTAAGTCTCCAAATATTCATCCACTCTCCTGGTACCCGAAGATGAGAGTTATCGATTAAATCCTCCATAGCTCCGTAATATGCCGATCTCACCGTATAGTGACCACTTCTACTACGCCACCAAAAGACCTCATCCTCAATCTCATTTTCAATAATAGGGATCTTCAGAATTTTATTTACATCACACTGTTGGAACAGTTGATGCAACAAAGTGGTATTCCATCCATTCCCCTCTTCATTCCAAAGATCTCTTACACACAAAGTCTCCATTCCCGGCACAACTTGCGACTTCACCCTAGGCTCTTTATCATCTCTCAACCACGGATCCTTCCAGACCGCCACCCGTCTACCATTACCAACACTAGTGCAAAAAGGGGATTTAAAGCCAGGCGAAAAGGGGATTTAAAGTCAGGCGGGCGCTTGACTTTTATTAAGTCGACTTTGTATGTCTGGAGTTTTAAAGTCAAGTGATAGCCTGACTTCGTAAGTATGTTTTAAAGTCAAACATTTATTGCGCCTGACTTCGTAAGTATGTTTTAAAGTCAAACATTTATTCTTGCCTGACTTCGTATGTATGATTTAAAGTCAAGCATTTATTCTTGCCTGACTTCGTATGTATGATTTAAAGTCAAGCATTTATTCTTGCCTGACTTCATATGTATGATTTAAGGTCAAGCTTTTATTATTGCTTGACTTTAAATCATACTTACAAAGTCAAGCAAGAATAAATGCTTGACTTTAAATCATACTTACGAAGTCAAGCATTTATTCTTGCCTGACTTCGTAAGTATGATTTAAAGTTAAGCTTAAACTTGCTTGACTTCGTATGTTTGATTTAAGGTCAAGCTTTTATTATTGCTTGACTTCGTATGTATGATTTAAGGTCAAGCATTATTGCGCCTGACCTTAAAAGTTTTTTTTTTTTTTTTAAATTTTGGTTTAATCTATACACCCTGGTTATACAAATTTTTCATTAAAAAGAAGCGACTCCACTGGGGATCGAACCCAGATCTCTGGTCCCGTAGACCAGCGCCTTATCCATTGGGCCATGGAGTCATATATCAGTAAAGTAACGCTTAATGAATGTAACCAATCAAGTGCTAGTCAACTTGCATTCTCAAAATAGAGTAAAACATATATATTTCTCAAAACAAGCATAATTTCCCAAAACAACTCTGATTTCAACATTAACCTTGAAAATTCTCAAGGCAAACTAGCAGTATACACTATACAGAGGCTGTTAGCAACAGGAAAATAACTAGAACAAAACAATTGGGATCTTAATAAAATTCATGATTTAAATTACATCAAGACTTTGCCTAATATATAGAACTGAATATTATACTTGTACACTGAATACAATGGCTAAGTTACAACATTAGGATCATGATGTAGAAAATATCTTAGCAGATACAAAACAATTGACAGCCTTCTGTGCTCAACCATATCCGGCAAAATATCTACAAAAATCTGAAGGAAGAAATAACATATCAGAAGATGGATATGCAAAGAGTTGCTTTCAATCATGTAGGAGAGACATGAATACCCAAAAGCAATTTCATGAAAAAGCCAACCTTCAGTAATTTTTCCACATCATCTGTCTTAGACAACCAACAAGGAACAATTGCAGATAAAAGCTTCTCAAAAACAAGCTTTGAATGAGTGTCAATCTACAGGCACATAAACACATAAATGGTGAGACCATGGCTAATATACTGAAGAAGTTCTCCACAGTAAATTGGCGACTGAATAGCAATGATTGGAGCAAAGAAACAGGGAATTCATAGTTGGGGAGAAAAGATATTCTGCCCACAAAATATACTAAGTTCAGTATAGGGAAAACCAGCACTAACAAACCTGTGTGACAGCTGATTTGCCGATAACAGGCATAATATCAAGTATATGCCCGAAAATGTTTTCCGGGAAGACTCTAATAACAGCAGAAAGCAGAGAAAATATATGGTTGCGGGTGACTACAACGTTGGAAGTCTGGGCACTCTATCAGTAGCTTAATGTTAATTCCATTCATCATCTCTTCCTGTCAAGAATAACGAAACTTATAAAAGGGAACAACAAAAATAGTAAAGAGGTAGTTATTTATTTTAAATATCATAATAAGACATCAAGAATGGTAGTTATTCAGATTCAGAAGTAATCATATCACCTGTTTGTTATGTCTTTCTTCAGTAGTAAGACATCAAGAATGGAGCTCAGAATGTAGACTGGATTCTCTCTTCTGCATATGTCATTAGTCGGAACTTCTGCTTCTTGATGTGTTGTCAATTTCTGTTTCTTTGTTATCTTTTCATCAGCTGACCTATCTGTGGTAGTTTTTTGTGCAAGTATGACATCAAGTATGTGGCCAACAGTTGAGAAACTTATCTGCAATTCCATAACATCAAACGATAATTCTCAGCTTTTCATATATTTCCCTGCTATAAAATGAATGCTTGGAAGAATCCAATAAGTCTCCAATAAGTGAATTCTACATCAGTGAAACACCCTTTAGTCTCCAATAAGTTTTAACTAACCTGGCCGATCAGTGCATCTTCTTTCCCTTCAGGCCAATCAAAGTGCTTCAGAACAGCTCGTTCATCAACCTTGCATAAGGAAAAAAAATGAGATTGATCATGAAACATAAAGTTACAAGAAAATGTGGAAAATGAGAATTAATTCTGCATGAATTTTCTCTTATGATGAGCAATGAGATCTAAAGGCATACCAGGAAGGAAAGTTCCTCATCTAGCCAGTTCACAAAGGCAACAAGGTCTTCAATATCGGAGAAAGACCACGCTCGAACTTCAGTTGCTAAGGACATGACAAAATCACCTTGTGATTCTACATCAGCTTTCACCTATTCAAAAATGAGAAATATTTTCATAAATGTGCTAGGAGTTACTTAAGTGTCGAAATCAGAAAAATAACAAAATGAATGAAAACTTCAACCCCAATTCTTGAATAGGAGACAAGTCTCTATCCACTGTCCTATCAACCGGATCAATCAACTGAATTTATCATTAACATAATTAATTTATTAATCACCAAAGCAAAATAACCCCAATCATCCACCATCCAATTCAATAAATTTTTATCCCTACCCAAATCAAAAAAAATCCCCAAATATTCAAACAAACACTACAAAATTAGATTTTTTAATTAAAAAAACTTAAAAGTGCTGGTTTTTGAGGGTGTGAGGAATCAGCAAGAAGGTAAATAGTACCCTTAGACCAGCCATTGTTGTTCCATAAGTCTTGTATAATGAATGGGATAATTCGGGAACTTTAGCAGGCTCCATTCCAAGCTTTTGAAGCATATACTCTGTGCAATAGTTTCAATAAATAAGTGAATTCACACTAAACAAAAATACCAAAACTTTATACACATCCATGGGTGACAAATTCATTACCTTCGATATTGTTTGGTATTTGGGCAGATATTTCAGAACTCGAGGGATAAAGGGTATCATCTATATCTGAAATTATGAAAATCAAATTAGGACAATGAAGCACGTGAGAAAGAAAGATTAAATGCTTATTATGAAAGTCTCAAAGAACCAAATTAGGGTTCATGTTAGAAAATAACAAAGAACATAAACAGAAAAATAATAAGGTTTTTACCTTAGTTTGGTTGTCCGATTAAGACCCTAAGTATTAGATCTACAAAAATCACAGGTGTGTGTTTTTAGGGTTTGAAATTCTGCAACAGCAACGCGATCTGAGACAGAAGGTGACGACGGTGACGACGATCTGAGGGTGGTTGTTGGTGAGATAGGTTCCAGCAAGCAGCCAAAAATGTTAAACAGATCTCTGCAAATTATAATAAAATGAATCAAAATGTTAGATGTATGCAGTCAGAACTTCATGCAGATACAAATAAATCAAAAATGTAGTGGCTGTGGAGTTAGGATCACACAAAATCATTAAACAATGAAACAGAACATAGATGAAACACAAATACATGAATTGATAGCTAAATGGCTCAGGTTGGCTATATGGACCAATATGCTGCCATTAGTTATTCAAAGAAGTATGAATGAGTTGATATTGCTCATGAAGACACAACATTAGTATATATAACATGTCCAAATACTATATAACATACCTTCAATATCAAGTCTTGCTACACTTGAAGTCCACTACTACACTTTCAATTTCCATAAAGTCAAATAGAAATGCTTAGTGCTCTATTTCATTTTGCAAACACTAACACCAATAGAAAACTTTAACATCTGCAATTTAAAAAAGCTTAATTAGTGACTCACATACTACTATAATAGATTTGATGTAGTTATGAATAGGGAAAGACAAATAGAAATTGAGACCTGGGCTGTTCTCAAAGTGGGGCATTCTCTTCAAGATTTTCCATAAAGTGGTGCTTGCTTTAACCTCCATTGCATAGCGTCTGAAATCAAAGAGATGAAATCAAAAGAATCATAAAAAATAAAATAGTGTGGTACGATTGGAGAAATTAGATGAATGAGTGATAATAGTAACTTATTAAAAGAGGAATGAGTCAGGGTGCCTGTAGCACATTCTATAACTGATTGGCATTTCACATGGAGTTTTCTAAAGACTATGCTTTTAAATTTTAACATTCAAATAATTTAATGTACTAATTTTAACATTTAGATAATGTACTCATTTGTATGTGCTACTATTAGTGCCAACTTTTCAAGGGCAATGTAGTTGTACTTTCCATGCAAATTTAAGCCTTGATGCTAGCTTCAGTAACTTATTACTATATGATTGATAATAAATGTAGTGCAACATAGAATACCTGCTTCAATTGGAAGACAGCTTTATTGAATTTCCAATAGACAGAAAGGGCATAAGAAAATGATATACATATGTCATCCACAGAATCAATAATCAATCATACCAATTTCAGCTGTCCATAATGCTCGGGAACAGACAGCATGCGTTCCTCATTCCAGACTGGATTCAAGTTACTTTTCACTACATTTGTCTGGACAGTCTGTAGGCAATAGCACCAAATCAATTTCAGGAAAAAAATGATCACAATTTATGGTTTTTCAACTATAAATAAAAAGTTAAAGAGCAACAGTTCCATGAGAACACGTATGGGTAAGAAGAACAACCAACCTGTTGGCCGAGGTTCAAAACAACATATGGGTCACTTGACTTTATATCCCTAATGGCTAAATTTGTGCCTTTAACCACCTTCACCTTCAACATTCCAATGAATTCTACCATACCTTCCTGTTGTCACCACCAATATCAGTCAGTCCAAGGAAATCACAAGAGAATAACTGCATTGCCATTGCTGCCTAAGCTGTAAAGTAAATATAGTTGAAATAGAGAAACATTTCAAAACAAACAAACTCATGAGTTTAATCCCTTTGCCACTGGATGTTACTGGCAATTTGATACTTGCTCTAATAAGAATAAAATAAGAACTTATGGTTCCAAAGTGTAATCCTGGGAAAAAAATGACATTACCTTATTGTGTAATGCCTGAACAAACTCATCATGAGTGAAGGGACAAATATCAACAACCAAATCATGTGTATAAATGAAATTGAAAACCTACCAAGAAAGAGTTAACTGTCAAATTAAAGTTGTTTTCTCTTAGACAAAGGTTTCAAATAAACAAAAAAACAAAAGCAAAATAGTAACTTAGGTAAAGCTAAGCTTGAGAGTGATGAAGTATGTTAATAAGAAAATGAACTTCCTGTCTCATAATCCTTCAGGATAACAGGTATAATCAGAATATTCCAACACTCATTAGAACATAACACATAATACTAGCCAGGTAATACTTGTTCCTTCCAAAATTACTGGGAAGTTCAAAGGCCTATTCTATATTGATGAGTTCTGTTGCATTGATTTCGAGAAGTTCAATAACACTCTCACACCAATTCAACCAACTCAAGGCATCATGTGCAAAAAAAAGTTTAATGTAATCAACTATGTTATCAAAAGAGGGAAGGGGGGAACTAAATTAGTACCTTAACAGAAGCTTGACTCACATTTTCTGGTGCACTCTTTGTTCTGCAAATGAAGGAGAAAAATTTAATAGGCAAATGAGAAGTTTTCAACTTTAACTATTAAGTAAATAAAGACCTGTACCAACTCGAAAGTTAATTCAAAGTCATTATGACATCAATGTCTATAACTAGTTATGTCTAGCACATAACATCATCATTAGTTTTTTTTGACAAACATCATCATTAGTTGGTGGACTAATTTCTAAATAAAACATGGGGTCAATGCAATCAACATGAGGATAATACAACAGAAGTTATCAGAAATCATAAACAAAAATTAATATAAAAGAGAAGTTCCAGAATAAGTTAAAACTCACGGTCTACTTAAAGAAATACTTCCTAACCAGTCAAACCGCCTCGAATTGCTAGTAACTTTTGGCGGTCGATTAAACAGATACTTCCTAACCTGTCAAAACGCCTCGAATTGGTAGTAACTTTCGGCCGTCGATTAAACAGTCGCTGAAAACACTGCAACAATTCTGCTTATTTGCACCGAAGGCGATTCTAATGTAACCGCTGCAGCTTCACCGCTGCCATTGGCATTTTTTCTTGTAGTGATATGGGAAATACAACTGTGAATTTCACCATTTCATATTACTCGTACTTGCAATAAGACCCAACACCCTTGTCCCCTCCCCCTTCTTCAAGCAAGATATAGAACACAAACAGAACAAAAAGTTAACAGCATTGGAAAATTGTACACTGAAACAGTAAAGAGTCACATGCTTGGAGTCTCAGAAGCTTGATACATATTCTCCCAAATTCAATCAAAAGCAGACATGTTGCTGAATCAATGAGATTCCAAAAAAAAATGCACTAATAAATTACTGAAATTAGTAAAACTATAAAGTTGAGGCTAATTTCCAGTGTTGGCTACAAATTCTTAACAGTAATTGAAAAAAGAAGGGCACTGTTACCAGTCAGCAAATATCTGATCCTTGCAATGTCGTGTTAATTATTGGTTTATCATTGTCAAACTAGTAAACCAGAAACTGTAAATTTGAGAAATTAATTAACTATATGATATGTCTACCGCATTACCAGCTAAAAACCATAATCAGATGCTTGCAATGTCAAGTGAGCCTGAAACAGAGAGCCTGAAAACAGAAGATCGCAATCTTAGGGTTTCGCTGAAGATTAAAGAAATCAGTGAAACAAGAAAGATAAGTGAGAGATCCATACCTTGTGTAGTCTCTGCTGTAGTTAGCTTGAAGGATTCAAGCTTCGTTTGCTTCGCAGTAACGAACCAGAGAGAGAACCTTCTGAAATCGTGAGAGGGGAAGCTTCGCTTGGAAGAAGAAGCTAGGAATCAGAGAAGAAAGGAGAAAGAATCGAAGAGGCGAAGGCTTCGTGGGTTCTGAGAGTGAGAAAGGTCTGAGAGTGGAGAGCTTGAAGCTAGGAACCAGAGAAGAAAGGAGAAAGAAAGAGGCTAAGGCTTCGCGTAATGTGAGAAAGGTGTGAGAGTGGAGAGCTAGGGTTCGCGTAAAGTGAAAATCTTTTTTTCTATTTTGGTACTTTAGAAGTCAAGCGAATACACGCCTGACTTCTAAAGTACCAAAATAGAAACAAAATAATTTCACCCTTAACTACAAGTTTGCCACCGCGTTACTTATGTAGTCAGGCGAATACACGCCTGACTTCTAAAGTCTAATTTTTTCTCTATTTGTTCACTTTAGAAGTCAGGCGTGTATTCGCCTGACTTTAAAACTCGCGAGTTTTGCCTCTTTATTACAAGTTTGCCACCGCGTCAACATATAAAGTCAGGCATATGAGCGCCTGACTTTAAATGCCTAATTCTTTTCTTGATTTTGCACTAGTGCAATACGCCATCTCATGCCCAATTTAACTATCACCTGGGAAGTATGGATACTACGCCACACATAACTGGGATTATGGCCCAAGCGAGCCCCCAAAAAATCATCCATTGGAAAATATTTAGCCTTGAACACTCTACCCACTATAGTATCCGCGTTAGTTGCAATATGCCACGCCTTCTTCCCTAGCAATGCTAAATTAAAACCATGAAAATGTCGGAAACCCATACCTCCATGTTCCTTACGCATCGAAAGTTTTTCCCAATTTAACCACTTAATGCCTTTCCTTTGACTATTGTTTCCACCCCACCAAAAAGAGTTAATCATCCTCTCTAGTTCTTCTCCTAGAGTTGTTGGAATTAAAAACGCACTCATACAATAAGTAGGTATAGATTGAGCAACTGACTTCACCAACACTTCTTTACCTGCTTTGGATAAGTGCTTCCCAGACGAATGGTTAATTCTTTTCCACACTCTATCACGAAGATAACCGAACATCTGTTTCTTGCTTCTTCCTATCATGGACGGGAGACCGGGATACTTGCATGTGCCCAAACATTCTGTGACCCCCAACAAACTAGTTACAATGTCACGAACCTCCACTGGTGTATTCCGGCTAAAGAAAATTTCTGATTTTCCCATATTGACTGCCTGACCAGATGCTATCTCATACTCCAAAAGAATTTCCTTTAATTTCCTACCTTCCTGTTCATTAGCCCTGCAAAATAAAAAACAATCATCAGCAAAAAGGAGGTGTGAGAGGGATGGTGCCCCTCTACACACTCTCACACCATGAAGCTCTCCCCTCGCCTCTGCTCTCTTAAGTAAAGTGGTAAGACCCTCAGCACATATAAGAAAAAGATAAGGTGACAGTGGGTCACCCTGTCTAAGACCTCTCCCTGGTGTGATGGGTCCTACTCTCTCACCGTTCACCATTACCGAGTAACTAGCAGTTTCCATGCACATAGACATCCACCTCACCCACTTCTCATCAAACCCCAATTTTCTCATCATCCCCTTCAAGTAGCTCCAATCCACTTTGTCATAGGCTTTACTTATGTCAATCTTCAATGCAACTTCCCCAATCTTCCCACTTGTTTTACATTTAAGATAATGAAGAGTCTCAATGGCAACTAGGACGTTATCAAGAATGGATCTATTTTCTACAAAGGCGGACTGCTCAAGAGAGATACATTTATTCATTAGAGGCTTCATTCTATTTGCAAGAACTTTCGAAACAACCTTATAAATCACATTACATAAAGATATTGGCCTAAGATCTTTCATAGATGTCGGGTTTTCCACCTTGGGAATTAGAACAATATTGGTGTCATTCAAGTTCAGGGGAAATTCACCTGTATCAAGCCAAGATTGTCCTGTATGAAAGAGCTCCACCCCACATAAGTTCCAAAACCTCTTAAAAAAAGCCGGATTTAAACCATCCGGGCCTGGAGCCTTATCAGAGTGCATTTGGAACAACGCCTTTTTGAACTCTTCTACCTCCAATGGCCGAACCAACTGAGTATTATCATCATCTGTAACCCTTCTTTGAACATGTCTGACAATATGCCCAAAATTACTAGTATTGCCATGAAAAAGATCAACAAAATAATTCTTAGCTACCTCTTCTAGCTCATGTTGCTCTGTTACTACACTGCCATCTGGTTTCACAAGGCTTGTGATTGTATTTCTTCTTTTTCGGGCACTAGCCATGGCATGAAAAAATTTGGAGTTAGTATCCCCATCCCTCAACCAATGAACTTTAGCTCTCTGCTTCCAAAAAGTATCTTCCTGGCTTAACAACACACCTAACCGCTCCTTCATCGTTTTGATATTTTGAATTGACTCTAAATCCTCCTTTCCCCTTAGTTGCTCTATCTCCCTCCTACACCCGTTTATCCCCTCCCTATACTTCATACGTAACTTGCGCCCCCACTCATCAATAGCACTAGTACAATGAGTAATTTTTGAAATCAAATCTGTACCTTCACACATTCTCCAACTCCCCTCAACTATGGACGGTAAATCATGCTCCTCTAGCCACGCATTCTCGAATCGAAAACTCCTTCTACCCCTTCGGTTTCTTTCAAATAACCTCAACCATAATGGTGAATGATCGGATTTGTTAGAGACCCCATTTATAAACCTGAATGTAGGGAATAAGTCTAGCCAATGTTGATTCACCAGAATCCTATCAAGCCTCTCCTCCTTACTTGCCTCCGTACCCAGACTCTTGGTCCATGTGAACTGATAACCTTCCATAGGCAAATCAATTAAATTACTCTCTTGGACAGCTTCTTGAAAACCTCTAATTAACCAAGGAGGGCGAATGGAACTCCCTCTTTTATCTTCATTTGACAATATATCATTAAAATCTCCCATCACGGCCCATGGTAAGTCATTATCTCTTGCCAATGTTCGAAGCAGATCCCAGGAATCCCTCCTCCGCTCTGTCTCTGGATAACCATAGAAGCCAGTCAACTTCCAAGTCGGACCCCCAATCATAGTAACTTCCGCGGTAATAAAGTTCTGAGAATACTCTAAAATTTTACAATCAAAAGGATGCTTCCACAACAGTGCTAAACCCCCACTCCTACCATTCCGATCCACCGCAAAAGCTGAATCAAATCCCAATCTCACTCTATACTCCTCTATTTTATTACCCAGCACCAAAGTTTCACATAGAAAAATAACGTCCGGTTGGTACACCCGAACGAGGTCGCTTAATGCAGGAACTGCATTCGGGTTGCCCGGGCCCCACCCCCTATAACCATCATCTGACTGCATATTGAATAATTCAGAACAAAAATTCTCCATGTGACCCAGACGACCACACAAATAACAAAAGACTTCGAGACGCTCATACTTAAAAGTAACAGTTTTTGCTTCCCCGCCCGGCTTCTTAATTTTTTTAGAACGTTTCAAAGGTAACCGGACATCTATCAGCACCCTGATTCTCATGATCGGCCTCTAAAAACTTGGTGAATTTTTAGCATCATACTCCAAAAATTCTCCAATAAAGTTCGCAAGACTTCTTTCGACCGACTCCGCCATAAAACCAGTTGGAACATCATGAACTTGAACCCAAAACGGAACTTTATAGAGTGGGACATCTCCAGGACTGACTCCCTCTAGTAGCACTCCCAAGACCAACAGATGTCTATCAAACGACCATGGACCCTGCTTTAAGATCCTCTGGATATCCAACTGATGGAAGAACTCGAACACAAATAACCCAGGCTCCACCTCCTCGATGACTACACCCTTCCCCAGACGCCACACATCAGCCATACGATCTTTCATAACTTGAACTCGCAGATTCTTATCGGTAAGAAAACGTCCTACTACTCTCAGTGGTTGAAGCTCCTCCACTCTCTCCTCTCCTTCCGTCAATACCTCCTCCTCCTCTCCTAGAGATAGTCTGTCCATATCAGCAAAGAAACCCTAACAACTCAAAGTAATGGTGAATAGGAAATTTCGAAACCCAAAAGACTCAAAGAACTCACGCTCAGGGAGAAAACTCACACTTTAGGAAACCCTCACACTCTCACACGAAGGGAGAGACGCTCTCACATAGAGAGAAAACTAACCTCATGCTTTCAACCCTCACACTCTCCTTTAGAGGTTCATATTAGGGGACCATTCTTTCTATATGCTCATTAAAATACATTAAATATTTTTAAATCTCTAACTTTTATGTCAGTTTACGTTTATCAGTTAGTTTAATCACTAGTTAATTTTATCAAACACAACATTTGCTATTAGATAGTTTATCGGCTAATTCATCCGCTACCCGTTCGTCTACTATCTACTAACATATCCACTATCTTCCGCTTTTTATCAAAAAGAGCTTTAATCTCTAAATTTTTCAGTTTTGTCCTGAGTACTTTATTTCTACTGGTTTGTTATTCGAGATTAATAAATTGCTTCAATGGGTCATGGTTCAATTGGTTAATTCGCTTCAAACCATGGTTTTTTTTGTGGTAAATAAAATTTAACGGTGAGAGGATGATGTTCCGGTCCAAGGCAGGGAACCTTCGGGCTGTTTGAGCACTTACAAGGTAATTAATAACGTTAGCCTCACCCCAAGGAGACTAAACTCGGGACCTCCTAGATATAAATCCTGTCATGCTCCACTAGACTAACTCCTTGGAATTTTTCAACCATAGTTGAATTGGACGACTAATAAAAATATATTTAATTTTAGGGAAAAAAGTAAATAAAAAAGCCAAAAAAAATTCATTTTAAATAGTTCAAGTCGGTCCATTTGGCGGTTGAAAATAGTTCAACCACAATTCAATTTGATTCAACCCGGTCATGAGGGATTCAACAACCCGACTATTGTCCAAATGAGGTTGAATCAACCGCAAGATTGACCAATTCTGGGTTCAATTGGTTGAGCCATATGATTCTTACAACACTAATTTAATCAAACTGCGGTTTAATTTAGTTTGAACCGGGGGAGCCGGGAACCAGGAACCGGGCTATAGGATCCGATTCTTACTACAATGCAATTGAGCCATGGCTTTCTCGAAATTGGAAAAAACAGATAAATGTAACGGTATCCAAAAAATGCTCCCAAAGAGTTGACCGAGTGATGGTCACCGAGAAAGTAGATAAGTTAGTCTATTATTAGTAATAGCAACGCTTTCAGCCTCCACGTAGCTCCCAGTTTGTTTGTGTGATATGGCGGATATGGATTTAATTTATAAGTTAAAATCAGTCACGTACGTTTCAAGTGGTTGCATTGCATTGCATGTGGTCAAGGAAGGAAAAAGAAAATATTGGACGAAGAAGAGAAAAGAAGAAATGACGGACACGGAGGATAGTCCTGCTGCAGTTACTGCCCAGCAAAAGGTCATTAGTAATTGGCTTCCTATCACTGCCTCAAGAAATGCCAAATGGTGGTACTCTGCTTTTCACAATATCACAGCCATGGTTGGCGCTGGTGTTCTCACCCTTCCTTATGCCATGTCTAAGATGGGCTGGTATGTTTTCTTATATATTTAAATTAAATCATCACTATATCATATATATATATATATATTACGATGATCCCTTTTTTTATTAGTGATCTGTGTGTGTGATGTTGTTGTTTTTGGTTTGATTGAAACAATTAACAGGGGTCCAGGCATAACGATAATGGTCTTATCATGGATCATTACATTGTTCACTCTATGGCAAATGGTGGAGATGCATGAAATGGTGCCTGGGAAGAGACTGGACAGGTATCATGAGCTTGGTCAATATGCCTTTGGTGAAAAATTAGGTCTATGGATAGTGTGTCCCCAACAATTGCTTGTTGAGGTTGGCACCTGCATTGCCTATATGGTCACTGGAGGAAAATCAATAAAAAAGGTCTATGACACTCTTTGCGCTACCAAATGTAAAGACATAAGGACCTCATATTGGATTATCATCTTTGCTTCAATAAACTTTGTTCTCTGTCAATGCCCCAGCCTCAACTCTATTTCTCTCATCTCTCTTGCTGCAGCTGTCATGTCTATCGCGTAATCAAACTTAACTCTAAATCTTTGACGTATACGCTTAAATGCATTTTTGGTCCTCTATTTAATCACATCTGTAATTTTAGTCCCCCATTTTATTTTTTGCAATTTTGTCTCCAAATTTTATTAAATCTACAATCTTAGTCCCCCCTATTTTGTTTCTTGCAATTTTGATCTCCAATTTTAGTCTTTAGTCATTCGTTAAATTTTCATCCAATTTTTGATGAAAGTGCTGACGTGACAGTAAGGTGTCGTGCTAGCGTAACCATTGGGTGCTCGAATATTTATGTTTTCATTTATATATTTTGTATTGTATTAGACTAAACCAAGAGTATTATGTGTATATTTTGGATAATATTGGGTGTTAGTATGACATGTACCTGTCACGTCAACACTCAATGATTATGTCAGCACGACACGCATTTGCCACATTAGTATTTCCATAAAAAAAATTGGATGCAAATTTAACGAGTGGACTAAAATTGAATATTTGATAAAATTAATGGGGGACTAAATTTGCGAGAAAAAATAGGGGGACTAAGATTGCGGATTTGATAAAATAGAGGACTAAAATTACAGATTTGATAAAATAGGGGGAACCAAAACTGCCGTTAAACCTAACTTATATAGAATTTGGATTCCTTATGGTCGGGGAATATTCATGCCCTTGTCATTGTCAACCAATCTTAATTTGATGGTCTAGATCATCTGAAAAATTTGTGATTCCCTCACAACCGCAAGTAATTGATTTCTATTATGTATGTGTGTATACTACTTAAGATCCCTTACAAATTGCAATAATCTACAGTTACTCAACCATTGCTTGGGTGGCTTCCGCTAAAAGGGGGGCTTCACCAAATGTGGACTATAGCTACAATGCCAAAAGCACTGCTGATGGTGTGTTCAACTTCATGTTAGCCATGGGAGAAGTAGCATTCTCTTATGCAGGTCACAATGTGGTTTTGGAAATTCAAGCAACAATACCTTCTACTCCTCAGAAACCTTCAAAGATAGCAATGTGGAAAGGTGTCGTTGTTGCATATATAGTAGTGGCTATCTGCTACCTGCCAGTTGCATTCACTGGATACTATGTATTTGGAAACACAGTTGATGATAACATCCTCATCACACTAGAACACCCTCGTTGGCTCATTGTTTGTGCCAACATATTTGTTATTGTCCATGTTATTGGTGGCTACCAGGTGATTTTCAATTTTAACTCATACTATATATTATTGTACACTTTTTTAGCTCTCATCATATGCTATATATATTTTGAATACGACAGGTATTCTCAATGCCAGTGTTTGATATGATGGAAACCTTTTTGGTGATGAAGTTAAAGTTCAGGCCTTGTTTAAGACTACGCCTAATTGCTCGCACGTTATTTGTTGGTATGTGATTACTTACATATAATTAATACTCCATTTTTAGCCTCGGTTTCTATATATATCACTACTAGAACAAAGTTGAATTTCTATTTTTGTCGTTAATTCAACTTTGTGATTTACACATCTTGATTAACTAACGTTTTTATATATCTTATCTTTAGCAATGACCATGATAGTTGGCATATGTCTCCCATTCTTTGGTTCTCTTCTTGGATTTCTCGGAGGATTTGCCTTTGCCCCCACATCATACTTTGTAAGCAAGAGCAAATCACATTTTATGTGTTTCATGTGTTTTTTATTGATAGCGAGTAGAAGGGGAACTCCAACCAGATACATTAATAATAAGCTTTATATAACTTTTAAACAACTTTTTTGATTTAAAAATCAGTCAAAATAAAGATAACCTAAATCCATACCCTATCTGCCGATCGATGAACCAACCCCACGAAAGGATTTTAACTTGAGCTATATAAGTGACGTACCACCCGGCGGAGCCTGCCTAGAAAATTTTTTGTTCTCTTACACCACCCTTTTGTTCTTGTTTTATGTGTTTTATAATTACCAAGCCAGTACTGTGCATATGTCTAATTAAATTTATATGATCCTAACTGCAGTTGCCATGTATCATATGGCTTAAGGTCTTCAAACCCAAGAAATTTAGCTTGTCTTGGATAACCAATTGGGTATGCTATTGTTGATTGGCATTATGAAATTTCCTTATATATCATCTTTCTATGTCTATTGACTTATTGATTGAGGATTTAATTAACTGATTTTATTGCTTTACAGACTTGCATTGTGCTTGGGGTGCTGTTGATGATACTATCTCCAATAGGTTCATTGAGAATGATCATTATTCAAGCCAAAACTTACAAATTCTTCTCGTGAATAGTTACTGCAAAAATGGCATCAAAAAGGCCTAGGGGAAACAAATTGTTTGTTAGTTGATAGTTAGCCATAGATTTTAGTTAAATCTGGTAGGAAAGACCGTTAGTTGTCGTGTAGTTTTTTTGGGCGTAAACCCTTTTTCAATCCAAAAAAAACCGGTAGGAAAGGAGAGAACATTGTCTGTTATTTTACAATTTGGTAATAGTTAGTTCATTTAATGAACAGACTTAAGCTAACAATTGTATTTATTGTGGCAATAAATAAAGTTTAAGGATTCTTCAAAACCAAATTAAAATTGAATTAAGGTGTTTATTGCAAAAAGTTAAAAATGAAGTAGTTTTATGTATTGTTCTCAATTATATTTACTCAATATAAATTTCACAAATAGACATTAAATTATATGATAATCTACAAGAAAAAAAATAATAAATTAAAGATACATAACTATGCGTGGCATATAAATTTGTAGAAACGTTGATGTATGCCATAATAAGTAAATTGTATACAACTCTATGGTGATCAACTTGGTAGAGAATTTGTCAAAAAAAAATTGGTAGAGAATTGAGTTTTTTTCTGTTTTTTAATGTTTGTTTTTAGAGAATATAAAAAAAAAATTGAGTCCTTGGATCCCGGGTCAACCCAAAAAAATCATTTGTGGAACGTATTCATTCGATGTACATGAAATTTTGTAAAGTCTATACCAGAAAATCTTACGATCGAAGAAATTATATATTATCAATATAAATCAATGGATTAGAAAAATGTTTGGAAGTAATAAATAAATTTCTTACTAAAATTTATTTTGAACTTTTAAAAAATAGTATGCAAAATAAAGATAACATAACATTTGTTTTAAAATAAAAAGAAAATTGCATTTTAAGTTCACATGTGTTGTCTATGTGCGTACCCACACACTACAAATATAGATACATGAATCTTTTATAAATCTAAAAGTGTTCTATGTGTGTTAAATGGGGTTCTAAGGTGGAGCACATGTATGTGTTGAATCTCACTTCTATATTCATACACAGATCCTGGACATACACACACAGAGAAAAGAGGAATTTGGATTAAGGGAGAAGAGGAAATGAAACCCTAGCACACACGGGTTCAGAAGAGAGAAAGGCTGCAGTACCAAATTGTAAGACTATTTTAATTAAAACGTGATAAAAGTGTATGTATACAAAGTGTATCAGAGTAAAAAAAAAAATTGGATCAGTTACACTAACCGAACCAATACAAACCATGGTCCAAAAGTAACTAAAGCAATTACAATGAAAAATACCAATATGCCCTCCCTTATTACACAAAGCTAAAACAGTAAAGTAAAATACTGAATTACAAATAATGCTCAACACCCTCCCATAATTCAGTAACAATTACAGAGTCAGAAATTTATCATTCCCAGCTCCATCTTCAGTTTCAGAAATTGCTCAGTCTTGAGCCCTTTAGTCATGATGTCAGCCACCTGTTGCTGAGTGTTGCAGTAGGCTACTGCAATGCTGCCTTTCTCAACCTGTTCACGCAGAAAATGAAATTTAGTATCAATGTGTTTGCTGCGCCCATGTAGCACAGGATTCTTGGCCAAGTTAATTGTTGATTTATTGTCTATCAGTAATGTAACTGGGCTGTTCACTGTCACTTGCAATTCCTGCATCAATGTGCTCAGCCACACTGCTTGACATGCAGTCACTACACCTGCTATATACTCAGATTCACAAGAGGACAATGCAACCACAGGTTGCTTCTTGGAACACCAAGAGATTGGAGCCTTGTTCCACAATAATACATATCCAGTTGTGGACCTTCTGTCCACCTTGTCTCCACACCAGTCAACATCTGAGTATCCAATTAAACTGCCATCAGCTTCACCAGTTTTCTTCTCTGCTGGAAATAAAATTCCAGACTTAACCGTGCCTTTAAGATACTTCAAAATCCTTGTTGCAGCAAGGTAATGGGACATTTTGGGCTGGCTCATAAACCTGCTGACAACTCCCACAGAGTAACTTAAATCAGGCCGTTGCACAAATATCTCAGGCTTCCTACAAGCTGTTTGAACAGTGTAGGATCTACCTCTTCACCATCTGCATCTGCTTCCAGCTTCAAGTTGACCTCAGCTGGTGTCACAGCAGCCTTACAGTTCACCATTTGAAACCTCTTCAAGATTTCCCCAGCATACTTGGCCTGATGCAGTATTATTCCACTGTCTTCATACACAAACTGCATCCCAAGGAAGTAATTCACCCTTCCAACACAATCTATATGCTTTCTGAATGACTCTTCCATGGCTGGCGTCACATGCTTCAGTGGTTTGTCTTCGATGGTAATGTTTGGGTTTATGACGTCTATTCTGCACAATCTTCGAGTCTTTCACCAATACTGACAACGAGTTGTATGATTGTGTTGTTTTGCTTGATTAGTATTGCTACTTCTGTTGTGGTTCCTTTGGTGTGTTCTGATGGTCTTGCGAAACCAACAGATGGCTCTTCAATGGATTCTGTAGCTTTTTCTGCTTCTTGATAATGGAGGCTCTCAGTGGTGAGTCTCCAGTTCATGAAATTAGAAAGCCACGAACTTCGTTGATCAGGTCCTCAACTTTGTTCAGCTTTCGTTGAAGTTCTTCCGTTGCTCTTAGGGCTTCTTGTCCTGCCTTTCTTGTTTGAGTAATATGACTTATTTTTGCTTCTAGTTTATCGAGGGATTCTTGTAACTTGTGGAAGTGTTTCAGACTGACTTTGGATAGTAGTGATAAACGATCATAGACCACAGAGATGTTGTTGTGCACAATTTTTAGGTAATCTATTTGCTTAGGGTTTGAAACTGCGAGGTCTAAGTATTCTAGGTTGGCTGTTTTGGAGTTTTCATACCAATTCTTTACGTTTTGCTCAAATTTTTCTGACATCAAACTCATGCATGGGTCACTGAATTATCTCTGAATTCGGTGTCATACCATGCCCTTTTGTTCTAGGCAGATTAACTCTTGCAACATAAATTCATTAAATGATTGGCTCATGTGACAGTGTTACTAGCGTCCCTAGAATAACCTTACTTTTAGTTAAGCATCAGAAATTTTTCAAGCTCTGATACCAACGGTGGCGGAAGTAAAAAAACATAAAGGTAAGAGAGAAGTTCTGATAATTGTAAACAAACGAAACTCAAATACCACGATAGCGGAAGTAAAAAGACATAAAGGTAAGAGAGAAGTTCTGATAATTGTAAACAAACGAAACTCAAATACCTTTATTTATCAACAGAGTTCAGAGTTCTTCCTACACTTATGAGGGATAAGCCTAAGGAGGAATTATAAGTTTCTGGGTTTTCAGAAGAGAAGGTGAGTGTTGTTCCTTGTCTGACTGAAAAATGAACTTATGAAACTATATATAAGAAAAGGAGGGTGGTTAGGTAAGGGTAACCGGGTGCTTCACTGGGCCCCATCGATCATTATCCTGTCTGCCACCGAATCTTTTCTTTTGACTTTGCCCTTTGCCTGATTGCAAAGCGACAAACTACTTTTGGCTAGTGGCTAGGCCACGTACCCCTAATTATTACAAACGACAACGATATTGGATAATTATTACAAACGACAACGGTAGTGGATAGGCCATGTACCCCTAATAACAACGAACCTTTAAAGGTGGACAGGACCCCATCCTTTAAAAGCGGTTTTCTATAATTATACAGCGTACACGTGTAGACCTTTGGATTAGTGGGAATCTCTGTGGGACCCTGTTACTATAGCCTAGATTGACGTGTTGCTGAGTTCGTGAGTCCATTGCTGGATCCTTTCCCTGATGACTTCCAGCTCATGTGTTGACCTTTCAACGCTTGGCAGCTGGCTTCCCCAATAGTTATCTTTTGCAGTGTTTCTAAGGCACTCCCGTGGCCCTTCTTGCAGCCATTTGTTGTAGTGATTGGATTTCTGCATGTACTCTTTTTGCTTTCCTTTCGATGATTTGTCCTGCCAGATACCTTTTTCTTGCGGCGAGGTTGATGTCCTGGAGTCATATAGTTCTGAGAGGGTTTCCAGAGGTGCTGGAAATTCTTTTGAGTGCATGTGTAGAGCCTTTCCAGGTACTGAGTCTGCATTTGATGAGGTATTCCTTCGAGCTCTTCTAGGGAATCCCCCAGCAGCTGAAGGTTTTCCTGGGCTTGATGATCCTGTTCTTGATATCCTGCATAAGCTAATTGATGAGTTATTCTTGATAAAGCATCGGCCAGCACATTGTGCTTGCCTTCAATATGTTCAAATTTAACATCTACTCCTGAGCGACTAATAAAATCAGTAAAATTCATCCACCTAACCCTAGATTGTTTATTCTGGATTGATTTGTTGTAAAAACTAATAATGGTTTGGCAATCTGTTCTCAGGGTGATTTGTTGTTTATCAAGGTAGTGGATTTTAAAGTTTTGTAGAGATTCCATGCATGCATATATTTCGGCATCTATGGTGGGTTTTATCTTCTGAAATTTTCCAGATGCATATGCACAGATCTTTTCTGTTGACTTTGAATCCTTTTCCGCTTTTTTCCATTTGCAAATACCTCCCCATCCTTCTATGCATCCATCTGTTTCAATGATGATGTAGGAGTTTTGTGGTGGCAATTCCAGGTCTGGGAGATTTTGCACCACTTTCTTGATCTTTCTGACTATCTCCCAGTCGCTTGCTTTCATTCTCTTGTCTCCGTGCGGGCTTGTTTTTGTGTATAGTGGTCCAACTATGGTTCCCAGGTTGGGGATGTAGTTTCTAGCATAGTTGAGCAATCCTAGCCACCCTCGAAGTCCCTTTTTGTTCTTGAGTTTTTCCTCTTTAAATTCCAGTATTCTTCTGATGATATGGGGTTGGAGTTTTATCTTTCCTTTGTGCAGTATTGCCCCTAGAAACTCGATTTCTGGTGTTGCAATTTTCATTTTTGTTGGGGACAGTACCAACCCGTTCTTTCTCACAATCTTTAGGAGCTCTGCTAGGTGTTTGGCATGTTCTTCTTCTGATTCTGAGAATACTAGGATATCATCTATGTAGACTGCTATAAAGTTTTCTGTTCCCTTGAAGCATTCATCCATCTTTCTCTGAAATACTGCTGGTGCATTTTTCAGTCCAAATGGCATGACAAGCCATTCGTATAGTCCTCCTGGGATGATGAAAGCTGTCCATGGGATAGACCCTTCTTCCATGGCACTTGGTGAAATCCTGACTTGAGATCGAATTTGGAATAGATTTTGCTATTTCCAATTCTTTTTAGGATGGTGTTGATTCCTGGTAGGCTGTATTGATCTTTGTGCGTGTTGTCATTCAAGGTTCGGTAGTTGAACACCATTCGCTCCTTCCCTTTGGTTTCCTTTCCTGTTGCCAAGTTGATTTCTGTGCCTGAGTTGACCATCATTGCCATTGTCCTATGCCTACTTTTGCTTTGCCTTATTACTCCTATTTTTAGCAGGGCATCTATATGCTTTCTGAAGGACTCTTCCATGGCTGGCGTCACATGCTTGAGTGGTTTTGTCTTCGATGGTAATGTCTGGGTTTATGACGTCTATTCTGCACTTTATTTGGTTCTTTTTCCAGTGCTTTAGTGGTTCATTCCCTATGTATCCTGCTTCTTTTAATGCTTCTATTTCCCTGTGGAATTTGCTTAAAAACGAGGGTTTTGTGTCCCCAATGTTGAAGAAAACCATCTCTTGGGTTTCTAGGTATTCAGCTTCTTCCATACCTAGTTCTTCTATTGCGGCAATAGCCTTTTCCGCCTCCTCACTGGTGTTGATCGATGTGACATTTTTGTAGAAAGTTAATGTGTTTCCTTCGATCATCAGTCCTCCATACATGACCCTTATGAAGTTGCATCCTACCAGCATTTGGATTCCGTCTAATGTGTTCATGTCGAACGCATAGACAAGGGGGATTCTGAATCTGTTTTCCCCAATCTTCATTAATCCATGTTTTAATTTCCATTTTGCCTCTTGTTTTGCGGAGCTGATTGTTCGCGATCGTGTGTGTTCTAGTCGCAATGTCAGTGCAAGTATACACGTCGTACAAGTAATAAAGTGGATAAAAGTAAGAGATCGTTCCCACGAGGATTGATTAACTTTCAGAGTTCAAGTCTTTAAAACACAAGTGAAGCAAGTAACAAATCGACACTAAAAGTTGGTATTAAGACTAATAACATAAATCAAGCAAGTAAACAAGAAGTGGTTGTGAATATGGAAGAGTATGAGTTGGATTGCTGCATGCAAGTAAATCTCCTCTAGTCAGACGTTATAACGTTTACACGTTAACACGTACAAATGCTATGTTGTATAGACGTTATAACGTTTGAACGCTGTTGCAAAAGAGCTGTGCTTTTCAGTCACAAAACGTCAGAGCTTCAAGTACTAGAATTCCTATGTCTAGGTTCTAAGTAGGCCTACTCCTGTATTTTAAGTACCCACAGCAAAGTCCTATGAACTATTATCCATTCTATGTCTAGACTTAGATAAAAATGCCTAAATGTCTTTAGTGCACCTTGTCATTCATATAAATCTTTGAGATCTTTTCATAGACCATGTCTGTACCTATGAATCTACTTGTTTTAAGTGGCCAAGTTCAAAACAAGTTTGGAAATATTGACATGCAAAGATTTAAAACGCATAAACATCAATACGTCATAACATTAAACTAGAGGTTCATTACATGCAGAACAACAACCCAACTACCAATGTTTAGCTCATGCTGAGCATCCTTACAGAAATAAGAGGAGTAAAAATCCAAATACCGTACATAGAAGAAAGGAGACTACACGCAAAAGATACGCCTAAGTGGCCTTCCTTCATGCACGCTGTAAAGACGTTACAACGTCTGAGCTTTACAGTAATGGTTGCGAATGAAGATGGAAATTGGGGCCTTGAGAGAATTTAAAATGAAGAAGTCTGTGTCCAGAACTTCTTTTAGAAAATCTATCTCTGAAAAATGGAGGAAGGTGGATGATGAATGGAGTCGTCCCTTCCGCATGGTGCACCATTGCCTTTTTATAGAGAGAGAATAGCCATGGTCAAAAGAGGGTCACATGTTGCTGATGTCATTCCCCACCTTCCAAGTTTGCTTGCGAGTTGACTCTGCCCTGAAGTGACACCGCACTGCTACAGTGCGTCAGCCGCGTCAGTGCTGAGGAGAGAGAAGATCTTCTTCATTTCCAGATCTCTGGCCATCATTACATGCGCGCCAAAATGATATATTATTTTCTTGCTCTGCTGTCCTTCTTCAGACGTGATGAGAGACGCTGCCACGCTTGGATTACTGCACAAACACAAGAAGCATCAAAACGCTCACAAAGGCGCCAATTGGCACCAAAATGCCTAGAACTTGTAATTTAGCCCCTTTCTAACTAAGACCAATAAACTAACAGAAACTTTACTAGAGACAACCTACTATTGCCAGAGAACTTGCATGATTTAACTTTGAATAAGTATAAATAACTCATATAAATATGAGTTATCACTGATTCCACTAAAGTGGGTAATAAATGGGTTGGGCTCCTGAGCATCTTCTGGGGTAGATCCGATATTCAAACAGCAAGATGTTGCTCCTGTGTCCAGGATTGCTTGAATTTCAAAGTGTTTTACCCCTGGGATTTCAAATTCTACGGTCAGGTTGTACAGTTTTTTGATGACTTTCTTAGGCTTTGGCACCTCTGCTGCCTTGAGGCTTTGCTCCTCTTGCCAAAATGCTATGCTTTCCGATCTTTCAATGACTTCTTCTGCTTCTTTCTGGATTTGCTGGTCAACCATTTCTTGGAGCCTTTCCTTTCCTGTTTGAAGATAGTCTACATACTGGCATAGTTCTTTGATGAGCGTGTCTTTGTTACCCATGTAGTTCAGTTGGTCATTTGTTGTCTGGACTTTTATTTTGTAGTAGAAGTTGGCACATAGTGGGCATATGACTAAGTTACAGAGGGTGCAACTTGTTTTTCTGCCGGGATCAACCTTATCCTTGCAGATCACGCAATGGTGCTGATCCCTTACTACTGTTTCTTTGGTCCAGTAGTGCTCACAATTCAACTGCCCTTCAGGGAGCTTGACCCTCCTTCTCCATCCACAATTATCTTCTCCTAGCATTAGGGTGAGCAAATCTACTGGCAGTTCTTCTACAGTCGCTCTTGCGTTGTTTATTGTTTGGCCTGCTTCTCCCTCTGACATGCTGCAAATTGCATCGCTATCTGATTTGCTTAGATCTATGGACACGACATCCCAACTGTCTGGTAGATCTAAGTCTTCCATTATCGCAGCTCTTGCAATCTTGCCTTGATTGTTTCTGCAATCCCTAGTGAAGTGCCCCTCCATGCCACAGACGTAGTATTTACACTTTCTTTGTTTTTCTTGGTGTTTTCTTTTAAAAACCCTGATATGGGAGTCATGGGGTTTTCCTTTATATGTTGTTGCTTTCCTTAGTTCGTACCTTTTTCGAGGGCTGTTGTAGTACCCTGGGATAGGTATCTGGTTGCAGAAGGTTAGGTCTTTTAGGCTTCATTGAACTGCAGCCTTTTTGCATAGTTCTGCCAGGTATTGGTATGTGAAGTGTATTCTTGGTAATACTCATATTGTGGCACCTGGGTATTTTCTTTCGTATGCTGCATGTACTTCTTCTCCGATCAGGGGGGTAACTTTCTAAAGAACTTTTCTGAAAGATCTTCAGAGACGTATAGCCTTTCTGATTTTGCTGAAAGGATTTTGAAGTCATTCATGTACCTGATGACATCCTTCATGTTTTCACATGATAATCTTTCCAGGTCCCTTTAGGCCCTGTTCTGTTCTTCAGTGGAACCCTGGTATGGGTCTTCCAGTAGGAATACTCTTCTGATTTGAGAGATGACGTTCTGAGGGTCATCCGCTATGTTCTCCAGAGTCTCGTATTCTGAGGGGTAGGCCATTCTCCACTGCATCCAGACTTTCTTTTCCACTTCTCCTAGTAGATTTTCAATGAAGGCAATTTTGTTTTTGTTATTTTCAAACTGCCTTTTGTTCACTAGGTTTAAGGTGATGGATTCCCATCTGGCTATGACATCTTCATATGCCCCAATGTTTTTTGGGAGTACCAGCATTGCTTCACTGTTTTGCTGTGCTGTTGGGAGGTTCCATTGTCCATTATTATGCCCTCCCCTGAACCTTGCTATAGTGGGTCTCAGGCAATCAAACCTGGGCAGATATGTATCTGTGCCAGTTTGGTTAGCTGGTGGGTAATTTGGGGGACCCATTATTGGTTCTGGTGGGGGTCTGTATGTTGATATTGATGATGAGAACGCCCTTTCTTCAGCCTCCCTCAGTTTTGGGTATGGCAGACCATCATTTTCTTCCTCAGCTGCGTAGGCTGTATGATTCCTCCTTAGGCTTATCCCTCATAAGTGTAGGAAGAACTCTGAACTCTGTTGATAAATAAAGGTATTTGAGTTTCGTTTGTTTACAATTATCAGAACTTCTCTCTTACCTTTATGTTTTTTACTTCTGCTACCATTGGTATCAACTGAACTGAACTGCCAAACCGAACCGAACTGAACCAAAATTAACTGAACTTTTGCTAATAGTTTAGAACTGAACTGTTCAGTCAGTTCGACCGAACCGAACCAAACCGTCTTAGCAATTCGACTGAACCGAACTGAACTGTCTTAATAGTTCGGTTCGGCAGTTCTAGTTCGAACCAAACTGTTTTAAATTTTAATTTTTTTTTTCGAATTGTTGAGCCCGAAAAAAAAAGTTCGAAAAAAAGTTCAAAATTTACACAGTTCAGTTCTAGCTCGAACTGCCGAACCGAACTATTAAGACAGTTCAGTTCGGTTCGTCGAACTGCTAAGACAGTTCGGTTCGGTCGAACTGTCTTAACAATTCGGTTCAGTTCACCTTTAAAACTGAACCATGAACAGCCCTACCTGGGGTTGTGAATTTGATATTTTGAATGTTTGAAAATGGTGTGTCCATATGTTTGTTAGTATTGAAAGAAAATTAGCCCTAATACCCCGTCGATGCACGGGGTCGGCTAAATCTGGTTTGTGTAAAATATATACTTTAATATATGTGTCATACTCCTTCATTATCTATCACTATTGGCTCTCCATCATTGAAAACTTCGACCTCATCGTTGAAGTTAACAATAATTGGTGAAATTAGTAAAAGTGTGTGCTGCACGCTTTAATGTTAATTAGATTTTTAAATAAATAATGAAAGAGAATACACACAACTTGTATTAACCAAATGTGTGATAAGACTAGATTTAAGTATGCTTCTAATACTTAGTGCGAAATGACCAAAATAAGAGTCATAAAAAAGGGGAGTCGGCGCGATTACTTATTAAAGAAACAAACAAAATAATTTATTAAAATAAATAATTATTAGTAAAAGGGCGAGTTGCATAGGTTAGTGTCACCTTCAATATATTCACTAATTACTATTTACAATCAAATACTAAAAGCGAGACTGGGCTAAAAATATAAACATCAATTTAAGTGATGCCAAAGAATGAAAAAATATGCTTTAGGAAGAGGAGGAAAAAGTGTAACAGTAGAATGAGAAGTGAGTGATTCTTCTTGGAAAGTGGCCATCAATAGTTGCAAATGAACGTGGTTGCATGACTGCAAAGAAGACAACACAATTAGAAAGTGAAACAGTGGTTTCATGTAGAGCTGGATGAAAATCATCAGTAAATAGAAGCACATATACAAAGTTGAAAGAAACACCACCATTAAATTGATTTTTTTAAGTGGTGAGTTGCATTTTACATATTTTGACACGGAATCAAATTTTTCACCAAAACGGTTATTGAGGAACGAACTTCAGGTAAACAGAACTTCAGGTTATTGAATAATTAAATTTTTTTCTGGACTCAAAGTTTAATTATTCACGAACTCACTTAAATTTAATTATTCACGAACTCACTTAAATTTAAGTGAGTTCGTGAATAATTTCTTTCTGGACTTACTGTTTAATTATTCACGAACACTAATTTCGTAAATACCTCTTCCGTTTGTGATGATACTTTTTTAGTCACACATGTTTCAGGCCCTACTAACACTAATGCAAGAAAAAGCTACAATGGAATTATAAAGTTACAAATCTTGGTATCCAAACAGAGAGAGAAGAAATAGAAGGCGTCTTGTATATTCAAGTGCAGTCAAAATGAAGTTCTGTTCAGTACAACACCTATCTCAGCTTATGTCAAATAACTATAGTCTAACTAACAGTTAACTATACAACTAACAGTTAATTAACTAAGGTGGTTATCTGAACAAACTAATTAACTGAGTTAAGTGCAACTATACTCCTAATAACTAATAAGACACTAAGCGAATATTGACTTACAAACCCAATTTCAATGCACTTAAAATCTATCATCACATCCTGAGCCACAAAATATTGAAAATGAATATACTTGACAATGACTCATTAGATAGTGATAAACTGACATTCATATACCTATAGATCATGACTTACCCTATCAACCATCTCTAAGCTTAATTTATCTTAAATTTCTACACCACATGTGAGATGCAATGGGAACAAATTAGCACTATACATAAGATAACATAAATCAGAATCAACAGCAGCAGCTCCTTAAGGATCTATCACCTCTGGCTCTTGAACAACAAATCCATATTAATCTCAATAACATTCATCTTTGATTCCTTGCCAACTTTGTAAAATAGTAACAGCTGTAAGGTTAAAAACATAAAAACATTCATTAAACATCTCTTTTTAATCACTAATTAGTAATTACTCAGATAGTGGATATAATGCCGTAGAGACACGATAGCATATAATGAAAGCACCAAACTGAACATATTGATATAAAAGCAAAGACAATTCTTGTACATTTGAAGCCCCATACATTTGAAGCAAAGACAATTCTTGAACCTGCTCCCTTGTGAAAATGCTCAAGTGATATATTGGAAAAACTAATTTAAGCAAAACACATCTGCAAATTTGTTGAAAATAAATTATTTAAAGCTTGATTTCAAAATCTAATGAAAGAGTTAAGTTCAATGCTTCCAATCTTATATGCATTTTAATTTATGTTTTCAACATTTCACTATCTGTTACTCTTGTAGCTATATATATAATCAGGGACCCTTGGATCTTCTTCGCAGAACAATCAACACTTCAACAAAATAAGCATAATCAAAGCTTAGAACTTCTACCAATCGGCACGTCTGTGGACCAAGAATTCAAGATTGGAACCTGCTAATAATCAGACCTTAGCATTTTATGCAAACCCATCTAATGATAAAACCAGAGACAAACAATTTATATAGCATGTAATAGGAACAACAAATATACTATCAGAAATGATGTCAAAGAGAACAACAAATATACTATCAGAAATAATCTATAGCACTACTCCCACATGTCAGTTTTACATTTTGGATTAGCCATGTTATTCTATTATATTTTCACATATTATTTAATTGAAACCACCTCCATCCAAACTATGAAAGCAGAATTCTTCAATTGAGCAGAGACATGGATAAACAACTCAATAAAGCAAACTTCATTGATCATCAAAATAACTCCCCAGAACATATGCAACTTGCAAATTCCAAAAAGTTAAACAAAAATAACCCATAAATTGATAAACACCAGTATTTTTTTAATACCAAACTAAAGAACAATCACGTAGCAGTAGCAATTACGAAAACCTATTAATGCTTTTAAAAAAAGACAAATCTAAAATGGTAATACAAATTGGCAACCCAAATTAATGAAGATAAACTTAAAAATGAAACAAATATCAACACCAAATCATTTCTAGGTGTTGTACCCCGAAAAATCCCGTTTAGGGTTCTTCAATGTACAACGTAGAAAATTGTGAAGCCGCCACCAATATTTTAGTTTTTAGACCAAAACATTAGAAAAAAGTCTTTTACAAAAAGGCGGGTGGTCTTTTGAAAAATAGAGATATGGGTTCGGGGGTCGGTTAGGAATGGGGAAGGTATTAGCACCCCATTCCTCCTTTCTACTGAAAGGGAACCTCTAATTAAATTGTGTGGTTTTAATGTTTGATTTGAAGAATACTTAGATTTGCCTATTTTATTCTTATTTGAAGATGGATGGGAAATTAATGGAAAACTTATGTAAAGAGGGGGAAAAGGAGAGTTTTTTTAGAAAAGAGCTCGACGGGGGTAACGACCCGCTCCTACGTATCTCCCGGTACAATGGAGAATTCAGAGCTACGTAGTTCTACCTTGGTTTTTGTTTTTTTTTACTTTTTAGGTGAGTTTTCGAAATAGGACGAGTACTAGCGAGTGACTAAACTAGCTAAGGCTATGGGTAATCACCGCTAAGTACTCAAAAGGAGTCGCTACTGCTAGTCAAACGAACTAAGGTTCTGGGTGACCGTTGGTAACAACTTGTTTTTATTCTCTTTTTGAAAGCTTTTTTTGAAAAGGATTGATTTGTTTGATGACCAAACTAGCAAAGGCTATGGGTGGTCATCACTTATTGTTCTTTTTGGAGAAAGGAGATTGATGTCAATAGCTAGACGAACTACGGTTCTGATTAGCTACTAACGACAATGGGTTTGAAAACATTTTTGTTTGTTTTGAAAATGGAGGTTTTTTATTGTTGTGAAAGTGAAGATTTTTTTTTGATGTGCTTGACGAGAACAAGTCTCGCTCCTACGTATCCCAAGTGGGAATCAAAGCAACGTAGTTCTTGGAGCGAGAAAAAGAAACCTTGAAGAAGGTGTTTGAAAAAGGAAGGAACTTTCATGATCAAACTAGCTAAGGCTATGGGTGATCCTTACTAGTTCACATGGCTTTTGAAAAAGGGAGAGCTTTCATGATCAAACTAGCTAAGGCTATGGGTGATCATTACTTGCTCACATTGTTTTTATGAGTTTGAAATTGATTGAGTGCAAATGCAAAAAAAATGTTTTTAATTATGAATGCAAAAGGTTTTTGAAAATTGAAGTTGTTACTAATGAGTGACAAACTTGTTTTTTGAACTTGAGTGCTAAAAGTTTTGAAACTGTAGATGTTACTAACGAGTAACGAATTGTCTTTCACATACAACATGGTTTTGAGGTTTGAAGTGTTACTATCGAGCAGCAATAAGTCTATGACTTTACAAAGTCTTTGCGAAAATCAAACAACCAAGTTGTGAACACCAATTCAACACTTTCAAGCACAATGAGCACACAAGTAATGAATGCAAAGCATGTAAGTAAATGATGCAAGTAGTTGAATCACTTTCAAGTAATCTTCAACACTTGGGGCATGCACTAGGCATTAGTGTTGAATCACATTACTAAATCATCAACAAGAGACAAGTAATTAACTATGCAAATGAAACACAAAGGGATTGATTCACTTTGGGTGATCTCCCCTACTTGGGATATGCACTAGGCATAAGTATTTGGATCACATCACCCAATCATCAACAAGAGACAAGTAATTAACTATGCAAATGAAACACAAAGGGATTGATTCACTTTGGGTGATCTCCCCTACTTGGGATATGCTCTAGGCATAAGTATTTGGATCACATCACTCAATCATCCACAAGAGACAAGTAATTAACTATGCAAATGAAACACAAAGGGATTGATTCACTTTGGGTGATCTCCCCTACTTGGGATATGCTCTAGGCATAAGTATTTGGATCACATCACCCAATCATCCACAAGAGACAAGTAATTAACTATGCAAATGAAACACAAAGGGATTGATTCACTTTGGGTGATCTCCCCTACTTGGGATATGCTCTAGGCATAAGTATTTGGATCACATCACCCAATCATCAACAAGAGGTAAGTGATTAAACATGATGTGATATGCAAATAGTGAAACAAGTGTAAAGGCAAGTGAAAATATTTTAATGAGAGGTGAAAGATAAATGGTAAAAAGTGAATGGTAAAATCTTTTTGTATTTTTGAGTAAAGAGTTAATGAATGAGGTAAAAACTTGTGGTAAGAAGTGAAAAGTAAGAATGAAAATGTTTTTAACTTTTTGGTAATTTTTTAAGTGAATAGTAAAGTACATTGGTAAATGGTTAAAAAAACACATTTACACAAAATTATTTGCACACACCAAATCAATAAAGCAAATTGCAACAAAAGCTAGGTCATAAAAGTGGCCTTGGCCGAATGCTTGCAAGCAATATTCACCAACAAATTTCATGCCAAACATGACATAAATTGATGCATAAAAATGACATCAAATACAAACATAACATAGCACTTGAGATTATAAGATAAAGATCAAGTATCACATACATTTATTCACACAAAAAACTAAGGAAATGAAACAAACATCAAAACCCTAATTTCTACAAGTTGAACCCGAAGCTACACATACTTGAAATCCCACCATTATTCGCATTTTGGACATGAAATGAACTAGAAGAAACAAGATCCCTAAGATCTAACATGAGGCCGAAACCAAATCAAGGAGAAAAGAGCATTTTATTCATGAAACAAAGATGCAAAGATGATGATATGCAAAGATCACATAACACAACTTATTCAAAAGGGGTGAGATACCAAATCTTCCCCCAACAGCCCCCTAATCTACATGTTGATGAATATGCAAAAGAGATAAGTCTTTTTGATGCAAAAAGTTTATGAATGCAAAGGGTTCTAAGAGTTTACCTAGAGCCTTCACTAAACTATGCGAAAATGGAGAGCTAGTGAACCAATCAACCAAATCTTCAAAAGAACACCAACCAAGCCCTTGAAAACCTTCAAAATCCTAAGCTCTTGAGGGTATGAATCTGAACTTGAAGATGGTAGGAAGAAGATATGCGAAATGGGAGTGGATTGGAAGTGATTTGGTGAAGAAAAATCAAAGAAACAATGGGTGGATGAAGGTGAATGTGCTCACGGTTTTGGAGGCTCTTTTGAGAGAGTGTGCTAGGGTTTTTTGAGGAGTGAATGATCAGCCAAAAGGTCCTTGTGAGCTGAGCACAAAATGGTATTTATAGAGGCCACTCAAAGTTGAGGGTAACTATGTCACTTCATCTCACTTGTGCTCTAGGATTAGAGTTTTATTTGGGATCAATGGTTAGGATCAATTGTCACAAGGATTGAGGGTAGTCAAGAAGCACAAAGGGAGGAGAGAGGGGGCTGAGGGGCGCAGCATAAGGAGGGAGGGTGAAGGATAAATCATTTTACCAAAATGTTTTTCCAAATGGTTCATATTGCAAGAATGCCATTTTAATTCAAATGGAGGGTTGGGATTGCATTTACAATTCAAATGAAAGGCTATGATCAAAACATGATTATCAAGCAATAAAATAAATCAAAATTGGGTGGATATGGAGCTAATATTCGCAGCCAAGGGAGAGAGAGTGAGTGGAATTGCAACTTGTACTATTGTACTACACTTGACCTTTCAAAATTCAAAGGGATATTCCTTATTCCCTTCTAGATAATTCTTCTAAATTCTTGCCATTTTGGGCCATATCCTATGATCAATCATTGGGTTCAGAAATAGGGTTTTGCTTTTCCCACACCCCCTCCTACTCTTTCACACCCCTTAACAAATTTTATTCCAAAAATAACCTCGCGTGAGACGCTGCGAGGACGTGTTTTATGACTGTTCGAACGACCTTGTTCGAACAGGTTCGCATGACCTCATGCGAACAGTTTAAAAACACCCAAAAGGGTGTGAAGTCAAAATTTAACACACTCGAACGATGTCGTTCGAATGTGTTCGAACGAGGTCATGCGAACAGGTTCGAATGACCTCATGCGAACAGGTGAAAAACGCCCAAAAGGGTGTGAAGTCAAAATTTAACACACTCGAACGATGTCATTCGAACCTGTTCGAATGCCCGTGTTCGAACAGGTGAAAATTCGTGAAAAAAAAGAGGTTTGGCCTGGCCTTTTGGTCTTTTCACACCCTTATGGGGTGTGTTTCGAGTAGGAGGGGGTGTGGGAAAAGCAATACCCCAGAAATAAATGCTACCATCATCCCAAAATTGATTTGGGTGCCCCACTTTGAAGATGCTTGAAGAATATTCCATTGTTGACTTTACGGTTTTGACTTTTTCTTTCTTTTACATAAATCAACAATGTATTTACCAAAAATATGTATGATCAAGCACATCTCACCTCAAGTGATTCCTTATAGATCCCTGTGATTTTTTGATGAAAAATTGAATTTTTTTGGCGAAATGACCAAAATGCCCTTTTGATCATTAGAAACCCTAATCCTTGTTCAAAATGCATTTTCTTTTCAAGAATTACTTCAAAACTCTGAAATGGCCCTAAAATCTAAAATGTATGCAAGAAATGATTTTTTTGCTGAGAAATGTCTCATTTTTCGAAAATGACCAAAATGCCCTTGGTCTTGAAAAACTCTGAAAATGCTATAAAAGGCAATGCAATGCATCCCTAATCCTAAGATGACTTTCAAAACTTTGAAATGCATGAATGATGGTCTTCATGACATTATGAATGAATGCTAAACCTTAACTTACTTATTTTTGTTTGAAAATTAGGGTTTCGACCTAGGCGGACAAAATTAGGGTATGACAGCTGCCCCTCTTTATTTGGATTTTGACAAGGAATATGAATTGGCCGAAACATATTCCGAGGCAAAATAGAAATAAAGAATTCAGAAATTATACTGATTTTGTCTGCTTGGGAAAACCCGAATTTTCTCTCTTTTTTTTTTACTTAAATGAAATGCCCGCCCTCAAAAAGCAGGAAATAAAGCTATTAAGAAAGCAGTAAAGAAAGTAACCTGGATGGACACTTGGGTCCTGAAGGGATGCTTGGATCCTGAATGAACACTGGGGTTCTGAAGGGACGCTGGGGTCCTGAATTCGGAGGTTGCCTAAAAACCTTCTAACGGACTCTTGTTGAGTCCGAGCTTAGGGGTGGCCTTCTCGAGCGGCCGATCAACATCAGGTCCGGAACTGATTTGATCAAAGGATGTCCATTATGCCTTAGGTTGACATAACTAATCCGAAGGACTTGACGAAGTCGGATGGATCCATCGCGTGCTCGTACACGATGTTGTGATCTGGATTGATGGAGTTCACTAACTCTGGGTTGATGGAGTTTACTAACTCTGGGTTGAGACTATCTAGTCTGAGGTAACTACTTCTATCTTGACTGGTACATGAAACGTATGCACTTGAATGCATATGAATGCAATGATTGACTTTGGTGGAATGCTTTTTCTGTTATTTCTTCGCTCTTCTGAGATACAAATTGAAAGTGTAATGCACTACTGTTTGATGCCATGAAGCGATGAATGGTATGAATGGTATGAGAATGATGAATGATATGAAGATGGTGTGTTCTTTTTATGTTCCGTTTTCTGCAATTCTTCTGTCTTTGTTTATGCTGTTTGTTTTCTTTAAGCAGCTTTCTTTTTTCTGCTTGTTTGTTTTTTTGTTTATTCTGTTTGCTTTGAGCAGCTTTCTGCTTTCTGCTTATTTGTTTTTTTTGCACTCTTTTGCTGGTTAAATCACTCTACTGGACGAATGCTGTCTCGGGACAACGATTACACAAGGACTGCGCATCGAATTGTCACAACTGCTTTGTTTACAGCTTTATTCATTTGGGAAATCATTTCTTTCTGTATTTTCAAAGGTTTCGTAATGATCCTGTAATGCTATGAATGTACACATGTTTTGCAATTCAATTTCATCAATCATAAAAATCATTATTTTGAAAGAAACCGAATAGAAGAAAGCAAAGACACGAAAAGCACATATATGGAAGAAAAGTTGGACTTTTATTGATATAGAAATTGGACGCGCAGAAAGTCACGCCAATTAAAAGTACATTATGATTTTCTTTTAAACTGAAAAAAATACAAGCAAAAGGAACAGATCTTGTAATTTCATCTCTGAAGTAACGGTGCCCACCGTCCATACTCATAACTTTGACCAACCTCTTATCCAAACCTTTGGGAGTGCTGGTTGCCCTTTTTCTTTTTTCAAGTCCAACTTTTCTGACCCTAATTTTGGCCTGGATCGCCCTTTGCGGGTTTTCAATCCATCGGGTCGCTCTGATTTTGCCTAGGCCGCCCTTTGCGGGTTTTCAACCTAGCGAGCTAATTCTTGCTTGGCTCATCTTTCTCTTTTTTTATTTATTTCTCTAGGCATAATACTTCTTGACAGCATCTGAGTTTACTGGATTCGGGATCTCATCTCCATCCATGTTTGCCAGAATCAAAGCTCCTCCTGAGAATGCCTTCTTCACCACGTAAGGTCCTTCATACTTTGGAGTCCATTTGCCCCTGGGGTCTGTCTGGATCGGCAAGATCTTCTTGAGCACCAGATCTCCCTCATTGAATTCACGGGGACGAACCTTCTTGTCAAAAGCGGTCTTCATCCTTTGCTGATATAACTGCCCATGACACAAAGCTGAGATTCTCTTTTCCTCAATGAGATTTAACTGATCTAGGCGAACTTGCGCCCACTCTGCTTCTTCCAGCTTGGCTTCCATGATCACTCGGAGAGAGGGGATCTCAACTTCAATGGGGAGGACTGCCTCTGACCCGTATACCAGAGAGAAAGGAGTTGCCCCGGTCGACGTACGTACTGAAGTACGGTAACCATGCAAAGCGAAAGGAAGCATCTCATGCCAATCCTTGTAGGTGACCACCATCTTCTGCACAATCCTCTTGATGTTCTTGTTGGCTGCTTCGACTGCCCCATTCATCTTGGGCCTGTAGGGGGAAGAATTATGATGCTGGATTTTGAACTCTGCGCACAGATTTTTCATCATCTTGCTGTTCAGGTTGCTGCCGTTATCAGTGATGATCTTGTTGGGGAGACCATAACGGCAAATCAAATCTCTCTTCACAAACTTGGCAACCACTGCGCTAGTTACACTAGAATATGAGGCAGCTTCAACCCACTTCGTGAAATAGTCAATGGCGACCAAGATAAAGCGATGCCCGTTTGATGCTTTGGGTTCAATGGGACCAATGACATCCATTCCCCACATTGAAAATGGCCAGGACGCAGTCATAACATTCAACTTGGCAGGCGGCACATGGACATGATCAGCATAAATTTGGCATTTATGGCACTTTCGAACAAAACTGTAGCAATCACCTTCCATCTGCAGCCAGTAATAGCCAGCTCTCAAGATTTTTCTAGCCATGGTAGGCGCATTTGAATGAGTTCCGAATGAGCCTTCATGTACTTCCCTCATAATCTTTACAGACTCTTCTGCTGTCACACATCTGAGGAGTACCAAGTCATGATTTCTCTTGTAAAGGACGTCTCCACTCAAGAAGAAACCTGCTGACAACCTCCTAAGTGTTCTCTTGTCATTTTCTGTAATTCCGGGAGGGTACTCTCTGTTTGTGATGTACTGCTTGATGTCATGGTACCAAGGCTTATTATCTGATTCCTCTTCGACTGCCATACAGTAATGATATGCAGGTAGACCTCTGTGCTGAATTCTAACGGTCGTCAGGCTTTTGTCACAGCTGACGTTGAACATTGATGATAAGGTTGCCAAAGCATCTGCCAACTGATTCTCACTGCGGGATATGTGCTGGAAAGTGATTTCCTCAAAAGGCTTGATTAATTCTTGAATATAGTCACGGTAAGGAATCAAATCAGGATTTCTTGTTTCCCAATCTCCTTTCACCTGGTGGACAACCAGAGCTGAATCTCCATACACGTCGAGCCTTTTGACTTTCCAATCGAGGGCTGCTTGAATACCTAGGATACACGCCTCATATTCTGCAATATTGTTTGTGACGTAGAAGCTTAGTCTGGCAGTAAACGGTATGAAGCGGTTGTCTGGAGAGATCAGTACTGCTCCGACCCCGTGCCCCCACATGTTAGAGGCACCATCGAACAATACTCTCCACCTTTCATCATCTTGAGATTTTCCTTCGTCAAATAATGCCATAATGTCCTCATCTGGGAATTCACATTGCATTGATTGGTAATCATCAACCGGTTGGTGTGCCAAGTAGTCTGCTAGTGTACTACCTTTGATTGCCTTCTGTGTTACATATACAAGGTCATACTCCGACAGAAGCATCTGCCAACGAGCAATTCTACCGGTAAGCGCAGGTTTCTCGAATATGTACTTGATCGGATCCATTTTGGATACCAACCAGGTAGTGTGACTCAGCATATATTGTCTCAACCGACGCGCAGCCCAGGCTAAAGCACAACAAGTTTTCTCCAATGGTGAATACCTTGTCTCACAGTCTGTGAATTTCTTGCTCAAGTAGTAGATCGCATGCTCTTTCTTTCCTGACTCATCCTGTTGCCCCAGCACGCAACCCATAGAACTATCTAGTACAGTGAGGTATAGAATGAGAGGCCTTCCAGGCACAGGTGGCATTAGGACTGGTGGATTTTGCAGGTACACTTTGATTTTCTCAAATGCTTCTTGACATTTATCATTCCACTTTACCTCTTGGTCTTTGCACGGTAGCTTGAAAATTGGTTCGCAAGTTGCAGTCAACTGGAAGATGAATCGAGAGATGTAATTCAGTCTTTCCAAGAAACCACGGACTTCTTTTTCTGTCTTAGGAACTGGCATCTCCCGAATTGCTCGCACTTTGCCCGGGTCTACCTCAATTCCTTTCTGGCTAACGATGAAACCCAACAACTTTCCTGACCTAACCCCGAAGGTGCACTTGGCTGGATTCAACCTGAGTTTGTATTTTCTGAGACGTTCGAATAACTTCTGTAGGTTAACCACATGCTCTTCATCAGTCTTTGATTTGGCAATCATATCATCCACATAGACCTCAATCTCCTTATGCATCATGTCATGGAATAAGGCTACCATTGCTCTTTGGTAGGTTGCCCCGGCGTTCTTCAACCCGAAAGGCATAACCTTGTAACAGAAAGTTCCCCAAGGAGTTATAAAAGTGGTCTTCTCCATATCCTCTGGAGCCGTTTTGATTTGGTTATAGCCTGAATATCCATCCGTGAAGGAGAACATTGAATGCCGAGCAATGCTGTCCACCAAGACATCGATATGAGGTAGAGGGAAATCATCTTTAGGGCTTGCCCTATTCAAGTCACGGTAATCAACACACATTCGAACCTTCCCATCTTTCTTAGGAACCGGGACAATATTGGCTACCCACTCAGGATATTTTGTCACAGCTAAGAATCCTGCATCGAACTGCTTCTTGACCTCATCTCTAATCTTTAGAGACATTTCAGGCTTCATCCGCCTTAACTTCTGCTTGACTGGCGAATATTCCGGTTTGATGGGCAACTTGTGTACTACAATGTTAGTATCCAAGCCAGGCATATCTTGATACGACCATGCGAAGACGTCGACATAATCACGCAAAAGCTGAATCAACTTTGTGAGATTATTTTTATTCATTGCAGTACCGACCTTGACTTCTTTCTTGTTCTCTTCAGTACCCAAGTTGATCATTTCTGTAGACTCCTCATGGGGCTCAATGACTTTTTCTTCTTGTTCTACCATTCTCATGATTTCCGGAGGAGCATCCCAATCATCCTCAACATCTTCCTCGGCTTGGTTAACCGGGTAATCAAAATCACAGTATGAATTATGGGCATTATTATTTTCAGAGATTATTTTCGATCTGCATTAAAGTGGAACAGAAAATAAAAACGAAGAAAAGACACACAAATAAAAGATGAAGACAAAAATTTTATTCAAAATAACATTTTATTGATTGATGAGTTTTGATAAAACATACGTGCCCGAATGAAATATCCCAGGGCCTTGGGCAGAGCCGAGGGATTTGCATTACAAAGATAATTACTTTAAATTGAAAAACACGGGGAAATCCATGATCTCCCAGTTTTGCAGCTTCTCTCCAGCAGCACAGCAGCGCACCAAGCCGACAGCACGGCCACTCGAGCTTGATCCTTCTTCAATCACATTGACCTGGTCAGGGTTTAGCATACCGGCACTCTGGAAATTGTTCTTGAGGTTAGTGATGACCATCTTCCCCTGATTGGGTACCCTTCCCTTGAGCTTGGCCAGCCTCTCCCTATCAGCAAGACTTGGGACATACCCAACACCGAATCTTTCAATATTTCCCCTTAACTGGACGGGTCTCACAATTCCCTGAGCAGATTTTCCTAGGCCTTTACCAACCTGATATCCCTGTCCTAGCATCACCTTCGCTACCATCATATCAGCTCTGGACCACCTAGGCTCCCACGGAGGCTTACTTTCAACAAAAGCAGCGTTGGAAATTTCCAATCCTTGGAAGGCGGTCTCAAAGGATTCTTCTGCTGCTTCCACATAGTATTCAGGTGGTGATCTGTTTATCAATGTTTCCTCTTCCCCATGGATCACTATCAGCTTCCCCTCAGCCACAAACTTGAGCTTCTGGTGGAGCGAAGATGGCACCGCCCCAGCAGCATGTATCCAAGGTCGTCCCAGTAGGCAACTGTAGGAGGACCTGATGTCCATCACCTGGAAGACAACATGAAACACTTCGGGACCCACTTGCAGCGGCACTTCTACTTCTCCATAAACTTCCTTAACCGACCCATCAAACGCTCTGACCAGAGTAGAACTCGGTTTCAGATATGAACAATCTACATTCAACTTATCCATGGTAGACTTAGGCAGCACATTCAAGGATGAACCATTATCGACGAGCACCCTGGCAAGTATATAATCTCCACACTTGACTGAGATGTGGAGAGCTTGATTATGATTTTTCCCTGCCGGAGGAAGTTCAGTGTCTGAAAAGGTCAAATAATTGGATGCCACAATATTGCCGACAATCCCATCAAGCTGACCCACTGTAATGTCCTGGGAGACATGAGCTTCATTCAGAATCTTTAGCAGTGTTGCACGATGTGCCTCTGAACTGAGCAACAAAGAAAGCATTGAAATTTTAGATGGGGTTTGACTCAGCTGGTCTATCACCTGATATTCACTCTGCCTCATCACCTTCAAGAATTCTTGAGCCTCCTTATCTGATACCTTTCTAACTTCTGCAGTTTCTTTGCCTTTTCCTTTACAGGCTCCTTCTTCTCCTGATTTGGGTGGCTCTCCCCTGAGGTTTTCAGGAGCATACAACCTTCCGCTCCTTGTAATACCGCTATTCCCAGCAATGTTGGTTACGTCCACAGGGCTCTTGGGGACCTCCGCCTGCATTCGTACATTGCAACTCCATGGGACCAACCTAGCCTCTCCACTAGGGGTGGCAGCGGGCACTGGAATAATGATAGTTGAAGGCCTTGTCGTAGCTGGGCTGGAATTCAGATTGCAAGGAATCTCAAACGGCCTTCTGGAGCCTCTATTACCAGACTGCAAGGTAGATACATTTTCTTCTTTCTCCTGGACCCCTACTTGGACCAGGTGTCTGTCTAAAAGATCCTGGAGGACTGGCTTAAAACCCTCACACGCCCCAATGCAACGAAGATTACCACAGGTGTCTTTCCTAGCACACCCTTCTTTAATGACGCCGAGACGGCATAATTCAGCATGGATAAAGTCCAAAGGCATTTTGATGCGATCAACCTTTCTAACCAAACACTGGCCACCCAAATCCTCAACAGCATTAACAGAAGGCCCTCCATGTCCCGATAATGGATTTGTGGTCACATTGGGTTGCTGAAATGATATGGTCCTTGCGTCAAGCAATTCCTGCACCACGTACTTGAATGCTTTACAATCTTCTACCACATGACCCACTGCCCCAGAATGAAAGGCGCAGGTAGCATTTGCATTATACCCTCTTGGGTAAGGAGGCTGGTACGGCTTCATTTGACGAGTGTTAATTATCTTATTAGTGATGAGATAATTAAACAGGTCCGTATAGGACATAGGAATGGGATCAAAAACAACAGGTTTTCTTTCATTGTAATTCCGGTACTGATAGTTGGATTGGAAATGCTGTGTAGGTGGTGCCTGAGAGGGGACAGGAACAGCTTGCGGAGAGTTGTTGTGGGATGGACCACTGGCTCCGATGATTGCATTAGTCTCTCCTTCCTTCTTCTTGTTGAATCCAGAAAAAGGCTTTTTCTGACTGGAGGAAGGTGTTGAACCATGAGCTATCCTTCCACTGCGCATACCATTCTCTACTCTTTCTCCCGTGACGACCATCTCAGAGAAATTCGAGGCCACACTACCGACCAACCTATCATAGTACGCCGGAGGAAGAGTTTCCATGAACATGTGAACCATTTCCTTGTCCAGCAAAGGGGGTTTTACCTGAGCAGCAAGATTTCTCCATCTCTGGGCATACTCTTTGAACGACTCGTTATCTTTCTTGGTCATGCATTGCAGCTGAGTTCTATCTGGAGCCAGATCATTGTTATACTGATATTGACGAATGAAAGCATCCGCCAGATCTTTCCAGCATCGGACATGAGTCGGTTCCAATTGCATGTACCAATCCAAAGGCGCCCCAGCTAGGCTTTCCTGAAAGCAGTGCACCATCAAGTCATCATTGCGAGCATGAGCAGTCATTTTTCGGCAATACATTGTTACGTGACTAACGGGACAAGTTGTTCCTCTGTACTTATCGAAGGTGGGTGCTTTAAATTTGGGGGGTACGACCAGATCGGGAACCAAGCACAGCTCATGGGCATTTCTGGCCCGGAAACCCACTCCTTCAACAGCCCTTAACCTTTCCTCCAACATTTGATACTGGCTTTTAGTCTCAACTGGGTAAATTTGCGGGAAACCAACAGCACCGTACTGAGGATTATTCACAGATACCACAGCCGGAGTCATATGCGGATGAACAGCATTCTGAGGGATAGAGCCCTGCATTTGCGGGTAAGCAGTCATCAGCGAATTGAAACCCACTGGGGTTCTTGAAGCAGTTGCAGGGATTGGGATCTGAACCGGAGTTTGAGGAGTCCCTGTTCCCCCTTCATTCACGACAGCATCGGGCTGAGCCTGTTCTGCAGTCCCTGAAGGACCTCCTCCGGTATTCGCATCAACAACTGGAGGCACATATCCTAGTGGGAGACCATAAAGAGGCCATTGTACAGCCTGAAGGGCCTGGGAGACCCCGGACCCAGGAGGTGGAGGGGGATTGTTTATCCCGGCAGCAGTAGCTTCAGCGGTGCCAACATCCCTCAAGGCACTAATCACTCTTATAACTTCAGCCATCTGGGCTTTCAAGACTTCCAACTCAGCCTGAACAGCTTGATTCGCTTGATTCTCCCCCTGCGGACCCTGACCGTTAAGATTCTGAACAACTGGAACTTCATTATTCTGAGGGGGCGGTAGATCGCCCTGACCGGCGTTGCCTTCATTGTTCTCCATGTTTCTAGCTTGCAGGCGCGTCCAGTAACGATGATTAACCAGCTTGCCTTCTGTTTCTGTGGGTAGAACGTTTTCATGAGTACAAATATGAAATGCATAAATGAATGCAATGCATATGCATATGACTTTGCATTATTTTGTTTTAGCGCCGGGAATCGTGAAATAACTCGCTCTTGTCATAAGCAAATATCGAAACGTTTTAAGAACATGACGAAGATTGGGATCAACAAGCGATAGGGCATACTTCCTTCGGATTATAAATCATCCATAAGAGAGAAAAGAGAGTACAATACCATCAAGGGTGTAATGCAATATCTTTCAAAGAAAAGTACGATGCTCTTAGAAAATTACAATATTCCCAAAGAAAAATTACAACTTCCTAGAGAACATTCTAACAAGAAAAATTACAAAGCACTGAAATTTAGTAACATATGGCCTTCAACTTCCTTTTCTTCTTTCTTTCCTTGCTTGCAGCAGCAGCTCCTTCAGCCTTCTCCATGAGCTCCTCAGTCAGGGTTTTGCAGAAATTAACAAATTCATACACATGCACTGGGGTGTTGAAGGGAAACATCTCGGCTTCAGCCCTTCTTAGTCTTCTGGGGACATCTTTTACAACCTGATTAGTTAGCCATGCCAATCTTGAGAACTTACCCTTCCACAGCTGAATCTCGTCTCTTAGCTCTCTGACAATCTCTTGTTCTTCTATTTTGCCGATTAATGCTAAGAAACGCTGCTCCCAGTGCCGACTCTCAACTTGCATCCGCCTATAGGACTCTTCTAAGTACAGGCAGTGCCTTTTCAGCTCGTCAGATCGTTCTTGCTCATATCCCAGCATTTCTTGATATTCCTTAAGAGCATACCCAATGGAGTTTCTTTCGTGTTCAAGGCTCTTTAGCTGATTCTTCAACTCCACCACCAAGCGAGATTCTTGTTTGGGCTCACCTGCCGCCATCTTCCACCCTCTGGCTTCCTCAAGGGCTTTCCTCGTTCTTTGCTTGTATTTCTGAAGTTCATCTCTAGCTCTCTGCAGATGTTTTTGAGTTTCTAGCTTACTCTTCTTTTCTGCCTTGAATTGCTGAACACTCTCCTCGATAGCCGTTGTCTTAATCTCATTCTCTTCTTCTAACTTCTTCTTTTGGAGAATTACCTTTTCTAATTCCGCTTGCAATGCCCTTTTCTCTTCCTCTGCTTTAACTAAAGCAGACTTAGCCTCGTTCAATTCCTCCGTAGTAGGAAGGCGGATCTCTGGCATCTCTCTCTCAACTGGCCTTGCCTCTTGGGACGGTGGACGGGTACTCTTGATCCTTTCATGCAACCACTGATAGAAAGTAACATTACCAATCCTCTTCATGAGCTCGTCCTTATCCTTCCGGACCACATTTTCCCAAGCCTTCGAGATCTTTCGAAGCACACCCTCATTCTTTGGATCTTCTTTGCTGAGGAAGATGGTAGCCAACATGTCCTTGGTAGGCATATTTCTCATGGGGTACCCAAGCTGTCGGATAGTCAAAGAGGGGTTATAATTAACACAACCTTGAGTACCCATTAGGGGAACATTCTGAAAATCCCCGCACTGAAACACAATGGAGGGCCTGTCCTTCCAACATGAATGGGTGTACCAACGGACCTTGAGGGCATTGAAACTCCCTAGGGTATGCACCCACTCTTGAGCACTCTTGACCTCCACTTCGCAACCCATGGCATACTCCAACAGGTTTGTAGCTTGATTTTTGTGGGCGATGAAGTGGTTGAGAAACCAGGCATACAACACATGAAGGGAACAAGCAATTTTCTTTTTCCCCAATACCCGGTGATGAGTAAAGGAGTAGTAAGTGTCCGCGAGGACGGCTGGTACTGGGTTGATTGGATTATCCTTGCTGATAAATGCCAAGAATACTCCGATGGCAGTCTCATCAATAAAATCCTCAACTTGTGGGAACAGGACAATCCCGAAGACGGTTAGAGCTAGCAACTGTTTGAAAGGACCCCATCTATCAGCTTGAGCATGGGACTTCATCAAGGCTTCAAAGTAACTCAGCGGAAACCCCATTATGCGGTTTTTTCTTTCTTTTTGAACTTTTAAGTCCCTAACACCCACTTGCAGTAACAAAGATAATTTTTGATCTGAGTAGTAACGTCCCCGGCACTGATATGGCACTGATTCTGACCTAGAGAAGCCTAAGATTTGCTCATACTTCTCTAAGGTTGGAGAAAGCTGGAAATCCTCGAAGATAAAGCAACGGATATCTGGGTCGTAGAACTGGCTGAGGGCCTTCACAGCGTCTTCTTGAATGTCTAACTGGAGCAACTGGAGAATGTTTCCATAGACCCTTTCAAATAACCCACGCTCCTCCAGTCCCATTAAAGAGGCGCACTCTATCAGATTAGCCACATTCGCTTTCTTCACCACTGGGAACCTCGAGTTCAGTATACCTTCTCCCCTTGATCCCATGTTTTTCACGCCTATGACAAGATCCAAGTTATTCCAAGATTACCAGCAAACAAATTAAATGCATGAAGAATGCTACATGAAGCCCTACCTTTTTTAGAATTTGCTTATGTGATGCATGATGTTATGATGCAGAGTGCGGATGATGAGGATGCTTTTTCATATTATTTACATAAAGAAAAATATTTACAAGTGGTGGCTTGGAAATATACCCTATATGCCACCTCATATAGGTATTTATGAAAGAGAGGAAAAATATTTTGTTGTTTTTTTTCGAAAATCATTGAAAGAAAAGAACTTAGCTAAATGTGATAATGCAACACACAATTTGGAAAAGCCCTTGTGACCTAAAAAGAGGTGAGACCTACGATCTAGGGCAATCTATGGGGTAATCCTTCCACATGGCTCTATTCACTCCCCCACAAGGCCACCAGAGCCACAGTCTCTTTCACAAAACTCCCCACAAATGCAGCAAACTGCTAGGTGTGAGGCATCATGAAAGAGCACAACTCTGGCTGAAACTTTCGCAAGTAGCCAAACGGACAAAGGTCCTGATGGGCTCTCACTACTCGAATCCACTCTCCTAAGTTTTTGCAGACCTGGGTTATGGTCCCACTCAGAGTATGTAATCACAAGGTACAAGTGTAGTGTGTGTCAAGGGCACTTTCCCTAGCGCTACCCCACCTGCAAATGAAAACCAGACCAGTCCAGAAAACAGCAATCAATATCAAGTTATCTACCCTAGGGTTTTATTCCTAAGATATCTATAAACAAGAATATTGCTTACCTTTAGAAGAGGAGCCAAGAAGAGGGGACATGAGAGAATATGGGGAAATGCAATAAAAGAAAAGGGGTATGCCCACAATTGATGATGAGAAAGAAAAAGAAAAAGAATGAAGGCAAACTAAGTATTTAGTCAAATCAATTTACTTTTAAACCACATATTTAATTAGTTAGGTTTGACCCACGTTTTTTTTTTAAAAAAAAAAAGTCCCCAGTGAAGTCGCCAGCTGTTGTACCCCGAAAAATCCCGTTTAGGGTTCTTCAATGTACAACGTAGAAAATTGTGAAGCCGCCACCAATATTTTAGTTTTTAGACCAAAACATTAGAAAAAAGTCTTTTACAAAAAGGCGGGTGGTCTTTTGAAAAATAGAGATATGGGTTCGGGGGTCGGTTAGGAATGGGGAAGGTATTAGCACCCCATTCCTCCTTTCTACTGAAAGGGAACCTCTAATTAAATTGTGTGATTTTAATGTTTGATTTGAAGAATACTTAGATTTGCCTATTTTATTCTTATTTGAAGATGGATGGGAAATTAATGGAAAACTTATGTAAAGAGGGGGAAAAAGAGAGTTTTTTAGAAAAGAGCTCGACGGGGGTAACGACCCGCTCCTACGTATCTCCCGGTACAATGGAGAATTCAGAGCTACGTAGTTCTACCTTGGTTTTTGTTTTTTTTTACTTTTTAGGTGAGTTTTCGAAATAGGACGAGTACTAGCGAGTGACTAAACTAGCTAAGGCTATGGGTAATCACCGCTAAGTACTCAAAAGGAGTCGCTACTGCTAGTCAAACGAACTAAGGTTCTGGGTGACCGTTGGTAACAACTTGTTTTTATTCTCTTTTTGAAAGCTTTTTTTGAAAAGGATTGATTTGTTTGATGACCAAACTAGCAAAGGCTATGGGTGGTCATCACTTATTGTTCTTTTTGGAGAAAGGAGATTGATGTCAATAGCTAGACGAACTACGGTTCTGATTAGCTACTAACGACAATGGGTTTGAAAACATTTTTGTTTGTTTTGAAAATGGAGGTTTTTTATTGTTGTGAAAGTGAAGATTTTTTTTTGATGTGCTTGACGAGAACAAGTCTCGCTCCTACGTATCCCAAGTGGGAATCAAAGCAACGTAGTTCTTGGAGCGAGAAAAAGAAACCTTGAAGAAGGTGTTTGAAAAAGGAAGGAACTTTCATGATCAAACTAGCTAAGGCTATGGGTGATCCTTACTAGTTCACATGGCTTTTGAAAAAGGGAGAGCTTTCATGATCAAACTAGCTAAGGCTATGGGTGATCATTACTTGCTCACATTGTTTTTATGAGTTTGAAATTGATTGAGTGCAAATGCAAAAAAAATGTTTTTAATTATGAATGCAAAAGGTTTTTGAAAATTGAAGTTGTTACTAATGAGTGACAAACTTGTTTTTTGAACTTGAGTGCTAAAAGTTTTGAAACTGTAGATGTTACTAACGAGTAACGAATTGTCTTTCACATACAACATGGTTTTGAGGTTTGAAGTGTTACTATCGAGCAGCAATAAGTCTATGACTTTACAAAGTCTTTGCGAAAATCAAACAACCAAGTTGTGAACACCAATTCAACACTTTCAAGCACAATGAGCACACAAGTAATGAATGCAAAGCATGTAAGTAAATGATGCAAGTAGTTGAATCACTTTCAAGTAATCTTCAACACTTGGGGCATGCACTAGGCATTAGTGTTGAATCACATTACTAAATCATCAACAAGAGACAAGTAATTAACTATGCAAATGAAACACAAAGGGATTGATTCACTTTGGGTGATCTCCCCTACTTGGGATATGCACTAGGCATAAGTATTTGGATCACATCACCCAATCATCAACAAGAGACAAGTAATTAACTATGCAAATGAAACACAAAGGGATTGATTCACTTTGGGTGATCTCCCCTACTTGGGATATGCTCTAGGCATAAGTATTTGGATCACATCACCCAATCATCCACAAGAGACAAGTAATTAACTATGCAAATGAAACACAAAGGGATTGATTCACTTTGGGTGATCTCCCCTACTTGGGATATGCTCTAGGCATAAGTATTTGGATCACATCACCCAATCATCCACAAGAGACAAGTAATTAACTATGCAAATGAAACACAAAGGGATTGATTCACTTTGGGTGATCTCCCCTACTTGGGATATGCTCTAGGCATAAGTATTTGGATCACATCACCCAATCATCAACAAGAGGTAAGTGATTAAACATGATGTGATATGCAAATAGTGAAACAAGTGTAAAGGCAAGTGAAAATATTTTAATGAGAGGTGAAAGATAAATGGTAAAAAGTGAATGGTAAAATCTTTTTGTATTTTTGAGTAAAGAGTTAATGAATGAGGTAAAAACTTGTGGTAAGAAGTGAAAAGTAAGAATGAAAATGTTTTTAACTTTTTGGTAATTTTTTAAGTGAATAGTAAAGTACATTGGTAAATGGTTAAAAAAACACATTTACACAAAATTATTTGCACACACCAAATCAATAAAGCAAATTGCAACAAAAGCTAGGTCATAAAAGTGGCCTTGGCCGAATGCTTGCAAGCAATATTCACCAACAAATTTCATGCCAAACATGACATAAATTGATGCATAAAAATGACATCAAATACAAACATAACATAGCACTTGAGATTATAAGATAAAGATCAAGTATCACATACATTTCTTCACACAAAAAACTAAGGAAATGAAACAAACATCAAAACCCTAATTTCTACAAGTTGAACCCAAAGCTACACATACTTGAAATCCCACCATTATTCGCATTTTGGACATGAAATGAACTAGAAGAAACAATATCCCTAAGATCTAACATGAGGCCGAAACCAAATCAAGGAGAAAAGAGCATTTTATTCATGAAACAAAGATGCAAAGATGATGATATGCAAAGATCACATAACACAACTTATTCAAAAGGGGTGAGATACCAAATCTTCCCCCAACAGCCCCCTAATCTACATGTTGATGAATATGCAAAAGAGATAAGTCTTTTTGATGCAAAAAGTTTATGAATGCAAAGGGTTCTAAGAGTTTACCTAGAGCCTTCACTAAACTATGCGAAAATGGAGAGCTAGTGAACCAATCAACCAAATCTTCAAAAGAACACCAACCAAGCCCTTGAAAACCTTCAAAATCCTAAGCTCTTGAGGGTATGAATCTGAACTTGAAGATGGTAGGAAGAAGATATGCGAAATGGGAGTGGATTGGAAGTGATTTGGTGAAGAAAAATCAAAGAAACAATGGGTGGATGAAGGTGAATGTGCTCACGGTTTTGGAGGCTCTTTTGAGAGAGTGTGCTAGGGTTTTTTGAGGAGTGAATGATCAGCCAAAAGGTCCTTGTGAGCTGAGCACAAAATGGTATTTATAGAGGCCATTCAAAGTTGAGGGTAACTATGTCACTTCATCTCACTTGTGCTCTAGGATTAGAGTTTTATTTGGGATCAATGGTTAGGATCAATTGTCACAAGGATTGAGGGTAGTCAAGAAGCACAAAGGGAGGAGAGAGGGGGCTGAGGGGCGCAGCATAAGGAGGGAGGGTGAAGGATAAATCATTTTACCAAAATGTTTTTCCAAATGGTTCATATTGCAAGAATGCCATTTTAATTCAAATGGAGGGTTGGGATTGCATTTACAATTCAAATGAAAGGCTATGATCAAAACATGATTATCAAGCAATAAAATAAATCAAAATTGGGTGGATATGGAGCTAATATTCGCAGCCAAGGGAGAGAGAGTGAGTGGAATTGCAACTTGTACTATTGTACTACACTTGACCTTTCAAAATTCAAAGGGATATTCCTTATTCCCTTCTAGATAATTCTTCTAAATTCTTGCCATTTTGGGCCATATCCTATGATCAATCATTGGGTTCAGAAATAAATGCTACCATCATCCCAAAATTGATTTGGGTGCCCCACTTTGAAGATGCTTGAAGAATATTCCATTGTTGACTTTACGGTTTTGACTTTTTCTTTCTTTTACATAAATCAACAATGTATTTACCAAAAATATGTATGATCAAGCACATCTCACCTCAAGTGATTCCTTATAGATCCCTGTGATTTTTTGATGAAAAATTGAATTTTTTTGGCGAAATGACCAAAATGCCCTTTTGATCATTAGAAACCCTAATCCTTGTTCAAAATGCATTTTCTTTTCAAGAATTACTTCAAAACTCTGAAATGGCCCTAAAATCTAAAATGTATGCAAGAAATGATTTTTTTGCTGAGAAATGTCTCATTTTTCGAAAATGACCAAAATGCCCTTGGTCTTGAAAAACTCTGAAAATGCTATAAAAGGCAATGCAATGCATCCCTAATCCTAAGATGACTTTCAAAACTTTGAAATGCATGAATGATGGTCTTCATGACATTATGAATGAATGCTAAACCTTAACTTACTTATTTTTGTTTGAAAATTAGGGTTTCGACCTAGGCGGACAAAATTAGGGTATTCACACTTCTTTTTTTACCTTTCTTTTTTTGAATCTACAATCATTTTGAATCATTCATAATCAACAATCATTTTTTTTACCTTTCTTTTTTTGAATCTAATTGTTTTGCAGGTAAAATTAACTTATGCTACTGAGGAACAGATCAAGAGCAATGAATAAGCCAACTTTGATGGCTGATCACACTTCACAAGCATCTCCAAATGCTAGTAGAACTATCCCTTCTCTATTTGGTTCACCAAAATTCAATGACTTCACCTTAGGAACTGAAGCTTTGAAAGTTCAACTTCAATTCTTGACACAAGAATTTTATCACCTTATGGGTTTGGAAATCCATTTTCATATGACAACAAAACACAAAAAAACAGTTCCTAACAAAACATGTTCATGGGACAAAGCTGATTCAAAAGGCATTGGTCTTGCTCTTGAAGGTTGTCTCAAAGATGATGAGAAAATTGATGAGAAATCTTTTGAACTCAATTTAGAGTCAAAAATCCACCCTTCCCATCTCCCATCATATTTTCTTAACCATTTACTGCCAAAGACTCATGAAATTCAGAAACTGATGCAAATGATTCTTCTCCAAGTAGAGGAATCCAAAAGTCTCGCTCCAAAATCCACCGTGAACTCAATAATAGAGGTGATTTCAAGCAAGCATTCAAACTCAACGAAAGGGGATCAAATCAAATTTAAATGATTTTGAACAATCAAAATACTTACCAAACAGATTGAAGCGGTCCTACCTTGTTATCGATTTAAAAAGCTACTTAAACTTGTCCATTCCAACACCATGTCTCATGCACTAAATTCCTAACGTGAGAATATTAAAACAATACTGTACGTTATGTCTCACAATGAATAATTATTACCTAAAAAGGGTCAAAAATTAAAACAATGATTCAATTAAAAACCATTGCTAATTAATAGCACAAACTCTAATAATACTCCAACCTTCATACATTGCTGGTCTTGATAAACTCCTTTTGCTCTTGCTGTAACTTCTTCAAGATTGCGAGTTGAAAAACAAAGGGGTTGTTCTGCCGAAGGCGATGAACAATTGCTACGAAGACGCGGAAGGCGACATCCGGCAGTCCACCGCAATGAACAGTTGCGACGAACACGTGGAAGGCGACATCACGCAGTCCACTGTAGGCAGCAATGGCTTATATAGAGAAAGAGGAACACTGTCTTTTCACATAAGAAAAAAATAGAAAGAAAAATTAGAAAATAGGAAAGCAACATTGAGAAGCAAAACAATGAAACCCAGTGATTGTTCTCAGAAGACGTGAAACTTGGTTGGTGATAGAAAATCAAAAAGACAGAGCAATAGAGAGTGAAAAAGGCAAAATAGAAACATAGAGAAATAAGAAGAAATGTAAATAGGAGGAGAGGGGGCGATGCTTGAGAACTCACCATCGGAAGGAGAGGAGAGGGGGCGATGCTTGAGAACACAGAGATCGCCGACAAAGAAGGAGAGGAGATATGGTTGTGTGCCGCGGCGGTAGAGACAATAGGGTGAACAGTATCAGGCGGAGGGTAGATCTAAGTCTTCCATTATCGCAGCTCTTGCAATGTTGCCTTGATTGTTTCTGCAATCCCTAGCGAAGTGCCCCTCCATGCCACAGACGTAGTATTTACACTTTCTTTGTTTTTCTTGGTGTTTTCTTTTAAAAACCCTGATATGGGAGTCATGGGGTTTTCCTTTATATGTTGTTGCTTTCCTTAGTTCGTACCTTTTTCGAGGGCTGTTGTAGTACCCTGGGATAGGTATCTGGTTGTAGAAGGTTAGGTCTTTTAAGCTTCATTGAACTGCAGCCTTTTTGCATAGTTCTGCCAGGTATTGGTATGTGAAGTGTATTCTTGGTAATACTCATATTGTGGCACCTGGGTATTTTCTTTCGTATGCTGCATTTACTTCTTCTCCGTTCAGGGGGGTAACTTTCTAAAGAACTTTTCTGAAAGATCTTCAGAGACGTATAGCCTTTCTGATTTTGCTGAAAGGATTTTGAAGTCATTCATGTACCTGATGACATCCTTCATGTTTTCACATGATAATCTTTCCAGGTCCCTGCAGGCCCTGTTCTGTTCTTCAGTGGAACCCTGGTATGGGTCTTCCAGTAGGAATACTCTTCTGATTTGAGAGATGACGTTCTGAGGGTCATCCGCTATGTTCTCCAGAGTCTCGTATTCTGAGGGGTAGGCCATTCTCCACTGCATCCAGACCTTCTTTTCCACTTCTCCTAGTAGATTTTCAATGAAGGCAATTTTGTTTTTGTTATTTTCAAACTGCCTTTCGTTCACTAGGTTTAAGGTGATGGATTCCCATCTGGCTATGACATCTTCATATGCCCCAATGTTTTTTGGGAGTACCAGCATTGCTTCACTGTTTTGCTGTGCTGTTGGGAGGTTCCATTGTCCATTATTATGCCCTCCCCTGAACCTTGCTATAGTGGGTCTCAGGCAATCAAACCTGGGCAGAGATGTATCTGTGCCAGTTTGGTTAGCTGGTGGGTAATTTGGGGGACCCATTATTGGTTCTGGTGGGGGTCTGTATGTTGATATTGCTGATGATGAGAACGCCCTTTCTTCAGCCGTCCCTCAGTTTTGGGTATGGCAGACCATCATTTTCTTCCTCAGCTGCGTAGGCTGTATGATTCCTCCTTAGGCTTATCCCTCATAAGTGTAGGAAGAACTCTGAACTCTGTTGATAAATAAAGGTATTTGAGTTTCGTTTGTTTACAATTATCAGAACTTCTCTCTTACCTTTATGTTTTTTACTTCTGCTACCATTGGTATCAACTGAACTGAACTGCCAAACCGAACCGAACTGAACCAAAATTAACTGAACTTTTGCTAATAGTTTAGAACTGAACTGTTCAGTCAGTTCGACCGAACCGAACCAAACTGTCTTAGCAATTCGACTGAACCGAACTGAACTGTCTTAATAGTTCGGTTCGGCAGTTCTAGTTCGAACCAAACTGTTTTAAATTTTAATTTTTTTTTTCGAATTGTTGAGCCCGAAAAAAAAAGTTCGAAAAAAAGTTCAAAATTTACACAGTTCAGTTCTAGCTCGAACTGCCGAACCGAACTATTAAGACAGTTCAGTTCGGTTCGTCGAACTGCTAAGACAGTTCGGTTCGGTCGAACTGTCTTAACAATTCGGTTCAGTTCACCTTTAAAACTAAACCATGAACAGCCCTACCTGGGGTTGTGAATTTGATATTTTGAATGTTTGAAAATGGTGTGTCCATATGTTTGTTAGTATTGAAAGAAAATTAGCCCTAATACCCCGTCGATGCACGGGGTCGGCTAAATCTGGTTTGTGTAAAATATATACTTTAATATATGTGTCATACTCCTTCATTATCTATCACTATTGGCTCTCCATCATTGAAAACTTCGACCTCATCGTTGAAGTTAACAATAATTGGTGAAATTAGTAAAAGTGTGTGCTGCACGCTTTAATGTTAATTAGATTTTTAAATAAATAATGAAAGAGAATACACACAACTTGTATTAACCAAATGTGTGATAAGACTAGATTTAAGTATGCTTCTAATACTTAGTGCGAAATGACCAAAATAAGAGTCATAAAAAAGGGGAGTCGGCGCGATTACTTATTAAAGAAACAAACAAAATAATTTATTAAAATAAATTATTATTAGTAAAAGGGCGAGTTGCATAGGTTAGTGTCACCTTCAATATATTCACTAATTACTATTTACAATCAAATACTAAAAGCGAGACTGGGCTAAAAATATAAACATCAATTTAAGTGATGCCAAAGAATGAAAAAATATGCTTTAGGAAGAGGAGGAAAAAGTGTAACAGTAGAATGAGAAGTGAGTGATTCTTCTTGGAAAGTGGCCATCAATAGTTGCAAATGAACGTGGTTGCATGACTGCAAAGAAGACAACACAATTAGAAAGTGAAACAGTGGTTTCATGTAGAGCTGGATGAAAATCATCAGTAAATAGAAGCACATATACAAAGTTGAAAGAAACACCACCATTAAATTGATTTTTTTAAGTGGTGAGTTGCATTTTACATATTTTGACACGGAATCAAATTTTTCACCAAAACGGTTATTGAGGAACGAACTTCAGGTTATTGAATAATTAAATTTTTTTCTGGACTCAAAGTTTAATTATTCACGAACTCACTTAAATTTAATTATTTTCTGAATGAACTTACTTATTGTTTAGCGTCAAAAAATTTAATTATTCACGAACTTATTGAGGAATGAACTTCAGGTATTTAAATAATTAATTTTTTTTCTGAACACTAAAGTACCCCAAAACACACTACTTAGCGCCACACTTTACGCATTTTGTCACGAAATTATTATTTCTCTTCACCAGACGGGTTATTGAGGAACGAACTTCACATATTTGAATAGTTAATTTTTTTTCTAAACTCTAAAGTACTTCAAAACACATTGATTAGTGTTGCACTTTACGTATTTGATAACGAATTTATTTTTTCTTTTCACCAAACTGGTTATTGAGGAACGAACTTTGCGTATTTGAATAGTTACTATTTTTTTTCTGAACTTTAAAGTATCCCAAAACAATTGCTTAGTATTGCACAATACGTATTTTGTCATGAAATTATTATTTTTTCGTTAAATCTATTATTGAAGAGTGAACTTCGCGTATTTGAACATCTAAATTTTTTTCTACACTCTAAAGTATCCAAATAATATAAAAAGGAAACAAAAAACCCAAAAAAAAAAGATGGAAGTTTGGCTGCAAGTACCAACCGAAGCGGTACTCGCTTATATAAGAACTAGTCTTAGCACCCGTGCGATGCACGGGGTCGACTAACTTTAGTTGAGGTAAATACCTCTTCCGTTTGTGATGATACTTTTTTAGTCACACATGTTTCAGGCCCTACTAACACTAATGCAAGAAAAAGCTACAATGGAATTATAAAGTTACAAATCTTGGTATCCAAACAGAGAGAGAAGAAATAGAAGGCGTCTTGTATATTCAAGTGCAGTCAAAATGAAGTTCTGTTCAGTACAAGAAAGATGTCAATAGTTGAAAAAATGAAAATGTGTTGATTAAGAAACCGAATGAAATGCTTGTTCTATTTTTGATATAACAACATTAAATTTTTTATTTCAAAGTGATTTTTTAAATAAGGTGACTCTATTTTTGTTTACAAAAAATTTTAAGTGGAGAGATGATGCCGTAGTCCAAGGCAATAAAACTTTCCGAACTCGTTAAGCACTTACGGAGAGAGTTACATTTATCTCACCCCGAAAGAATTAGTGAGAATTTCTTTTTTGTGAAGGAGTTGGTATTAAAAGCATGAAAGGTATTACTGGGTACCCAAAAAAAAAGTAAGACCCATACTTCCTACAACCCCTCTCTATTCACCGGATACCCCCAACCCTCAAATATTCCAAAAACACTCTCACGTGAAACGCGCTCTCAAACCTCCCACGCTGCATTTTGGACAGGTACGGTACAAAAATACCGATTATAGAAATCATCAAATTGCTGCTGTTGTTGACTTTATTCTAATCTCATTCTGAATTCTTCAATTAAAGGTATTTTGGTCATTTCTCAGGTTCAGGAGATGTCGAGCGAGTAAATAAGGGGTTGTAGGAAGTATGGCCCAAAAGTAATCACTTATTACGCAGTAGAGAGCCCAATGCGGCCCAATACTCAAACAGAAAGGCGTTTGCTTTTCCCACACCCCCTCCTACTCGAAACACACCCCATAAGGGTGTGAAATGACCAAAAGGCCAGGCCAAACCTCTTTTTTTTCACGAATTTTCACCTGTTCGAACACGGGCCTTCGAACAGGTTCGCACGCGGCCATTCGCGTGTGTTAAATATGGGGACACACTCTCTTGGGTGTTTTTCACCTGTTCGAATGGGGTCATGCGAACAGGTTCGAATGTGGTCATGCGAATATGTTCGCATGAGGCTGTTCGAACCAGTGTTGCAGAGCGACAAATATTGGACGTCTCAGATTCCACCGACAGTTTTGATCAACGGCTTACAATCAGTCAAATGTGTGTCAGATAAAGGAGTGGATGTCAATCCCTTTGGAAAATGTGTCTGAACGGATAGAATTTAAACGGCTCAGATTTGTGATCTAAAAATGAAATCAACGGCTGACATTTCACCATGCCTATTATAAAAGGGGGTTCACATCCTCAGACCTTCTTCACCAAACCCTAATCTGCTTCTTCACCAAAACCTACTCTCCCTCTTGACAGCTACAACCAAGCTGAAATGGAATGGCAATTGTGCCCAACCCAGTACTCATCCACCAAATTCCTAACGGCCCTTCATCACCATGAGACTGTCACCACCGACGAACATGGTGTTGTGTTTCGTTGTCCTAACCATGTATTCTGCAGGATGAGTAAGGACATCACCTTCGCCCAACTGAAGGAAAAGGCTGAGAGGAAGATTCGTCCAGAGGGAGCGTGGCGTAAAGACGTGGAGCGTATACGTTACCGAAAGTACAACCGTCTTGATTACGGGACTGGCTATTTTTCAGTTATGGAGATCCGCAACGATGACGACGTTGGGACCATGATGGAATATCATGCTACACTTCCGATGGGGCGACAAGTCTTAGAGTTGTACGTGGACACAATACGCACTCCAGAAGAAATCATTTATCTTCTGGAACAGGGACTACCGAAACACTAGTTTCTTAGTTAGTTGTTTGCTTATGTTGGTTTTATGTCTTTCGTATTTCATGTCTTTCGTATTTCATGTATGGTTATGGTTTGTAATAAAAAGGCAATAAATTTGCGCCAAATTAAGTAGATGACATCAGAAAAATACATAATAATATAAAAAGTAGTTAAATTATACAAAAGTTCCAAACAAATATCCCCCCCTAAGACATCATCCTACTGGGTGTTGCACCCCCTCCTCTGATACACATTGATGATCCTCCTCCTAAACCTACGGAAGGGGTTGAGCAACCTCTTGATGCGTTGAAAGACGCTCCTGGTTGGCTCTGGGACATTATCATTGATGGTCCCATCCATCTCATCCACCATATCCAGGAGCTCTGGCAGCATCTGTCAAACAAATAACATAACATTATTTATTTAAATAAGTAGATTTAAATAAGTAGAAGAAACTTATTACTGTAATTAACATAAAAAACACGTACCACACTGACATCCGGCTCATCCACAAGCTCTACATAATTTTCAGGGAAGGCAAAGGGATGTGAGACCCTAGAAAACCATGGAAAGTAGCTCGGCACCGTGTTTGAGGAGTACGGCACACTGTCTGAGCACTCTATCCGGCAAATGGCTCACCATACAGCCAGCACTCTGGATGAACCCTCTGAACCTGGCCAGCTCCTCAAAGGGTCTCTCCTGCCTATGGCCTGTGTAGGGGTCCTAGGTGACCTCCTCACGGTGTAGCCGGTCAAGGCACAGTCTGATGGTGTGTGACTTGATGGCCCCGGGGCCATCCCTACACAGCCATTTCTTCGCCCGTGGCATACTCTAAACATATTCTGGGTGCACCACCCAAGATGTAAAATTGGCACTCTGGAAGTGCTCAAAAATCCAACCCTGTAATGAACATATCATTGGTTGATTATAAATCTGAAAGTAAACCTAAAGCAAACTTATAAAAAAAAAAGAGTAAGTTTTATACCTGTAGTAGAGCCATATGACCAGCCATCTTCTTCGTCTTCTTTCTTGAAGCATCCTTCAGCTGATCATAAAGATGGGCAAGGGCCATTGCCCCCCAGCAGTAGTCTCCAATATTGTTCAAATCAAGAAGCATACCTAGGTAGCCAAGCTTAACCTTGCTTCCTGACTTGTCTGCGAACAATGTGCAGCCCAAAAGATAGAGCAAATAGGCCCTAGCAGCATGATGCCACCTCTGCTCAGCTATGGCTGGGTGGAAGACATGATCCCTCAGCCATACAAGACCAACTGACAACCCTCGCGCAGAAGTCTGTTCAGCGGCATCTTGGGGGGTGGCCCCCAAATAGTCAATCAGCAGCTGCTCTCCCTGCCACGAAGTCCAGTCAGGCATGTCATAGAACTGGCCCGTGATGGGGATGTGTAGCAGCTGAGATACATCATCAAGGGTGATAGACATCTCACCCACAGGAAGGTGGAATGATGATGTATCCGGCTGCCAACGCTCTATGAATGCGTTCAGCAGCCCCTTGTGAGTGAGGGGAAAACCAAGTCCTATGAGAGGGAACAACCCCGATAGGATAAGAGTCTCCCTGATCCTAGCATGGACCACAAGGTTAACCAGTCCATGTGGAATCGTAGTTATGTCCGGCCGAACCTGCATTGACAAATGACACAGGCACAATAAGCCAATATGTTCAACAAAATAAGAAACAAAATTGACAACACGCTATTATATAACAATAACTTACCCGGCCAGCATAGAACTCAGTCAAAATATGAGACCCGTATGCGGGCAAGACAGAACCATCAACAGGTCCACCAGGGAATGAGAATGTAGCCCTAGGAGCAGCAGCAGCCTCCTGAGGCTCAACATCCTCCTCATGTTGAGCACCAACCTCCTCATGTGCATGGCCAGAAGGGCCGGCCAGCTCATATGCCGGAAATTGAGCATCACCCTCAATATCCCGGCCAATATCATCAACCTCCGGTGGGGGAGGAGGGACGTCTAATCTGTCCCTACGCCTACCCCTCCGGGAAGATTCAGCTCCATCTTGCCTCCGTTTGCGTTCGGAAGCCGTCGGGGGTGGCCTACGCTCCGGCTGTTGCGAACTACCGCCACGATGTCTCACCATATCTTAAACAACAACCATTAAACCAATTAAGCAACATAACCAGCAAAATAACAGAAACAATACTGTCACACCTGTTCGAACAGCATCATTCGGACCTGTTCGAACAGAATCATTCGCACCTGTTCGAACAACCCCATCCGAACAGGTGTTCGCATGGCCTCATTCAAACGGTGTTCGCATGACCTCATTCAAACACCTTCGTTCTCAGAAAGGTTCGGGGAAGGCCAACCGAACGCGTCGCATATGCAGAAAAAATAAAAACGCAGTAACAGGCAAATTAAAACGATGAAATGGAAAGAGAGGAGAGTGAGGGAGGGAGTACCTGGTGCGTAGAATGCGAGATTGAAGCTTCAAAAATGGTGGAGTTGAGATTGAGAGGGAGAGTGAGGGTGAGAAATCGAATTTGGGGTGGGGGAGGGGTTAGGGTTCGGTTGAGGTTATGTGAAGGGGGTGTGAGAGTGTTTGGAAGGGAGAGTGAGAGATGAAATGTTTTTAATTGAAGGGTATTTTAGGGATTTAGGGGGTTTGGGGGTGTGTGGTGAGTAGGAGGGGGTGTGGGAAAAGTCAAATCCAACAGAAAAACCAAAAAATAAACATTTCTTTAGACCAAAAAAACAATTAAAAGGGACATTTCTTTAGACCAAAAAATGGGTGCTTCTAGGGTGAAAGAGCAAATTAAATCTTTCACCGGTGAAACACTAAAATTGACCGTTGGATGTAGTATAAAAATTCATCGATGGTTGGGATTTAATATTGGTTGATTCAATCTTAACCATTCATAGTATTTTAAACAATATCCAATGGTCAATTTTAGTGTTTCACCGGTGAGAGATTTGATTTGCTCTCTCACCTTAGAAGCACCCCCAAAAAATAAACATTTCTTGACAAAAAAATTAAAATAAACATTTCTTGACAAAAAAATTAAAATAAATAAACATTTGGCGGGAACGTGTTTTACGATATATTTAATAAAGCTATCACCATTCCCCTTTCTTCTTCTTCTTCTTCGTTCCAACGACAAAAAATGGAGTCGGATTCAGACTCCGACGGATCTCATGTCTCTACAACTCCGCCAAGACAACCAAATCCACCACCATTAACCTCACTGCCACCACAACCACCTCTTCCATTTTCCAGAAAATCAAAAATTACGATCAAACCCTCAAGATCCAAAAAAGCCCCTTCTAAACCCTCAACATCCAAAAATGTACCTCCCAAACCCTCAACAGACGCACTGAAACCCGAAACGATTCAACAAGAACAAGATCCTTTCCTTCTCCAAATTCGAAGAACCTCTGATTTTAACGCGCCGTCAACTTCAACTTCTCACTCAATTGAAAACCTCCCCGCTGGATTCTTCTCCAAATCTACTTTCTTTTCAAAGATTCAGAGACCTTTACTTGATTTGGAAACTTCTGGAAACGAACCGGTTTTTAATTCCCCCTCCGGTTTGGGTTCCAAGGCTGAGAACAGTGCGAAGCAAAACTTCGGGAAATTCGTGAATAAGCTTCCTAATTTAATAGGTCCTAGTGTGCCAAGGCCTACGGTGAAGTTACGAAAATGTGGCGGCGGTGTTGGTGGTGGTGAAGGAAACTTTGTGAGATTGGATTTGAGTGGTAAGAGAAAGAGGTTTATGAACAAAGGGTGGAGGAAAAATGGGAAATTTCGTGGTGATAAAAGGTACAAGAGAAATAATAATTTTAGAAAAGGTAAATTGGTAAATGAAGGGGAGGATGAAGGAGAGGTTAACGATGGAGATGATTTGGTTCTAGAAAATGCACAGCAACAACAACAGAAGCAAGAGGGTTGGGAAAATGACTGTAAAGTGTTGGAAGAGGCTGTGTCTGCTACAAGAGTTGATCCTTCTGATGAGAATTTGGTGAAGTTGCTGAAATTGGTTTGTGGTTATGATTCTTTTCGAGAGGGACAGCTTGAGGCAATTAAGATGGTTCTTGCTGGGAAGTCAACTATGCTTATTTTGCCTACGGGTGCTGGGAAGTCGTTGTGTTATCAATTGGCTGCATTCATTTTGCCAGGGATTACCCTTGTTGTTGGTCCATTGATAGCTTTGATGATTGATCAGCTAAGGCAATTGCCTCCTCTCATTAGTGGTGCTCTCCTAAGCAGCTCTCAGGTCTATTTTCTAGTTTTTTGACACTCTCTCTTGCATGCAATTTACTTTATCTGATAGCTGCCATGTCATTGTTTCATCTTTCTTGATAAAAATTAAAGTATTATAACACTGTGTGGGATTAGCTATGCAAATCAAATAGTACCATAATGTCTTGAACTATGTCTAGCGGCTTATCATTTAAATCCTAATGATTCTTATGAATCTTTTTTGTTTGTTTGTTATATTAGACGCATGAAGAAGCCTCTGAGACGCTCAACCAGCTTCGGCAAGGCACAATAAAGGTAGGAGGTTTGACAATTGAATGCATTTTTAGCTCAGGTTTTCTTTTGCAGAAAAATGCAGCACTCTTGCAGATTGATTGCACAAAATGGTCTTGACTGCTGATTATTTATTTATTTATAGAGCATTTTCATATAACACGTTTGCATGTAGGGGTTTATCCGTTTATGTATTGATGATGTTAGGGCTCTTACCTACCCAAAGCTAATGTCTGCAATTCTAATTCATGCAGGTGCTTTTTGTTTCACCAGAGCGGTTCTTGAATGAAGAATTTTTGTCTGTTATATCTGCTGTGTCAGCTGTCTCACTTGTTGTTATTGACGAGGCGCATTGTATATCTGAATGGTGAGGGAATTTCACTGTCTTATTCACGAAGCACATTGCTTCTGTCTGTCAGTCTGTTACTTTTACTTTTGAGATCTCACTTTGTATGCTTTTGCTTCCTTGTTGATCTTGAGATTTTGAACATTTTTACAGGTCTCACAATTTTCGCCCTTCATTCATGAGACTTAGAGCATCTCTACTTCATAAAAGTCTTAATGTAGGTTCTGTTCTTGCAATGACAGCAACTGCTACAACCACAACTTTAGATGCCATCATGTCTGCCCTAGATATTCCTTCCACAAATCTTATTCAGAAGCCAACGCTAAGGGACAACTTGTGTTTATCGGTGTCTTTGGCCAGAAATAGGCAAGTTAAATGCTTCTATTTTACTGCTTCAGACTGCATACCTTTCAACCATGCTTATCTGGAATTTGTCAAACTTACACATCAATACTTTGAACATTTTATACGTAATAGAATGAAAGACCTGCTGGTTCTGATAAAGTCTTCTCCGTTCGTTGAAGTTAAAAGCATCATCATATACTGCAAATTTCAGGTACCGGATCTCGGTGTTATGTGACTTGATATTGTCATCTCTAGTATTTGATATGTCATATGTATACTACTGTTTGCACAGAAAAAGTTATTAAGCTCCTTATGGTTCAAGTTTAGAATATGGCTAATTACTTAAGTTTACAAGTAGTATTGTTTTTTATAGTGAATATATCAAATGTTTATAGATATGTGGGAGAAATTGATTATACTGATTTTTTGTTCCAGTCCGATACTGATCAAATTAGCAGGTATTTAAGCGACAACAATATCTTGGCAAAGGTTAGCTCCACATTTCTCTTTTTGACATTGAGTGTCTTTCTATCTAACCCTTGAAACTGCATGTTAAATCTGACAATTGATGTGAATTGTGATTTAGAGTTATCATAGTGGAATTTCTGCAAAGGAACGTGGCCGTGTACAGGAGTTGTTTGGTTCAAACAGAATCAGAGTGGTGAGATGAATTTTATTGTTCTAATCACTAATTTTATCAATTTTATGATTCAAATGTGCATTTTTATATAATTTTCTCCATGTTTACTCTCGTTGGTGCTTCTAATACAACATTGCTAGGCCAACTGATACCTTGTAATTTTTTATGCAAGGTTGTTGCAACTGTGGCATTTGGCATGGGACTAGATAAAAGAGATGTTGGAGCAGTAAGGCTTATAACATTACGATTTCCCGCATTAATTTGCTCGAACTGGTTTCTACCAATAGAAGTTTTCTAGGGTGGTATACTCAGTGATTCCCTGATTCTCATTGTGCTTTTCGTGCATGTTAACCCACTTTTCCATGTGTCTTATATTTTAGACCTTTGCTATCTAGCTGAATCAAAAGCAATTGACTTTTCCTCGAAAGATTTCATTTACGGTTTAAAGTTTCACAAAATGGGGCAAATGGTATTGGATAACTGAGCTCTTTACCCGGTCTCTGCTTATGCAAATGTTCTGCTGGTTACTTTAGTTGCAATTTACAAAAGGCCGTCTTTTGAGCACCACTCCACAATCTGCATACACTTTCCTCTTGTATTTCACACTAATTTGCATTGCGATATATTATAAATGATCTTGTATGTCATGGCAATTCATATTGGAACTCCATTGTCTTGTGTTCTTGTGTGTGTTTAGGTAATTCATTACAGTTTACCTGAAAGTCTGGAAGAGTATGTACAGGTAAATGGTTCTTTCAAAATCTAGTAGCAAGATGTTCTATCAAAGGTTTTGCTTATTAAATGGAATGGGCATTTCAGGAAATAGGACGTGCTGGAAGGGATGGGAGGTTGTCCTATTGTCACCTATTTTATGACGATGAGATGTATTTCAAACTTCGTAGTCTAATGCACAGGTAGCACAATTTTTTTTCTTTTTCTTTTTTTCACTGTCAAATTGTTCTTCACTTAACACAATTTTTTATCCTCAGTGAAGGAGTAGATGAATATGCAGTGAATAAATTTCTGTCCGAAGTGTTTCCTGCTGACAAAAACTCTTGTGGGATAATCTGTTCATTAATCAAAGAATCTGCTTCCCGCAGGTTCGATATGAAAGAAGAGGTCCTCTACTCAATACTACTATGCATTTAAATATATGAGCTTTGATAACTCAGATGAATGGTTATCACTTTTCAGTTAACAATTTAGATGACTTTCATAACACCCTGGTTCAGAAGTTAGTTATGCTGATATTTTGGTGATCAATGGTGAAAACTCTAAATTTTTGATAGCCATCTCTTAGTTCCAAAGGTTTTGGGATTGGTTGAATCTAGGGGCATGCATGCTTTGGCTACATGCCTTTTATAGGCATTTTACATTTATACTTCGTAGTGATCCTTGTATTCGTACAAAAATGTGGTTTTGTTTTGTCTATCTCCCTTTTAAGTCAAGTGCTTGAAACTCAAGAGATCAAGATTAACTTGAGACCCAGTGACAGTACCACTATTTGGTACAAAGGATCTGATGTACGAAAGATATGAACGGTTCGTTGAACATGCAACTTTGTCCAGATTTTGCGAAAACAGCTGATATTTATTATTTATAAAATCAACCCATGTCATTCTTCAAATTTCATTTCCTACGATTAAGCATTTCTCCTTGAGACCAGATAAAGCTAAACTGCAGTTTGAGCAGTGGTTAGGATTTTTATTTTTTATTATGAACAACCATCTAGTTATAGGCAATTAGGCATCACTCCATCAGTCATTTATACAACTTATCTAAGGCAATAGATGTGCACATGCCAGCACCGAGACTGGTTCTTGTAATGAAACTCTAGATAATTATGTTACTTTTTGAGACTAGGTCTACACTACAGGTTACAACTCTTTTCCAAATTTTCCTTTACTAGGTGATGCTCACTGTTTTGACACGCTTGGAGCTGGGCAACGTGCAGTACTTACACATACTCCCACAGACAAATGTTACTTGTGTTTTGAATTTTCACCAGGTGTGTCCAGACAGACCTTTAACTGCATGTAGAATATGTTGTGCTCCCCTTTTAATCTAAAAAAAAAGGATATGTTGTGCAAGATAAATTCAGGAACATTATCTATTTAAATCTATACATTTAATCCATGGTATAAATTATAGATTGATGAAATTCAGATAGGACACTTCGATCTCATGTTTGTTAATTTGTAACTGAAAATTTAGAGAGATAAATTTGGTTTGAGCAATTGTATAGTTGGTTATATTTTGAATTTTTTGGCACTAATGCAGACTCCACCACCGTTGCTTGCCCAAAAGGTTTCTGCTATTGCCGTAATTCTGAAAAGGTAATAATAAGCATTTTACATTTCTTGACTTTTCACTCTAACCGTTTTCCCTGTTCCACTGGATGGTAATTGTGCTGTGTTATTTTATTGTTGTGAATCCAAGATGATGATGGCATTTGGTTTTTCCTGACTTCCTCGTTGTGATCACTAGGAAAGCAGTTCAGTTATACTTAGCACATACATCTTTAGTTTAACTGAATCATTATTGTGTGCTTTTCAGATCTGAAAACAAGCAAGGGCAATATGTTTTTGATATTCCAACTGTGGCGAATGATGTGGGGGTTACGGCAATTGAATTAACAAATCAGTTGTACGACCTGAAGGTTTGAATTATTGGATAACTAGATATATTTTTTCTTGAGTTTTCAGGTGGACATTATAAAATATGTTTAGAAAGTGCATGAGTGGTCTTCTTTCTTCTGGAGTAACTATATTTAAATGGTGAACACTCCCATACCCATTGAGTTTTGTTGGGTGCGATACCCAATATTCAATCACCCAATGACGTGTTATTTTTTTTTATATTTAAGTATTTTAAAATCAACTTAAGTATTGTACTAATTTTGCCTAGATGGTATCATACCCAACAAAACTCAATGGATATTATAGAATTCTCCCATAACCCATTGAATTTTGTTGGATATGCTATCCAACATCCAATCACTCAATGACATTTCTAATTTTGGACTCATGACCATTTTGGCCTAACTCTGCCCTTATGTGTGGTATTAAAAGCAGTACAGTTGTATTCTAGTCTATGCAAGCTAACCTTGTTATTTTTGAAAAAAAATCAGTTGAAGGGTGAAATAACTTATGAAACGAAGGACTTGGCCTACTGTTATAGGATTCTTGAAGTCCCAACAGACTTTTTATCTCTATCAGCTGATATTACCCGATGGTTATCAGAAGTTGAAAGTTGTAAGGTAAGTATGATTAAGTATATGGGATGTTCGATCATTTTGGTATCTACTAGTATTTTACCCCGTGCGAATGCACGGGTGACACTGTATTGTTTATATATTGCGATGAAGTCATAATAATATTGAAATTATAATAACTTTGGTAATCTATACATTTAAATGACATTTTGGCATGTTAACAATATAAAAAATGTATTGTCAAAAAAAACAATATAAAGAATGTATGAGTTTAATTTGAAATTGGAAACAAAAAGATATTATGTCATATAACATAAGATATGCACCCCCGTTGGCGCTCCCGTTGCTGCTCTCATTGCCGCTCCCGTTGCCGCTATCGTTGTCGCTTTTCTATTGCCTCTCCCGTTGGCGCTCTTGTTGGCGCTCCTGTTGTCCATCCTATTGTCGGTCTCTCGCTGCCACTCCCGTTGGCACTCCCGTAAGAATAGTGGTTAAATTTTTTTTTTGAAAATTATTAGTGGTTAAATTGAGCGTCAAATTGTAATGAAAAAAAATTAATGCGAAAAGATAGGTTCAAATTTTTTTTTGAATTTAGGTTCAAATTGAACTGAATTGAAAAGAGAAGAGAAATGGATTAAAAAAAGATAAATATTAAAAGCTATGATAATACTGTATTAAAGTGAGATAATTGTTTTGTTTAAAAGCTAGTGTTTTTTTGAAGAGGGAGAAATAATTTAATTGAAATAAAAAATTAAATGTGAAAAGCTTGGTTTTACCAAAATGTATGAGTTTAATTTGAAATTAGAAAGAGAAACATATTTGTCATATGACATAAGATATGCACCCCTGTTGCCGCTCCCGTTGCCACTCCCGTTGCCACTCCCATTGCTGCTCTCATTCTCACTATCCTATTGTCTCTCTCATTGGCGCTCTCGTTGGCGCTCTTGTCGGCACTCCCATTGGCGCTCTCGTTGTCGATCCTATGGTCAATCTCTCGTTGCTACTCCAGTTGGCGCTCCCGTTAGAATAGTGGTTAAATTTTTTTTGACAATTATTAATGGTTAAATTGAGCATCAAATTGCAATGGAAAAAAAATTAATGTGAAAAGATAGGTTCAAATTGAATTGAATTGAATTAAAAAAAGATAAATATTAAAAACTATGATGAGATTGTATTAAAGAGAGATAATTGAATTAAAAAAATATTAAAAATTATTTTTGAAAAGGGAGAGAGAATTGAATTGAAATAAAAAATTAAATGTTTAAAGCTAGATTGAAATTGAATTGAAGAGAGAAAGAGAGAAGAGAATGAGAGAATGAGAGAATTTGAGAAATGGAGAATGATTGATGACGAGAGAGAGAAAATGATTGAAATGAAAAGAAATGAGAGAATTTGGGAATAAATGAATGATTGATAAGGAGAGAGAAAATGATTGAAATGAAAAGAAAGAATAAAAAAGTAAGTTAATAAAAGTAAGTGAATAAAAGTACAATAGTGCCCCTAAAAATTGTGAGGTGATAAATAAGAAAAGTGTCTAGTTTTGTAAATTTGCTAGCATATGATTTTATTTTATTGTATTGATATTCATTTAGGACGTTGTATTGTATCCATTCCTCTGCACTGTTTTCCTTGAACAGATTTTAAAAACTGAAATGTCGTTATTATGATTTGTCCCATATTCTGCTCAATGATCATTAGTCATGACTCCTGAATCATGATATGGAAATGGAAATGCAGTAGACTTGAACTAAGCATAAAATGGAATCGAAAACCATAATTGAAATGAAACATGATCCAAGAAAATCAGAATTGGAAACCAGAATTCAAACATCAATGTTACAACAATATCAAGATACTCTAAGATACTTTCTTATATTCCAACAATCAAAATAAACATGAAGGGGGAGGGGGAGAATAGAAAGAGGAGGGGGATAGTGGGAAGAAGAGAGAGAGAGAAGAGGAGAAAGGGACTGTGACAAAATCACCCCAGCTGACTGGGTTGCCACGTGGGAGCCAGCAATGCAGATAACATGTTACATTAGTCTCTCTGACAGTATCAGCTAACAGAGACTGATGACAGACAAAATTGCCTGGTGAATTTCAGAGTCAGGGAAGTTTTTGGAATTTTAATAGTCTCAGGGACTCAGTTAATTTGGTGATTCACTCTTTTAAGGTTATATGTTGTATATATTGTATTCTCTGTTTTGTAGAGTGGAATTCGTTTATCAGTTATTATCGATTGATTATTTTCTCATGGTTCCTTCTTTTTGAGTAGGTACGAAAAATGGATGCAATGTTTAATGCGGCATATTTCGCACTAAATTTATGTGATAAGGTGCATGGTTGCAGTAGTGCCGATCACACACCATGCTTGCAGAGGACAATATTGGATTACTTTGCTGGAGTTGACAAGGCTAATTGCTGCAATAAAATTGGTCAAAGCAGGTTCCTACTAATTTCTGTCACCTGAGTTTTGTAGGAAAGAACACAAATTTAATCAATGACTTCTAATATGGCTTTAAGCTTGATAATCTCAAATTCTTTTGGATATCGGAAGTCAGAAAATATAAATCTCCTGCAAGTTTATACCTCCAAAAAACTCTTGCAAGTTACAACCTACTTGTTTGATGATAAGGATATACTTCGGCTATATGGTGCATTATCTTGTACTAAAGTTGCTGTTATTTACATATGCAGTCCTTTCCTGCGGGCGGATGTAAAGGTGAGTTGTCACTTGGGCATCCTAAGAATCTTAAATAAACTTTGCATAGCATGTTTGGAAAAGTTTTGAAAAATTACCTGTTCCTTTGGGGATTACCAGGTCTTTCTACAGAGCAATTCGCATGCGCGATTTACACCAAGAGCCGTTGCAAGGGTAATGCATGGAATTGCAAGCCCAGCCTACCCTTATACAACATGGGGTAGAACCCATTTCTGGTGAGTTGAAGCTTTACTTTAGTTAGAATTCTCAATTCTGTACCCATAAACCAATATCAGTAAGTAAACCTTTGCCATGATTTGCTATTTAAAAACTTTTAGCTTTTGTTTGGGAAACAAAAGGAGGAAAATCTAGTGGGCAGTTTCCATTCCTTTTTGGTTTTTTCTCCTATTTTTGTTTCTCAGGCAAAGGCTTAATGTATATTCGACTTTATATGTCTGCAGATTTTTTATCAGTTATTTAGGCAAGGTGCTAAAATAACTTCTAATTGTGGATTGCAGGGGGAGGTATACCCATGTAGACTTTAAGGTGGTGATGGAAGCAGCAAAAGAAGAACTTAAGAATTATGTTGGAAAAGATATTCTCTAGCGATTTACATTACTATTGTTTTTACCATCTGAAAAACATAGGTTGCGAGTCCTCAAGATCTGCATTGATCTCAATTTGTGATCTATCCAATCGTTGGGATTGAATTCGAGTTCTCATGTTATCATTGGCGTAAATGAAGCACCAGCACACGCATGGTAAAAGAGAAATTGAAGTTGAAGCTCTACCTCATTATTCTGCTTTCTTGGCGGAAGAAATTGATGATTTACAATCCATATCTATCTGAGTTTTTGTCGTTTTACCTTGTCCTAGATAGTGATCCCCCTCAGGTGAAAAGGAAAAACCTGATGAACTCAACTTTATGTATTCCCTTTCTCTTTAGTTTTCCCCTATATAGAATAGAATAGCACCCTTGTATACCCAAAAAGAGATAAGAGAATAGCACACTGTTATGTTATGAATGATGCTATTTATTAACAGGCTTAAATGTCTAGTTCATTAAGAAAGCTTTTACAATTGTGAAGTTATCAAATGTATTGCAATATCGATTGTTAATGAAAGGACGACTATTGTTGTTTTGGAAAAAAAAAATCGTGTTGAAGGTGTTTGATTCTAAAGATGACAAAGTACTAGTTATCCTATCCCTTCTCACTTTTAACTTGAGTTTAGTTATTTGATAACTTCACATTGCTGTGTAAAAACTACCTTGTTTTTTATCATGCATGTTGATAGATGTTACTAATTTTAAAAGATCCTCAAAATCCAATGATTGAAGGCTGAAATCCAATGATAGATGTTACTTATTTTTCCTTCCTATAATAAATCATAAATTTATTTAGCATTACTTGTTTTAGGGGTGGGGGGGTCTGGGGAGATATATCGAGCAAGGGCAAACAAACAGAGCCAACTTGTTTTCCCCATGTAGGAGAGAAAACTACCTTGTTTGTATGCCGCTTGTGTCAGTTAGCACTTAGCACTTGGCTTACTATGGCAGACGACAAAGGTAGGTGATGGCCCCATGCAGTTCTAAGTCCTCACTCCTCAGTGACAGTTCACCATGTGATTTAATTAATAGGACCTTAATTGCATATTAAGTGTCTTATTAAAAATATTAGTCTCTCTCAAATAATATGTGATTTTAGAATATAAAATAAAGATTCATTTTTTCAAATAATACTCCTATTTATTGGTATTTTTTTTTTTGACAAATTACTTATTGGTATTTTCACTACATACTACATATATTCTCTCTAAAATTTATGATATTTATTGTTAGAGACCATGAAAATTGTTTCTTAGGAACAAAATAAGACATTGAAAGATAAAATTTAAAATAATTTAGGGGTACTTGGGGACTGTTGAGAGTCCCACGTCGGATGTGATATGACCTATAAAAGAGTTTATAAGTGGGAGACATCCCTCACCTTACAAACCGGTTTTGTGGGGTTGAGTTAGGCCTTAACCACATTCTAAGATGGTATCAGAGCCAATCCAAGATCCGGTGGGCCACCCGCTATCGGGTCACTCAGGTCACGCTCCAGTTGTCCAGTCCTGGGCGTGAGGGGGGTGTGTTGAGAGTCCCACATCGGATGTGATATGGCCTATAAAAGAGTTTATAAGTGAGAGACATCCCTCACCTTATAAGCCGATTTTGTGGGGTTGAGTTAGGCCTTAACCACATTCTAAGAGGAACATCATTAAATACGATGAAGTTATGTAAAATTTGTTTATAATTTGGACTTAAAAAAATAAATTTTTTGCTCAAATTATAATCTAAAACGGATAGAGTATTAAATAATCATTCCACCAAACTCATATATCAATAACAGTTTTTAGATGAAATAGATTATTTTATCTCTCTCTCTCTCTCCTATTTTTCTCTCACATTTTTCTTTATAACTTTTCAATTATAATATAATATAAGTTATTGTCAAAAAAATATAATATATGTTATATAAAATCATTATAAACATCATAAAGAGAATTATAGTAAATTTTATATTTTTTTGCTTGTGCTGTCCATTGTTCACTACGACACAAAATGTTGTCCAATACTGTTTTGTGCAGTCCAGTACTTACAAACGAACCCCAAGAGTAATTCTGAGCAAAGTTACTCTACTTAATAACTCATTATAAATATTGAATTTCACTAATTGGAGTGTCAAATTGAAAGTTCTTAGTGAGTAGATATACTTAAGATATTTTCTTGAATTTTTAATACTTCATCAAATAACTTCAAATAGACACTAATTGGAGTGTCAAATTGAAAGTTCTTAGTGAGTAGATATACTTAAGAAATTTTCTTGAATTTTTAATACTTCATCAAATAACTTCAAATAGACACTAATTCGAGTGTCAAAATGAAAGTTTTTAGTGAGTAGATCAACTTCAAAAAATTTCTTGAATTTTTAATACTTCAACAAAAAACTTCAAATAGACACTAATAAACTGTTTTAAAATAATAGTAAATATTGATCGTTAGATACATACCTTCAAGTTCCTAATTCTTTTTATAACCAACAAGGTTGGTTTGGGTGTTAACTGAGTTCAAATTCCATCTTAAGCACTTAAGTTCGATTCTTCGGTGCGACAAAAACACTATTAAAAAAATGTTATTCATATATCGATAAAGTCGGATAAACACATAGTCAATCAGATCTCTCGGCATAAATTAATTACCAGTAAAACTGATGGATACTTCTTTCGTACCGATAACTCGATAAAAAAAATCTGATTTTTATAAAAATAAGGAGAGTAGGTCAGCTTAAAGTTAGTGTTAGACTAACCTTAAAGTAACTTGAACCATTCTCTAAAGTAAACATTAAGTATTCATTTTATTGGAAACTCCTGATTACCTCGAAGATACCTATGACTATGAGACCGAGGCAGTGAAAGATAACACTCTCACATTTTATTATGTACCCTACTTACTAGTTACTAGATATAGATAGATAGATTCATCAATGTCCAACGGGTGTGAGTCCCATCCATCCAACCCAGTCAAGATAGGGTCCCCCAACAGAACAATGAAATTTATGAAACTGTCCATATCAACAGAACTATCTCTCATAACCACGTGAAAATGGTCAGAACAAACTTCCATTAATATTATCACACCTTATTACTCCAGAAGAAAGCATCACAGACAGTTCATCTATGTTAGCTCTTTCTAATCTCCCACCGTCCACGTGTCCATCAACCTCCACGTTATTACTCCTATCTAGATCTAGTAACCGTTAAAAAGGACAACCATAGTTTTAAGTTTTTTAACTATTTTTCCTCTTTGAAAACAGTACAATTAATATTATTTTCCTTCCAAGTGGACAGACACTTACACCAAGAAACTCTTTCCTCCATGATTCCTCTGCCAACTTGATAATGAAGAAAAACTGTAGATTCCAACCCACATGGCACCTGCATAACATTACTCAGTAGCAATAATATTAATAAAACCCCACCAATTTCCAAGGTAAAAATACTCGTTACTATACTTTACTACTAGTATTCTATGCATTGTTGTCGTGAGGATGATATATATAGTTCCTTTTTTCTGAACCATGCATTGTATTTAGTACTATTCAATAGATCTGAAAGTCACCCCTGCCTCACCCCTGCCTCTGCAGCAACTCTCAGAATTTCATGATTTGAAGTATTAAGGTATTCATTCTTCTCTTAAATAATTAACCACTGCTCTTACTTCCTTCACTCTTTTTTAGTGACTCTAATACATTACCAAAACTTTAGATTCATAAGTGTAACTTAATTTGTGTAATTCTGTGTTCTCAAATCATTTTAGGTATATTTTACAATTTTTACTAGATAAGGTTTTCCCTCAGATTTATTCATTTTTTCTTCAACAAGAATTTCAAGATATACAAAACATAGAGCATATAGTTATTTATTTTCAATATATACTAAGATCTGGAGAAAGAATTAAATTGTAGACATACACTCAAATTTTCACACTGTGTATAGAAGCTGGACAGGTTTGAAGTGATATATATATATATATATATACAAATACAATCCACCAATACCATTGTTGTTTCTCTTCTCTCTAAATAAATTTGAGTACATCTTTGAGAATGAGATACGTGGAAGACAAAGGGTGTTATAACCAAGGAGCAACACAATCAGAGTTTCACAAAGGGAAAGATGCTCATACTAGTGCTGCTACTGCTACTACTAATACTCGTGTTTCAAATCATCAACGAATAGCTATGGGAAAACCAACACCATCTAAATGGGATGATGCACAAAAATGGCTAGTAGGATTATCAAAAGGAGGAGAGAAAACCCAATCAAAAAACAAGCCAAGAAACTCAAATGCAGATGATTTGAGATTAATAGCTCCTGTACCACAAAAGGAACAAGATTATTCAAGTAGTGAGAAGGAAGATGAAGAAGAAGAACATTCATATGAAGCAGAAACAAAAAACACAATTCAAGTTCAATCAATATGTTTTAGAGATATGGGAACTGAAATGACACCTATTGCTAGTCAAGAACCTTCTAGAACTGCTACACCTATTAGAGCTACAACACCTGCTACTAGAAGTCCAATTCATTCAGGGACTTCAACTCCTATGAGATTGGAAATGGATGCTCCTCCTCAGGGAAGTTTTTCTCTTTCTACTAGACAGTACTGTGGAGGAAATGGATCAAGCCCTTGTATGATTCCTGAGAAGAAGGTTGTTGAAGATCAAACTAGAAAGTTGTCTCCACTTGAAAATCGAGCTATTGCTTGGGATGAGGCTGAACGTGCCAAATATATGGCCAGGTAATTAAGCGTTGTTAGTTTATTTCATGTTTAAACACTTGCTTAAGCTATACTCAACATGCATGGTTGGTTTTAGAGATATTTTTCTATAGTGAAATCATAATGTCGCGGTTCAGATTGCCATTGTGGATATTATTTTAAAACATTGCTCATATGTTTAGAAGTTAATGAACAGATGTAAATTGTTATGTTTGTTTGTCAAAACTTTTATTGTAGGTTTAAGCGTGAAGAGATGAAGATTCAAGCATGGGAAAATCATCAGATAAGAAAAGCTGAAATGGAAATGAAGAAAATGGAGGTACATTATTCACTGGGTTTGTCATTCTCACAACTTAGCATTAGGATTATAATTATAATAATGAAATTCATATTCCCAAAGAAAATCTCTCCACAGTTTCTAAATCATGTGGTGGTAGTTTGGTATTGCTGTGGAATTACTGCCAATGATTTTAACTTTTCTAATACTGTGGATGATGATGGCTCATATTTTCATGTTCTGCTTTCCTTTTAACAATGCTCTGGCAAAGCTAACAAGTATAGAGTTGAAAGTTCTTTAAAAACACACTGACAGAGAGAATTATTCCTGAAAAGTAACAAGGACATTTCATGTTTACTTCATGGCTTCCTTCCCAATGTACTGAATAGAAAATACTGTTCATATTTAGAAAGCACTATAGTCTATATAGTCTAGTCACAACACAATGGCCTATTTGATACTAGTTTCAAAACAGTCTCCATGACTGATGCATATAGTGATATATACTATGTGAGAATCTTCCCTAGATATGCATAATGCATTGCTTTTTTATTGAGTTGGCACTAGGAGCTAGAGCTCTCAAGATGGTTCGCCTGGCTCGGCACATTGGGCCAAAACGTAAATATGGGCTGGGTCAGTCTAGTTGTTTATTGGGCTGCGTTTTACGTAGTCCAGTCCAACCCAAAACATTGGTCCAGTCTAACTTTAACAAAGGAAACCATAAACACCGGTAGTGAGTGGCCCAATACCATTTTAATATTTGAGTTGAGCCTAACTCAATTCTATAAAAACTGACTTGTAGTGTGAGATATGTATCTTCCACCGATAAACTCCTCCTCAAGTCATATCACATCCGACATAGAAGTACCATCAAGTTTTTGTGTATTCCGACTCAAATGTGCGGGCAAAATTATTCAAATTTACAATTGGCAGTTTGGCACCACTTATAATCTTTAATATTTTTATGTATTATTTATTTGGGCTTTCAAATGATTGGTCTTGATTTAATTATTACTAGGTGAAAGCTGAAAGAATGAAAGCCTTGGCACAAGAGAGGTTGACAAATAAATTGGCTACAACAAGGAGGATAGCTGAAGAGAAGAGAGCTAATGCACAAGTGAAGCTGAATGACAATGCTTTGAGGACTACTGAAAGAGTAGATTATATAAGAAGGACAGGACATGTGCCTTCTTCTTTCTCTTTCAGTTTCAAGTTGCCTTCCATTTGCTGGTAGCATAGCAAGTATCAATCCATGTGTAATATTTGTTGTATCAAATATTAAATCTTTTGAATCTACCCTAATATATTTATGCTACATCTAAGTAATTTCGCATGTTACATGGTGTTTATACTCTTGGTATGTGCTAAGAAGAGTATCAGTGTTTTGTGAGGGATTTCCAAAATAATAGGAATTCAATAACACTAAAGTGAAAGAGAAAAACAATGTTTCTTGTTCTAAAGGTGTGTCCTTTGGTGGCTTTCACTAGTGGTTGTGTTCTTTCATGAACATTTATAGTGAAGAGACACTTATCTTCACCAAATGGTATGAGTTGGTCTATATATAGAACAACTGTACAAGTAGAAAAAACACACCTATACATTGTTCACATGTCTAAGACAAAGCTCTACCAAATTCAATATTTCAAATCATTCTCTTTCTTCTCTTATGCGCAAATTGAAGTTAGGGAACTCTTGTTCTGTAAATACTATTGACGATACGCTTGGTGTGGGTGTGCAGACCATGTCAAGGAACTCCATTGTATCCTGAAGGGGATTCGCCGGTCATCCTATTGCATCCAATCTAGAGTGATTGGTGGGGGCGAATCGAACCTAAAGCTTAGTGTTATACACGCCTTGGAGTCTTGCGCAATGATGAATTCACTTTCTCTTTTGTTCTCTATTGTACATGTTTTACAATTATTTGAACTTATGATTTTCTATGTTTGGTTGTTCCTTTTGGTTGCAGAATTATTCCCACCAACAAATTGTTCTCACAATCTTTAGGTTCGATTTTGCATTTTGCCTTGGTGAGGGCTGCAACGTTGGAATGCATTTCTTCTTACAACTTGAGAGAGATGAATATTCAAACTTCACCAAAAACTAATTTATTTACTATCATGGTGAAAGGTGCATAAATTCTTATTCTAGTCATAGAATTATATATGTGGTGATGCATTTAAATTATTTTAATGCATGAATACATAAACCTCTCACAGTTGAAACTTTTTAAAGAAATATTAATTTTAAATATAAATTCCAAACGGCTAATAATCAAGTAACAGCACTAGTTCTACGAGTTTTTAATCCGTCAATTGCAAAGTTTTAGAAAAACAAAAAAAAATCCATTTGGTATTCAGTTGAAAGTTTGAAACAATGTAAAGTTTAATGAAAAGTTGCATTGGTTCATGGCAAAGTTACAATTTTCATTTTCAAATTTTAAGCATTATTATTTGTCATGTCTTTGGGTTTTTTGATAAGAAAAATATTCCATTTGAATTTAAAATTATGAAAAGAGTAGTACCCATTCAGTTTTCTAGTGAAATGATGGAAGTTTTGGCGAAGAAAGGCAATATTTCGTGAAGGGTCACAACACACCCGTTTTTATAACAGTTTCGTTCTTCATATTTGGGTACATATTTGAACTTGATTTTGAGGCTTTTATGGTCTAAAAGTTATACCATTGTAATCCTTGTTTTCTGTTCTATCAAATTGGTTCAAGAATCACTTAAAATGGTGTTAAAACGGGGGAGAAATATATCCAAAAGGTGCTTGATTGGAAACCCGTTTTCTGCATATCTGGGTCGAATTTGACCCACCGAATGTAGAAGATGATGAACAATGCGCGGGACGATACCCACTCTCGGACAAAAGAGAGTGCAGGAGAGTGCGGACTCTACAAACCTCTGTTTAATATGCCGTTTTTGCATTGTGTTTATAATAACTTGTTATTGGGTAACTAGGTTTCATATTTAATGAAGATATAAAATTGTTTTTTAATAACTTTATATTCTTTAATACCTTTTAAATCATTTTAAAGAGTGAAAATGATGATTACTGTTTATTTTCTCGGAGTGGAAAATATTGTGCCATTATTTCGTACCTATTTATGATAGTCACTCTCCATGAATACTATGTTATGTTGTTACACTTTCTTGATGCATTTAAATGTTATTTATTTATTTTGACAAGTACATTTAAACGTTATGATGAGTTTGTATTTAATATTTAACTAGTAGAATATATGGTACATATATTACTTGTATATTAAGTTATATGGAAATGATTCTAGTGGCGTTGGCATGAATTTTAAGGTGAAGAAAATAGAATTTTTTGTTTTTATGTTTGTATGAGATTTATTTGATTGACCGACCTTAGATATGTGTAAAGATATTTTATTATCTAAATAAATAATTGCATTTGTTGTTGTTATGTATTTTTAATGCATTCAATAAATCATATCTTAAATAATTTAAGATGGATGAAATAGAGGTAGACTCTAACATGAAATGAGTATTGAATGCTTAGAACAATTTTATCTAAACCAATGGCATAAGTGATTGTCAATATATCAAAGGCCTCCAATTGGACAATAAAAGGCAACGGGACTGGTGGTCCATTTTTGTGATAGTTATTCAATACTATAAAAGAGGATATTAACCGAAATATCAAAAGACATTGGATTAAAGCATAGCTATGTGAAGAAGTGGTCTTCAAAATTTTATAAGAAAAGGAAATAATCTTGCAATCCTTTGACGAAAGAGTTGACAAGGGATATGATGTTTTTATAACATCGCTGGGGATGAGTTTCAAGCCCATATCTAAATAATTACCAATGGTGGAATCCCAACTCATACACTTGAGTATCATTAAGTCTTGAGTTCAATGGTGAAAGTACACTATTAGAGTAATTGCAAGTACTTGATAATAGATACATCCCAAGGTTTATAAGTACTTGGACCATAAGTATAAAGTTGGAAGGTTGAGCTTTTGCTCTTAATAGACCTATAACATATATGTGTAGAAGTGCTTATTATGGGAGTGCTTCCGATAGAGTCTACCTATATGAGAGTGAAGTGGGGCCGCTTCTTGGAGATTAAGGGTTTGACTCTTAAAGCTCTCATGAAAATGATACACGACACAATGCCTTATCAAATGTGTCACTTTACAATTCGTTCAATGGTATCGAGATCGCATGTGTAAGTTAATTGACGTTTGTTCTAATGAATAATTGGTTCAAAGCTTGTCTACCAATCTATTCGGGGATGAGTGAAGCATTGACTTACTAAGTAAAGGTTCAAATTGTAAGATACCTTAGCCGAAAGCATGTGATTTCTGGAATAATGGGATTTGGATTTATTTTGAAAATGGTGGGGGACTGTGAGGGATTTCCAAAATAATAGGAATCCAATAACACTAAAGTGAAAGAGAAAAACAATGTTTCTTGTTCTAAAGGTGTGTCCTTTGGTGGCTTTCACTAGTGGTTGTGTTCTTTCATGAACATTTGTAGTGAAGAGACACTTATCTTCACCAAATGGTATGAGTTGGTCTATATATAGAACTAGTACTATACCCGTGCATCCGCACGGGCCGATCGCGTTACGTCATACGATTACCTCAAATAGAAACGTTAGTTTGAAATCTCATTAATCTAAAATCAATTGTAAAATATAGATGATGACTTGCATACGGACAGGTGCTGTCGTGTTCTTTTTAGGAATGAATTTAGACAGTATTTAAATAGTCTGAACATTACCCCGTGAAAATAAAGAAAAATTTAAAGTAGATAAAAAAGGAGTTTCAAATAAAAAATTGATAAATATTAAAACTAAAAATGTAAAAGTATCATTTAAAAACAATATGTGCATTAACCCGTGTGTTTTTATATATCAGTGCAGTGTTTTTTTATATATCAGTGTTGTTATCCTATGTTTTTTTATATATCAGTGCAACTATCCCGTGTTTTTATATATATATCATTGCAATTATCCCCGTATTTTTTTATATATCAGTGCAGTTGTCCAGTTTTTTTTTTTATGTATCAGTGCAGTTATCTCATAGTTTCAATTGATTATTTGAGTTGATTAGTAGATTAATTGTAGATACGGAAAGATAGATAGTAGATTATCAATAACAAATATTTATCCCGTGTTTTTTTTATATATCAGTAACAATTATTTGTCCTTTTTTAGGTATTAGTGACAAATATTTGTCGCGTGTGTTTTAAATATTAATCAGTTTAAATAGTCATTAAGCCTTCTTGTTTTTTTAGATAGTAGTTTTCAAAAACTATAATTATCAATGGCAAATATTAATCCCATGTTTTTTTATATATCACTGCAGTTATCCCCGTGTTTTTTATATATCTGTGCAATTATCTAGTAGTTTCAATTGATTATTTTAGTTGATAGTAGATTATAGTAGATAGTAAATTTGTTAGATGGTAGATTATCAATAAGAAATAATTGTTTTAAATATTAATTAGTAATTTAAATAGTCATTAAGTCTGCTTATTTTTTAGATAGTAGGTTTGTAGTAGTAGGTTTCAAAAAATTTAATTATCAATGACAAATATTAATCTCGTGTTTTTTTTATATATTAGTGCAGTTATCTCGTAGTTTCAATTAATTATTTTAGTTGATTAATAGATTATAGTAAATAGTAAAAGAGAGATAGTAGATTATCAATAAGAAATATTTATTTTAAATATTAATCAGTAGTTTAAATAGTCATTAAATATTATTGTTTTTTAGATAGTAGGTTTATAGTAGTCTTCCAAAAATTTAATTATCAATGACAAATATTAATCTTTTGTCTTTTTATATATTTGTGTAGTTATCCCGTGTGTTTTTATATATCATTGCAGTTATCTCATAGTTTCAATTGATTATTTGAGTTGATTAGTAGATTATTGCAGTTATCCCATATTTTTATATTAGATTATTTGAGTTGATTAGTAGATTATAGTAGATTATAGTAGATTATTACAGTTATCACGTGTTTTTTTAGATAGTAGTTTTATAGTAGTTTTCCAAAATTATAATTATCAATGGTAAATATTAATTATAAATTGTCAAAAAAAATTATAAATATCAATGGTAAATATTAATCCCGTGTTTTTTTATATATCACTACAGTTATCCCGTGTTTTTTATTTATCAGTGCAGTTATCTCGTAGTTTCAATTGATTATTTTAGTTGATTAGTAGATTATAGTAGATAATAAAAGTTAGATATTAGATTATCAATAAGAGATATTTGTTTTAAATATTAATTACTAATTTAAATAGTCATTAAGTCTTCTTATTTTTTAGATAGTAGGTTTATAGTAGTAGTCTTCAAATTTTTTAATTAAAGTAGTGTTTGTATAAATTTAGAAATTTAGTTTTTTAATTAAAGTAGTGTTTGTATAAATTTAGAAATTTAGTTAAAAGAATTAAAGTGAAGTGATAAGAGAAAAAGAATAATTATTTATGTGAAAAGTAAAGTAAAAAGAAAAAAAAAAGAAAGAGAGTGTAAAAGAAAAGTGAAAATGAGGAAAGAGAGTGTAAGAAGAAAGAGAAAAAAGGAAGAAAGAGAGTGTAAGAGAAAAGTGAAAAGTAAAGATGAGAAAAGACATTATTGGGAAAAATGAAAAAAAAATTAGTTAGTGTTCCATAAAAAGACATTAATATCCTTTGTTGTTGTATTAGAAAGGATAGGTGGCAATTAGTGAAGGAAGCTAATAATGGTAGTTCATAGGTAGTGTATTAGTATAAATAGATATTAGACAACTGTACAAGTAGAAAAAACACACCTATACATTGTTCACATGTCTAAGACAAAACTCTACCAAATTCAATATTTCAAATCATTCTCTTTCTTCTCTTATGCGCAAATTGAAGTTAGGGAACTCTTGTTCTGTAAATACTATTGACGATACGCTTGGTGTGGGTGTGCAGACCATGTCAAGGAACTCCATTGTATCCTGAAGGGGATTCGCCGGTCATCCTATTGCATCCAATCTAGAGTGATTGGTGGGGGCGAATCGAACCTAAAGCTTAGTGTTATACGCCTTGGAGTCTTGCGCAATGATGAATTCACTTTCTCCTTTGTTCTCTATTGTACATGTTGTTTACAATTATTTGAACTTATGATTTTCTATGTTTGGTTGTTCCTTTTGGTTGCAGAATTATTCCCACCAACAACTTGTTCTCACATGTTTTCCACTAATAGTTTCTACATTTAGCAGCCATTCTTAGCATTTGTAGATACTCACTTCGTTTTAGTGTATTAGCACGGGTGAACACGCTTTTTAAGAAAAACTAAAAAAAGAAGTTTTGTTCCTAAATTGCTTTTATTTATTTCTTGCATTGATACAAGTAAAAGTAGTGTAATAAGAAGTTTTTTTACATTGGTAAAAGTAAAAGTAAGTGATTAAGTAGGTACTTTTATTTATAAATAAATTCAAATGGAGACAGTAAATTTCCATATCTGTAAACAGAATGCCTAGGTTAAATGGAAGGTCTCTTGATTTTAATGAAATGTGTTAAACTTAAAATAACTAGGTTAGAACCGTTGGAACACCCATGAAAAAATTGCTGAATTTTTTCCCCTTTGATCGCTAACAATATGATCTAAATCTAATACATCACGGTAAAGCATAAATGTTATGTAAAAGCATATGCTACAAATATTTAACCAACGTTTGATGTCAACTTTACGCACAACACATCATAAAAAATTGTATGTATCCAAAACACAAAAAGGGAATAATTAAATAAGATCAATGGTACAAATTCATATAGTTTGTCAATCGGTAATTAAATTCTATATTACAACAGGAAAATAAAGTTATCGCATTGGCCACATAAGGCCAAGGAAAATTTAAAATTGTACCACATCAAAAAAGTAGACCACAATTGAGGTGCATGTGTTGCCATATTCATCCAAAATCAACATCTTTAAACCATTTTTTGTTGCAACTCTGGATACAACAACATATAATTGTCTATTTGTAAAAGCAGATCGTGGTATATACGATCACACCTTAGAAAGTTTTTGACCTTAGCTCTTGTTGATTGTCATGGCAAAACAAAGGCATACATAAAATTGTTTCCTCTTAAATTCGAATGACAATACTAAACAAGAATGAAGCAAATCCATCATTGAAATTAGTATATGTTACTAATTACTAAAATTCTCCCCTCCCCCCATATAACAAATGTTGTTATGATATTTTTTCCTAAATCATTGACCTACACCTCGGCTAGAGGGATAATGGGCCGCCATCACATCGGCCCAAATTTACGGGCTTTCACAACACGCCCCACATAAGACATAACTAATGTATGAAGGGTTTTTTTTTACCCCCATCATATTGTTGGGTATTGGGCTCCCTTCCTATGTGGATAAAGGCCCAAATATTTTAGCCTATTATGTTTCTCACTTATTATAAGTGGAGAGGGTTAAATTAGGGTTGAAAAAGAGAGATTTTCGGAATAGAGAGAGCCACCAAAAGAGAGAAAAGAAGGGAGAGAGCAATTCCCGTTTTTCTCAAACCTGTCACCGTAAAACTGCGATTGCGGATTCGTTAACCGTTGGATCGTCTTCGTTTTTGGACAGCAGGTTCGAGAGACATAGTTCTACATTTTCACCGTTCGGATCATCGAAACGAGGTCTGGGGAGAGAGAAATCGTCTTCGCACTGAAGCTGTAGTTTTGGGTATTTTCATTTTCTTGTTCTCAATTTGTAAGTTTTTGTGCTTTATTGTATTGGCTGGTTGTTGGCACTATTTGTGCACTTTGTTGAGACTCTCTTGTACCCTTATTTGATTATAGTGGAGTTATTTCTTTGGTCAAGACGACCCGTGGTTTTTACCATTTTCTTTGAGGGGTTTTCCACGTTAAAAATATCGGTGTTCAATTGTGCGTTTTTATTGTGTTTTATTTACCGCCACGTATTCGTTGTTGCTCCTCATAGGTTCTTGCAAGTTTGGGGAATTTATTTCCGCTAGCATATTGCTCTGTTATTACATTTATGTGTTGATTCCCCGTCACATATCACTATATACCCCCACAAGAAATTTTAAGACAAAAATACCCGAGGTTAAATTGACTTAAATCGGATCTACATATAAGGTAGATAGATCCGATTCACAAAAATAAAAAAGCAGATTTACATATATCCGAGTAGAATTAGTAGGGGAAATCAGATCTACCTTTAGTGAGGTAGATCCGATTTGTTATATAAAATATAAAAGTGGATATACCTATCAGTGGGGGTATGTCCGCTTTGTTAAAATGCAAATCAGATTTACCTCCCTGATAGGTAAATCCGCTTTTCAATTAACAAAGCGGATATACCTATCAGTGGGGGTATGTCCGCTTTAATTTGTTAAAATGCAAATCGGATTTACCTCACTGATAGGTAAATCCGATTTGTACTAAATTCGACGGGTAGGATTTGACTGCCAATGTTGATCAACGGTGTAGATTGCACCGACAATATCAACGGTTGATAATCCGATTTGTATTAAAAATAATTGTTTTTTATTTAAATTTTTAAAAAAGGTTATAAAAATGCTACTAAAAATCCGTTAAAGAGTCTGTTCTGGAGTGGCCCAATAGGCCCAACGAGACAGTCCAGCGCAACCTGCAGCAAGGGGGTGCTGCGCACAGCAACCAGGTGCAACATGGGCCAGCGTCCCATTCGACCAAGGCCGGCCCAACTCGGCCCACGCAAGGCGTGCTCCGCAAGACGCGCCAACGGCCAGGGCGCCCCTATCACGATAAATACATGGCAGAGCTCCATAATCAGAGACGTTTTACTCACCTTGTGACCCTGCCCGTTGAAGCACCTCTGACTTGAGCGTTGGAGTGCCTTTGCAGGTACCACCCGCGTGCGGCCTACCACTCGGTCCTTCATCCCAGCGACCGAGCAACATTATCAAACAGCAGCAACCCATCGTATTGATCAGGTACGATCAATTGGCGACCACAGTGGGAGGCCCGAGCGCTATTCCACATCAAACCATGCCGCCGCGTCAGAAATGTACTTCATCCAGGCTCAATCAACCTGGGTCGAACGCCCAACCCGAGCATACCCCGGAGGGCGTGCCCGTGACCATTCACGAATCACAAGGCGACCCTCACCAATCTCCTACGGTGCAGGGCGGTCGAGGACCGGTGTTGGGACGAATTCAACGGCCGGTCCAGCAACAAGAAATCCCGGCCGAGCTGGCCGATGCCGGAGTCACAGAGCCTCTCCCAGAGCATGTGACCCAGGCATTCCTCCAAATACTGCAGAACAAGAATCAGCTCATAGCCGACCGAGAAGCGCTCATCTCCCAGTATGAGCGGGCTGAAGCCTCGACCCGCCCGCGTGCGGCTCGCAGGAACGATCAAATACAAGAACCTAGGCCGCCTCCTAGATACAGGACGATGCCTAGAGGTGGCATTTCACGTAGAAGAAGTGTGTCACGCCGAACTCCTCCGCGTAGGAGCAGGGTGCACAGGTCGCCCCCAGATAGGGGCGGACGACGTCGTCGGTCCCCTTCCAACGACTATGATTATGATTACGACTATGCTGACTCGAGCTACCGACTAGAGTCTAGCAGGTCGCCAACAAGATACTCGTCCGACGAGTCCTCAGGATCCCGCCGATCAAGAAGCAGGTCGTGGGACTCGTATGAGGAATTTAATGACTACCGCAACGGGGAGATAAGAGATGTCTCCCGTGCCATCAGCCAATCAAGAAGAAACTGTTCAGAGCGGCCTAGAGGACGGTCGTCGTCGCATGCTCCACAATACCATGGCCCCCATGGACCCCCTCCAATTGCCGACGGATTCCTTGGCCAACCGGTCGGCCTTTACGGTCTGCCCATCGACCAAACTGCCGCCATGCAGCCCTGCGGGCAGAATTACTTTCCGACCGGACAAGGGCCCTTCACCAGAGAAATCAGACGCTATCGCATTCCAAGGGATCTCAGGAAGCCCCCGAACATGAACAAGTTTAACGGCCGCGGGGATCCCGATAAACATCTCATGTACTTCAACAACTACTGCAGCTATAGAGAGCTAGGTCGGACAATGAAGTGCAGACTTTTTCCTCAGTCGCTCGAAGGTCAGGCGTTAGAATGGTGGGAAACCCTACGTCCCAACACCATCTCTTCTTGGGAAGGTCTCGTGACAATGTTCCTAGCCAATTATACAGCCAACCGCTGCCAGTACAGATATGAAGAGCACTTGGACACGATCGTCCAAGGAGAGAATGAATCCCTGAGGGAGTACATCGACCGATTCAACACTGAAGCCGACGCGGTCCGCGACCTGTCAGATAGAGACAAGTTGAAATATCTAAAACGTGGTATAAGAGAGGACCACGGGTTTGCAGTAGAGTTCACGTTGAACCACTATAGCGACCTCGGAATGTTTCTTCGAAGGGCCAACGATCATATGGCTTACGAAGAAAAATTGGCCGCTAGGAAGGGCGCCCGAGCGCGACCCAAAGAGGAGCACAACAGGCCAGGTAGCGAGCAAGAAAGCCACCGAGAATACCGACCTAAGAAATATGAACAGCGCACGAAGTTGAATACTCCCATTGCGCAAATCTATTCTGAGCGACAGAACAGAGAATTCCTGAACATGAAGCGACCCGACCCCCTCGTACTCAAAGAAAGGCATCGACCGACCAAGAAGTACTGCCAATACCATTGTAGTAAGGGGCACGATACGAACGATTGTATGGCCCTCAAAGATGATATCGAGGACCTGGTTCAAAGGGGAGAGCTGAGGGAGTATGTTCTAGAGGAAAATGATGAGTTCAGCCCGCGAGCTGAAGAATGAATTCAAACGACCCTACAAACTGGTACTGATACTCGATCGATCAATAAAGGACAGGCGAGCACTCTTTTTACCGAGGCTCGACCTTTTGAAAGTGTGTGTTTTAGTTAACATGTACGAGTGCATGCCCGAACACTCAGTAAAGTAGCGAGCGATCGAACAGGAACTAAAATTAAACTTTCGAATCAAAAGTACACAACGGGTTCACCACGGTCGAAACCGGGCACCCAATCCACCGACCGTTCGCAGGCCGGTAAGATGCATCAAGCCTCGAATAGGCTACGCTGCTTCACCCCTGTAGGTCGTTCGCGCGAGGCTACACATGGGGCAACGAATCAAGCCTCGAATAGGCTGCGATTGGTCGCTTCCTACAGGTCGATCCCGCGACTCCGGCGACCAGGTTAAGAGTCAACAAAGAGTGCCATCGAATGGCCCAAACGAGAGCCGCCGAGCGGCCCAAAAGAGTGCCGTCGAACGGCCTAATCGAGTGCCATCGAATGGCCCAAACGAGAGCCGCCGAGCGGCCCAAAAGAGTGCCGTCGAACGGCCTAATCGAGTGCCATCGAATGGCCCAAACAAGAGCCGCCGAGCGGCCCAAAAGAGTGCCGTCGAACGGCCTAATCGAGTGCCATCGAATGGCCCAAACAAGAGCCGCCGAGCGGCCCAAAAGAGTGCCGTCGAACGGCCCAATCGAGAGCCATCGAATGGCCCGAGTGTGATCAATAATGCGAGGAGTTAAACGGCCCCAACGAATATGGCCAATAAACGACCGACCACATTCCAACATGAGGGGCAGCGACCACATTCCTCAAATAGGCCGTGCTAGGCTGCTCCCTGCAGGTCGAGAGCCCCAGGCGACCAGTCAAAACGCTTAAGCGAACTTAAGCACAATCGAAGCGACCTAAGAATAGTCGCACCCCCAAGGGCGAGTTCGATCTGAGTCGATACTTGGTAAACTGCCCAAGGGACAGGGCCGAGACCCGACCGGTTAAAACAATTCAAGCCCCAGGTCGGTCTTAAGCGAGCCGACCTGGACAAGAAGCTTTTCCTGCCAGCGAGCCTATCCTTCTCTTGCATGACCGATTTCACACCCGCTAAAGCAGAATCCAGAGCGACCTCTGCCACACCGGTCCCGCGCGACCTAACGAGGGGCATCGACCCCAGAACACCGGCCGGTCCCGTGCGACCACACGGGTGGCAGCGACCACCTTCCCATCGTCCAAAACGTCACATCATCTCAAACAATAGAGGTCGGCAGCGACCGACGCCAAACTCAACGATTAATAGGCGGCAGCGACCGTCAGTCACCCTTCCACAACTCGAATGCAGGGGGGCAACGATTCAAGCCTCAGCCCGCTCTTAAGCGACCTAGGCTTGGGGGGCAACTGTTCTGGAGTGGCCCAATAGGCCCAACGAGACAGTCCAGCGCAACCTGCAGCAAGGGGGTGCTGCGCACAGCAACCAGGTGCAACATGGGCCAGCGGCCCATTCGACCAAGGCCGGCCCAACTCGGCCCACGCAAGGCGTGCTCCACAAGACGCGCCAACGGCCAGGGCGCCCCTATCACGATAAATACATGGCAGAGCTCCATAATCAGAGACGTTTTACTCACCTTGTGACCCTGCCCGTTGAAGCACCTCTGACTTGAGCGTTGGAGTGCCTTTGCAGGTACCACCCGCGTGCGGCCTACCACTCGGTCCTTCATCCCAGCGACCGAGCAACATTATCAAACAGCAGCAACCCATCGTATTGATCAGGTACGATCAGAGTCAAAACTAATCCAAAAATGGTTGCCTAAATCACTAGATTCAATTAATGGAGAAGATGTTGAATGTTTTGGAAAACGAAAGAAAACGCAGTGGAAAAATTCTGGGTTTGAAGATGTTAGATGCTGGAAATCATTGTTCTTTGTTTGATGTTAGTGTTGGTGTTGCTGGAAATCGTTGTTCTTCATTTGATGTTGGTGTTGGTGTTCTTCGTTTTGTGTTTTCAGTTTTTATGTTCCATTTTAATTTTCAGTTTTATGTTTTTAGCAACTTGACTTTTCAGTTTTTCCAGAAATTCTGTTTTAGATTTTTATGTTTTTGGTTTTATGTTTGTTTTATTGTTTTATGTTTTATTTATGTTTTATTGTTTTATTGTTTTATGTTTTAAAAAAAGAATTGTTGATGTGGAAATTAGTGTGCCACGTCATTTAATGAATTGAGGACGCCACGTCAGCAGTTAACTGCCAGCGTGGCGTCCGTTAGTCAAAACTAATGTGAGGGACCAAAATGAAACAAAAACGAAACATGAGGGACCAAAACGGACCAAAAAAAAGATAAAGGACCAAAGTGAAATCTGAGGCAAACATAAAGGACCAAAAGTGCTATTTATCCTAAAAAAAACCTAATGAAAATCAGCTACACTTTTGACCAATGACCAAAAAAAAGATCATATCCTAAAATTAAGGTACAATTTACATTATTCTATCTGTCCCTCGATTAGCTACAAGTTTAGACGTCAGAGTATCTTGCAAGTGATCAACACCGCCATCTTCCACCAAAGTTTGGAGCACCACCGCTTTCCCCTCCCTTCGTCACCGTGAAGTTCACTTTCTAGAGTTCCACATTTTTCTTACAAGAAAAAAGAGCAATACTAACATCAATGCATCATAGTGAACTTTCTATATTGCCTACGCTAAGCTTAGAGTTACGTGGGTCCAAGAAAAATTATAAATCAGACTATAAATAGCCAAACCATAAACTCAAGTTAGGTGTTGTCCATTAATGTCTATGTCCATTTGTGTTTGTGATATTTGGATAAATTTGTTTCACCGGATAAGATTTTGTTTTTTTATAGGATGAGGTATTTTTTCTACTATGTCAATTGTGCGTAGTTTCCATCGGTTTTGTCGATGACTAATCTACGCCGAGGAACATGGCTGGCCACGAGTTTTCGGCTTTGTCGGCCCATGTGGTTCTCCCCTCCCAACAGAATTTTTGCCACACCCAAGTCAAAATTCGAACCCAATACCTTGAGATGGGATCCGAGTCCAGTTACCACTTCGCCCTAGTTTTTTTGATGATGAGTTAATGATAGTATTAAAGAACTGGTAAATAAATATCAATAGAAAATACATTTGCCTTTGCTCAAATTATTTTGCAACCGGGAATTCTCTTGCTCTCACTCTTTCTAGGTAGAGCTGGCAAAACGGGCTACCCGGCCCATATCAGGCCGGCCCGCTACGAGCTCGGGCTTTTAAGGGTTGGGCTAAAAAGCCCGGGTTGAAATTTGGGCTCGCCCTTAATGGCCCAAGCCCGGCCCTATGCGGGCTGCGGGATTTTCGGGCTAGCCCGCATTATGCGCGATTTTTTAGTGACACTATCATGTTTGTATTTTGTTCAATAATTAGTTGATATTTCCATTCATTTCAACACCTTTGATTCAGTTTTAATTCAATAAAGAACCGGTTACATGCTTCCATGACATTGAAAATGCTTGCCTAGCTTTAGACAAATCTTATAGCGATGATGGTAAGCTTCAGATGACTATTTTTCTTCCTGAAGAAGGTCATGGTGTATATGTGGCTGTTGTCGAAATTGCTGATATGGCTGTAGTCGAATGACACTGACTACAGTCGAACTTATGTAGTCGAATTGCAGTAGTAAAATTTCGACTGATGCTGTTGAGTGACAAGGACTGCTGCAAACCAAATGTGCAGAAACAGAAGTTGTCGAAGTCGAAGTAGCTGTTGTCGAATTGTATTGATGGTGTCGAAAAGAAACCTGCAAACACAGAAATGTTAGATAAACAACCGGAGGCGTCTTGCGACTGCCCTGAAGAATTTATCCGCCTCTACAGCGCAAATTCCCCGAGGTACAACCGGGTCTTCTCAATCACGGTAGCGAAAGAGGTATCAGAACTAGCAAGAACAGAATGTGTAACAGGAGAGCAACTCAGAGCTCTTTCTCTAAAAAAAAATGGAAAAATGATTTGTTGTTTTTTTCAAGTGCAGCTCGAGGCTGTTTATATAGGATTAAGAAATAGTCGTTTGAGGCATACGCTCCATCAGGCATTAAAACCAGTCAAAAACCCGTTTAAGAAATCAATTGTAATCAAGCCTGTTTAATTTTGCAGTTACGGAATAAATTAGTTTAAATGAAAAATAGCTGTTGGAAGAAACTGACAGTTACAAAACAAAGGGAATTAAGTTTCAGTTTTCGACCAAATTATTTCGACCAACTTTCAGTTTTTCAACCAAATCATTTTGACAGTCAGTTCGACGAAATCATTTCGACCATTAATTGGACGTATTCGGATAGGCTGATAAAAGCGATATTTCATTTGACAAAAAATTAGCGCAAGGCTAGTCGAACGCGCAGGGGGGAATCGAAAGATTCGCACTGAACCAAGCCATGTTGGTCCCTGCTTGTGCGCGCGAGGGAGTCCCTTCTAGTTGCTTGTTTACTAGCCCTCATTAAGCTTTAGTATATGAAGACTTTGGTGAATCCAAAGCCAAGCAATGTGGGACTTCTCACTTTTGAAATATCATTTTATTTTCAATAAAATACAACAATCCCCCACATATTTCAAAAGTTGAAAAATAAATTTATAAAAGAGGTTTTCTGGGTTGACATCGTAGATGTAAAGTCTCGGAGCTGTATAGCAAGCTATGGAACCAGTCCTAGATAGATAAAACATAACATACTGTGAATTGGTATAGCAAGCTATGGAACCCAAGACGCATATTATATGTTAGAGGTTTCATTATCACATTACACCCCCACAATTCTTGCTGTTTTCGCGGTGTTGCACTACTAGGCCCTGCGCGTGCTCGGTATTCATGAGTGCTCTAGAGACCTCGCCAGGATCTCATGCAAGCGGCCTCACTTGACACTCATATAGGTGATTTCATCAAGTGTATGCTGCAAGTCATACACCACCCATAAGGGCTATGAAAATCATTAAAAACTTTAAGCTTATCCTTTTAACCCTGCAGTCTAGCACCATCACAATAACACCATAGGAAGGGACAATAATGAAATTAATTTACTTGAATTAATTTCCAGTGCTAGCACTATCAAGAAGTAACTTGTTTTTACCACATTGAACCTTATTCATGGGATCTCCAATCACAAAGGTTGGGTTACCATCACTTCTTAATATCAGTTGGCTTTTAGTCCCATTCCCCTCGATGTTTCACATATCATTTTCTTCCCTAAGGGTTTTGTCAGAGGATCGGCCAAATTCACTTCTGACTTCACATAATCGATCGATATTGCTCCATACTTTTGCAATTGTTTGACAACATTATGTCTTAATTGTACATGTCTATTTTTGCCATTATAGGTCTTATTCTTTGCAATGGCTATTGCCGATTGACTATCACAATGTATTGACACTGATGGTGTCAGTTTTATTCCCAAAGGAATATCAGCTAAAAGGTTCTTCAACCATTCAGCTTCAGTACCAGCCAATTCCAGAGCTACAAATTCCGACTCCATAGTCGATCTAGCAATGATGGATTGTTTGGCTGACCTCCAAGTTACCGCACCACCACCAAGTGTGAAAATGTAACCACTAGTGGATTTTGTCTCATCTGAATCAGATATCCAGTTAGCATCGCAGTATCCTTCTAATATTGCGGGAAATCCACTATAAGTAATACCATAAGTTGTGGTACCTCTCAAATATCTCATAAGGTGAGCAATTGCCTTCCAATGATCCTGACCAGGATTGTGAGTATACCTACTCAGACGACCGACTGCGAATGCAATGTCTGGTCGAGAAAAGTTCATTAAATGCAGTAGGCTCCCAATTACTTGGGCATACTGAGGTTGGTCAACAGGATCACCTCTATTTTTCTTTAAGCGTGAGTTAGCTTCATATGGGGTACTCAAGGGGGTTGAGTCATAGTGTCCAAACTTCCTAAGAAGTTTTTCCACATAATGATCTTGTGATAGTGTAATACTATCACCTTCCCTGATGATTCTAACTCCTAATATTACATTTAGCCTCACCCATATCTTTCATGTTGAAACTAGATGAAAGAAAGGATTTTATTTTGATAACAATATCCAGACAAGTACCAAATATGAGCATGTCATCTACATATAAACATATGATCACATGTTCTCCACACACAGTTTTAGTGTAAACACATTTATCAACTTCAGTTGTGGTGAAACCATCTTCGACTAAAGTTCTGTCGAATTTTTCATGCCATTGTTTTGGTGCTTATTTTAAACCATATAACGACTTAAGGAGTTTGCATACTTTGTTCTCTTGACCTGAAACTATACATCCTTCGGGTTGATTCATGTAGATTTCTTCTTCTAAGTCACCGTTCAAAAAAGCGGTTTTAACATCCATTTGGTGAATAACTAGTTTATGGATGGAAGCCAAAGCTATTAAAACTCTAATAGAAGAAATTATTGTTACATGAGCAAAGGTATCAAAATAATCAATGTTTTGTTTTTGAGAAAAACCTTTTGCTACTAATCTAGCTTTGTATTTATCAATAGACCCATCAGGGTTATATTTTCTTTTGAAAATCCACTTGCATCCTATTGATTTTGCCCCAGGTGGTAAATCAACTAAGGTCCAAGTGTTACATTTGGAAATTGAGTCTATTTCAGTTTTAATGGCTTCTTTCCAAAATTTCGACTTAGAAGAAGAAGTTGCTTCAAAAAAGGTTTCTGGATCTTTTTCGACTAGATAAGTGTAAAAATCATTTCCGAAGGATGTTTCTTTTCTTGGTCTTTTACTTCTCCTTAGCTCTTGATACGGTTCCTCATGAGTTTCATCATTAGTACTTGCTAATGGTTGTCTAGATATACTATCATGTTTCAAAGGAAAAACGTTTTCAAAAAACTCAGCATTTTTAGTTTCCACGATAGTATTATTATCTAGAACATCACTTTTCACAACAAGGAATCTATAAGCAGCGCTGTGTTCTGCATATCCTATAAAAACACAATCAAAGGTTTTGCAACCAATTTTTCTTTTCTTAGGATCAGGCAACATAACTTTAGCTAAGCACCCCCACACTTTTAAATATTTCAAGTTAGGTTGATAACCTTTCCACAGTTCATAGGGGGTCTTTCCGGTTTTCCTATGAGGAGTTCTATTTTGTATAAAACATGCAGTTAATATAGCCTCACCCCACAAGTTGGTTGGCGCATTAGAGCTTATTAACATAGCGTTCATCATCTCTTTCAATGTCCTATTTTTCCTTTCGGCTATGCCATTAGATTCAGGTGAATAGGGGGGAGTTGTTTCATGTATTATACCTTCCTTTTCACAAAAATCATTAAAAGATATGTATTCTCCTCCACGGTCGGATCTAACTCTTTTAATCTTTCTATCTAATTGATTTTCGACTTCAGTTTTATAAGAAAGAAAAGCTTCAAATGCTTCATCTTTTTGTCTTAATAGAAACACCTTAGTGTATCGCGAAAAATCATCTATAAACGTTACATAATAATTTTTTCTGCCCCTTGTTGGAGTTTGTTTTAAATCTCCTAGGTCCGTATGAATTAAACTAAGCAGTTCGGTTTCACGATGTACTGGGGGACACGATTTCTTTGTTAACTTGGATTCGACACATACATCGCATTTACTATGTTGATTATCACTAGTCGAAATCATGCCAAGACGTTGCAATTTAATAACATACTGAAAGTTAATATGACCTAGTCTAGCATGCCACATATTATAAGAGTCAATCAAGTAAGCAGAAGTCGAAACATTGTTATTGAAATCAAAAGTGTTGAGTACAAAAAGTCCATGATCATAATATCCCTTTCCAACAAAAATGTTGTTCTTGGTAAGAACAATCTTATCAGATTCAAATGTCACTTTGATACCATGCTTCAGCAGAACCCCAACAGAGATCAGGTTTGCCCTTATGTTAGGCACATGAAGCACATTTGTGAGAGCCAGAGTTTTTCCCGATGTGAGCTTGAGAAGAACTTTTCCTTTCCCCACAACTGGGGCTGGATGTGAGTCACCCAGATAGATATTTTCTTCTCCTTCTCCTACAGCAGTGTAGGAGGAAAAAACTTCTCTATTAGCACAGATGTGCTTGGTGGCTCCAGAATCCACCACCCACTTGTTCACATCAGTTGCCATGTTGACCAGAGAAACGACAGCAGCAATGACATCGTCATCCTCATTATCATCTCCACCAGCATCAGCCAAGTTGGTGTTAGCCTTAGGAGGATTGTCATTTCTCGCCCTATGCCTGCATTTAGGTGCATAGTGTCCTGGCTTTCCACAAACAAAGCAGTATCCTCTTTTCTTGAATTCAGAGCTATGAGCACCAGGATATTGATCAATGTTCTTTTTGTGATACTTTTGATTGGATAATTTCTTGGAGTCGTACCTTTTGTTTGAAGAGACTGGTTTGCCTTTGTCAAACCTTGAAGGGTTGTTCATCACCATGTTTGCACGTGCAGCCATTGATTTCGCCTTTGTCTTGTTACTCTCTTTTCGGTTGGTATCTTCGATGATGATATGAGTCAGCAGCTCGTTCAGTGATAGTTGCTTGTGTTTGTGCTTCAGTTGTTGCTTGTAATCTTTCCATGATTCTGGCAGCTTCTCAATCAGAATACCTGCAATGAACTCGTCAGGGAGAACTATGTTTTCAGCCTTCATTTCCTCTAGTAATTTGTGATACTGGTTGATTTGTGTTTTGATTTCGCCAGTTTCACTCATGACCCAATTGTAGTAGTTGCTGATGACAAATTTCTGCTTGCTTGCATCTTCAGCGGTGTATTTGAGAATCATTGATTCCCAGATCTGATTAGCTTCCTTGTAGGTGCAGTAGATGTCGAACAATTCGTTGGAGAGGGTGCTGAGAATTGTGTGACGACACACCTTGTTGGCATGGGTCCAAACTTCGACCTGTTTGGGAGTAGCAGGCTCGACAGGTTTGGAGTCATTGAGAGCACCTGCAACTCCGTGCATGTCAAGAAGGGAACTCACGCGCTCCTGCCACCTGCGAAAATTTTGTCCTGCGAAGACCTCAATTTTAGAGATGTCAGGGAAAGGTTTCGCAGCAGTAGGAATGATAACAGTGCTGTTGTTGTTGATGGGAGCACCGTTATCATCGTTGTTGATTGCGTCAGCCATGATAAATTCTTCAGATTGTTGTCGAAATTGCTGATATGGCTGTAGTCGAATGACACTGACTGCAGTCGAACTTATGTAGTCGAATTGCAGTAGTAAAATTTCGACTGATGCTGTTGAGTGACAAGGACTGCTGCAATCAAAAACCCGTTTAAGAAATCAATTGTAATCAAGCCGGTTTAATTTTGTAGTTACGGAATAAATTAGTTTAAATGAAAAATAGCTGTTGGAAGAAACTGACAGTTACAAAACAAAGGGAATTAAGTTTCAGTTTTCGACCAAATTATTTCGACCAACTTTCAGTTTTTCAACCAAATCATTTTGACAGTCAGTTCGACGAAATCATTTCGACCATTAATTGGACGTATTCGGATAGGCTGATAAAAACGATATTTCATTTGACAAAAAATTAGCGCAAGGTTAGTCGAACGCGCAGGGGGGGAATCGAAAGATTCGCACTGAACCAAGCCATGTTGGTCCCTGCTTGTGCGCGCGAGGGAGTCCCTTCTAGTTGCTTGTTTACTAGCTCTCATTAAGCTTTAGTATATGAAGACTTTGGTGAATCCAAAGCCAAGCAATGTGGGACTTCTCACTTTTGAAATATCATTTTATTTTCAATAAAATACAACAGTGGCAAGGTATGCTTAACTTCTGTGCATGCAAATTTTTAATTCTGCGAAAGGGTAAAGTGTTGGTTAGTGGATAGCAGCACCGTAGGATTTCAACACCTTTAATACAGTTTGTAAACTGGTAGGTGAATTGGAGCCAAAACCAGTAACCATGACTTGCAAATTGGTAGTTGTGCATTATTCACGGGCTTGCGGGCTACCCATGGAAACGCGGGCTCGGGCTTTTCCGGACCGGGCTAAAAAGCCCGGATGTAAAAATGGACTCAATTCCTTCGGCCCAAGCCCTCTCATTTTTCGGGCTAACCCGGCCCGACCCGACGGACCCGACCCATTTTGCCACCTCTATTTCTAGGTCTCCCTTTTTCTTTTAGATTTTATTTTAGATTTCTCTAGGTTGCTCTAAAGAGTTGACAATGGGTAGTGTTTGCTCTTCCATGTTTGTTGGAGATTTTTTAAGTAATCACAATTTAAGAACAAGAAAGTGAAAAGAACAATATTTCATGTTTTAAAGGATTAACATTTTTTTTTTGACATTTCACCAAAAATAACATTTTTTTGACAGGAAAAGGATTAACATTTATATCTCTGTTTATCTAAATACATTTGAATGAAGATATATACACTAATTCAGGGATAGTTGAGAAATTGTAACTCTGTATAAGGAAATGTTTCTCTTCATTAAATAGTATTGAGTTTTTTTAAAGCAACCAAATAGTATGAGTTGATCTATTATAGAACAACCTAACATGCGGAAAAATATACACCATCCTTATATCCATGCCAACATTATGCAGAAATTGAAGTTATACAACAACTTTACATGTATAAAAATATAAACCATCCTTATGTCTATGCCAACACTATGCATAAATTGAAGTTATATAACTATTATTCTGTAAAATACTATGCTTGGTGTGGATGCGTAAATCATGTTAAAGAACTTTATTGTATCTTGAGGGGGGATTAGTTAGTTATCATATTACAGTCACATGGCAATCATTGTGGATGGTGATGAGAAACCATGGAAACTAAGGAACCATTCTCCGACAACACCCCGACAGTATTCCTCATCCCCAAAACAACCACCTCCACTTCCTCCACCACCACCTTCAACCATTGTCCTTGTACTCTTCCCTCCACCCTCCTCCACCACCTCATTTAACCCTTCACTGTCCCCCACAATAAATAGCTCCAAACCCCCCCACATCCTCTCCTCCTCACACATCAACTCCACCGCCACAACGACCACCACCACCAACAATCCCAATGCTGTTGCAAACAAGCGTCGTTGAAACTTCGCTTCAAAATGTCTTTCCTACTGCACATTCCACATACTCTTCCATCCCTTCACAAATCTCCTGTGTTTGGAACTGGAAATATTTACACCCTCCACCCCTCCCCCTTTAACGGAGAACGACAACAACATAAAGCAGTAGAATAAGATTCAACTCAATTACCTTTCATTCCCAAAATAGTTAAAACACTTTTTCCCGACAACGATGACCATGACGAAAACAACAACCACACCAACATCAATAGAGTACACATTCGCCTTCCTCCCCTTCACACAAACAAACACATACCTCCTTTGCACCTCACAAACACAAATTGAACCAAACACTAATTTTCCTAATTTCTCATTAGCAACCGTAGTGACTACCACGTCACGTTGGAAAGCACCCAACATGACCACGCAAGAAAAAAAAGACACATCAGCTTCTTAAAAAAGAAAAACCACTTTAGGGACTAAAAATGATGGTTTTGAAAATTACAAGAATAAAAACAATTTTTTTATTGGGACTAAATCAAAAAATCCCTATTGCATGGACTAAAGTGATATTTAACACTAGAAACAATATCAATTTATATTTTTAAACAACTAAGTGTTTATTTATCTCTAAAATCATATTGTAAAATCAATTTTTTTTTTACAAAAATCGCAAGTTGAAATCAAAAACTATTTTTATTTTATTTTATTATTTTTTAATGAATACAAATCATTTTTATTCCTTCTACTATAAAAAACACTATCAATTTTATTTTTTTGATTTCTATGGACTAACAACATAGATTTTTTAACAATCACAACCAATAACAAATAATGCTCTTTCGGTTCGCGAGTTGTTGTGGAGGCGACATATCATTCATTCAGAAGACGAGGTTGTGTGTGCGTTATGTAACGATCATAGAGAGGACCTTCAACATTTGTTTCTTGATTGTGATTTTGCTAGGCAGGTGTGGCGGGAAATGGAACTATGGCTATATATTCAATTACCTAACTCTATTACTCTACATAAACATTTTTCGCGCTTTGGTGAGTTATTTTCAGGAAAGAAAGCTAAGAAGGTTAGATACTTGTTATGGCTGACAACATGTTGGTGTATTTGGTTAGGCTGGAATGGAGTTTGTTTCAAAGAAGAGGAGACGGAGATTGAATCTATAGTGGCTCGTATTAAATTTTTATCTTGGTGTTGTTTTATTTGTGGGGTGGGTAGAGACTCTAGTTTGTTACCGCCATTGTGGTGGAACAATGCTTTTATTTGCCTGAACAATTTTTGATACTTTGATGTTTTTGTGGTTTTGAGCATACCTAATGCTTTTTCAATGAATGATTGCTTATTGAAAAAAATAAATAACAAATAAACTAAATTCATAATTTTCCCCCAAAAATCATATAGTAAAATCAATTTTGAAAGAGCTCCTGCATAACAACAACAACAACAACAACAACCCTATCAGTAGATCTCCACCAACCTAAAGCTCTGCTAGGGTTACGTGGTGGCTTTCTCCAGGTCCTTCCTACCTCTCTCCCCAACTTCGTGTTGGCTCTCCCTCCACCTTATTGTTGGTTTTCCCCATCCACGTGTTGGTTTCTACTTGTTGTTATTGTTAGGGTTTGATTGTTTGTAGCTCTGGTTTTTTGGATTCAACTCTCTCTTCTTCGTGTCTTCACTCGGCACGCATCCCCCAATGGATCGCTCGTGCGGTTCGAAGCTATCGAAGGAAGAAGCGGCAGGAATCACCACTGATGAAGACGAGGTTTGCGAAGATGAGAACTTTAATCGCTCTCTTGTTGGTAAGATCTGAACTGATTTTACCTTTTAATATTCGTGCTTTCAAGAACACCATTATTCAAGCATGGAGCCTTAAGAACCCGGTAGAGATACAAGAGCTCAGCAAGAACCTCTTTTTGCTCCGATTTATGACAAAAAGGATGCAGATAGTGATTTCAATGGGTGTGAACACCCAATTTTAACCGGTGCATTTTTTTTTATTTATTATTTACTTTTTCTTTAACGAAAAATAATAAAATAAATCCCTTTGAATAAATATTTGGTTTGTGTTCGTATTCGTTGCGTCGTTGTTTTAGCGTTTCATCGTGTTTAGTACGACATGTTTTGTCGCGTTTCCTCTTAGTTCCCTTTGTTTAGTAATAATAATGGTAATAATAAAATAGGACGTGTGTGAAAAAAATTTTTCTTTTATAGAATGTCTAGTTACACTTGGCCCAAACATATGCCAAAGTTATAAAAAGAAAACAGGCCTCAAATGGGCCAAAAAAAAATTACTACACCCAACTGTTACAAAAAAAAGGCCCAAAAGACCCTAATACATGACAGCAGCACTACGCGCCTCCCTCATGCTCCTGAGCTTGCATAGCAAGCTTGCACCAGCTGCCCAAGCACCTGAAAACAACAACAATTCAAATCAACAGCTAAAAAAGGGGGAAAGTTTGAGTCAGCCCTGAGTCAGCTACTAGCTGTCCAGAGACAATGCATTAACCGGTATTAATCAGCAATCAAAAACATTAATTTTCGGTTCCAAAAATTTACTATAAAATGCTAATCCGAAAATGAGATTAGGGGGGGACATTTTTTTTTTACACACAAAAAGTCAAAAAAACAAGTGTGAATGGATTCGAAAATTCTGGAAGTGAAAAGAGTAGCAGCAATAAAATAAAGCAGCAGCAAAGAAAACTCATTTTTTCGCCCAGCTATCAGGTTCCCTTTTTTTCCGTTTTGTTCTTTTCGCACTGTTTCAAATAGTTGTAATTGTTATTATAGTCGTAGTGCACCTATTCTGGATGATTAGTGATGAACCTGGATAATTTAATATTGTAACTTGTCAAAAATGTGAGAAACCTGGATCATTAGTTATTATCAACAGACTCTGTTCAAAGTTTGAAATAGGGTAAGGGTTTAATAGATCTAAGGTTTAATTTTAGAAATGAAATAGATCAAAAAAAAAATATATAGAAGAGGAGCAGAAGAATAAAATCAGGAGAGTAGTAGAGATAAATTAAAGGGAAGGAAAACCGAAAAGAAAAAAAAAAGAAAACCGAACCCGTTTTTTGAACCGCCACCGCTGGTGGTGGTCATCGTCGCCGGCGTCGTCTTCCCGGCGTGAACCACCGCCGTCATGCGCGTCCCCACCCCAGCCCTTGGCCGTCGCTCCCTCCGCCTTTCCTCTCACTCAAAGCCTGTTCTTCTCTCTCCCTCCACGATCTTCTTTTCTCTCTCTCTCTCCATGGTTGGAATTATGCTTCCTCTCTCTGTTAAAGCATGAGTGCGGCGCTGTAAGGTTTGGAAAAAGAATGAATTAATTTTTAGGTTTTCTACAAGGTTGTCTTACAAGGGATCCGTGGGCCACTTTTTTTAATTTGTTCTCTTTTAACAATTTGTTACTCCCCACCCCCATATGTTTGTTTACGCCAACCTTTTTTGGAATTCCCCTTCAAGAAAAGAAAAGAAGTGCTGGGATGATGTTGCACCCCCCCTTTCAAAATACAACCCTTCTTGTTGATCACACCCCTATTTCATCATTCGCACCCCCTCCCTTTCATTTTTTTTAGGCTAAAGTGCTCCCGGGGTCCCTTATCTTTATTTAAAGTAACGATTTGGTCCTTTATCTTTTTTTTGTCCCAAATCAGTCCTTTATGTTTTAAATTTTTGACACATAAATCCTTTTCTGTCCCAAATCAGTCCTTTATGTTTCAAATTTTTAACACATAAATCCTTTTTTTTGACACATAAATCAGCACTGTTAACGGAAAAGGATTTATGTGTCAAAAATTTGAAAGATAAAGGACTTATTTGGGACAAAAAAAATATAAAGGACTAATTCGTTACTTTAAATAAAGATAAGGGACCCCGGGAGCACTTTAGCCTTTTTTTTATATATTATTTTTATCATTTCCTTTTTTTCAAAAGAAAAAGAAACAACATTTCCTTTTTACAAAAACTAATGAAGATGGGTTTGACTGAGATGTACATCTTGTCAATCCCGGTTTAAGAAACTTTAGCTGTACAACTTTGATCTTAAACCCCTTTCGAAGTTAAAATCAGTCAACAACATAAATATTTTCTGAAAGAACTACATAGCCTTTGATTCTCCGCACACGGAGATACGTAGGAGCGGGACCTCCCCGTCAAGCTAAATTAATCTTTTCCTAAATAATCAATTTTTTTTTTCTTTAACACCTATTTTCATAAAAATTATAAAAATGGGTTTGACTGAGATGTACATCTTGTCAATCCCGGTTTAAGAGGCTTTAGCTGTACGGCTTTGATCTTAAACCCCTTCAAAAATAAAATCAACCAAACAACAAAAATTTTCCGAGAGAACTACGTGACTTTTGAGTTCCTCATTGCACCTGAGGTTACGTAGGAGCGGGGCTTCCCCGTCAAGTCAAAACTAAATTTTTCTAAGCTAGTTCTCATTTTATTTCTTTGTAAATAACTAGTTATTTTTTTTAAAATATTATTCTATTTTATTTTTGGGGTAAGACAAATAATTAAGTAATTTATTAATACTTGCACAAACAGATTTAGGGTAACTGTCTTAGGACAGATGTATTAGGGGCGTAGTGAAATTAGGTTTTCACCCTTCCCTTTGCATAACCGACTCCCGAACCCGACCTAGGTTACGTAGACAATAAGTTTAAGGTAGGTTTTTCTCAATTTTCCCTATTTAATAAATTGGGTGGCGACTCCCTGAAATAATCAATTTTTGAGCCGTCTGCGTTCGGGACCCCAGTCACGACAATGGGGGCCCATGGAATTTTGACCGAAACCTAGTTATCCTAGCAAAGATTTCTGGTGATGAGCAGCCATCAGACCTGGAAATGTTCAAAATGGCTTTCTGGGTTAGGGTTTATGATCTTCCTTTCAAACTGCGTACTGAGGCTATTGCTAAGAATTGGGTGGGCTTGTTGGGGAATTTGCAGAAGCGGGTCTGAAAGAGTACAACAGGCTGGGCAAATTCCTTCGTATCAAGGTGTTCCTAGATATTCGCCAACCACTCAAGAGGGGAACTGTTATAAAATTTCAAGGCAGAGAATTGTGGGTTAGCTTTAAGTACGAAAGACTTCCCAACTTTTGCTTTGTGTGTGGAAGGACAGGCCATCAGATCAAAGACTGTGAAGATGTGGAGGATACTGATGCTGCAAACTACTCTGAGGTTGAGGAAAAAGATCAGGCGTATGGCCCTTGGCTCCGTGCTTCTCCTCTCCCTAAATTCACTGATGAGGTTAAACGGGAATCCAGCTCAGGTACGTGTAGCAAATCACTGTTCTCACCCTCTAATCATAGTAAATGTGTGTCATTACAAAGAATTACTATTGAGCCCACAATGGCAAAATCTGATGCCATTTTCCACATAGCTTCCGTCTGGGGATCATACCCTTAAAGAGGTTGAAGAGGTTGCAGAGTCCTTGGGGACTGTTGCCATTACTCCAATTTTCCACCCTAGTGAGCAAACCACCAGTAAACCTGAGCGCAAAGCAAGGAAATGGACTAGGAAGAAGGGCCCCTCAACACCTAGGAAGGCTAGACAAGGGCCAAAGCTCAAGGAATTGGGTAAGAGGTCTTTGTTTGATGTAGCTATTTCTGAAGCTACTATTGAGGAGCAGAGGAACATGGAAAAGAAGCAGCGTGGTGATGTGGTCATGGTTGATATTGAAACAAAGACGAAGGAGGTGGTGTTGGAAGACCAACACCACCGCACACCATGAAGGCCATTAGTTGGAACTGTAGGGGGTTGGGGAACCCTCGAGCAGTTCGAGCCTTGTCAATGCTCACAAGAAGAGAAAATCCCCATGTAGTTTTCCTTATGAAAACCAAGTTCAAGGTGACTGAAATGGATGGAGTAAAAAGGAGCATTGGTTTTGATTATTGCTTGGCTATGGACTGTAATGGTACGGGTAGAGACAGAGCAGGGGGGGCTAGCTTTGCTGAGGAAGTCAAATTTTAACCTCACTGTGATATCCTACTCCCTCAACCACATCCATTGCTCTTGTGTTGATAATGAAACTGGTGAAACTTGGTGGCTGACTGGAGTTTATGGCCACCCGGATGAGCAACACAGAGGACTCATGATAACTCATATTTATATGTGTTATTTATGCTCTTATTACTTTAATTAGGGCAAGTTCTCAAGTAATATTAGTACTTTATTCTGTAAATATGTGATTAGAAGTATAAATGAGGCTGAGAGTTAACTTCCTAACATTTGGCACAAAGGGTGCCCTTTTTAGTATTTTAATGTGTTGTTAGTGCTGCAGCGGTAAGCACTATAGCGCTATATGGCGGTTGGACAGCTGGACAATAATTGAGCCCACCACTATTTGATGAGTCATCGTGTCAATCCTCTGCTGAAAGCCTGACGCAGAAGCTTCCAAGTGGGTTGGAAAGGACACTTGGCGTTTTCTCATTGAAGGATATTTGTTAGTTGGTGATAAGTGTCACTATCACCTTTTTGTAAAAGCTACTTTATGAGATTTTGATAATATCTAACTCTATCCTCTCCACACTACACAATTCGACCTAAGGAGAGATTTTTAGAGAGAAGACTACTTGACACATATTTTTCCTCCATTAATCCTCCATTTTCTTAAAGCTTTTAGTTTTTAGTTTATTTTCCTTATCCATACCTACGGTTTAGCCACGCCATATCATCTTCCAGCCGTGCATGACTTGGAATCCTTGGAGTGCATCTTTTGCAACCATCCATCTCTTGTTCACTCACGTTAATGTAAACTTTTTGGTTTATATTGTGTTGATGATGCTTGCCATGAGCTAAACACTTAGTAGTTGGATTCATTTTAGTTTGGAATGAACCTTGAGTAATGTTAATATAATATTATGGCGTTTGCGCTTCAATCCTTGTATTTTAATACTTTCAAACTTGTTTTGGGATTGGCCAACTGAAACTAGTAGATTCGTGGGTACAGACATGGTCCATGATTCGAACTCAATGATAGATATGAATGAAAGGTTGTTTAAAGACATTTAAGCAATGTGTGCTTAACCCTAGACATAGGGGAGCAATAGTTCATAAAGCAAAAGCTGTAGGTTCTTTATTATACAGGGGTGAGCTTATTTAGAACCTAGACATAGGAGTCTTGTAACAAAACCCTGACGACAGTGACTGAAAGGCACACATCAATACGTTACAGCGCTTAAGGCTACAGCGCTTAACGCTACAGCGTACAACGTTATAGCGCTTTACTCCTGGGAATTTACATAACAAAGAGTAATCCAACTCACTTTACAACTCACTTTACAACTCCTTGAATTTCTTACTGTTTTATCAACAACTGATTATGTTCACACTTCAGAAACGTGCTATTGTTACTTTGCTCTTTTCATTAAATTGTTAACTACTTAAACTCTTAAATTAACATCAATCCTTGTGGGAACGATCTCTATTTATCATTATATTACTTGTTGCGATTGTGTATACTTGCACAAACTACTTTTCGCACAACAAGTTTTTGGCACCGTTGCCGGGGATTGCATTTAATTTTTATTGTTTAAGTTTTTAGCAATATTAGTGAAGATTTTACGCTGGTGTGTTCTTTCTTGATGTTACAGCGGTAGACGCTACAGCGCATGCCCAGGTCCCAGCCACCAGAATTTGAGTTGGATCCAGAGCCAGAAAGGAGATTTATGAGACTGAGACAACTTCAGAGACTAAGACAATCTAGACCCAGAATGTCTGAACACAGTGGCAGAGCAAATTCAGGCAGAGGTACCACAAGAGGTGGTAGAGGTAATTCTGGTACAGCCAGATCTGATCCAGGAGGTAGAGGTAGAGGACATCAACCGCCCACTCCTACATTGCATAATGACGAAGACTGGTTTAGGCAACAATTCATAAATCAAGGCCCTGCTGACATGGTAAATGACAGAGACAGACCTATGAGGGACTATGCTGTATTTGATCCACTAACCATGGAGACAAGCATAGCTAGGCCTGCTCTCCAAACAGCTCAATTTGAATTCAAACCCATGATGTTCCAGATGCTCCAAACAGTAGGTCAGTTTGGTGGTTCTCCCCAAGAGGACCCGTACTTACATTTAAAACAATTTTTGGAGGTCTGCAGTAACTTCATCATTCCAGGAGTCAGTGATGACGCATTCAGGTTAAAACTTTTTCCATATTCCTTGAAGGATAGAGCTAAGGTCTGGTTAACTTCTCTAGAGCCTAACTCAATCCACACTTGGAATGAAATGGCTGAGAAATTCTTGGGAAAATATTTTCCACCTAGTAAAAATGCAAGAATGAGGAATGAAGTTACTGCATTCAAACAAAAAGATTCTGAAACACTATTTGAAGCCTGGGAGAGATGGAAAGAACTGTTGAGAAGATGTCCCCATCATGGTATACCAGTGATCATTCAGATGGAGACCTTTTACAATGGATTGGATCCACATACCAGACTGATGCTTGATGCTTCTTCTGGGGGTGTACTACTGAAAACCTCCTACAATGAAGCTTGTGAATTGATAGATGACATTGCCACCAATAGCTACCAATGGCCCACAGAAAGGCTAGCTTTACAGAAAAATGTAGCTGGTGTCTATGAAATTAGTGAAGTTTCAGCCCTGCCAGCTCAAGTCACTTCTCTCACCAATATGATAAGGAGCATGAGTACCTCTAAGGCTGCAGCGGTTACCGCTACAGCGCCAGTTGAGCCAATTGTGGCTGTTATAGAGCAAGCTCCTCCAGGTTCAACTAGCTGTGTTTATTGTGGAGAGGAGCATCGCTGTGAAGAATGTCCAGATAATCCTGTGTCTGTAAATTATGTGGGGTTCAACAAGAATAATAATCTCTATTCAAATACTTACAATCCTGGTTGGAAGAATCACCCAAACTTCAGATGGGGAGCTAACAGTGCTACTGCACCAAATTACACTGCTCCTGTTATCCCACCAGGATTCCCTGCTCAGAATTATCAAAGGCAAAACACCCCAGCCATGGATATCTCCATGGAAAATCTGTTGAAAGGTTTCATGAGTGATTGTAAAACAACTTTGAAAACTCATGAAGCCTCTATCAAAAATCTGGAGATCCAAATGAGGCAGATAGCTAATGTTCTTACTCAAAGGACTAGTGGAGCATTACCATCCACTACTGAAGCCTCAACTTCTCATACATCAGGGAAGGAGCATGTCAATGCTATATCTCTGAGAAGTGGGAAAGATTTACAAGAGCCATCCACTAGTTTAGAAAAAGAAAAAGAAAAAAATTCTAAAAAAGAAAAAAATTTCTCAGGCGCTACAGCAGCTGACGCTGTAGCAGCTGGCAAAGCACAATCTCCAGTAACAAAGATTATTCCAGAATACCCTGAACCTCCCTATCCACAAAGGCTAAGGAAGGCACAGGAAGATAAGAAATTTAACAAATTTCTGGAAGTGCTAAAACAACTGCATATCAATGTTCCAATGGTGGAAGCCCTCTAACAAATGCCAAACTATGCTAAGTTTATGAAGCATGTGCTCACCAAAAGAAGAATACTAAGGGAATTTGAAACAGTAGCAATGACTGGGGGGTGCATCATGATTATGCAGAACAAACTCCCAATGAAGTCAAAGGACCCTGGCAGCTTCACAATCCCATGTGCCATTGGGAATTTCTACTCTGGCCGTGCCTTATGTGATTTGGGGGCTAGCATAAATCCAATGCCCAAGTCCATATACAAGCAGCTAGGAGTAGGAACTGCAAGGCCTACCTCTGTTACTCTTCAATTGGCTGATAGGACTCTTGCCTATCCAGAAGGAATATTGAAAGATGTGCTAATCAAAGTAGATAAATTTGTTTTTTCTGTGGACTTTGTAATTCTTGACTTTGAGGCAGATAAAGAAGTACTTATCATCTTGGGAAGGCCTATTCCTAGCTACAGGCAAGACATTAATAGATGTGCAAAAGGGAGAATTGACCATGAGGGTTAATGACCAAGAAGTCAAGTTTAATGTTCTTAATGCTTTAAAGTTTCCTGATGACCACACAGAGGAGTGCTCATTTGTAGCCTCTGTTGACCAAGTGATTCAAAAACAGTTTCATAAAAACAATGACCACTTGGGAAAAATTCTGAATAACCATAGGAAACTTGAACCTAATGTGCAAGAAGTAGAACAACAAGAACTAACTGTGAAAGAATTTTGGGCCAGAAGGTATGAGTCTCTTGAACAGGAAAATTCAAAATTGAGGAAGAATGTTCCTTCCATTGAAAAACCACCTATCTTAGAATTGAAAGAGTTGCCAAACCACCTTAAATATGCTTATCTGGGGGAAAACAATACTTTACTGTTGAACCAAGGGTAAACACTCCTTTATTTTGTATAATAACAAATTACATCATATCTACTAATGTTTCAAGTTGAGCAAAGTGCAGGACTTAATTTAAAGAGAAGAAGACACAAAAGAAGAGAAGCTTGAAGAAGAAGCAACATATGAAGTTCAAAACCCAAATTTGTGTCTAAGCCTTCTTTAGGACACCTTGTAAGGTCCTATCACCTAAAGTGTATGGCACTTTAGTTATTGAGAGAGATGACCTTTCAAAACATGCATGATGCATAAAAATAGTTTTGAAAAAATATTTCACAAAATTGCATGCATGCATAAGGTGGCAAGTTGAAAAAAATATTTTTAGGAAAGCTTGGAATCGATTTCCAACCCATTTCATAGGCCTTGGAATCGATTCTCAGGACCTCCTATATGGCCTGAAAATCGATTCCTTCATGTTTCCAAAGGGCCATGAATCGATTCCCATGCCTTCCAAAAAGAAAAGAATCGATTCCCTATTAATTCAACTAGCCTAAGAATCGATTCCTCCTATTTTTTATGAACTGAGAATCGATTCCTTATGCTTCTAAATGAACTGAGAATCGATTCTCAGGACCTCCATATGGCCTGAAAATCGATTCACGCCTTTCTTCATAAACAATGAATCAATTCCCTCTTTTTCCAAAACATCAATGAATCGATTCCTTTCTTATTTCAACTAAACAATGAATCGATTCTTTTATTTTTTAAAGGCAATGAATCGATTCATCAACATTTTGACTTGATCAATGAATCGATTCTTCACTTATATTAAATGTTTTTCAAAAATTTCAACGGTGCCTAAGCCTATAAATACCTGGGTTGAGCTTCACCTTGAGATCAACCACTGCTCACAATTTCTCTCTATTCTACTCTCTCTTGCGAAATTCTTAGATCTAATATTGTTCTTCATAATTTTCATATTATTTTGAATGCTCTTCATTTTATTATAGATCTAAGAATATAGTGCTTCATTGTTTTGAATCTTGTTCAAAAGTTTGTGTTTTCGAAAATCATATATATCTTCTTAAGCTTTTGCAAGATCATATTTCATATCATATTTCAGAGCATCTATAATCCTAATATCACTCATCTCTCTCAGTTTCTAAACTGACACATTACTAAGAAGTGATTGGATCCATAGATCTCAACTGTGTAATTCTTATTTGGTTTTAGTGGTTATTTTGAAATCCTGGGAAGTTTTACTTGGGTCTCTCAATCAGGGTGATTGAGTTGGTTGAAATCCTTAGCGGGTGCTTGGGTTCTCAGTTCGGGGAATTGAGATTCACTATTGTTGAAGTCGACTGTTTGTAATAACTCTCTTCAATATAGTGGTTGCTAAGTCCAAGGGTTGAAAAGCCTAAGGCCGAGGACGTAGGGCTTTTATCCCGAACCTCGCTAAATATCTGTGTCTCTCTATCCCTTCTCTTTTTATTTTGCACTATTATTATAACTGTCTATATCTTATTATTCATACTGTCACAAATACGATTATTGTTTATTATTGATATTATTGTGCTTATATATCTTAGTCAATATTATTGTGCTAAATATTGTTATACTATCCTGTCATATTAAAATATCAATAATCATATTCACTGTGCTATTATCAATATTCATTTATCATCTTCTACATCTCTTACCTGATTACTCATCTCATTGTTCAAATCATACTTTCCGCATTCGTTTTGAAAAGGATATAATCATCATTTTTGAAAAGAATCCATATTTACTCATAACCTTATTCACCCCCCCCTCTAAGGTTATACTCTAAGTCTAACAAGTGGTATCAAGAGCTAGGAATTGCATATTAGAGCTTTACATCTCGCAATTCTAAATTTATCCTTTACATATCTGTAATTATGGGTTCTTTCATGAAAGAAGGAATGTCCTCTAATAGGCCTCCTCTATTTGATGGTACTAACTACGATTACTGGAGTAGTCGTATGAAATGTCATGTGCAGGCAATTGACTTCACTCTATGGAGAATCATAGTGGATGGTCCTCTAATCCCGATGAATATCAAGATCACAAAACCAGGTAATACTGATGGTGACACTTCAAAAATTCAAGCCACCGGCAAAGCTGAAGAAGTACCGGTGGAAGACATCTACACCATCGACCTGAGTGAGTTAAGAAAATCTGAGCTTGACAAGATATCCCTAAATGCAAAGGCCATGAATATCCTTCATCTATCACTCTGTGAAGAAGAATATGGTAGAGTAAAAGGGTGTCAAAGTGCAAAGGAAATCTGGGACTGCCTACAAGCCACTCATGTCGGGACAAGCCAGGTAAAAGATACTAAAATTAGAATTCTCACCTCTGAATATGAAAGTTTTAAAATGAAAGAAGGTGAGTCTGTCGCAGCAATGCATCAGAGATTAAATTTAATTGTAAACAACTTGGGGGCCTTAGGAAAGAAATACACCAACAAGGATTTGAATGGAAAGATCCTTGAATCCTTAACTGGTGATTTCTTCCCTAAGACTTGTGCTATAACCGAAGCCAAAGACATTGGCACTTTACCTCAAGAAGACCTTATTGGATCATTGCTAGCATTTGAGGTAGTTTTGGCAGCCAAAAAGAGCCAAGAAAAAGAAATAGTGAGAGAGAAGAAATCTCTTGCCCTTGCTGCTAAAACTACTAAAGTAGCAAGGAAAGAGGTTGAATCTGAAGAAGATACTGATGATGAAGATATGGCTATGCTTGCCAAGAACTTCAAAAGATTTATGAAATACAACAAACATGGTAAGGGTGATTCTTCAAAGAAGTTTGGATACAACAAAGATGAAAAGTATGAGAAGAAAGATGAACAACCAAGATGTTTCGAATGCAACAAACCCGGTCACATCAAAGCAAACTGTTACAAGCTAAAATCTAAGCAAAAGAAAGCAATGAAAGCAACATGGGACAATACAGAGACTGAAAGTGAGACCGAAGAAGAAGAAGTTGCAAATGCTGTCTGCCTCATGGCAAAGAACACACCTGAAGCAACATGGGACAATCTCAGCACTGATGGTGAATCAGAAGAAGATGAGCAGACCGACAATGCTGTCTGCAGCATGGCAAATGATACATCAAAGGTTGGTCCCTCAGCTAAAAAGAAAAATGTGTGGATGGTTGATAGTGGTTGCTCAAGGCATATGACTGGTGATGCTTCACTATTTCTGAAATTGAGCAACAAAGCTAGTGGATCTGTAAAGTTTGCCAACAATGAATCTGCTCAAGTAATAGGTAAAGGTTGTGTGGGTAAGGAAAACACAATTAAAATTAAAGATGCTTTATTAGTTGATGGTGTTAAATTTAACTTACTAAGTGTTAGCCAATTATGCGATAATGATTTTGATGTGCACTTTTCTGTTGATAAATGTGTTATCACCCATATGACTTCTAAACTCTACATTACTGGCTTTCGAGAAAACAATGTATACTATGTTGATTTTGATAATGTAAGTGATGATATAGTATGTATGCCTACCTTGATTGATGATGTGGATCTGTGGCATAGACGTTTAGGACATGCTAGTATAGAACATCTATCTAAGTTAAGTAAGAATGAGCATGTTAGAGGTCTACCTAAATTGAAATATGAAAAAGGCCAATTATGTGATGCATGTCAACTTGGTAAAATGCACAAAACCTCTTTTAAATCAAAACCTGTTATTTCCACCAAAAATGTGCTTGAACTGCTACATCTTGATTTGTTTGGTGAAATTGATGTCGTAAGTCTAGGAGGGTCTAAGTATGTCTTTGTTATTGTTGATGATTATTCTAGATATACTTGGGTTATCCTACTTGCAAATAAAAGTGATGCTTTTAACGAGTTTGCTAAGTTGTGCAGAAAGCTACAAAATGAGAAAAACTTAGCCATCAAAGAAATTAGAAGCGATCATGGAGGAGAGTACGAAAATTCATCATTCAAGACTTGGTGTGAAAAGTATGGCATTCATCACAACTTTTCAGCTCCAAGAACTCCTCAACAAAATGGTGTGGTAGAAAGAAAGAACAGAACTATACAGGAGATGAGCAGGACAATGCTGAATGAGCACAACCTTCCCAAGTACTTCTGGGGTCATGCAGTAGATACAGCTTGTCACGTGCTAAATCGAGTATACTTAAGGCCATCTCTCAACAAAACGCCATACGAGCTGTGGAATGGTAGAGCTCCTAATATTTCATACTTCAAAGTGTTTGGAAGTAAGTGCTTCATTCTCAACACAAAGGACAAGTTGGGTAAGTTTGATGCTAAATCAACTGAAGGTATTTTTATGGGTTATTCAAATCATAGTAGAGCTTATATCGTTTACAATAAAATTGATAAAACTATGCAAAAATCTATTCATGTTTCTTTTGATGAAACTAACCCTTTTGTCAAGAGAGCTAATGATGAGGATGAAGTGATAGAAGTGATCGAAAATAGATCACCTGAAACTAACAATGAAAGTGTAGAAGAAGCAGAGGTGGAAGTTGAACCTCAAAATGAAGTTGAAATGGAACGAGAGCCCCAAGACATCGACGACCATATCCATGGAAGAACACACGATGATCTGCCCAAGACATGGAAATCAGTTCGAGATCATCCCCTGGAGCAAATTATTGGTAGTCCATCAAAGGGAGTAAAAACTCGTTCTTCCCTTAATCTTTTATGCTTTCACAGTGCTTACGTCTCTCAAATAGTCCCAAATAATATCAAGGAAGCTTTAATTGATCCAGAGTGGGTTTTGTCAATGCAAAAAGAACTTGAACAATTTGAAAGAAATAAAGTTTGGCACTTAGTTGAAAAACCGGTCGATCGGACCATCATAGGAACTAAATGGGTTTTTCGTAACAAACTTGACGAAAATGGAACAATTTTATTAAACAAAAGTCGTCTAGTAGTTCAAGGTTTTAATCAAATCGAAGGGGTGGATTTTGAAGAAACTTTTGCTCCTGTGGCTAGATTGGAGTCCATTAGGATAATTTTGGCATTTGCCTCCTACATGGATTTCAAACTACACCAAATGGATGTCAAAAGTGCCTTCCTAAATGGTTTCTTAGAAGAAGAAGTTTATGTAAAACAACCCCCTGGCTTTGAAGATTTTAAAAATCCCGATCACGTCTTTAAACTTGACAAAGCCCTCTATGGATTGAAACAAGCCCCTAGAGCTTGGTATGAGAGATTAAGCAAACATTTAACTGCCAATGGTTTCAAAAAGGGTAAGATTGATTCTACCTTATTCCTTAAAACCAATGGCAAACATATCATAGTAGTTCAAATCTATGTTGATGATATTATCTTTGGATCTACTAATGATGATTTGTGCAAGGAATTTTCTGAGATGATGACTAGTGAATTTGAAATGAGTATGATGGGAGAACTTAACTTTTTCTTGGGACTTCAAGTGAAACAATCAAATGAAGGAATCTTCATATCCCAAACAAAGTTCTCAAAGGAATTGCTGAAGAAATATAACATGAATGACGCAAAAGAAATCAGCACTCCTATGGCAACAGCAACTAAACTAGATAAGGATGAGCAAGGTAAACCGGTAAATGAAACTATGTATCGAGGTATGATAGGTAGTCTCTTATACTTAACTGCATCTCGACCTGATATTATGTTTGCTGTATGCTTGTGTGCTCGATTTCAAGCATGCCCAAAAGAATCACATTTAAAAGCTGTAAAACGGATTCTTAGGTATGTTAAAGGGACCATAGACTTTGGTTTGTGGTACCCGAAATCGAGTACGTTTGATTTAGTTGGTTTTTCTGATGCTGATTTTGCAGGTTGCACTCTTGATAGAAAAAGTACTAGTGGAACTTGTCATTTTCTTGGTCCTTGTTTGACCTCCTGGTCTAGTAAGAAGCAGAACAGTGTTGCTTTGTCCACAGCTGAAGCTGAATATGTGGCTGTTGGAAACTGCGTCGCACAAGTTCTGTGGATGAAACAAACTTTGGAAGACTTTGGTCTAATTTTTGAAAGTGTGCCTGTTTTGTGTGATAATACAAGTGCTATTAATATTGCTAAGAACCCTATACAACACTCTAGAACTAAACACATTGACATACGACATCACTTTATTAGAGATCATGTGTCTAGGGGGAGCATTGCACTAAAATTTGTAGGCACGGATGACCAACTAGCGGATATCTTCACTAAACCCCTAGCCGAAGCTCCTTTTTGTAAAATCCGTAGAGAGCTAGGGATGCTTGATTATGCTAGTTTATAAAATGTTTTCTATTTGTTTTTTCACCCCCCTCCTTTTTGATGAAAACAAAGGGGGAGAAAATATGCAAGTTACTATTATATGTGGGGAAAAAATAGGAGAAAATATATGCTTATGCTTAGAGGGAGCTTTTTTAAAAAGAATTTTCATTATTATCAAACCCTATGCATAATGTAATTTGTTATCATCAAAAAGGGGGAGTTTGTTGAACCAAGGGTAAACACTCCTTTATTTTGTATAATAACAAATTACATCATATCTACTAATGTTTCAAGTTGAGCAAAGTGCAGGACTTAATTTAAAGAGAAGAAGACACAAAAGAAGAGAAGCTTGAAGAAGAAGCAACATATGAAGTTCAAAACCCAAATTTGTGTCTAAGCCTTCTTTAGGACACCTTGTAAGGTCCTATCACCTAAAGTGTATGGCACTTTAGTTATTGAGAGAGATGACCTTTCAAAACATGCATGATGCATAAAAATAGTTTTGAAAAAATATTTCACAAAATTGCATGCATGCATAAGGTGGCAAGTTGAAAAAAATATTTTTAGGAAAGCTTGGAATCGATTTCCAACCCATTTCATAGGCCTTGGAATCGATTCTCAGGACCTCCTATATGGCCTGAAAATCGATTCCTTCATGTTTCCAAAGGGCCATGAATCGATTCCCATGCCTTCCAAAAAGAAAAGAATCGATTCCCTATTAATTCAACTAGCCTAAGAATCGATTCCTCCTATTTTTTATGAACTGAGAATCGATTCCCTATGCTTCTAAATGAACTGAGAATCGATTCTCAGGACCTCCATATGGCCTGAAAATCGATTCACGCCTTTCTTCATAAACAATGAATCGATTCCCTCTTTTTCCAAAACATCAATGAATCGATTCCTTTCTTATTTCAACTAAACAATGAATCGATTCTTTTATTTTTTAAAGGCAATGAATCGATTCATCAACATTTTGACTTGATCAATGAATCGATTCTTCACTTATATTAAATGTTTTTCAAAAATTTCAACGGTGCCTAAGCCTATAAATACCTGGGTTGAGCTTCACCTTGAGATCAACCACTGCTCACAATTTCTCTCTATTCTACTCTCTCTTGCGAAATTCTTAGATCTAATATTGTTCTTCATAATTTTCATATTATTTTGAATGCTCTTCATTTTATTATAGATCTAAGAATATAGTGCTTCATTGTTTTGAATCTTGTTCAAAAGTTTTGTGTTTTCGAAAATCATATATATCTTCTTAAGCTTTTGCAAGATCATATTTCATATCATATTTCAGAGCATCTATAATCCTAATATCACTCATCTCTCTCAGTTTCTAAACTGACACATTACTAAGAAGTGATTGGATCCATAGATCTCAACTGTGTAATTCTTATTTTGTTTTAGTGGTTATTTTGAAATCCTGGGAAGTTTTACTTGGGTCTCTCAATCAGGGTGATTGAGTTGGTTGAAATCCTTAGCGGGTGCTTGGGTTCTCAGTTCGGGGAATTGAGATTCACTATTGTTGAAGTCGACTGTTTGTAATAACTCTCTTCAATATAGTGGTTGCTAAGTCCAAGGGTTGAAAAGCCTAAGGCCGAGGACGTAGGGCTTTTATCCCGAACCTCACTAAATATCTGTGTCTCTCTATCCCTTCTCTTTTTATTTTGCACTATTATTATAACTGTCTATATCTTATTATTCATACTGTCACAAATACGATTATTGTTTATTATTGATATTATTGTGCTTATATATCTTAGTCAATATTATTGTGCTAAATATTGTTATACTATCCTGTCATATTAAAATATCAATAATCATATTCACTGTGCTATTATCAATATTCATCTATCATCTTCTACATCTCTTACCTGATTACTCATCTCATTGTTCAAATCATACTTTCCGCATTCGTTTTGAAAAGGATATAATCATCATTTTTGAAAAGAATCCATATTTACTCATAACCTTATTCACCCCCCCCCCCCTCTAAGGTTATACTCTAAGTCTAACATTTACCGGTCATCATAGCTTCTAACCTCTCAGAGGAACGAGAACATGATCTTATTGGCACCCTAAAAAGGCATAAAAGGGCAATTGGGTGGCAGATGTCAGATATTCAAGGGATTAACCCAACCATCTGCATGCATAGAATTGTATTGGAGGAGAACTCCAAGAATTGCATTGAAGGGCAGAGGAGACTTAATCCCATTATGAAAGAGGTGGTTAAAAAAGAGATTATCAAGTGGCTGGATGCAGGCATTGTTTACCCTATCTCTGGTAGTGCATGGGTTAGTCCTGTGCAGTGTGTTCCAAAGAAATGAGGTATAACAGTGATGACCAATGAAATGAATGACCTATTACCAACAAGAACTGTCACATGATGGAGGATCTGCATGGATTATAGGAGACTCAACAAGGCTACAAGGAAAGATCATTTTCCTTTACCTTTTATTGACCAAATGTTGGATAGGTTGGCAGGGAAGGAATTCTATTGCTTTTTAGATGGCTATTCTGGCTATAATCAAATAGCAATAGTCCCTGAAGATCAGCAAAAGACAACATTCACATGTCCCTCTGGCACATTTGCTTTTAGACGAATGTCATTTGGACTGTACAATGCTTTTAGATGCATGATGGCAATCTTCTCAGATTTCATTGAAAGATCCATGGAAGTTTTCATGGATGACTTCTCTGTATTTGGGGAGACCTTCCATCTATGTTTGTCCAACTTGGAAGAAATTTTGATAAGGTGTGAAGAAACAAACCTAGTGTTGAATTGGGAAAAATGTCACTTCATGGTGCAAGAGGGTATTGTTTTGGGGCACAGAATCTCCAAGAAAGGATTGGAAGTGGATAGAGCAAAAATTGAAGTCATTGAAAAGCTACCTCCTCCCACAAATATTAAGGGCATTAGAAGCTTTCTGGGACATGCTGGCTTCTATAGGAGGTTCATCAAGGACTTTTCAAAAATTTCCAAACCATTGTGTCAACTATTGCATCATGACACCACTTTTATCTTTGATGAAGCCTGCTTGGAAGCTTTCAAGAAACTGAAGACAGCCTTGGTAACTGCACCAGTCATAATAGCACCTGACTGGAGAAAACCTTTTGAGCTTATGTGTGATGCCAGTGACTTTGCCATTGGAGCTGTGCTGGGAGAAAGGTATGGAAAAAATTTTCATTCAATATATTATGCCAGTAAAACACTGATAGAAGCTCAATTAAATTACACAGTCACTAAAAAAGAGCTATTAACTGTTGTCTTTGCATTTGACAAATTTCGATCATACTTGGTGGGCACAAAAGCAATAGTTTTTACAGATCATTCTGCCATCAAGTATTTGATCACAAAAAAGGATGCAAATCCAAGGCTAATTAGATGGGTTCCCCTCCTCCAAGAATTTGATTTAGAAATTCGTGATAAAAAGGGGGTGGAGAACCAAGTTGCTGATCATTTGTCCAGAATTGAAGGAGAAAATGCAGGTACATCAGGAGGAGAAATTAAAGAGCATTTTCCAGATGAGAAGTTACTAGTAATAGCTACTGACACGACAAGCGCTGTAGCGGCTGATGCTACAGCGCCTTGGTTTGCTGACATTGTGAATTTTCTAGTTAGCAAGGTAGTGCCTGCAGACATGAATTATCAGCAGAATAGGAGGTTCTTACATACAGTAAAGCAATATTATTGGGATGAGCCTTTTCTTTATAAGAAATGTCAGGATCAATTAATGAGAAGGTGCCTTGCAGAGGAGGAACAATATCAAGTGCTACAGCATTGCCATGCTGCACCTTGTGGTGGGCATTTTGGTGGAACCAGGACAGCTGGAAAAGTACTGCAGTCAGGGTACTATTGGCCAACATTGTTCAAAAATGCTAAGGATATGGTAAGGAGGTGTGATAGGTGTCAGAGAACAGGAAACATTTCTAACAAACATGATATGGTGGGCATTTTGATGTTTGGGGAATGGATCTCATGGGACCCTTCCCTCCATCTCATGGAAACTTGTATGTCCTAGTGGCAGTGGACTATTGTTGCGCCCGAAAAAGTCCCCGAGGGAGAACCTTCCTCGTTCACAACTTTTCCTAAGACAATGAAGCCGCCACCAATATTTATTAAGGAAAATATTAGGAAAACCTTTTTTTGGAAAGCGATTGGTCTTGCGAAACTAGAGAATAGGGTTCGGGGGTCGGTTACGCGCAGGGAAGGTGTTAGAACCCCACACGTCCTCTCTACTGAGAGGGAACCTTTAATTAAATGTGTGGTTTTAGTGTGTTGACTTGAAAATACTTAATTTTGCCTCTCTACTTCTTATTTGAAAAATTCTTATAAAAATCTTTATTTATTATGAAAAAGGAAAAGGGGGAAGAATGGGCTTTTAGAAAAAAACGCTTGACGGGACAAGGCCCGCTCCTACGTATCTCCCGGTGCGATGGAGAACCCAAAGCTACGTAGTTCTTCTTTATCCTGAAAAAAGGTTTTTGTCTTTTATCTTTTTAGTGAGTTTTCGAAATAGGACACGCATTTAGTGAATGATTAAACTAACCAAGGTTATGGGTAATCACCGCTAAGTACTCTTGAAAATGAGAGTCACTACCGCTAGTCAGACGAACAAAGGCTCTGATTGACTATTAGTAGCGACTCGTTTTTATTTGTTCTTTAGAAAGGGGTTTTCGAAAGAGATTGATTGGCACGAATGATCAAACTAACAATAGTTATGGGTGATCATCGCTTGTTGTTCTTTTGGGAAAAAGACATCGCCACCAATGGCTAGACGAACAAAGGTTCAGATTAACCACTAGCGACGATGGGTTGAAAATGATTTTAGAAAGGAAAATGTTTTTGTTCTGAAAATGATCTTGGTTTGCAAAAGTGATTCTTTTTTGTTACGAAAATAACTCTTTTATTTTTGTTATGCAAATGCTAATTTTTATGGTTGCGCTTGACGAGAATGTGACTCGCTCCTACGTATCCCAAATGGGAATCAAAGCGACGTAGTTCTAGCGAGCCTTGAAAAGGTAAGTCTTTTTGCTTTGGCTTTGAAAAGTGAAGGGCGTTCATAATGATCAAACTAACAAAGGTTATGGGTGATCATTACTAAAACCCACTTAAGTGCATGTAAAAATCTCCTTTTGAAAAAATGAAAGCCTTCATGATGACCAAACTAACAAAGGCTATGGGTGGCCATCACTAGCACTTCATTGTTAATAATCATGCAAGCAAAGGCTTCGCAAGACCACTAACAAAGTTTTTGATTTAATGAGTTTTCGCAATTGGGTTGATTCTTATTTAGGGAAAAGAAAATCTGTTATTTGGGAAAAAAGATTTCGTGAAAAAATAAATTTATTTAGGGGAAAGAAACAAAGTTTAAAAAGAGAAACAGGGGGGCAGTAGTAAAATGGGGTGCATTTAGAAACAAGCGGTTGTATGAGTAAAAAGAAAAGGTGCATTTAGCAGCAGCCCAGCCCACTAAAAGGCTGGCTAGCCCACGAAATTGTGGGCTTTCCTAGGGGGTTGCAGAATGGAATTGGTGGGTGCAAACAATAATCTGAAAAATTAAAATTAAATTTAACTAAAATCCTCCATATATAAAGCAAAACCAAAATCTAAACCTAATTTGCAATCCCTCAGCGCCGCGCCCTTCACCCCCAAATCGCCCAACCCTAAAAAATTTCTCTTTCTCTCCTGGCTCCGCCCCATCCCCTTCCGCTGTCCCCCTCTCCCTCACGCACGACGCAACTCTCTCCCCTCCTCTCCTCTAGCTTCGATCTTCCCTTCTCCTTCCACTAAAACAAACCTTTCCTCCTCTCAGCAAGCCATCGCTGTTTTCAGAGACAGGAAAAAGAGAGAGAGAGAGAGATTATGTCCTCCGAGGGAGAAAGAAAGAGAGAGAACGACGGTGGGAAGACGCACGACGGTTGTGTGCGACAGCTCTAGAGAGGGTGAACGGTCGTCCCTTGGCCGGTGGTGTATATGATGGTGACGGCGTTCGCGACAACGACGGCGTGCCCGCAGAATGATGGCGTGGCTACAGAGCGATGGCGACGATGGGCTAAACGCGGTGGTGGAAACGGGATCGCCACAACTTCGAAGGGTTTATGGCGGTTGGGGATTTCATGGCGTTGGTGCGCCGCCGTGAGAGAGGGGGGACCGCGATGATGGCTTCGGTGAGGGGAAAAACAAAGATGGGGAACGGAAAGACGACGGTCATAGTAGGGGCCCGCCGGAGGTTACGGCGGCTGGAGGTGGTGAACTCGCCGGGGAAGACAACCACTGAGGGTACCATGGCGTCGCCGGCGCCGGTAGCGAACGAAGTTGTAGAGGTGAGCTTTATTTTTATTCTATGTTTTATTTGACCATTAGAAACCGTAGCCACCCCCTTTTCCTCATCTCACTTCTGATTTCTCTCTGCACTTGTTCTACCCTTTTTCTTCAAATTTGTTTTTTTTGTTTTAACTCCTGAAGTGACCTAATTTTTATGCGTAATGTGCCATGACAGGTTTTCAGTTTTTTTATTTTTTAGAACTCAACAACAATAGATGTTAGAATGATTTGTTTCAAAATAGATGATCACCAACCTAATCTCCAGCTTCTGATAGGTCTCCCTTTTGTTGCTCCCTTAACCTGGTCACTGCTACTGCTGCTTTTTCTGCTTCTAGGACTGTATTTTGGGCGCTTTGGTGATTAGGGTTTCAATGTGAAAACTTAATCTTTAGGGTGATTTCTGAATTTTTCTGTGTTTTCTGTCCCAGCATGTATCCCTCTGTTTTTTGTATCTCAGTGTGTGTGTATTTTGTGTGTTGCTGAGTGTGTGTATATTGCTCTCTGTGAGTATATTGTTGTCTGTGTGTTCTATGACTGATTGCCTCCCTCCTCTTTAAACTGATTTCTGTTCATTGTATTTATAGGCAGGAAGTTATGGTGTAGGTGTGGTATTTGAGCAGGGGAACATTTCTCCTGGGGACAACAACTGAGGTTGCAGGCAGCCAGCAAAGGGGTGGAGGTGGGTGCTGCAAAGGCTAGGATGTTTTTGCTGAAAATGAGAACCAAACAAGGGGACAAGAGGAAGGAGGGTTGAGCTTGTAGCTCAAACTGTCTCTGCTGGCAGCACCAGCACAGGGACGCAAGCTCCCTTTCTTTTTTTGTTTGACTTTTCATTATTTTTTTGTCTTAAGGTGTAACTATTACCTTATTATTTTTTTTATTTTTTTTTTTGTAAAGAAAGGACAGATTTGCATAAATACATTATATTTGATTACTTGGTTATGTCTCTTATTTTGGTAGCTACTAATGATACAACTAATATTAATAATAACAATAATAATCACGCTAACCCGCTACGACACACATCCACTATTAGACACCTAATTCGCACGCTCGCGAGAAGACACGGGAAAATCAATAGACTCTTGTAGCACACCCTTTTTTTTTAAAATTTTTGTTTTAACTAAAAATAATAAAAATGACTCGAAAGTGACAAATGCGAGCAAAACGACAAATTTAACATTTACATTCGAAAATACACCAAAAACGATTATTTTTGTGATTTTTCGAAAAAAGTGAAAAAATACCGGTAAGAATTGAGTGTTCACAGAAATACAACTTTGTTTGATTTTCAACTAGACGGACAAAATTGGGGTATGACAGCTGCCCCTCTTTATTCGGATTTTACCAAGAAATATGAATTGGCCGAGACATATTTCGAAGGTAAAATAGGAATAAAGAATTCAGAAATTATACCAATTTTGTCTACTTGGAGAAACCCGAATTTTCCTTTTCCTTCTCTTTTTCTTTTTTTTTTCTTTTTTTTTTGTTTTGTTTTGGAAAGATAGACACATTCGTGTCGATACGAAAACAGTAAATGAACACTGACGTGCATACAGAAAAGGTAAAATGGGCACTTGCGTGCAGACAGAAAGGTAAAATGGGCACTTGCGTGTAGACAGAAAAGGTAAAATGGGCACTTGCGTGCAGACAGAAAAGTAAAATGGGCACTTGCGTGCAGAAAGCGGTAAATTGCCCAGGCTGCCTAAAACCTGTAATCCTTAAACGAACTCTTGATGAATCCGAGTTTGCGCGTGGCTTTGAGGAGCACGCTTCCTGTTGGCCTTTTCGAGCGACCGGGGGGATCGTTATCAGCTCCGGAACTGATATACAGATCAATGCACGGCGTCCACTGTATCTTAGGATGATACAACTATTCCGTTGAACCTCACATGGGGCTGCGGTCCATCGCGTTGCTCGTACGCGACGTGAGACCTGGGCAGAAGGGAGCGATGATCTCTCTGGGCTCCAACCCGCAATGCGCGCCTGAGCGCTCTCTTTTCTTTTCTTTCTTTCTTTTCTTTTCTCTTTTCTTTTTTCTTTTCTTTTTTGGCTTCTCTTTTTTTGCTCTTTTAAGAATCATGGGTATGCGAATGCAAAATTTTGGTGTTTGATGTAATGCTCTTGTGTTTTGATGAAATGGCAGATGACATGTAATGGAAAACTTTTTCTTCTTTGCCTTTTTTCTATGAAATGTGAATAATGCTGATGAATAACATGAAATGATGAATGACATGGGATGCTTTAGCTTTCTTTTCTTCTATGAGATGCAAGTATTGATGTGATGCAGCTGTATTGCTTTGATGTTTGATGGGATGATGAATTTTGGTTCTTTTTGTTTTATGGAATGCAAACATTACTGTGATGTAGACGACACTGAATGTTTTTGTTTGTTTTCTTTTTTTCATAGGGACCTTAGGATTCTTGAGTGATCAATTCAAGTGTCCTATCGTGATGACTATTTCGAATGTACATTCGACTTAGTCTCCTGTTTATTGAAAATGATTTTGTATTTTGAGACTTGATTTGATGTCTGATGCAATGATGATGAATGCTTGGCTTGCTAGAAAGAAAGCAGTAAATGAACACTTGGCGTGCTGATGAGAAAGCAGTAAATGAACACTTGGCGTGCTGATGAGAAAGCAGTAAATGAGGATGAACACTTAGCGTGCTTTTAATGAACCACTTGGGACCCGAGGGCATTCGAACTCCGAACTGAAGGAGCGACTGGGAATGAGATTTTGAGACTGACAAGTCCAGGATGACTGACTTGGGAATTAGATTGAAGACTGACACTTGAAGTGCTGATTCTTGGAACTAGGCATGAGGATTAACATCTTGTGTTCGTCCGCATTTTGCTTAGCAATGCAATGAATGACACATGTAATGCAAACATATGCCATGATTGATGTCTTGAATATTATGGAATGCTCTTGTTCTTTTGTATTTGCTTCTTCTTTGTAGTTTATGAAATGCAAATATCAACATAATGCTTGGATGTTTGAATGCAAGTGTATGCGGTGATTGATGCTTTGATGAATGGAATGCTCCTGTTCTAACTTCTGTTTGTTTCTTTTTTGCTTCTTCTATGAAATGCAAACATTAATATGATGCGATGCTCTGATGTTTGATGCAATGATTTTTGTTCTTTTTCTTTTATGGAAATGCTAACGCTAATATGATGCAAATGCACCGCTTTAATGTTTGAGGATTGAATGACAAAGGAATGCTTATGAAATGATGAATGATATGGAATGCTGGATGACAGGGAATGTTTCTGTTCTTTTTGTTGCTTGTTTGGAGTTTGCAAGTGAGAGTCAACACTGGATGTGCTAATGAAAAAGCAATGAATGAGAAGACATGAAATGAGGATCGCTTGGGATCAAAGGAGTAGCTTTGAATTATGGACACAAAGGTCTGGTTTATGGGTCAACATATGTCTGTATTGATCTAATGGTCTGAAGAATTTTGATGATGCAATGGCGCATGCAATGATTAGTATCTTGTGGAATGGTGAATGACATGGAATGCTTTTGTGTTGCTTTTGTTGTTTCTTTTCTTTGTTTTCTTTTTGCTTTCTTTGCTTTTTCTATGAAATATCTGATGCAAAATGTAATGCTCTAGTGATGAATGACATGCAATGGTTTTGTTCTTTTCCTTTTTATGAAGTGCGAACATTAATATGATGCCAATGCAATGAAAAGATTTCTGCTTTTTCTTCTTTACTATTTTCCTCTATGAAATGCAAGTATTAATATGGTGCAACTGACGTGAAACGTTTTTTCTTTTTGCTATGTGATGAATGCACAAAATGTGAAGATGCAAATGTAATGCTTTGATGCATATGCTATAATGAATAGATTGGAATGCCTAGATGCATGAGGTAAACATTTTTGTGATGATGAGATGCGAGACTTTGGATGCAAGGAATTGAGATGATTATTGACCATTCTGTTGAAAAATTGAATTTGATTCAAACTCCGGTGTTATCAAGGTTTTTATTTACAAACAACCTCGCTTGTTTTCTCTTTCTTTCCATGATGACTGAATTTTAGATATCACGTAAACAGCTTGTGTTCTCTCTTTTTGAAGCATTGTCTAGTAAGCATGCATAGGAGTGCAAATGTGAATGAATGAGTCAGTTAACTTGGAATTGGTTTAGGACATGGACATTTATGGCAAGTGAAGGAATGACCGACATGGCTATTGCCGAAGCTTATGAGGGATCAGGAGATACAAGATTGCCCCAATTCAGGTCTTTGATGAGTGAATAGTTTGCCCCCGTCTAGTGGTGACAACAACTAGGGGTGTAGAAGATGATGAATTGGGAATGCTTCGGCTTTTGAAAGGGAAAGGTGGATCAAAAGAGATTTTGTCTCAACCCATAAAGTTTGATGTTGCCCCCAGTCATAACAAAGACAAAGCTGCCCCAATTAGAATGACAAGGCCTTGTTTAGGATAGTGGGTTGAGAGATTGCCCCGGTGAGGTTTTGTAGGAATGAATGAGGTGAAGGAATGGGAACGCGCTTGCCCCCACTTTCGAATGACATTTCAAATGGTTTCTTTGAGTGTGGTTGTGAAAGGCGACAGAGTTGTGGTGATGGTTATGAACTGAGGGTGATATACGAATGGGGTGGGCAATGAACAAACCTCCCCAAAGTTGAGTGGAGTGAGAGGTGAAGGGGATGTCCCCTAGTACACACTTTTGGTTTCCTTTAAGAACAACTCAAATGCAATGAAAGTTTTGACTTTTTAGTATGATGAGAGGCTCCACTTGGTAACCACTAGACCTTGTTTTAATGCAACACGAATGCATCTGGTTGCGAGTCCTTCTTCCTTTTTTACCAACTTTCCTTTTTTTGATTGTTTGTTTTTTCTTTTTGAGCAGCTTTCTTTTTTCTGCTTGTTTGTTTTTTTCTTTTGAGCAAACACGTCGCAAATAGATAAACTTATTTGTTCTAAAATTAAAACTTGAGAAAACGAAGGCAATTAGTCATTGATCGGAATGGACTTTTTAGGGTTGTGATGTGGAGAAGGGGATGATTGGGCTTAATGAAGTGTTTGGGGGTTGATGGGGAGGATGGGTCTTACTCGGTGTTGGCCGATGGTCAATGGTTTATGAAGGAAATGGTTATTAGGTTTGATGAGGCGTTTGGGGATGGTTATACTCAATGAGGTGTTTGAAGGTTTTATGAAAGAAGAGATGGTTAAACCCAACGAATTGAGGGCTGTTTTGAAAGGAGAAATGATTGAACCCATTGAATTTGAGGGCCTTTTTTGGAGGGGAGCTCTTATGCTTTATACTCCCTTTGTCTTCTTTTCTTTGTTTTGGGATTCTCCTATTTAAACTTTGTTATTCCCCTCCTTTTGATATACCATCTTTGATGTGGAATTAACCCTCGTCTAGAGTGATGGGGATATCCTGGGCTTTCCTTAGCTTAAGATGGGTAACAAAGGTTTTTTTTTTGTTTTGAATCTTTGGCTTAAGAGGGGTAGGAAATGGACTTTCTGGGATTTTAGCTTTTTGAGGGTATAGAAAGATGGCCAACCTTCATTTCAAATCCCGATTGTTTATCTCTGTAAGACTTAACTTTAGGACAATAAGTTATCTATCTTCACGTGTTTGCTCTTTTCTTTTCCCCCTTTTTTGTGCCCTAATTTTTGTCTGGACCGCTCTTTGCGAGTTTTCAATCCACCGGGCGCTCTTTTTTGCCCAGGCCGCCCTTTGCGGGTTTTCAACCTAGCGAGCTTATTTTATCTTTTTTATTTATTATGTATTTTTTTAGAAAGACTTGCACTAAAGGAATATGATACTGACAAGGAAAATTAGTGATCACAGAATTGCCCCAGCATGGAGAGCTTAAAGTGTTAGTGAGAATGAACCGAAAAAGTCAAGTATGCACTGATGGGAGAGAATATGCGCTTTATGGGTGGACGGGGCGGGACTAGACTTGGATGGGGAATGATGATAAATGAAGGAATTTGACTGACTCGAACAAGAGAAACTGCACGTGGCATGCATGCTTACTAGAAGAACGCTTCACAGAGAACCCCCCTTTTTTTTTGATGAACTGTTTCAGTCTTTTATCATGGAATGGATGAGATGTAATGTCTTTTTTTAAGGAAATACAAATGAGCCATTGATGTGAAAAACTGAGTGCCTTGGAACACCTTGAGTTTGCAAATGAGTGAGGGTAAACTTTTCCAAAAAGGAAAGATTACTTTGCAAGAACATCTCGTCTCTCATCACAACCTTTTTGTTGTACGCAATGCATGGATGAAAACATTATGATGTATACATGATGAAAATGAAATGTATTTCACTTGAAAAGTGTGATTATTCTAAAAGTTTTTTCTTTTTGATGCTTTCTTTTTATGCAAGACGAAATATGAAATGCCAGTGCATCTTTGGATGATGAATGATGCAAGAATGATGCTTCTTCAAGATATGAAATGCCGATGCCCCCTTTTTCTTTTGAATGATGAAAGATGCAGGAATGATGCTTTTTCCTAAATGATGATTTTTTTTTAGAGGCAAGGCAAAGTATGAAATGCCAATGCCCATTTTTTCTTTTGAATGATGAAAGATGCAGGAATGATGCTTTTTTCTAAATGATGATTTTTTTTTTTAGAGCCAAGGCAAAGTATGAAATGCCAATGCCCCTTCCTTTTTTGAGAAATGCATGTATGGAGGAATGATGTATTTGAACCAAAGTGATGAGGTTAATGAAATGGTGCATGAATGCTACATTTGGAATAAATTTGATGATGATTATGAATGAGATGCTTTCTTGTTTTCATTTTTTGTGCAATGAAATGCATGATACTCACAAAAAAACATGTGTGGGAAGACATGGTTTTTATTGAATGGAAATGCATGCAAAATGAGAGGTTAATGTATTATTTTTCGTGATGTGTGAAAAAGGACAACAATAATGCATGAGACGCGCTCCTAATAAGAGCCTTAGTGAATGGAAACGCACACGTGCGGAGAATGCACTCCTGACAAACCCAAATGAGATTGAGAAAAATGCATGTATGAATTTTATCAAGTTTTTGTTTTATGCCATGCAAATGATGTCTTTATATGAAAATGACAGCGATAATGCGACTTGACATGCATATGAAAAATAAGATGAAAACATTTTTTCGAGTTTGGTGACTGAAATTTTGGGAACATCACCTCATGTAGCCCGGTAAAAGAAAAGACTATGATGATTTTTTTGAAAGTTTTGCTTTTTGCCTTTTTTTGAAAATTTGTTTTATGTAATGCAAGGATGTATGCAAATGATGATGTGAGGCAACCAATTGTCGTTACTCTGAGTAACTTGCATGAAACATTGAGTGGATCCTGACTCAATACTTCACGCAATATACTGAAATGCTTCGACATTTGGTTAACTCAAACTTATTCTCTTATTTGAAAACAAACCCCACTTGATAGGGTCAAAGTGCCCCGATACCGTAGAGTAACATCTCAAATTTGTAGTGCACAAACAACTTTGAGATATTACCCTTCGTCATTCGAAGGTGCACTTTTACTCATTGAGCTTTTACATGAAGAGCTTTTCTATTTTTCTTTGTTTAGAGAAGATGCACGCATTGGAAACTTTTGATTTTTAGTTTTGGAACATGATTTTGAAAATTATTTGGAGATGCAAATGATTTATTGGAAAAAAGGATTTAGAAAAATGTGCTTGACGGGGTATGACCCGCTCCTACGTATCCCCATTGTAATGAGGAATCAAAGCTTGCGTAGTTCTACGGGGTCTTTTTTTTGAAATAATGCTTATGCATGAATGCCATGTTTTGGCTGAACTTGGCGAGGAGCTTTTTCCTCTTTTTTGATTACAAACGAAATGCTTAAGCTATGAAGATGATAATTGTTTTTTCATTTTTATGCAAGATGAATAATTTTTTTCACAATTGGAACTTTATTTAATGCAAATGACGCAATGATGTAATGATGCAATGATGCAATGATGCAATGATGCAGGATGCAAGATACTTCTTTTTTTGAGGTTTCTGCATAAGGAGGGTATTCACAGGCGGAATTTAGAAAACTTTCACACTATATGCCACCTCATATAGGTGTTTAAGGGAAAATCATATCTCTTTTTTTTTATTTTTGAAAACTCTTTGAGGGAAAAATTAACTGGACGAAATGCAACAATGCAGCACACAATTTGGGAAGCCCTTGTGACCTAAAAGGGGTAGAACCTATGATCTAAGGCACTTTGGGGATAATCTTCTCATGTAGCTCTATTCACACCCTCACAAAGGCCATCAGAGCCACAGTCCCTCTCATGAAAATCCCCGTAAATGCAGCAAACTGCTAGATACGAAGCATCATAAAAGAGCACAACTCTAATTGAAACTTTCGCGAGTAGCCAATCGGACAAAGGTCCTGATGGGCTCCCACTACTTGAATCCACTCATCCTATGGTATCCTAATAGACCTGGGTTATGGTCTCTTTCTCTAATCATATAGCCTCAAGGTACAAGTGTGTGTGTGTGTGTGTGCGAAGGGCATTTCCTTAAAAAGCTACCCCACCTACAAATGAAAATCCAGAACAGTCCAGACAATAGAAAGCAATAACATGTCGTCTGCCTTAGGGTTCAATACCAATCAAGTACAACTAATCTAGGGTGCCGACAACAATGCACTAATCTAGGGTGCCGACAACAATAGAAGTAACTATCTATTATTTTAAACAAAAGCAGACATAGAAGAAGAATGCATATGGATGCAACATGCTTATGAAAAAGAGGAAGAATAGAGGCAAAGCAAGAGGTTCAAATCATTCACACAAACCACACACTTAATTAATTAGGCTTGACCCACTTTTGAAAAAAATGTTTTTTTGTCCCTAGTGAAGTCGCCAGCTGTTGCGCCCGAAAAAGTCCCCTGAGGGAGAACCTTCCTCGTTCACAACTTTTCCTAAGACAATGAAGCCGCCACCAATATTTATTAAGGAAAATATTAGGAAAACCTTTTTTTGGAAAGCGATTGGTCTTGCGAAACTAGAGAATAGGGTTCGGGGGTCGGTTACGCGCAGGGAAGGTGTTAGCACCCCACACGTCCTCTCTACTGAGAGGGAACCTTTAATTAAATGTGTGGTTTTAGTGTGTTGACTTGAAAATACTTAATTTTGCCTCTCTACTTCTTATTTGAAAAATTCTTAATAAAAATCTTTATTTATTATGAAAAAGGATAAGGGGGAAGAATGGGCTTTTAGAAAAAAACACTTGACGGGACAAGGCCCGCTCCTACGTATCTCCCGGTGCGATGGAGAACTCAAAGCTACGTAGTTCTTCTTTATCCTGAAAAAAGGTTTTTGTCTTTTATCTTTTTAGTGAGTTTTCGAAATAGGACGAGCATTTAGTGAATGATTAAACTAACCAAGGTTATGGGTAATCATCGCTAAGTACTCTTGAAAATGAGAGTCACTACCGCCAGTCAGACGAACAAAGGCTCTGATTGACTATTAGTAGCGACTCGTTTTTATTTGTTCTTTAGAAAGGGGTTTTCGAAAGACATTGATTGGCACGAATGATCAAACTAACAACAGTTATGGGTGATCATCGCTTGTTGTTCTTTTGGGAAAAAGACATCGCCACCAATGGCTAGACGAACAAAGGTTCTGATTAACCACTAGCGACGATGGGTTGAAAATGATTTTAGAAAGGAAAAGGTTTTTGTTCTGAAAATGATCTTGGTTTGCAAAAGTGATTCTTTTTTGTTACGAAAATAACTCTTTTCTTTTTGTTCTGCAAATGCTAATTTTTATGGTTGCGCTTGACGAGAATGTGACTCGCTCCTACGTATCCCAAATGGGAATCAAAGCGACGTAGTTCTAGCGAGCCTTGAAAAGGTAAGTCTTTTTGCTTTGGCTTTGAAAAGTGAAGGGCGTTCATAATGATCAAACTAACAAAGGTTATGGGTGATCATTACTAAAACCCACTTAACTGCATGTAAAAATCTCCTTTTGAAACAAGCGGTTGTATGAGTAAAAAGAAAAGAGAGAGAGAGAGATTATGTCCTTCGAGGGAGAGAGAAAGAGAGAGAACGACGGTGGGAAGACGCACGACGGTTGTGTGCGACAGCTCTAGAGAGGGTGACCGGCCGTCCCTTGGCCGGTGGTGTATATGATGGTGACGACATTCGCGACAACGACGGTGTGCCCGCAGAATGATGGCGTGGCTACAGAGTGATGGCGACGGTGGGCTAAACGCGGTGGTGGAAACGGGATCGCCACGACTTCGAAGGGTTTATTCCGGTTGGGGATTTCATGGCGTTGGTGCGCCGCCGTGAGAGAGGGGGGACCGCGATGATGGCTTCGGTGAGGGGAAAAACAAAGATGGGGAACGGAAAGACGACGGTCATAGTAGGGGCCCGCCGGAGGTTACGGCGGCTGGAGGTGGTGAACTCGCCGGGGAAGACAACCACTGAGGGTACCATGGCGTCGCCGGCGCCGGTAGCGAACGAAGTTGTAGAGGTGAGCTTTATTTTTATTCTATGTTTTATTTGACCATTAGAAACCGTAGCCACCCCCTTTTCCTCATCTCACTTCTGATTTCTCTCTGCACTTGTTCTACCCTCTTTCTTCAAATTTGTTTTTTTTGTTTTAACTCCTGAAGTGACCTAATTTTTATGCGTAATGTGCCATGACAGGTTTTCAATTTTTTTATTTTTTAGAACTCAACAACAATAGATGTTAGACTGATTTGTTTCAAAATAGATGATCACCAACCTAATCTCCAGCTTCTGATAGGTCTCCCTTTTGTTGCTCCCTTAACTGGTAACTGCTACTACTGCTTTTTCTGCTTCTAGGACTGTATTTTGGGCGCTTTGGTGATTAGGGTTTCAATGTGAAAACCTAATCTTTGGGGTGATTTCTGAATTTTTCTGTGTTTTCTGTCCCAGCATGTATCCCTCTGTTTTTTGTATCTCAGTGTGTGTGTATTTTGTGTGTTGCTGAGTGTGTGTATATTGCTCTCTGTGAGTATATTGTTGTCTGTGTGTTCTATGACTGATTGCCTCCCTCCTCTTTAAACTGATTTCTGTTCATTGTATTTATAGGCAGGAAGTTATGGTGTAGGTGTGGTATTTGAGCAGGGGAACATTTCTCCTGGGGACAACAACTGAGGTTGCAGGCAGCCAGCAAAGGGGTGGAGGTGGTTGCTGCAAAGGCTAGGATGTTTTTGCTGAAAATGAGAACCAAACAAGGGGACAAGAGGAAGGAGGGTCGAGCTTGTAGCTCAAACTGTCTCTGCTGCCAGCACCAGCACAGGGACGCAGCTCCCTTTCTTTTTTTTGTTTGACTTTTCATTATTTTTTTGTCTTAAGGTGTAACTATTACCTTATTATTATTTTTATTTTTTTTTTGTAAAGAAAGGACAGATTTGCATAAATACATTATATTTGATTACTTGGTTATGTCTCTTATCTTGTAGCTACTAATGATACAACTAATATTAATAATAACAATAATAATCACGCTAACCCGCTACGACACACATCCACTATTAGACACCTAATTCGCACGCTCGCGAGAAGACACGGGAAAATCAATAGACTCTTGTAGCACACCCTTTTTTTTAAAAAAATTTTGTTTTAACTAAAAATTATAAAAATGACTCGAAAGTGACAAATGCGAGCAAAACGACAAATTTAACATTTACATTCGAAAATACACCAAAAACGATTATTTTTGTGATTTTTCGAAAAAAGTGAAAAAATACCGGTAAGAATTGAGTGTTCACAGAAATACAACTTTGTTTGATTTTCAACTAGACGGACAAAATTGGGGTATGACAACTATGTATCAAAGTGGGTAGAGGCTGTGGCTCTACCCAACAATGATGCTAAGTCTGTAAGCAAATTCTTGCAAAAGAACATTTTTACCAGATTTGGAACTCCTAGAGCAATAATCAGTGATGAGGGTTCTCATTTCTGCAACAAACTGATTGAGACCCTCCTGGTTAAATACAGAGTCAAGCATAAGATTGCTACTGCTTACCATCCTCAAACAAGTGGTCAAACAGAATTGTCTAACAGAGAAATCAAAAGAATGCTTGAGAAGATGGTAGGTCCAGCAAGGAAGGAATGGTCACTACATTTAGATGATGCTCTGTGGGCCTACATGACAGCTTTTAAAACACCTTTGGGAATGTCACCCTATAGGCTGGTATATGGAAAGGCTTGCCACCTGCCTATTGAGTTGCAGCATAAAGCTCATTGGGCAATAAAAAGGCTCAACTTTGACCTTAATAAAGCAGGAGAAGCCATAATGCTGCAGGTGCATGAACTTGAAGAAATTAGGCACTTTGCCTATGAAAATGCAGCAATCTACAAAGAAAAGACCAAGGCCTGACATGACCATAAAATACAAAAGAGAGAGCTGAAGGAAGGAGGACAAGTGTTGCTATTCAATTTAAGACTGAAATTGTTTCCAGGCAAACTAAAGTCAAGATGGTCAGGACCATTTAGGTTGTTGAAACTGTACCCTCATGGTGCTGTGGACCTATTTGATGAAGCAACCAACACCACCTTCAAAGTTAATGGCCAAAGGGTAAAGCAGTACCTTGGTGGGAATGTGGTAAGGGGCAAAACCACAATTGAACTTAAAGACCTCTAATAAAAGAGGAAGTCTGACTGAAAACTCTTAAAGCAAGCGCTCCTGGGAGGCAATCCAAGGTTTTAAAACTAACCCATTTTGTGTTTTTAATTTAAATTTTGTGCAGGTACATGTATGAGCTGCTGGGAAATAACATTTGGCGCTACAGCGCATGCTGTGCTGTGTTCAAAGCGCTATAGCGGTTGCTGCTGGGTACAAATAAAAAAGTCAAACTTTGAAAACTGGGAAACAGAGCAGGGGTGACGTGGCATCTGGCAACCTTATCTCAACTGCTCTTTGCTCAGTCCAGTCACGTTAAGCACGTTCTCTTTTCTCTCTCCATTATAACACTTGCAACGGTCACATCCTCCACGTTTTCCCAATCTCAACTTCCCACACACACATTCTCTTTCTTAAATTAAAACCCCCACTTCTTCACCGTCCCACCCACCATCCGTAACAACCTTCTTCCTCTTTCCCAAACGAAAAACGCAGAAACCCATAACCTTCATACGTTTTACTACGTTTTCAAAGATACAAAAATGACTAAGAAACAAGTAGCCCTAAAGAAGTCTGGGAATGGAGCAAACGCTGAAGCAGAATCATCCAAAGCTGAAATGGCTAACGTTGATCCCCAGAAGTTCTGGAAAATGGAATTCATCGCTGAGGGGGGTTCAAAACTGATAAGGCCTCAGACGCTTTCACGTCAACTGTGGTAGCGCTGGGTTGGGAGCAATTCATCAAGAATCGCAAACAATACCTGGTGTCCTTGGTCAGGGAGTTTTATGCAGGCATTGAAGAACCCAAGGATGGAAAGCCCCAAACCTATTCTACGGTTAGGGGCGAAACCGTTAACTTCAATGCAAGATCAATAAATGATGTATTCCGTTTGGGTTACCATGAAAAAGCGTTGGAGAGCAAAGTCAAAACCTGGGGAAAGGCAGAAATGGAAGGTGTAAGGGAAGAGGATCTGTGTCGAAGGAGCTACATGGGACAAATTTGGGACTGAATACAAGTTGAAGAAGGCGTACTTATGTGAAGAGGCAAACATGTGGTGTAGCTTTATCAAGCACTCATTGCTGCCTACTTCTCACACTACGTTTGTGGAGAAGGAAAGGCTAATAGTAATTGATGCTATCATGGCAGGGGAGCAGATTGATGTAGGAAAGCTGATCTCAAGAGAAAGAGAGAAGTGCAGAGTAAAGAAGGGAGGTAATATTTACTTTCCATGCCTAATCACTGAGCTGTGCGTTAATGCAGAAGTAGAGGTTGAGCCCAAAGAAGAAAGGATGTCACCATTGGGAACTTTCCCCACTGCGTTCAAGCCAAAGCAAAAGCATGCCGTTACAGCATCAAGTGATGCTGCGATGCTACAGCGCTTAGCGCCGCAGCAGCAGTCTCTCTGTCGCTTCGTAAAGGAAAAGTTTGAATGGGAGAAGGCCATGTATGCTCAGATCTCAAAGGGCAAAGCCACTATACAACCACCTGAATTTCCTGACTGACTAATTGACGAAAAGCCATGTAAAAAGGTGGAGGAAGAAAAGCACGTGGAAGAAAAGAAGAAAAAAGTGGGAAGCCCAGCAAAGAAGAAAAGACAGAGTCCTGCTAAAAAGATGAAGAAGGTGATTCTGGAGGAAGAAGAAAGTCTAGGATCTGAAGAGATGGAAGAAATCAGTGAGGACGATGAAGAAGAAACAAAGGCAGTAATGAGGGAAATAGTGAGTGATGAAGAGGAGGAAGAAATACAGTGTGACCCAACCCCTAGCCCAAAGAAACCCCATAAAGCCCCAGCAAAAACTTCAACACCACCACCAAGGCCCACCACCAGCCCCGAACCACCCAAATCACTCATCAACCACCCAACAAAAGAACCACAGCAAGAAGAACCAAAACCACAAGCAGCAAATGAAGAGCAAACTATTGAGCAACCACAGCAGCCAGCAGAGCAATCACAGCAACATCAGCAAGCAGCCAAGAGAAAGTATGTTTCATACCATGCAGCAAGGAGAAGCCCTGGGATCAGGTTGGCAGATGACCCTCCACAAGAAGAGGTGCCAGTTAGCACTGTAGCGGCTGATGCTACAGCGTCTATTGCCAACAGGATCAAATACACTCTCCCATATGTTGTTGACCTTGAGCAAAGTGCCTTTGTTCAAGGAAGATTGATCACAGATAATGCCTTAATTGCTATGGAGTGCTTTCACTGGCTCAAGAAAAAGAAGAAAGGGAAGAATGGTGTTATGGCTCTCAAGTTGGACATGTCTAAGGCATATGATCGTTTTGAGTGGTCCTTTGTTCAGAAGACTTTAACGGCTATGGGGTACCCTGCTTCAGTGGTTAGCCTAATTATGAGCTGCATTTCAACTATTACATACCCAGTTCTCATTAATGGGAAACCTAGTGCAACCCTCTCACCTCATAGAGGGCTTAGACAAGGGGATCCTATTTCCCCTTAACTGTTCATCTTGTGTGCTGTAGTTTTCCTTTCTAAGTTCTAACCTTTCTTTAGTTAATGCAATTACTTCATTTTGAAGATGAGAGATAAATTTCTTAGCTTTACCTAATGCTTTAGTTAATTTCACAGAATCATCATGCAATTCAGTAAAAGCTTCATATAAATCATCATATGCATTTTGTAAAGATTCAGGGTTAGATGTTACCTCGTTTTCATTTTCGCTTTCATGATCAGCCATTAATGCAACTTGAGCTTCTTCATTGTCTGATTCATCTGATGAATCCATGCAGTTGTCTTCCCATGCGATGTAAGCTTTTCTTCCTTTGTTATCTTTGAATGCTTTCTTTTCAAATTTGGAATCCTTTTTCTGTAGATTAGGACATTCCATTTTCATGTGCCCGGGTTTCCCGCATTCATAACAAGTAGGAGGACCGGATGAGCTTTCTTTGCTAGAGAACCTTTTTGAGTTGAAGTTCTTCCTTGGATAATTGTTGCCTTTCATGAACCTTTTGAACTTCCGAACCATAAGAGCCATATTCTCTTCACTTTCATCAACCTCATTATCTGAGTCGTCGCTATCACCAAGCCGACTAGAACTAGATGCTTTCAGAGCTAAGCTTTTCTTTTTCTTATCTGTATCTTCATGCTCAGCCAGACGGGTGAGTTCTAGTTCATGCTCTTGGAGTTTGCCAAACAGAGTAGCAAGAGTCATAGTAGCCAAATTTCTTGATTTAGGTATAGCAGTAACCTTGGGTTGCCATTCTCTATTCAGGCATCTCAGAACTTTGTTGATTAGATCCTCTGTAGGGAATGACTTTCCCAACAAGCTTAACTGATTCACTATGTGAGTAAACCTTTTCTGCATTTCTGGTATTGTTTCACCTGTATTCATTCTAAACAATTCGTACTCTCTGGTAAGTGTATTTGTTCTTGCCCTTTTCACTTCACTTGTATCCTCATGAGTAACTTGGAGATTATCCCACATTTCTTGGGCAGATTTACAGTTTGAAACTCGAAAAAATTCATCAGCACTCAATGCAGAAGTAATAATATTTTTAGCACGTAAATTATGTTGCACATTTCTTTTCTCATCATCAGACCATTCATTTCTACTTTTTATTGTAAGAATACCATCTACTAAGTGCGTGGGTAGAGGTGTCAATTTGGCCCCAAGCCCCAAGCCCAGCCCCATTGGCCTCCTAATTTAGCCCCAAATATTTCAGCCCCCTATTAATGGGGCTTTTTTTAGCCCCAACCCACATTTTCAATTTTTTTGTGGGTTGGGGCCAGGGCTTTGGGGGTTGGCCCCCAATTTTTTTTGATCATTCTTTTCCTACTACTTACACCTCTCTTTAATTCTTTTACCCCATTCCTCTTCTCCATCACTCTCATCACCACCTCATTCTCTCTCTCACCACAACCATCACCACCATCACCATCTCCCACTCACCACCACCACCACCTCCTTTTTCTTCTCACCACCACCACCATCACTACCACCTCCTTTATATTTTTAAAACATAAAAAATCTTTCACTAAAAAAATATTCTTATTAGTAAAAAATACTTTTAAACATCATTTTAATATATTTTTATACTTCATATTTTTTTATTTATATTTTTAATATCTGTAAATGTATAAATATAATATATATATATATATATATATATATATATATATATATATATATATATATATATATACACGGCGGCCGGAGGCGGCGCTCCGGCAACGTCGACGGCGGCGGACGACGGCGCTCCGCGATCTCACGGCGGCGCTCCGGCAACCCACACGGCGGCGGGAGGCGGCGCTTCGGCGGCCACCACGGCGGTCGGTGGTGGCTGATATATATATTATATAATATATAATATATTATATATATATAGTTTCTGAATTTGAAAAAAAACTGAAAAAACTGAATTTTTTTTTTAAAAAAATATTTTTATAATTATCCAATAGATTTAAAAAATATATTCGATGGATCACAACCATCCACAAAATTAAACAAAAAATTAAGGGCCTTGGGGCTGGCCTGGTCCACTGGGGTTTGGGGCCATGTGGGCTTATGAAATATGGGCTTTTTGGCCCATGGGCCTTTTGGCCCTAGGGCCACGTGGGGTTGGGGCTGGGCTGGCACATATGGGCCAAATTGACAGCTCTATGCGTGGGGACATAGGGTCCTTTTTCCACAGCATCCCAAACATCTAAGTCTACCCCTTCAATAAAGATTCTCATTCTTTCTTTCCAATATGCGTAATCTTTCCCGTTGAATCCCGGAGGACGGGTAAGAGAAGCACCCTCTTGCGTAGACCAACCTGAAGCCATTTCTCTTGAAGCTGCTAGGCCCTTTATACAAGAGTCTAGCTTTGATACCACTTGTTACCAAGTGGCTTCAGTCTCAAGAGGGGGGTGTGAATTGAGATTTAAAAACTTTTGATAACTTTCAAAAACGTTTTTCCCCTTTTCAATGACTTAGATCAATTTTCGCGCTGGTTAAATGGAAGCGGAGGAATTAGAAAATAAAGCAATAAAGAACACAGAGATTTATCCTGGTTCGGTCACCTCCTAGTGACCTACGTCCAGTCCTCATGCCCTTGTGAGATTTTCCACTAACCAAAACAACAAGGCTTACAGGTGCCTTGGAAAACCTTTACAGACTCAGGCACTCTTCTACTAGTATACCCCACCTATAAAGAGCCCTCAAATCTATTACAACAATAACAGGAGATAGCCCACCCCTGTTACAACCAGCTGCCCCAGAAAGATACCCCACTTCCTAGTACAAACAACTACCCTAGAGAGATACCCCACTCCCTAGCACAAAATACAACCAATAATCAATAACAAATTTAAAGACCGAAATACCTCTAATGTAGGCAGATAATACAACTTGAAGAATGCAACCCCAACTAACTCTTTGCGAAAGATCAGCTCTGACAGGACCAGCGGTGCGAGAAGAACAAAGAATAAAATGTAAAGAGTTTTTCTCAAAATGTGCTCTGATTCGTGAAATGGGTTGTGTAAGAAATGAACACAATGAGGTGCCTATTTATAGGCTATGAGAAAAAGAAGTTTACGTTGAAAATAATGTAAGAATCGATTATAGCTTAAATGTATTGGATCTGAGAATCGATTCTAATGTGTGACTTCCTTAAGGTGAGAATCGATTCTTGCTTTATTTGAAAATGGATGGCAATCGATTGTTACAGGCAGGCAAGGAATCGATTTTATGCTTAATGAAAATTAGTATGAATCGATTCTTCCTTTTCAGAGATGCTTAGAAATCGATTTTATGCTTAGTGTAAAATAATATGAATCGGTTCTTTCTTTTTGGAAATACTTAGGAATCGATTTGCATACTTAGTGAAACTAGTATGAATCGATTCTTAGCTTTTGTATTGACCTGAAAATCGATTTTGATATATAGAATAAAATAGAGAAAATCAATTTTATGCTTTTCAAAAATGCTTTTTGTGTTTACGTAAGTATGCATGCATTTGTGTGAGTGTGTGAGACTTCGAGAGACGAGCTGATCTGCGAAAGAGCTTACACTTTTTCCTAAGACACACCCAAACCCTAAGGACTACCCTTAAGCTTGAATCTTCAATTCTTGAGCTTGATTGTCTTGGATTGTGACTTTGATTATATGTCACTTTTTATCAACTTTGGCTTTGTCACTTTCATTCACTTGGGCCACACTTTGGCTCTGTCTTTTTCATCATCAAAACTTGACCTGTAATATTAGGTTACCTGCAATACAAGGTATCCACACTATTCTCAAGAGCCAGTGCCACTGAAGCTAGAACTATTCTAGATGTCCTCCACACTTATGAATTAGCTTCTGGCCAGGTTGTTAACCCTGACAATTCTGAAGCTTCATTTAGCCGAAATGTGCAAACAAATGAGAAAGAAATGATCTATGATATGATGGGTGTTAAGGCAGTAGAAGCTCAGTCTAGGTACCTTGGATTCCCTGTTCCATTTGGGAGGTCTAAAAAGTTATCTTTTCTTTTGTCATGGAAAGAATCTGGAAGAAGTTAAAAGGTTGGAAGGAGAAATGTCTATCCAGAGCTGGCAAGGAAACTCAAATTAAAGCAGTTGCTCAAGCTATCCCTAATTATATTCTGAGCTGCTTTGAAATGCCTAGTGAGTGCTGCAAGGAAATTGACTCCATGTTAGCCAAATTCTGGTGGGGATCTGAGATTGAGGAAAGAAAGATTCATTGGATGAGCTGGAGTAAGCTTTCTAGGCCAAAGATAACTGGTGGTCTGGGCTTCAGAGGCTTTAAGGAGTTCAACAAGGCTCTTTTGGGAAAACATTGCTGGAGATTAGCTACTCAGGAGGGCTCTCTGCTTCGTGCTGTGCTCAAGAGTAGATATTTTCCTAGAGGCACTTTTGTGGAGGCTGAGATAGGATACCAACCCAGCTATGCTTGGAGGAGTATTTGTAGTGCAAGGAAAATTGTTAGCTTGGGTGGAAACTGGATCATTGGAAATGACTCATCTGTCAGAATTTGGAAGGATAAATGGCTTGGTGATGGCTCCCTCATTACTTCAAGACTTGTGACCAATGACCTTGCTGAAGATGCTCCAGTTGCGGAGTTAATTGACACGACCTCAAATGTTGGGATAGGAACAAGATTTACAAGTATTTTAGCTCTTGTGATGCCTCAAAAATCCTGAGCACTCCTCACTAGTGCAAAAAAGGGATTTAAAGTCAGGCGAAAAGGGGATTTAAAGTCAGGCGCCCGCTTGACTTTTATTAAGTCGACTTTGTATGTCAGGAGTTTTAAAGTCAAGCGCCCGCCTGACTTCGTAAGTCTGATTTAAAGTCATGCATTTATTTCGCCTGACTTCGTAAGTCAGTTTTAAAGTCAAGCATTTATTTCGCCTGACTTCGTAAGTCAGTTTTAAAGTCAAGCATTTATTTCGCCTGACTTCGTAAGTTTGTTTTAAAGTCAAGCATTTATTATTGCCTGACTTCGTAAGTATGATTTAAAGTCAAGCAGTTATTCTTGCCTGACTTCGTAAGTATGATGTAAAGTCAAGCATTTATTCTTGCCTGACTTCGTAAGTCTCTTTTAAAGTCAAGCATTATTGCGCCCGACTTTAAAAGTTTTTTTTTTCTTTTCAAAATTTGGTTTAATCTCCCTGCACACACCCTGGTTATACGAATCTTGGTCATTCTTTCAGTAAATAGAAACTTAAATTCATCACATTCTACTTTATACATCCAAAGCTAAAATTCATCAGTTTAAGTAAGAATTCTACACTTTAAGTACAAAATACATCCAAAGTTACATTAAAGCTAAGAATTCTACACTTAAATTCATCACATTGTACTTAAATTCATCATATATATACAACAAACAGAACAACACCTACACTTAAACTATATATCCTTGTACCAATAGCAAAAAAAATGTTCTCATCCTCATAATATCAACTGAATGAGGAAATTTATGAGAAAAAAAAGACAAGAATAAGTGGAGTGCTCAGCTGTTGTTTGAGTAATTCTCCCTTCATCAAGCATCTCCCTTCATAATATCAACTGAATGAGGATATTAGCTGTTGTTTGAGTAATTCTCCCTTCATCAAGCATCTCCCAGTATGCAGCTTGAACACCTAATATTATGAGCAAATTAGGCTTGATATTGATATAGTTGAAGCATAGTATTAATAGAAAATAAGAACTTTATCAAAGGACATAGCCAACAAGAAATGGCATAACTTTATCAAAGGACATAGCAAACAGAAATGGCAGAACTTTAGTAAACTAACAAAGAAGTGCATGCAACCCTTGCAAACGATTGCTTTGATTTATATGAATATAAAAACTCAATAAGATTATTTCAAGACAAAAGACAGAAGTACTCACTTGTAAAAACTAAAACATAGAAACTCCATAATAATACAACAAAAATTGGATAGACTTTAAGAATGGGAAAAACTTGAATAACATTTACCTTATGCAATTCTTCCACCAAAGCTGGGATGATACTGTCAGTCAAAAACTTCAAATAGTTAGGTAAATGAGGCGTCTGTGGTGCTGTCATAAACTGGCTCAGCTTGTTCACAGCAAAAGCAATGTCTGGACGGGTGATAGTTAGGTAAATGAGGCGCCCAATGAGCCTTCGGTACTGTGATGGATCAACCAGAAGTTCCCATGCACTATCACCCGCTTCTGTTAAAGTAAAAGATAAATTGAATTCAGAAGCTTGAACATAATGAAAAAATAAAAAATGATAAGTTTCAAGCAGACATATCAGCAGTAAGCAATTGCTTCAAAAAGTTATATACCAGAAATGTCATTAGACTAACCAGAAGAAGAATTCCAGGAAGGGCGTCAACTTCAGTAGGAGGAAAGCCAGCAGCCCTTAAAAGAAGGTGCATGACCATTGCCCCAACCACAGTTGTCATTAAGGTAGTGCTTATCAAAAATGCATCTCTGTGCTTTAGTGCTGTTTTTGGTGAAAATTCAAATATGAAATTGAAATTGATTCTTGTTCTCTTCCACATGTACAGGCTGCATCCATACATAAATAAGTGCAGGCTTAGCAATGCAAACACACTGCACAAAAAATCACTTTGTCCATTAGATCACTCATAAGTAATATAGTCATTTTTGTTTAACATTATGCAAATTAATCTTTTAGGGAAATTCATACAATCTCTCTGGTTGATTGAGTACATCCTTAGTTTCAAACTGATTTTTCTACCTAATCTGTTAGTGTTGAACATAATTTTCCATTTGCATAACACATTTGTATGTGTATGTATATGATCGATTAATTAGAAGACTGATGATTGTAATAGGCTAATAATAGCACACAAAAAGGGATGTGTGAACTTGAAATATGTCCAAATAGAAACAAAGTGAAGTAGCACCTGAAAACAAATGTGCAAGACAGCTTATAAAAACTATAACCTTATCATAGTGTTATATGTTTGAATTGATGGAGCAACACCGGAGGAACACATTCGCTCAAAAATACTAGCTGCAAAGTGCAATTTGCCTACAACACGGAACAAACTGTATCAGCAAGCTTGCTGCATCCATTGCAGAAACTGCATATTTCATTTTATTGGTAAATAATTGCAGGCAGAAAATGCTAAATAATTGCATGCAGAAAATAGAAACAATGCTACTTCCAACAGCATATTTCATCTTATTGGTAGATGAATCAGACACTAGTTTACTTGACTGTGGCTATACCTCCATTGCTCAAAGCATTTACGACGATGCTAATTCCAACAGCAACCAAATCATGTCCCTCCTCTGTTGCTTGCTTATATAGCAAATATGCTTCTTCTTGTTTGCCACATTTGGCAAATGCATCATAATTGTAAATGTACATCTTAGTGGAACCTCTTCCATTCCTTCAAATGTGCATTCCAAGCTGGTTACCCTTCTATCCTTCTCCTATAACTTAATGATATTTGTCCCCCCTCATCTCTATTTAAGATAATTAAGAGTTGTCAAAATGTTACCTTGTATGAGGCTCTGACCTGCACGCTGCATCGACTGTGATGGTTCTATTAAATTAACTTTCTCTAAAGATTTTGGCCAAACTTCTCGCAGTGCCCTTCGTCATCAGATTCGGAAGGCAATGAATAAATTTAAGAACATCAATAAACTTATAATATCAAAGTTAACCATTCACCAGAACAAAGTTCTAGAGTTGCTTACCAAAAAGCTGAACCAGTCCCAGCTCCAAAATCTAGCACCGTAGCAGGGGAGAAACCGGGAAGCCTTCTACGACCCTAAACACACAAATAAAGCATTCCATTGAGTTAAAAGTAAAATAAGTAAAAAGTTACATGGAACACACCATAAGGAAACTGAATCCTACAGTGGCCAATTCACACCAATCCATCTTATTTTCATCTCTTTCTAAGGAAGAAAAGAATGACAAGAACCAAATATCCATTAGCCATGTTTGTTCTCTTACAAGTTAAGCAACTCATTTTCTTCTTCATTCTCTCATGATGTTTCAAAACTTTCAAGAAGCACAGATAATGTGATCATAGACTATTGAAAAACTCTGGGAGGCTAAAGATGATGTGATTCTCAAACTCAGTCCAAACTAATTCAGTAGCATTATACTTGTTAGTTATCAAAAAATTTACCATTTAACCTAAGTTCAATCCAAAGAAGACAAATCCAAAGTAACCCTACTGTTGTTTTGAAAAGAAATTTTAATAGGCGAACTCTGAATTTCCGTTGAGCAATGAAAAGAAAATATAAAGCTTTCATTTTCCACCCCAAATAAGCTAACGATGCAATTCAATTGAGACAACAAATAAAACTAAAAACCCATATCAGAAAGCAATTGACTTTGTCTATGTTATAATATTTTTTGGTAAGAATAGGAAAATCCTATGTTATACACAACTTACATTTCGTTTGTGTTTAACACAATTAAAAGGAAATAAAAGAAACTCAGAAGGTGACGAAAACAATACTCGTGTGCGTTCTTCGTTTGTGTTTCGTTTTCAACACATCCAGCAACATTTCATTCATGCAACAATAGAAACCAAGGAAATCAGATTCGCAGTTTCACAAACAGATAAATTAGCGAAGCAATCAAAGGGCTTTTGTTTAATACCTTCTGAAAATCCTTTGTATAACTGTGTCGGTATGAGTCCAGCCTTCAATTTGTACAAATTATCAATAAACTGTCAAAACCTAGCAGAGAAGATAAATTGCAAAAGAAAGAACAATTCCAGCAACAAAAGACAAGGGAACGCAGAATAGAGAAATGGAACTTACAGGGCAACAACCTCTTTCTGCTCGAAGCGTTTATTCAATTCATGTAACTCTCTATCCATACTATTTTGCAGAAGTTTGTGCTCCCACTCTTTTGCTACTTCTTCAATTTCCCTTGAATCACCTGCTAAAATTAGGAAATGGTATCCAAAATCATTACAGTTCGAATAGCACTTGATCAAGTAGTAGCAGAGAAAGAGAAGAAAAAGGACTGACTTGAGCAAGCGCGTGTTTAGAACTGGCACTAATAAAATATTAAATCAAGGCCAAAGACGAGGCTTACCTGCTGTTTCACTCATTGGATAATCAACTGCTACAATAGGTAAGCTCCTCTTAAGCCCATCAGTCTTCACAATGCATGTGCCATCATCCTGCAAAACAAAGTTTTAAAGCTTGCTTGCATAAATTATCAAGCCAATCTCCTGAACTCACTTTAATATAGGGATTGAAACAGTATCTGAGAAAAATATTCTTGAGTCAAAGAAAAATATCAATGAAAAGTAAGAGGCATACATTAGCATCCTTTCCACTTTGTTCTACAACAGTTGAAAAAGCCCAGCAACTACCTATACAAGACATTTAGAACAAACAACAATATTATTACTAGAAGCTATATATGCACCTTAGTTCCACTTCATAGCTATCTATACAATATTATGGGAAAAAATAATGCATAGTTCTCTATTATGAGGTCTATAATAAATATTGAGCAGTACTAGTAACTAGCAACTACATAGCTTACCACATTGGCCTTGATCCTTAACAGCAGTTACATCACCTTTCTCCCTCCAATCCACAGAAGCAGGAACGTCGCGAACCTACTCATACATGAACGTCGCACTCCCACGCGGTGTACCTCGGAACATTCTGTGGTGATTAACCTTTGACCCAGCATAGATACTCTTAAATTCATGGTTGGTCATATCAGCAAACTTGTTTAATCTCAACTTGTAAGGCTTATCCATTTTGTTAGTGTTGTGGACCTTCAAGCAATTTGATTCAATTTGATTTTAACTATGCTCCAATATTTGATGTCATATAACAAAGAAAACATAAATTCAAAGTACCTCTTCTTTCTTGCCTCCTGTGAAGAGCTTGTAGCTCCCATAGAAGAGTAATCCCCAGCCAGTTAAAGAGACAATCACAAACTGCAGACATAAAACAACCCGTCAAAACTCAAAAAGATTATTCACAAGCATTTCCAATTCCCAAAACAACAATCCAATCATCTCACGGTAAAAAATTAGCATTTCAAGTAGGGTGCAGTAGATCTAGAAACACAAAATTATAGACTCACGTGCTCTTCCTTCCATATAGACGGGCTCATTGGGTCTTTCCAGCAGGCAACTTTGGCGGGGCCATGGTGATCTGCAATAATCAAACAGTGAGACCATTCCACATATGTCAGAATAGTGTACTAAATTCAAACCTACAAGGCTACAATACACAAAATCAACTTCCTCACAGAATAGAAACAAAAGAAAGACCAAACATCTGGTTATCATGTATCATGAAGCCATATTACTCTATCAAAAAACTAAAGTCAATTATTTTATTCCACAATCACGAAACAGATAAACAAGATTTAAGATAGATAAACAATTATTCATCATCAGATAAACAAAAGAAAGAAAGACCTAGATTATTCATCAGATTCATCAGATAAACAGCAACATAGAAATTATTCGCAGTTTTAGGGTTTATAGCAACAGAGAAAGAAAGACCTAGATTATTCATCAGATAAACAGATAAACAGCAACAGAGAAAGAAAGACCTAGATTATTCGCAGTTTTAGGGTTTATAGCAACAGAGAAATTAACAAAGCAAAACAAGGGGGTTTTGCACAATACCTATTTGTTGTCAGACTAGCAGCAACATTGTTGCCGTTTTCAAGCATCAATTTCTGTAAAATCAACACAAATAGTGAAAACTTCGTAGAGAATTGAAGAAGAAGCGAGAGAGAGAGAACGAGTAGAAGAGAGAGAGAGAGTACACGTGCGTTGCAAACGGCGTGGTTAGGGTTTGTGTTTGGGACTGTTGGCAGCGACTGAAGCTGGTTAGGGTAAGGAGGCTGGTGGCGGCGACTGTTGGCAGCGACTGAAGTTGGTGTTTGTGTGAGAAGGAGAAGAAGACGGGAAAATGCGTGATTGGAGGGATGAAGGGAGAAGGGAGAATGGAGAAGAGGAAAGGAGAGGATTGGAGAGAGAGAGAGAGAGAGATAGAGGAAAGGATGCAGAGAAGAGGAAATGAGGTAAGAGGGGGGAGATTCGACGGGGGTAGAGGAAAGGTATTCTCCATTCGCGTGAGAGAGCGAGAATGGAGAGGAGAGTGTTCTGAGAGTGAGGCGTAAACTGAAATTATTTTTTTCTATTTTGGTACTTTAGAAGTCAAGCGGATACACGCCTGACTTCTAAAGTATTAAAATAGAAAAAAATAATTTCACCTTTAATTACAAGTTTGCCACCGCGTCACTTATATAGTCAGGCGAATAGACGCCTGACTTCTAAAGTCTAATTTTTTTCCTATTTGTTCACTTTAGAAGTCAGGCGTGTATCCGCTTGACTTTAAAACTCGCGAGTTTTGCCACTTATTTACAAGTTTGCCACCGTGTCTACCTATGTAGTCAGGCATCTGGGCGCCTGACTTTAAATGTCTAATTCTAATGTCATTTTTGCACTAGTGCCTTTATCCATTAGACTGCCTGCTGATAAATTCTCTTGGCGCCTGGAGAGAGATGGAAACTACTCAGTAAAATCTGCTTATCATGCTCTTTGTGGGGAGACTGACAAAGACAGACCAAGCTCGTCTACTGTGACAACTAATCCACTATGGAAGGAGGTATGGAGGGCTAGAATTCCAAATACAGTCAAGAATTTTCTTTGGCGCCTAGCTCAGAATATCCTCCCCACCAGAGTCAACTTGAGCAAGAAGGGGATTCATCTAGACCAGGCCTGTCCATTGTGTCACTCTGCACCAGAATCTCATGCCCATCTTTTCTTGGAGTGCAATTTGATCCGTGCCACTCTGTTTATCTCTAGTCTGGGCGCCCACATTCCTAGCAATGCTAATGTTCGAGGCTGGTTGCATAACGGTTAACTTGTTCTGATACTGCAGGTTGCCAACTGTTTTGTATTCTAATGTGGAAAGTTTGGCAGGCTAGAAATGCTGCTGTTTTCAGGAACAAAGCTCCAAATCCAGTCATGCTCGCAGCTGAAGCTATCTCCTTTGTCTGTGAATTCAATTCAGCCAACCCCTCAAGGCAGGCCAGTCGTATCCCTGAGAGTTTGGAGATGGACAGTGGTAGCAGATCCTCTGTGTATAAAGTGTTTGTTGATGCAGGTTGCTTTCCAGATGGTACAACTTGTTGGAGTCTCATCATTCTCAACCAAGATAACACCCCAAGACTATGTGCTTGCAAGAAGGATTCAATTCAAGTAGTTCCTGTGGTAGCTGAAGCTATGGGACTTAGGTGGGGTATTCAAACTGCAATTGAGAATGGAATTACTGATGTGGTCTTCCTAACTGATGCACAAGTTGTGGCCAACTGTTTCCGCCAGAGCATGTCTGTGGCTGTTGTTGAGACAATCATCCAAGACCGCAGAATTCTCCTCCAAGCTGTTCCTAACTCTGATGTCAATTTCATTAGCAGGAAGGACAACTCCGTTGCTCATAATTTAGTTGCCTTTGCTCATAGACATGGTACTAATCACTGGTTGGGCCCTCCCCCAGCTGACTGTATGCGGATCTCTGCCTTAATGCCCGGGAACGGATTGCATGCCTTGAGGGCGCCAATACCTTGGTGCCTTTTCTTACTTTTTATCCGTTGGATAAATCCAATGTTCCACCTTATGCCACGTGTCTTTCGTCTCTTTGTTTTAAAAAAAAATCTGAAACAGAAATGCAAGTCCACTGAGATGGCAACACCAGTGACGGCCGCCTCCCCCAGCACTCCAACCGCCGCGACACTCCGCCTCCACCTTGCTCCTGCTGCAACGACACTCTTCCCTCCGTCTTTCTTCTGTTTTGATGCTCTCATAGCTCGCCGCACCTCCGATTTCCAACTCCGACATCGCCGCACCACCGCCTTCCACAACAATTGCAAATCCACAAACCCAACAACAGAACATCAACTTCGATTCTCACGTTTCTATTTTCCATGGAATCTGAGTCACAAAACATTCTATTTTCACGATTGAACTGAGTCACAAAATGGGTAGCAAACATTTTATTTTCCACTTGAATCGGTGAGTCACGAATTTGAACTTTACCATGATAGCAAAACGAAAATGGGTCTGAATCAGTGATTCACAGCAAATATGAAACGAAGATGCAGATGAAAACGATTTAAAAACGCGGGTCAAAAACGGGTCGTATCTAGAAACGAAAATGGGTCAAAAAGAAAACGATTCAAAAACAGAAATTGGGATGATTCAAAAATGAAAATGTATGATTAAAAAAGAAAATGGTGATGATTCAAAAACATAAACGTATGATTCAAAACCGAAGAGATCTGGGTTTCTCAGTTTCCTTTTCAGATCTTGGTTTCCCAGCAATTTCGCTTCCAACGAAAATGGTGATGATTCAAACACATAAACGTATGAATCTCACGCTGTGGAAATGGTGGGTTCATGGTGGCAGTGTATCAGTGGTATGGCTGTGGAGGAAATGGAGGAGATGAAAATGAAGGAGAGGTGGTGAGGACAGTGGTTGTTGACAAATAATCTCTTTGCTTGATTCTGTGTTTTAATTTTTTCTTTAAAATTGTCACGTGGCGTAATCCAAAGCATTGGATTAATCAGATGGATGAAATTTAGGGAAAGGCACCAAGTCATCCCGCGCAAGTCCCCTTAAGTTATTTTGGGAAAGATATACAAGTCCCCTTAATGCCCATTGTTGTCAATTTCCCACGTTTTATCTAAATGAAAGATATACGAGTTTCAAAAAAAAAAATCAATTTTGAAAGGATGAATAAAAAGTGTTATAATTCGTTTTTTGAAATATATATAAGTGGAGTTATTTAGTCAAAAAAAAAAAGTGGAGTTATCCTATTTTTTCGTCGTCTCGGTCACACGCCTTGTTTTCTTTTCGCTATTTCCTTTCTCGCCGAAGCTTCGTTCTCTTTTTCTCTTCTTCGCTGTCGAATCGCATCGCTTATTCGATTGCGCTGCCTTTCTCGCACTTTCCCCTTCAATATTCAAATATCATCATAGGTAGGTAAGCCTTATCGATCCCTCTTGTCTTCGCTTCGTCTCCCTTTTCTTCAAATTTTAGGGTTTCGATTCAAATTCCCGCGTCACCTTCCTATTTTATCATCTTGTCATCTTGCCTGTATTCATCCAATTGCAATCGAATCTTAATTTCGTTATCCAATTTGAGAATTCGGGGTATTATTTGTGTTTGTGGTTTAGGATTCTGTAAAAAAAAGAGAAAAAAACAAGAAGAGTTTGTTGTGAAGGAGGAATTAGGGTTTCAAGTTGGAATTTATCATTTTAGGTAGATAGTTATATGGCGGCTGGGAGACATGGTGGTTACCGCGAGAACGAGTTTAGGGACCGTGAGTCCAATTTGGATACTTCAAGGCGCAGTTTCGCGAATTCGAAAGAAGAGTACGATCCGGTTAGGAATGGTGGCAGTGATGTCGTGAGAGGTGGTAGCAGGGATTCGAGAGATAGGAGTAGGATGAGGCACCAGGATGTTAGGGAAAGAGAAGCCGTTAGTAATGGTAGTTACCGGTCCTCTTCCAGCCGCAGTGACTCTGGCAGCAGTAGTGGCCTTGGCCCTCGCCGGTGTGATTTTTCTGTCAAGACAATTGATAGAGAGCCTGGTGAGCTTTCTAGTGAGAGTGGCTCTGAATCTGATGATGCCATTGAATCGGAGTCAGGTGTCAAAGGCCGTGAGGTTGCTATGGTTGATGGAAATAGTACTAAATCGCCTCCACCGCTGGAGAGAAAAAGGAAATTTTCGCCCATAGTGTGGGATCAGGATGACAAGGAAGTGAAAGAGTCTTCCAAAGTTAGGGTTTCCACCACAGCGGTGACTACACTTCCTCCTCGGCCTCAGCTGCCAAAATCATTTGTTCAGTCGCCAAAAGCTTCCTATGGTGAAGTTTTAACACGTCCTGTCAGGAACAGGGAACCTGAGGATCTTGAGTTGCCCACAATGACTAAGGTTACTTCGCCTCCATCTTTGGATTTGCAGGCGTTGTCACCAAAACAAACTTGGGGTAATGACCAGGAAGCTGAGCAGCCAGAAGGTGAAGACTATGTTCCAACTCGTCACATATCATCTTCAAGATGGGCTGCTGGAGATAACTCCCCCATTGATGAGGTTGAAATCCTCATTGATGAAGAAATACCCAAAAGGAGGAGGCCGTCTCCTGAATCTAGAGTGAGGAACAAGCTATTAAGCCCCAAGGAATCTAAAATAGAAAGTCTTGAAGCAGCTAGAGCCAAATCATCCGAATCTGATGAAAGAGGTACTACACATCGGATAATGTACAGTGGTGATGATCATCCGGATATTGAATCAGAAAAGGATGACTATATGGATGTTGATCCTCGAGGTATGAAAAGTGATACAAGTGTTAGCCACTCAGGTACAGAATCTGAAGATGAAGAGGATAGGGAGGAGACTCCAGAACCACCAGCTCCACCTCAAAGAACTGTCAATATGCTTCAAGGTTGTAGAAGTGTTGATGAGTTTGAGAGACTTAACAAGATAGATGAGGGAACATACGGTGTTGTATATAGGGCTAGAGATAAAAAGACTGGAGAGATTGTAGCATTGAAGAAGGTCAAGATGGAGAAGGAAAGAGAAGGCTTCCCATTGACCTCTCTTAGGGAAATAAACATTCTTCTTTCTTTTCACCACCCATCAATAGTTGATGTTAAGGAAGTAGTTGTAGGAAGTAGCCTTGACAGTATTTTCATGGTAATGGAATACATGGAACATGATCTTAAAGGATTAATGGAGGCAATTAAGCAACCATTTAGCCAGAGTGAAGTGAAGTGCTTAATGATCCAGCTTTTAGAGGGTGTGAAGTATCTTCATGACAACTGGGTGCTTCATAGGGATTTAAAGACGTCAAACCTGCTTCTAAATAATAGGGGTGAGCTAAAAATTTGTGATTTTGGGTTGGCTCGTCAGTATGGGAGTCCTTTGAAACCATATACGCACCTCGTGGTTACTCTTTGGTACAGGTGAGCGTTATGCTTATTGCAATTTTTTTCTTCTATTTATCAATGTATGTATCTATTACACATATTTACAGCATTGATACATGTTTTTTTTTTATATTATTCCGAGTACAGTTTTATTGTATACTTGGTCATTTGAAAACTGTGGCCATGTGATGTGTTGAATACAACTTCATTTTTATTTGTAATTATGGGATGATAATCAAGTAGTAATGTTGCAAAGTTACTTCTACTTGTCCTTTGCAGTTATGTCAATATTTTTTTTTGAAGATTTATTTCAATAGTAACATTACCTTTCCTTTTTATGTGTGGCAATACTTACAATGAACATACCTATTAGCTGGTTTGTTAGTTTGTCATTGCACTGTGGAGCTGGTTTAATTAGTTGTGTGCCTTCAATCTAGTTACGAATTTTTAACCCATCTTTGGCTGTATTCTGTTGCAGAATATTTACCTGATGGTTGTCTATATGTTTCCCAGGGCACCTGAACTTCTTCTGGGGGCAAAACAGTACTCAACAGCTATTGATATGTGGTCTCTTGGTTGTATAATGGCTGAACTATTGTCGAAGGAACCACTATTTAACGGGAGAACGGAATTCGATCAACTTGACAAGGTATCTGTTAAGTGTCATTTTTTTATAGAACAAATGTTCTCACCTTTTCTTTTCCTTTCAAGTTTTGGTGTCTTATGGTCAACCATTTGGTCTTAAAGTGGCTGCTTCTCTATTGACATCTGTTATTTTACTTGCAGATTTTCAAGATTCTTGGTACACCAAATGAAACAATTTGGCCTGGTTTCTCAAAATTACCTGGAGTCAAGGTCAATTTTGTCAAGCACCAGTAAGTACTCACAATCTCCTTTATTCAAGACATTGATTGTATAGTTACACTGTTCTTATTTTTTTGCCACTGTTTTCCCAGGCTTCCAACTTTGGGTGGTTCTGGTCTGACTATCTGGCCTCCCTTGGTGACTTGTACTATTACAGACCTTTTCTATTTTGTATTAACAACCGGAATATTCCTTTCAGGTATAATCTACTGCGTAAAAAGTTTCCTGCCACATCATTCACTGGATCTCCAGTTCTTTCTGATTCTGGATTTGACTTGTTGAACAAGCTTCTAACTTATGATCCGGAAAAGGTAAAGCCATGAAGGTCACATGCACTTCATGATTTTATTTGCTAATAATTGTTTCTCTCTAAGTATTGAGAATAAACCTACTATTTCACGCAGCGAATCACAGCTGAAGCTGCTCTCAATCATGAATGGTTCCGTGAAGTTCCACTCCCCAAGAGCAAAGAATTCATGCCTACGTTTCCTGCTCAACATGCTCAGGACAGGTATTTTGATCTAAAAGGAAATCATTGGTGGTGCTGTTTGTAGGATAAACTTTAAATAGCTTAGGCTGGATAAAAAGGACTGCTATCATGGGATATTGGCAGCACATGTAAATATTTGTTGAGTCTTTATAACATCAATCAACCATGTTTGTTTGACAAGATTCATCATGATGTAAACAGGCGAATGCGGAGGATATTGAAGAGTCCAGATCCTTTAGAGGAACAGCGGCGGAAAGAGTTGCAGCAGGGTGGGACTGGCGGGATATTTGGTTAAAGATTGAAGTATTTAAACCTATGTCTCAATTAGCATTCTAACACCATTACGCTGGCTGAGCTGAATATTTGCATTGATGAGGTGAGGGTATGCACTGAACGGAAGTTGCAAGCTTTGTTTGTTAGACGATCACTCGTGCTGTTTTTTAGCAGGAACTTATTGGTTTGAGCCGAGATGTATCTTTTACCTCCTGGGAACCCGATTTCTTTCAGGTTAACATTCTTCATGCTTGGTCATTATTTAGAATACGTCTGTGACACTTGCTGCTCAAGGTGTGGCATAATTGCCTTCTGAAATTTGGAATAGTCAGTGTCTGTTGAAACTTGTGTATGTAACATATTTCCATAATTCCATTTTCATTTCATTTTCACTTTCATTGGCATGTAAACAATTTTTATCTGGTTTTGAGTATTAAAGCAATATGGATTTAAAAGCAGCTATGAGTTATTTCTTTACTTTAATATTCACATTATGTATGCAAGAGGCTGTTGGTGTGAAGTGGTGAGGGCCGTCTGTGCATTTCATTGAAGAAATTAACATGGACTTTATCCATTGAAGGTATTGCATTCCTTTGATATGTTGGATATTAAGCAATGAGGATATAAGATGTTTGTCTGTGAGAGATAATGTCCAGAAGCCAATGTCATCACAACTGCTATTTGCAGAAATTAGTGATCAATTGGATGTGATAAATTGCATTAACTATTCACATGAACTTAATTTTGTGGGATGCATAATTTGCATGGATTATTTGTTGTAGATGTAACAAATTATCCAGAATTTCCCGTATTGCATTCCTTTGATATGTTGGATATTAAGTAATGAGGATATAAGATGTTTGTCTGTGAGAGATAATGTCCAGAAGCCAATGTCATCACAACTGCTATTTGCAGAAATTAGTGATCAATTGGATGTGATAAATTGCATTAACTATTCACATGAACTTAATTTTGTGGGATGCATAATTTGCATGGATTATTTATTGTAGATGTAACAAATTATCCAGAATTTCCCGTATCTTTGTGGTATAAAATTAGGAACAAGCTAGTTTCTTATATGCAATAGAAGTGAATACCAATAAGAATTTCATGGAATTTCTTGTTAAAAATTTAGGAACAAGTTCTTCCTCTGTGTTTCTTTGTTTATTAGCTGCTGGATTTTGATTTTGGCATTAAATTGAAGCATCATCAGAGTATGAAATGAGTCCCTCTTTTCTCCCTTGATACTGGCTGGTTAGAATTCCTCCCTTAATAACGAATAGTATATGATGATGCTCAAAAATATTTGTGGCCCGGCTTATGGTGGTTACAAGGTGCTGTTTTTCGTAACTACCAAAGTTTTTAAATGGCTTATGGTGGTTACAAGGTGCTGTTTGCCCGTGATAGAAGTTTACATCTAATTTTCAACTTGTTATCCCTCTAGTGTATATTGTAAAACCAGAGTAATAACAGATTCTTTAATGGAAAAAAAATGAAAAGGAAGCAAGACTGTTCTCTTATTATCGTATCTGTTCATCATCTGAAGATTGAAGTTTTGAACAAGCACAAGAATTCTTTTATGACATTTGCCTACAAATGTCCCTGCAGTACCAAAGCAAGCAGGTTGAGGAGGTTACCAGTAGATCCTAAAGTATAGGAGTTCAATTAGTTGTTTCTTCAGGCTCTCTTGAGGTACAATGCAAACCTTGGTTTGTCATAATGTGTTTTTGCAATACTTGCATTTCTGCGAATACAAGATCAGAATTATTTGCCTTTCTATTTTGTTATTTATGATGTGTTGGTTCCTATGACATTTATAGTATTACTAGTGGATTGATGTTCTGTCAAATTCACTGCAAAGTAAATCACAAAGCAAGAATTGATCATAGTTTTGAAATTCCCCTTAGGTAATGTGTAATGTTGATTCCTTTTGGCTCCAACTATGACCAGGTTTTTGCATTAGTTTCAGTAATTAATTGCTTTCCTGTGCTATAAAATCTATGTGCACTTCACCAAGTTGCTAAAAACTATGTTGAGTTTTCTGTTTTCTGTGCTGGCTACATTACAAGGGATACACCAAAATTGAAGTCTTTATATGGTGATTGTAAATGATGTGGGAAATTGTCCAATTGTCAGATTATGGAGATTGTTCCTTGGTTGATCCTTAAGAGAAGTATCAAGTCGGGCCATATACTAACTCTCCTTTAGTGATGGTGGATGTTAAATGTTATTCTGCGGTGAAAACTTTTACTTCTGAGAATTAAATGTTTGTTCTTTTGTGGTCCCATTAAAGGAGTCCAGTTGCCCCCCCCGCCCCCCGTTGACGCATCATTTGGCTTGTAGACATGTAATGTAACCCAATAGTAGAATTTTCCCAGCTGTAGAATTTCCCCTAATCTTGATGTGGCAGGTTGGGGTTTCTTATCTTATAATAAAGTGGGATCTAGCTTCTCCGCCTGCATGCTTTTGCCAATATTTGGGATCCAGGTTGAGTCTTATGATTCTCATCATGATATAATAATTGATTATTCTATTAAGAGAAATGCCAGTGTCACATGCTCTATCACACTTTTTCAACACACTCTTTTTCTATTGATTGAAATTCACGAGTTTCACTAATTTTACATCCCCCCCCCCCGGCATGATTTAGTGGGATTTATTTGAATTTCAAACAATATGAGAGCATGTGGCGTGTCTTGAGAAATGAATTGTTAGCATTCTTCTATCAATTTATACAGCTTGGAGATGGGGTTACTAACAGATGAAAAACATCCACTTCCCATTCAAACATCATTTACTGAATGGACGACGATGAAATTTATTATTTTCAAGAGCAGTAGTTCGGGTTGTATTTTTGACAGGTTACAATTGTGCTCGCGTGATAATGTTCAATCTATTTTTGACAGGTTACAATTGTTTCGATTACCATGTTTTTGTTGTTTTTTAAATAAATCCGTGCAATTATCTTTTTTTAAATACATCCCAGCTCGCATAACACATTAGATATTTTTATTTTTCCCTTTATTTTTATTAATACTGATGTGGATAATAACTTAACTTCAGCAAGGGATTTGTTAAAATAAATCAAACTGATTTTTATAGTTCTTTTATCAAAAAATAGACTAGAAGTATTCAAACGCATATGTATTTTGATTTGTGGGTCTGAATGCAGGGTACATATATTCGATGCGCTCTAAAGTGAGTCTTAAAAGAATATACAACCCAATAATGTTTATCTGTAGACATTTCTTTTATGCAACCCAAATTTTATTTATCCAAAAAGAATGCATTTAATCTTTGTGACTTGACTTTATCAATTTGAGCTATGCAACTGCAACTGGAATTTGAGAGAGAAGTTTTTTGGAACCGTACGGCGCTTCAAGAGTATTTGGGAGGAAAAAAAATGATGAATAGTGCAATTTGGGATTTTAGGGTTTAATTAAATTACACCTAAGCAAATATAAAATAAAAAGAAAAGTAATATATGACATGTTATTTCCAAAATGGATCTCTGTTAGCCACATCGGCAGATGGCTAACAGAGAATTAACAGAAGGATATATTTAAAAAAAAAGATACTTTGTAGAGACTTATTTAAAAAAAATTGTAGAGACTTATTTGAAAAACAAGTATATTTGGAGGGACGAAAAACATATTTAAACCTTGAAATAGCAGATTATATACTATAATTGTCGGAATCCTTAAAAAAAACTTGAAATCTAACCATGGAACTTCGGTGCTTCGCTGCCAAACTTGTTCTGTGCTTCACTGCCGGACTTGTTTGGTGCTCTTGTACTGGACCTGTTTGGTACTTTGGTACCGTACCCTGTCAAAAACTCCGCGTAGGAAGTTTTGGGAGCGTATTCCACGTGAGGGTAAAATTGGAGTATTTGAGGTTTGAGGATGTGTGGTGAGTAGGAGGGGGTTGGGAAAAGTATAAGCCTAAGATTTTAGGTGTAGGAATAGTACCCTGATGGCCTTCTTGTTGTGGAAATTGGCCATTTCTTTGACTTTCAGTATAGATTCTGGTCGTGACTTATATTTTTTTGGCTAAAGTGCTCCCGGGGTCCCTTATCTTTATTTAAAATAACGAATTAGTCCTTTATGTTTTTTTTGTCCCAAACAAGTCCTTTATCTTTCAAATTTTTGACACATAAATCCTTTTCCGTTAACAGTGCTGATTTATGTGTCAAAAAAGGATTTATGTGTTAAAAATTTGAAACATAAAGGACTGATTTGGGACAGAAAAGGATTTATGTGTCAAAAATTTAAAACATAAAGGACTGATTTGGGACAAAAAAAAGATAAAGGACCAAATCGTTACTTTAAATAAAGTTAAGGGACCCCGGGAGCACTCTAGCCTATTTTTTTTTGTATTTTTGGGTTTAAGATGGATGGAATATGAGAAAGAAATGATATGGATTTTGTGGGTTATGTGATGGATAATTTTGGAACAGATTTAAGCTAAACAAAAGAAATAAACTAGGGGTGTTCGTGGGTCGGTTTGGACCGGATTTGACCAAATCTGTTGCCCGAACCAATGATAATTATTCGGTTTGGGTTGGTTCGGATTTTACATTTTTTCCTCCAAAATCCGAACCAAACCGAACCGATATTGGACGGGTTGGTTTGGATTGGGCTCACGGGTCACTCACTAAAATATAAAAAACAACACTTTTTTATGATATTCCAACACTTTAAATAGCTAAAAAAATTGAAAATCACACGAAATCAAACTCAAATCCACTAATAGTCTTCCCATTCATAGTATTAAAATTTTACAACTTAATCATAAATTATTAAGGTAAAAATTCTAAGCAAATAAAATCGTGTACATCTAAAATTAGAAAATTGTTATGACGTAATATGGGTTGGTTCAGGTTCGCGGATTTGATTTTTAAAATCTGTTGCCCGATCCAAACAACTACAGGTTGGTTTAGATTTGTTCGATTTTGACCCGAACACGAAAAATATCCGAACCAAACATATCGGTTTGGATTGGATTGTGGGTTGGTTTGGATTTGCCCGAATAACTGAACACCCCTAAAATAAACTCTTGTTTAATACGTGAAGAAGATGGGTGTGAAGTTTAGGGGCACCACCTTGGTCTAATCCAAGACAAGGATAAGCCTATGAATGTTAGGATCACCACAAGAAAAAGAATTCTTGATAAGATCGAATAAACTGGTCCAATCCAAAACCAGAGTATGAACTCAAAATCTTTGATTAAGTCTTTGTTCGAAATTCAGTGACACTTAAACTCCCTATTTATAATAAGGGAGATTCTTGCTGAATACAAAGGAAAAGAAATAAAGAGTATCAAAAAATTACAAGAATACTAGTCAAAACAATTGCAAGAAAATATTCTAGTTGATTTGGCATTGAATTCGCCATTAATGATTAGAATCTTGCATTTCCTTTTTCCTCTGATTAGCAAATTTGCCTTCCTTGATCAGCAAGTTTGCTTGATTAGCAAGTTTGTTGACTCAATCAACTCACAATAATATGCACCACACACACCACTTGAAGTGGATTAAACACACTAAAAAAATAACTTGAAATGAAATAACTTAGTGCCTTGATCCCAAATATATCAGTTGGTCACATGCACTTTTATCACAACTTAAAATAAAATTAGGGTAATTAAAATTTGACAACAAGCCCATGGTAGTTTCTCATCATACGCCAAGGCCAAAAGAGAGAGAACATTTCGAATCTTTAAACACTCACTAAATGAAATACATGTTAAACATAAGTCTAAACATACTCCCCTAAGCTAACCCTTTATGGTTATTTCATTTATCATTCTATTCTAGCTTTACGAAAACAATGGTAAATGAAACTGTCTACTACTCACCCTTAACAATACCATTTCTACTCCCCTATAACCTTAGCTGAAAATAGGGCAAAATTTAAAACTGTCTACTAAATATACATTCTTTCTCTCACTTCTATCCCCAAAGCAACAAGACATACTAACGCAAGAGACCGGTCTTAGAAGTCACACTTGTCCAGGGGCTGAAACTTTCAACTTAGCGAGAGTCATGATTTGTGCTCCGATCTTTCCACATCAGATGAGATTGAAGTGCAAATAATAGGTCATTTCCAAAATGGGAACAATTTTAGTATGACTGCTTTGAAGAATTGTAGTCCTGGTACGTAGAGATGGTATTTGTAGTAGGCTGAAACGCTAGGATCATGCGCGAACTAAAAATCATAACACCAATGAAAATGAAGTACGCTGATGAGAGGAATGAAAATCATGAGACAACTTTGTTCCATCCTTTCTACCTTTGTGCATGCTTGCTGTGTGGATGCAACATTTTGACATGGCTATGAAGTTGGTAACACACAGGACCTAAGAAACCATTTCTCAGTTTCGGAGTGTAAATTTTATCATGAGATTAACGTGTTCCCTAGAACAAAGGTAACCAGACTTAATTCAAGGAAAAATATAGTGTTGACAAGAGATCGGTCAACTGTCCATCCAAATATAGTGATTCCTCCCGGATTTGTCTGCAAATACATCACTGCACATTCAAAAGGAACCAATGAGGACAAAATGCATGTATACATGCACATGCTAACAGCCTGAACTCAAGTGTTTCAACCAGAAAGAACAAGATTTCACCATTTGAAAATACATATTCCAAAAGCGGGTTATATAGCCTTAATCTCATGAGAATTAGCTTCATCACCAAAGATCAATCATAATATATAAATGCATAACACACACCTAAACAAGGGAAATTAAGGGAACTAATTTCAAATTCAAAATACAAAAATAAGAAACTCTACATTCGCTAAATGGTGATTTATGTACTTGATATCATGGGCACTATAGAATAACCAAGTATATATGTAAAATGAAACTTTTTAAATATTTTCTAAAGTGATGACAGGTACATTACCAGTTACATTACATATGGAAAATGGCTCAGCCTCAGAAGCTAATATGCTATTTTAATAAGAGTATTATAAATGATTTTTGTATGGCCTGTCAGCTGCCGCATTAAAAAGAAATAACCATATCAAACTCTTTACAGTGAGAAATTACCAGAGAATATGGAAAACAAAGATTTTGCGAAATAGGAAATTAGGAATCACAAATTAATTAATGAATACAAATTACTACTTTCTAACTATTTTTTTCAAATATTTCCACCAGTCAATTCTTGAAGTCTTAATTCTTACACCTATGCCATTTACAGCATTGCATAGCCTGACTGGTAAAGTATATATTGTCTTTGTGCATTCTAAGTTTTAAGTAGCTAGAAATCATGCAAGAAAAAATTTGTCACTTCTCGGCATGGTCAGCAAGTGGAAAAAATGTATAAAATTTACGACTTGCATTGAAAGGGTATACTAAAAGGATATCTACACTACACATGTTGTATTTATGTCACTAATTAGAAGAACTAGTGAAATTTAAGGGTTTTCAGACAGAAGATGGCTTAATTACGTACCAAAAGCCTGCCTCTTGTGATGTGAGGACATATACGAAACCAATTGGGTATTTATAGAAGTTCCGCCAAAATCCATCGACTCTAGATCACTTTCAGAATAGTCTATATGTATGGAGTTTAAATGGTTTGAAACCTCAAGGCTCCCTGCACTAGCAGAGCTTCTCATTTGAGATGCATCAGAAGATGTGCATGTGACCATTGCATGCCACCTGCTTGCAAGTGAAACAACACCTTGAGCTCTATGAGAAATTCTTGTTGCTGCATGGAGACAAATAATGATGCCAACCACCTGAACAAGTGTGGAAACCTGAAAGAATGATCAACACAAAAGAAACGGAATATTCAATCCTCACAACTCGAAAGCTCTTAATGTTAACAAAAGCAAGAAGCAAAAAAGAAAAGCTTTATATGAACAGAGACAGTCTTTGAAATCCAGATAGCTTAACAATTAACTGCAACAGAAAGAAATAATTAATTCAATCTAAATGCATCAACAGTTTGGACATAAGGAATTGAACTTACTGCAAAATCCCCACCATTTACTATGGTAATCATTTCCCGATACCCTGTGACCTGCAACAGTGTCACAACTTGGCTGATGGTGACAACCAAGAATTCGAGAAGAAGATAGATTCTGAACCTATGACTTATCTTAGAAAGATGATAGCGCAAACGCATGTGTTCCTCCAAAAAAACTAACACGTCACTCTCCCTTTCCAAAAGCTTCCCATAATCGTCAAAGTGGATCACTTGTAAATTACAGACCAAATGAAACAAAATGCACGCCGAAAGAGAGATTGCACTAACATAAGTCCAAGATATAATCAAAGCTATAAAAATAGCAATCGAGAACCACCAAGACCCGTGTTGTACATTTGAAATACGAATGATTTCCCGCACTGTCTTCAGAAGAAAACATGGCAACACCCACAAAATGTATAAGCGCAAAGATCCCTAGTAATTCAGAGGGAAAACGGTTAGTTTTTCATTTGTAATTTCCAAGCACATCAAAAAAATTGAAAAAGGAAAGATTTGAAAATATTACACACTCGTCTATCATTTGACTAATCTCATTTTGAAAAATGCTTGAATAAGGGAATTATTTACTTAAAATGAAAATAATAATAGTAAGTTCAAAAAAATTTAACGCTTAATTGCACTTTTGGTTCAGAATACATGATTGTGGTAGCTCCAGTTTCAATTGTTCAACGTGAATAACAATTTTTGTGACGTGATAACAATAACTGATGAAATACATTGTCCATTGAAAGATAAAAAACAATAACCATTACCAACAAAAATGTGTGGACAATAACCAATACCACACATGTAAACCAAAAAAACACCAATGGTAGATTTGAAAGATAAAAAACAATAACCATTTGACATTGAACTAAAACCATGTCAAATGTGTGGTCATTTTTGTCCCAAGAAAAATGGTATTAGTTCAAGTCAGTACATTCTGTTGCAATTAAAAGAAACATTAACATTGAGACCAAATATGGTAGATTTGAAAAATACAGAGTTGATCTAAGCAATTAAAACTACATCCATCAAAATCACGCATTTTTTAAACTAATAGACAAAAAAAATACAATTAAGCCAATATTACTTTCTAAAAATGGAACAAAGGAGAACAAGCTGCAATAAGTTCTAACCAGTGTAAGCAAAATACCTACTACTATAAGACAAGAAATATAGTGAATGACATGGCAATATAGTGATTGACTTACAGAAATCTGTTTGACGTAATCGCGGTGAAAGCAAGCCATATGTCCGGCATGACGGTCAACGAAGAGAAACCTCCGGAGACCGTATTTACGGAGATTGTGAGAAAGACAGAGCAATGAAACGGCAGCGAGACTCGCCTGAAACGTCACAATCACCATCTCACAGCCGCGTAATTCGTACCTCTCGCAGTCGGAACAATCGCACATCCACAGCGCCACCATCGGTACCACCACTCCTAACGCGAAGAAAACGCTCCAAGAAATCACCGAAGTCAACACGGAATATTGATTAAACCCTAAAAAATTCAAAAACATCTCCAAACGCCCCAAGCTATCGTCCACTTCAGTCTCAGTCTCAGTCTCAGTCTCATCACTCTTTCCATTACACTCTCCTTCTCCTACGTGATTTGAATTTGAAATTAGAAGAGGTGTTTCAGTTTCAGCGGGTTCCTCTGTTCGTATTTCGAGATTCGTCATCTTCCTTTTTTAATCACTTTTTTGGTATCTAATCTAATTATGTATCAAATAACCTTGTCTGTGTAACGAACGAATTTGAAAGAAAAAATTGAAGATTAGTGTTAGTAGATATGAGAGGCTTATATGGTTGATTAACTCTCCGGTGGCCGGCAGAGACAACTGAACGAGTGTTGAGCGTCTCCTGGCGACACGTGGCGTTGGTGGAGAAATGTGGCCGTTAGATGGAGGAACGGAAGTGAGTCTGGGTTGGATTTCAATGGGAGTGCAGGGTGGATCGGGGTGAGTAGGTGAGCGGGTTTGAATATTAATTTTTGCAGAGAGATTGCTGAAATGTTAAGCAGCGGTGGCGTGGGAAATTGGGTTTGGAATGGGGAGGGAGTATTTATTTCATTACCCTGCTTTTTGGGGAGATCAGATTTCTTTTTCATTTTCATTTACACCAAGAAATAAGATTTCTTTTTCAAATGCAACCGACATTACCCGTAAGAGGGGGAATATTTATTATGAAAAAACTTGCACACAGTTTTTTTTTTTTAAACTCGGGATATCCACCGTACGGATAGTATTGACTAATCTCGTCGCTCATTATAGGAGTCTCAAGGGCAAGACAGCTGGCACAGAATTTTAATACTGCTCTGTACCCAATGCGAAGATCGAACCCCGACCCTTGGTTAAATGAGGTTCAACCCCGACCGCTGAACCACACTGTATGGGTTAAAAAAAAACTTACATACAGTTGGTGCTATGGTTAAAAAGAAATGTAGAAAAATTGTCACTAACTATGTATTGTTTTACAAATGAATTTTTTTTTAAAGTATTTGTTTCTATACTAGTATAATCAGTTCCTAAAGGTCCTATGGTATTGTATCTAAATATTGCTCTATTTATTATTTCCCTTCAATTCTTTCCCTTTTTTTATTTTATTAAAATTAGAAACTAAAAATTACTAAGTAAGTTTAGTATTTTCAGAAAATTTAAAAATTATAAAAATACTATTTTCAATTTTTTTTAGAAATATATTATTTCTGACCAGTCTTTTATTATAATTGTTCGCTATAAAAAGAATTTCAGCTTTCCTTATTTAAAGGAACAAATGCGGTATTAAATTACCACAAAAATAGCTACTGTGGTATTGATTCTATTGAACTTCAAAAAAAGAAAAAGAATTTCAGCTTCCCTTATTTAAAGGAAAAAATAGCTACTGTGGTATTGAACTTCAAAAAAAATAAAATAATGAGTTTTTTAAAAGGAACAAATATGGTATTAAACTACCACAAATTTATTTTCAAAACTTAGAAAGGATAATATTGACTTACCTTTAGATATATCTAGTGTAATATAATATATGAATGCGAATTACATGTAATGATATACATTTTTGTATTCTTAATAAAGTGACCTAATGAACTTCGTTCGCCTATATTTTACGAGACATATAAACTTTGTTTGCACTCACATTTATAAAAAATGTAACACTTGTGCTGATAAGCTTGCCGGACATGCTACTAACATTAGTGGCTTTGTCTGGTGGGATCTTCCTCCTAGCTTCATAGCCGAAGATTGCTACAGAAATAGGTTGGGTTTGCCTAGCTATAGATTCTGCTGATTTGCTTTTCGATGGTTTCAGTCTCCTTCTGGCCCTTTGTTTTTGTGTGATGCAGATGATTGTTAGTGACTCTGGTGCTGTAACACCCTGAACTTTGGACGTCACAAAGTCTAGACTGTTAGCCACTTTAATACGATCAGAGTTCTAAGTCATAAATGAATTCGAATAAACATCGATCAAATCCAAGTAATGAATTAGATTTAATACATTCGCTTAATACAAACTTAAAACCTAAAGTATCAAAACTATAATACATAATCTTTGACTGGGGAAACTAACAATAAACTTAAGTCTTGGAGGATCCCTTAACTCTATAGCCAAAACAGCTGCTACGTTCCTTCGTCGTGCTGAAACTTAACCTGTCAATCTGAAAAACATAAACAATAAACAATGAGATTACAAATCTTAGTGAGCTCTTTCACGACCCCTCACATTTCCTCTCATCGTCATTTTTCTTTATCTTTTCACTTTTCGTAATGTAATCCATAAGAAGACGGAACAACGTTAGCTTCAGCGAAGAACCCAATCCAAATAACAATCTGAGCCATGACTCAATTCGTGTGAAACCGAATAACCATCTGAGCCATGTCTCAATCCGGATAACCATCTGGGCCTTGAACTCAGGAGACATGACCTCGCATTCCAAGTACATTACTTAACCATCTGGGATCGTCATCCCCGTCGTGTTTTATTATATCCTTAATTACATTCTCACTCGTTCGTTCCTTTCATAAAACAATCTCTTTCACTCAATCTATAATCCTTCATTCAATCTTAACCTCTTTCATTCGTTCCATCAATACTTCATTCATTCCAATCATTTATCGTACCATCATGACCTCTTTACTTTCCATCAATTATCGCAAAATCAAACATCGTTCATTTCGAATAACAATCGCATAGTCATAACCTCAACCATTTCATTCGATCATGTATCAAATAAGCCCAAGTATAATTAGGGTATCTTAGGTTGGATTAAAGAAAGGACTGGGATGAGATCGCGTCAAAAGGAAAGCAGGAAATCGACTTTGGAAATATGGGGCAGAAGAGGACGCACGAGTCGTGCCAAAATAAGCACGGGTCGTGCCCCTCTTTCAGCTTTTATTAAAAACTCTGTTTTCGTCGACTTCCGCTAATCTGTTCGATCCGATTTCTTCCCCAATCAGTCCTTAACTCAACACACTTCAAAATAGTACTAATGAGCCATCAAATAACATGCTAAACAATCCATTTAGAGTATCACAATCTCTATTCAAACACAGCAACATTTGAAACATTTATTCTTCTTAACATATTCAAGCATGTATAAGTTCATTCACTTAGCATTTTATCAACTTAAAACCTAACTCATAGCACATGCATTACTACACATTCAACATCATCATCAATCAAAGACATAAACATCAACTAAAACAAAATGCATTCAAAGAACTCACTTGGATTGTGATGAGAACCACAATTTACAAGCAAGAAGATGAAACCCTTTGCTCAAAACAGCTCCTAAAACTTCAATTTCGACCCCTAGCTACCAATCCCTCACTTTGTGCCTTTAAAATCACAATGTAGCCTCCCCAATGTTGATCTCAAGTCCCCAATCAAACATGCAACCAGAAACTTTAACTAATCCATCCCCAAACTCACATGCAACATGAAATGGTGATGAGAAGACGAGATGAAGAGGAAATAGCTGGGTTCTTCACCTTGGATTCTTAATAGGAGTGAAAGATCAAAGTAAGAGAGTGAGGAAATTGAATGGAGTTGCTGTTTGCAAGTGAAGTTTTCCTCCACTTCTTCTTTCTCAAATTCGCAACTCTCTCTTTTCTCCTTATTCTTAATTCCTTTCTTTTCTCACAATTCTGAGTTTTTTAAACAAGTGTGGGTGTGTGTGTGTGTCTTTATAAAAGTGAGTGAAAGAAATGAGTGTGAGGGAAAGTATTTCAGCTGAGGTATAAATGAGTGTGTGCAGGAAAAGTCTATTTTTCCCTTACTCACTTCCCACTTTCCTAATAACTCCCAACTTAGTCATAATTAACTAGAAATTTTTTATAAACACACATTTCACAACAAGCATAATATATCACATAAGCCCACAATCAATTAAAACAATTATTTTGGGGTGTTACAGGTGCCAACCTAGTTGGGATGAGAGTCATTATAGTGATGCTTTTGCATGCCAATTTCAACTTTCTTTTGACTAGATTCCTTTCAGTAGGATTGTTATTTTTTCCTTTTGGTTGTAATGTTGTTTTATTCATGGGTATTGGCCTTGTCCTCCCATGTCCTTTGTGTCTTTTCTAGTTTTTTTCAATAAATTGTAGGGGGAGTACTCTTTTTCCTTTTTGATATTTTTTTCCTAAGAAGAGTTTTGCATCTAGACGATTTTAATGAGAAAGTAATACTTCCGTTAAGGAATCCCTCCAAGAGCATGATTACAACAACCAACCAATACATCTAGTGATAAAATTAAAGTCCATTATTAGTATCCACGTACAATGATTACAATGTTGGAATCGTCCAAGAGCATGAGTCGTACCATTATTGATCGCTTCAAACACAACATTGTAATCATTGTGGATACTAATTATGGACTTATATCTACTTATTAAATATCCATATTCAAACCCATCCAATTACTTATCATAGAGGTCATCTACCACATTCTTGGAATCCATCTCAAAAGTCATAGAGGGCATATTTTGCTCTACTACCCAACTCAAAGATTGAAGAAGTGTCCAGGCTTCCGCTTCGAATAGAGTCATAGAAATTGAACACCAAGACGAAGTAGCGGAAAGAAATTCACCTATGTGATTCCTAATGCACCAACATGCGCCAGTCTTGTTTTGATCACTAAAGCATATTTAATAAAAATATTATTTTTAGCATAAAAAGGTTTGTGACAAAAAAGTAACAAGTACCACTTGTAAACTCACTCGCACAAAGTAATAAAAATATTGTTTTGATCACTAAAGCATACTTTTTCTTCTACAAGCAAAGTAACAAGTACCACTTCTAAACTCACTCGCACAAAGTGAAGATCCCGAGTTCAAACTCGGGAAACCACAAAAAATATTCAGTCTAACAATACTAAGCTTTACAAATAAACAATTACATTTTTTAGTATGAAATCATTTAAGCTATTTTTGATATATTTTTTTGGTCTGATGATCGGTCTGACAAGTGGCATGACAAAACACAGACACATACACAAACGTGAAAATTAAGGCTCGACACTCCGGGGAATCAAACTCGGCAGCAGAGTGTCCATAAACATCATTTCTGTCGTTGCGACGAATCAACATTAGACATCTATTTTTGATATATAATAATATGAACTTGTTTGCGATAAAAAAATACGAATTTTTTCTAAGAAATACTATTCGGAATTAAAAATGAAATTTTAAGAAATAACCAAATTCCAACTTAAAATCAAATGTATATTTATTTATTTTGCTAATTCAGCCACGTGCATATATATATATATATATATATATATATATATATATATATATATATATATATATATATATATATATATATTTATTGCTAATTCAGCCTATATATATATTGCTAATTCAGCTACTTGCTAAATCAAACGTTCTCAACATCATTCAGTTGTAAAACAGCCATTTGCATATGTATATTTATTTATTTTGCTAATTCAGCCACTTGAATATATTTTTTTATAAAAAAAATTAGGGTAAGAGAATGGTGCTCTAATATAAGGGTAGATAATAGTTTTGAACTTTATGAAAACTTACAAAGAAATTTAGATTTAATTCACCCTGAATGGTTGTATATTCAACCGGTAGTGTTATTTCGTACAAAACAAAATGTACGAAATAAACTGTATAACAGTACATCCGTTGGTAAAAGGTTTTTTTTGGTAAAATATTGTACCATTCTTACATTTCTTGCATGTACAGAAAAACATCTTCCATATTCGACGTGTACCCACCGGTATTGAGGTTGGATCCACTTGCATTTATTAATATGAGTTTTGATTTTTAAACACTCCTAAAAAATCAACACCTATTTAACACCTCTTATTTTTTCTATCTCTCTTCTTATCAGTACCATCATATCTATCATTATTCTCCCCCAATATGTATAAAAACGAATTGGGTGTACAAAAATTATATAAGATTTAAAAGAAAAATACTTAATTTGAATTGAAGGTGAGCAATGGATGGTTGTAATTACTAACCCTAACCCGGTCCTAAACTTTGATAGGACCCTTTTGTAGACTCTAACTCGTCTTTAAACCCGAACAAACTGGATAATCTATGAGTCGATTTATGTATGTGTTTAATTAAGACGGAATTAGATTGTCCCAAATATAAATAATATAATTTTTAAATTCAATTAAATATTTTATATTTAATAATAAAACTTAATGGATAAATACAGTAAAACTTCTATAAAACTAATGTGTTGATGTCCTTTCAACTTTACAAAAGCATACATTCAAATGTTTTTATTTTTTTATAAAATTGAAGTAACTTTCTATTGCTATGCGACTATTATAAAATTAAAATATTGAGGGCACGACTATAAAATTAAAGTCTCAAATTGTTAAATTTCAGCATTAAACTATTTGTTTTGAGTTTAGCGCGAATTATCATAATTCACAAGTATTAATATATTTAATATATTAATTATATATTTTATATTAATATATGTGTATGTATATTTGAGACGACAAGAATAACTCGGGGATTGACCCAAATTTGTCCTAACCCAAAGTTGAGTTACTACTACTTCAGTTACTACTTGGGGTAGTCCCATTTGTCAATTTTTTATGTAGGACATGGTTGGGTTCATCCCAAAACCATTTAGTGGTGATTGGTTGAGATGGGTGCGATGCACCCTACTTTGAATGGTTAAACATTATTGCTTCAAATTTGATGCTGGTATTGTTAATGCTAATGGCAGTGGCAGGTGAATGATGTTGATCCAACAACATTCAAGTCACCCTTTTCATGCGTTCCACTACCGGCCCATCTTTGACATTATGCATCTCTATCCTTGTAAGCACGAGGGTTACGGATCGGATCCTGCTGCAGTTCCTGCTTACCCAAAAAATCTCAAACCAACGAAAACGACATTATGCACGCTCAAACATTTACCATGACATGATCTATCATGCGGATCCGGTCCTCTGAATCTTCTCCCATTCATTCTATATCAGTCAGTTTTAACCGGTAGATTAATCTTATGGCTGTAACATTAAAAGTCATAATAAAATGATATATGATGAATTCATCAGGTAAGGCCATCCATGAAAACATGTATGCTTACATCTTACACACATGGTTTCTGCCAATTAAATAGTGTATATATAATATAATAACAACCGATCATGGAATCATAAACTGATCATATAGATATGCTGTTGGGGATTCCACGACCAGTTACCCCTGGTCCTGAAGAGCGAATCAACAGTTCATAAGGAGGAACACCTGCACCACTTCTATTTTTCAAACGTGGGTCCTTATTTCTTGCACTTATTATTTCCTCTATCTCCTCCAATCTCTCAGAGAATTTATTTAACAATTTCATTATTTCATGATCATTGATCCAACGAGCATGCAAATTATTCACTTGACCCAAATACTCTTCATCGGGAGAATGAGTGGACAATGTGTCCTGAACAGCCATTACTTTAGTAGCTTGAAGTTGAGTAGGCAATGATGATAGGAAAACAAGCTGAGGATTTTGAATGAACTTGTCATAATCATTATCATTTTCTTGAGGGATGAGTTTTCTCATTAGTGTAGGACGGTTAGGCACATATCCTCCAAAAGGGTATTGTCCAAAATTTATAGCAGCATGTTGACCTGAAGCAACCCATATCATTATTGTAAGTATACCAGATAAGTCTTCTTTGGTATCGAGTTTAGGCCACCAAGGCTCATTCCTTTTGTCATAGTGACCCTTAAACTTTATTTCATTCCACCATGATTGGAGCTCCACATCGGATGTGACGGAATTCCGATCGGAATAAAAGTGCTTAACATAAGATTCTACCCATTCTTTAATGGCAGACCAGATTAGGAGTCCATCTGCAGCATAAGGGTAGTCACCAATCACAAGTTTTACACCACATGGCATTGAGGGGTCTTCTTCTGCCATTCCCCTGAAAAGTACAGAGTTTAAACAAATTGCTAGTATGCTATGTCCTATGAACAAAGAAAGATTAAACATAAAATGGTAGCAGTATATGTTATTGATAAATAATTACTGATAAATAATAAGCACAAAAAGGCATCAAGGAGATGTTTAAAAGATGGAGTTTTACCTTCGGATAAGATCTGCTGGGAGCGACTCCATATCGAATCGCCACATGTTCTTGTAAGCTGCTGAACTAAGCTCCATTGCATATTTACCAGGACTAAAAGATGCCTCAATTATACCCCCTCCATTTATTAGATTTTGCCGAGCAAGTGCATTAATTTCCAAAGTATAGCGCATATGAGGATGTAGCAACTTGTATATGGGATGCATTGAGCTTAGCTGTCTATGAGTAGCAATTATATATGGTTCCATGCATGCATGAGTCCTTAACCTGCATATTACATATTGCCACCATACACTCAAAATTTGGCCATTTGAGCAATAATTAGGAATTTGCATGACCAGTTTTGTCTTACCAATGATTTACTAGTTGATGGATGCCAGCATCATTTTGAGCAAACATGAGCTTTTGCTAACTTCCAAATCCAGTGTGTTGTGGCATCATGACCTTGTGTATAAACTTTTTTATTTCTTGGGGAGGACGGAGTTTGAGGAACTGAAAGCTCAACAACTATAGGACGCAGAATACCAGTCTTTGAAATGAAGAGAATTGTCCTGGAGGCATAAGCTTTTCTCCCAGGTAAAGAGTTCATCTTCTTGATGAATGGCAAAAGCGTGTCATGGTAATCAAGAATGAATAGTCTCTTCTCCTTCATAGCCTACCAAAATAAAATTAGTTGATTGGCAATAAAGACAGTGAATCTCTATACCGACACTTCAATCACTTGTATTATTCATATTAAAACCGGTGTTTGCGTGTTTGTGTCAGTGTCGTGTCCGGTGTCCGTGTCTGTGTCGGTGCTTCATTGTAGTGAATTTCTGTTAGATAAACAGGTCAATCATCAAAATAAATATGAAGCAAACCTTTTCCAAGCTCATTCCTCCAAGTTCTTGTTCCAGTAGTTCCTTTGTTATTGCTGATTCAGGAGGGCCATAAACAGCAGGATCTAGTTTGCTGCAAATGGGAAATTCCTGTGGAAAACAAATAAAAAAACAGATATAACTTATAAGAGATCTTTGATGATCAAATGGACAATCCTACAACTTCCTAACTGGTATGGAAACAACCTTCAACAGCTCAATATTAACTGGATTGACCCCAGCTAAGGCCTGCCTTGCAAACTCATTGTCCCTCAACCAAGAAAATTTATCTCCTTGAACAGTACAAAAGGAACTAATTAGTAAAATGAATGTGGTTTTGAATTTTGATATTGCACTAGCTACACTAGATGCCTCAATTAAAGAAAGTAGTAAGGAAAAACATGCCGGTAGCATACCTTTTATAACTGCAGGGATTTCATATTTTAACAACCGCTGTCCAGCACTGAGAACCTGTTTCATCACCTTGCCAACCAAGAGATTTTCCACTGCACCTTTGTGCTCTTCATCTCTCAAAGCAACACCATCAATATAAAGCTTGTCAATGTCTGAGAAACACTTGAAAGGAATGTCTGAAGTCGACAAAGTGGCTGCAAGTGAGGGTATAAGATTGTGGAACAAAGCTTTCAATCTTCCAGCAGAGAAAGTGTTCTGCTTGATTTCTTCAAAAGTTTCATCACGTGGCACATAGATTGGATGTGGCTTTTCAATTCTACTCTCAGACAGTGGATCTATTTGCACCATGCACCCAGCACATAACACATTTTGCACACTCCATTAGAAATGCTATTTATTCCAAAATCCAAAATGACACCACAAAAAAAACTAAAACGAATTCTCACTTCAGTCTCTCAAATGGTAAATTATTCTTGAAATTGAAAATTCTCGATCACATTCACATCAGTCCCCCTGGGCCGCCCTGACACAATTTCAGAGACTAAATTGATCAGACACAAAGGGATTGACGTGATCCAAGGTTTTAAATTTCCAGTGATCAATTTTGAGGGACTAAATTGACGATTTGCGCAATGTAACATTAAAAAAAGATTTGAGCTCTACCAGAGAGAGTGGGAGGTCTGCCGGTTCTGCAGCGACGAGGATAAGGCCAGTCATGACCACCAAGGACTGGCCTAACAAGTTCCTCACCCTTATCAGGATTTCCCAAATCATTGTAGGTAGCATAATCATAGATTCTATCATGTGGCTTTCTTTCCCTTTCTTGGTTGGTACCCCTTATGCTTAACAAGTCCTCACGTCGAAGATCTATGATACCAGGTGGTGTTTGTGACGGTAAATATGCCTATCAAATATCCATGCACACAACACAACATGCTAATTAAGTTGGTATGAAAAGTGAGAAAAAAGAATGTTTTGTTACTACTCACTTGATTGTTGAATATGATTCTACTTTCAGGGTTGTCGTTCCGTGAATGAATCCATGTGTTAGCTGGGAAGAAAAAGGGTCCTTCGTTGAAACCGTGAAGGATGATCTCCAATAGGTGGAACTCTTTGCTATGAAGATTGGTAATGAGAATAGCACCAGGGGATCCAAAGTCACTTGGCACTGTGAAATCAGCAGAGTATTCCACAATGTATCGAATGTTTGATGGCTTTAGTAGCCACCCTCTTGCGTTGGATTGCACGCTCTTACCAGAATTAGTAACTGGAAAAGTTGCAAAACAACAACAAAATAAGTACGTCGAATTATATTATATGGTACCCTGAAGAAGTGACAATAGAATAAACAGGACTCTATACACATGCAGTTCATAAATATATAATACTATAATTATATAGAGTCTGTTCATACACCAAACTGGATAACATGTATAATTGCAGAGACGAAAAACAAAATACATTTGCAGAGACTAAATATATATTTAAATCTTTTTCAAACAATCCTTCTCTATAAACAAACACTTCTTACTCAATTTTAAATGGTAAATTCTTGGATAACTTGAAAATTTGTGGGTAATTTATTTAATATGATGTAGTACTAATAAAAATTAGCCACTTTTTTAATTTTTTTGTTGAATTCACTATCTCCATCAATTAAAATATGTGTCAAATTATATTTCATAGTTAAATGTGATACATAAAGTGTGTTTACATAAAAAAAATTACGTAAAAATCAGCCACTTTTTTAATTTTTTTTATAGAATCCACTACCCTTAACCTGTGTTTACATCAAGTTGATATTAAACTAATCAAATATGTGTCAAATTTTGAAAAATATAAGTGAAGTTAGATAAATTACCTACATATTCTCAAAAACAACCTAAGTCTCACCATTTTATATTCATCTTCTATTTCCTCCCTCCCCTGTTTGTCTTGAGAATGGAGAGAATCCAATGTGGTAAATGAAGAGTTTTAATATGGACTTGAGGATCCTTTGGGGCCTCTCCATCCACACCTCCAGTGTAAGTTTTTTAGTTTTGCACTAATTTATTTTAGAATTTAATTGATATCCATTCATAGTAAAAGATTGGCTAAATTACACTTTGGATCATTTATCTTTTTTTCTCGACTTTGATAATTTATCTTTCAAATTCGTGTCAATTTGGTCATTTATCTTTTTTTCTTCACTTTGATCTTTTATCTTTCATATCTGTTTTAGTTTGGTGCTTCATTTTTGTGTTTTAAAGGACCAAAGTGAGAAAAAAAGATAATCGACCAAATTGACATGGGTATGAAAAATAAAGAACCAAAGTGAGAAAAAAAAAGATAAAAGACCAAAAACTGAAATTTTGGTCAAAGATAAAAGACCAAAAATGCAATTTAGCCTAAAATTTTTATCTTTGTCAATTTTTTTTTTATCAAACTAAAAACGTGAATACAATCCGAAAGCATGTGAGTATAATTGAAAGTGCTATCAATGATAATTGGGCCAACCGATGCGTTAGGGTGGGTGTGGGTCGAGTTGAGTGAGTTTAGATGTATTTAAGGTGTTTGCTTTCCCCACACCCCCTCCTACTCCTCGCACACCCCCCAACTTATTTTTCCCCAAAATGACCTCGCGTGGGACGCTCGTGTAACACGGGTTAAGTGACTGTTCGAACGAGGTTATCCGAACCAGTTCGAACGACATTGTGCGTGTTAAGGAATTGGTACTGTTCGCAGGACATCATTCGAACCTGTTCGAATAATGTCATCCGTGTTAAGGAATATTGTTAACCGATTGTACAAAGGGTGTGTTTTGGCTGCCTCGAATGGCTTTATTCGAACGTGTTCGAATGGGTGCGTTCGAACAGGCGTTCGAATGGCCACATGCGAACCACTGTTATGCAGAAACAGAAACTAAATAAATCAGCACACAGTTTTGGTGATTTTTCAAAATATAAACCTAACTTTAACATTATGTACGAAAATTATACAACATTGTGTACCAAAATTATAAACCTAATTTAACATTGACTACCATCACTATCTTTACTTAAATCTACACAAGGAAGGGGATGGGGGGGTTGTGATTGTATGAGCAAATTCTTCCACTTTTGTATCCGGCCAACAAAAAGCGAGTCCCAACCCTTTGCTATGGGTGCCCTATTAGTATTCCATATCAAATCCGGCAAGGGCATTGGACTTCCAGGCTTCATAAAGACCTTCAAAAATACAACAAAAAACAGAATGTTATGTAATGTTTTGGAATTACTACATTGAATCTAAATAGAAGACAGTTTACCTGTACAAAGTGTTTGTGTTCTGGTACAAAAAGGATGTTGAACTGTCGGGCAGTTCTGAATGGTGCAACATTGAATGGAAAAATTGTGTAACAACAATTAGGTGACCAACAAGTCAGGACGACTTTGTACTTGTTACTGATTAGATACCCCATATCTGGTGTAGTCATCCAATTATCTTCAACATTATGTCCATGATGTGCCCTCAACAATGCCCTCATCAAAAATGTGACCTTACCAATACCACCATACAGTCTAGTGTAGAAGTCATTGTATTGGTTAAGCTCCTCCATCAGATCAGTTCTGACTGACTGCCAAGCCTCCTCACCCCTACCAAGAAATGCAGCAATACACCGGAAGCCACAATTTCCATCACCTACCACATTAACAATTTTTTGAACATAGGAACGCATGTATTCTGGCATCCCTATTATGTAAGTATTAAAAACATCAATGTGTGCAGCATCCATAGGTGTGGGTTTTGGATGAGGAGCTGGTGTCAAAGTAAGTGTTGGTGTCAAAATAAGAGCTGTTGAAACAGTAGTAGCAGCAGCTTCTGTAACAATAGGTGTGGGTGTTGGTTTCTTATGTAGTGGAGGAGTAGGGATTGTAGTAGCACTGTCAGCTTGAGTTCTCTTTTTGCTTTCTGATGGATTAGGTGCTGGACACGTTGACAAAGTAGGAGTGGAACCCGAACTGTGTGGGTTTGTAGGCGTTCCACTCCTACTTTGGGGAGGAGTAGGGCGTTTACGAGACTGAGCAAAACATCCACTAGATGAACCATCGGGGGAGTCAAATTTGTCATCTACATGCTCCCAAAAAGACTTGTCTCGCTTTGTTGAGTAATCAACTTTCCCTTTCTTATCTTTTTTTGGTGCTCCCTTTGTAATGATCGTATCCGGAGGTGGACACATGGAAGTCGTGTCTGGGAATGCCAATTCACGTTCAATGTCTACACTCAACTCATCATCCATTACCTCTGTCTGTATTTTGAAATTCAACCTCTGCCAATGTTGGTGAATCATGCTCAAGGGAATTGGAGTGCAGTCCATCATAACCCTACAAAAAATGCGACATTGATTTAGTGACAACCCAATTGACATAAACAAGTTTTTTTTGTAGACACAATATAATTATGAGTTTGTACATCATACCTTGAAAGCTCACATGCACATGGTAGCCCGTGTGTGGTCCGGAGCGTGTGTTGACATAATGATGGGTTAAGTGAAACGGATCCAGTGTGTTGCATCTCATCCAAAATATGGTCTATAGCATTAGATGAAACTAAACCCTTAATTTCATCAAAAATCTTCTTCTTCAAGTGGTGTACTTTCACTCTACTCAAACTATGCTCGAAGTGCATTTTAAGGTCAGAATGTTGTATCCTAAGCATGGTCTGCATTCCATCCCAGCACTTACACAAATCTCCCCTACTGTCTCGTAATATTTGCTTCAAGTGAGAGTGTGCAGACTCAACTCTGTTGGTGGTAGTGTTGCCAAGGTGCATATGGTTATTTATCCATGCATCAATGAATTTTTCCTTGAAGGGGTCTAGCCAGGTGGTCCTGACATACTCTATGAAACTGGGATAAGGTCCTGCCAAGTCGTTAAACAGACCCAACTCATAATCATACTCTTCTGTGGTCTTCGCATGCACAACAGATTGAAATGCACCCATAATGTCATTAACAACAGACTGGTCTTTCACAATGAGCCTTGCTTTGGCCCTTACATTTTTCTTAATGTGAAATTGGCACAACAAGTTTGCAGATGTTGGAAATATTCCTGCCAGAGCATTCATCATACCGGTGTCTCTGTCCGTAAGTATGACTTGTGGTACTTCATCCTGTCTCCTAAATAAACCCCTCAATTTCTTAAGAACCCATGCAAAGTTATCCATCCTCTCCCAATTGACATAAGCAAATGCAGCAGAGTAAGTCTTCTCTGTTGATGTTACACCAACGATCTCAACCAACGGATACCTGTACCGGTTGGTTTTATAGGTGGAATCAATCAACAAAACAACCGGGAAGGTGTTTAGAAGCTCAATGGAATCTGGATGTGCCCAAAAGATGTCCTTCACAACGGTAGTTCCCTCTGCAAGTCGAGTCCAGTAAACATAATTATCGCGTTGCAAATAAAACATCAGTTGTTGGAGCTCAGTCCTACCCTCACGCATAGCCGACCTTTGCCTTTGACGACAGTTGTAAATTTGTTTCACAACCGTATAGTTATCATCAGGCTTCATCAATTTCAGCTCATTCAGTATCAATTTTGGCCGAGTATGGTTCCTACTCATTCTAGCCACTAGATCCTTCTCTTCTGAAGATAACCTACCAATGTACGGACGTCCTTCATGATAAGTAGCCATACCATGGTTATGAGTTCCATTCATAACCCTCAAAATCCATCCTCCAAGCTTCTTAATAAATTTCCCTTTCAGTCTGAACTGACAACAACATTTTCTAGTGTTCGTGCCTTCCTCAACATTTGTCTTGTAAGATCCAGCTTTATCACAAATCAACATGCAGTATTGTTTACCTGATCGTCGTCCGGTGTCAGATCTTCCAATAACAATCACCATCCCAAGAGATTTTCCAACCGCACGCACCCACGTCAGCAGCTCCTCACGACTAGGGAATAACTGAAATTCAATTACTAAGTGTCAGTTAAATAAATTGTATAGTTCGCTAAAATTAAAACAACTAATTCATTATTACCGTATCCGTTTTGAACGAACTAGTAAAATCTTGGGATTCTACGATGTCAGTTGTCATCTCATCTGCTACTGTTCGAACGGCTTTATGCGAACACTGTTCGAACGGCCTTATGCGAACACGTTCGAATGATGGTGTTCGAACCTAGCAAAGTCACACCCCATTAAACACTTGTTCGAACACGATCATTCGAACATGTTCGAACGACCATGTTCGAACTGAGCGCGAATACAGAAAAAAAAAATGGCGTGAAAAACTGAAAACAGAACCAAAATGAAAAAAGTTTGGTAGGGTTATTACCTTGAGCTAGTTGCCAATGTTGGGTAGTTGAATAGGAGTGAATGATGAAGGTGAGGATGGGTGGGTTTGGAGTGGAGAGGGGGGGGGGGGGAGGTTTGGGATTTTAGAGGGGTGTGTTGTGTTGAAGGAGAAGAAGAGGGAGAGGGGTAAAGGGGGAAAATCAATTTTAAGTGGGGTTAGTTTAGTAAATGTGTAGGGTGAAGGGGTGTGTTTTGAGTAGGAGGGGGTGTGGGGAAAGCAAAAGCCGTATTTAAAGACTCAATCCAATCAAATATAGTGATTGGTTGTGGTGTTTCTAGCGACCCAACACCTAGTAATTCAGATGTGAAATTTAGATTTTTTTTTATCGACAACCTGACCCTTAGTAATTCCCCACGGACTGAACCCTAGTAATTCATACACGAAATTTCAAATTTTTTATTGGCAGAAACCCCCATGAGTTTCTTTAAATTCCGATTTTCATTCTCTTCAAGTTCAATGTTCATTTGCAACTCTTCTCCCTTAACTCAGTTCTGTCGTTCTAAATTCTTCATTCTCAACTCTTCTCACTCAGCTCTTCATTCTCAATTCTTTCATTCTAATTATTCACTCTTCATTCTTTAAAAAAACTCCTCCTCAACTCTGCATTCTCAAAAAAACTCTTCATTCTATAAAATAATTGAAAAAAAATACCATAAAAAATTACCGATGGCCTTGTGAGTGCCGATAAATTATAATTTTTTCGACTGAGCTTCTTAACTATTTGGTCAAGAGTCTGATCAATGACCAATGCCTATGAAGCCCGGATACGGGATATTGGTATCAGAGCCAGTTTTGTGTATCTTGAGCAAAGTATGAAGTGGAGAAGTTCACTGGAAAGAATGATTTTGGGCTGTGGCGTTTGAAGATGCAAGCATTCCTTGTGCAACAAGGTTTGGGGAAGGCACTTGCTCGAGAAAGAGCACTGCCTGCAACTTTGACAGAAACACAGAGGGCTGAAATCATGGAGAAGGCACACAGTGCCTTAATCCTGAATCTAGGTGATAAGCCATTGAGGGAAGTGTCAAGGGAAACCACTGCAGCAGCAATTTGGTTGAAGCTTGAAAATCTCTAGATGACAAAGTCCACTGCAAACAGATTATTCTTGAAGCAAAGACTCTTTCATTTCAAGATGCAAACTGGCAGATCAATAGAAGAACAGGTTGATGAATTTAACAAGATCATACTGGATCTTGAGAACATTGATGTGAAGATTGATGATGAGGATCAAGCACTCATGCTTGTGAATTCTCTACCAAAGTCATATGAGAACCTTGTTGATACTCTAACTTTTGCTAAAGATTCTTTAACTCTTGAAGATGTGCAATCAGCTCTAATTTCAAAAGAGTTAAAGAAAAAGGCTGAAGCAAAAGATGAAGCCAATGGTGAAGGTCTATTCTCAAAGGGCAATTTTGAGAAGAAGAATCAGAAATAAAAAGGAAAATTCAAGAATAAAGAGAAGGAAAAGGGAAAGGACAAGGACAAATGTTTCTTGTGTAAAAAGGAAGGACATTACAAGAAAGATTGTCCACAAAGAAAGTCCAAAAAGAAAGGTGAAACTAGTAGAGAATCTGGAGATGTCTCTATGGCCACTGATGAATACATTACAGCTGAAGTTTTAATGGCAACTGCATCATTAACAGAAGAGAACCTAGTGATGGATACTGGATGTTCATATACTATGACTCCAAATAGGCACTGGTTCTGTAGTTACAAGGAAATTGATGGAGGAAGGGTTACCATAGGAAACAATACTGTCTGTAAGGTCTGTGGCATTGGCACCATCAAGCTAAGAATGGAAGATGGCTCTGAGAAGTTCCTAACCAAGGTGAGATATGTACCAGGCTTGAAGAGAAATTTAATTTCTCTTGGTATGTTGGAAGAATCAGGTTGCTCTTTCAACTCTGAAAATGGTATTCTAACTGTCTTAAAGAATGGCAAAGAAGTGATGCAAGGATATAGACAAAATGGAATTTACATTCTAAAAGGATATGCTGTCACTGGCAGTGTGTCTGCTGTTAGTGAAGACACTGATTTGACTAGCTTGTGGCACCAAAGATTGGGACATGTGAGTCAAAAGGGCATGCAGATTTTAGGGAAGCAAGGAGCCTTTGGAAATGATAAAATTGAAGAGCTGAAGTTCTGTGAGCATTGTGTCTTTGGCAAGATGCATAGGACAGCTTTTGCAACTGGACAACATCATACAAAGGAGATCCTGGAGTACGTTCACAGTGACTTGTGGGGGCCTGCCAGAGTAAATTCTCATGGAGGTTATCCAGATGGAGTCAAAGGCTACAGAGTTTGGTGTCCAGAAGCTAGAAAATGCATCATCAGCAGAGACATCACTTTCAATGAAGCTGATCTCTACAAGTCAACCAGAAGTTCCAAAGAACAAGACACTGATCAAGAGGAGATTCAGAAATTTGAATTTGAGGTGGAGAATCAAAGTGAAACTGATATGCAACAAGATCAAGCAGGGAAATGTTCAAGACTATGTACTTGTCAGGGACAGATCCAGAAGGGAAATTATGAAGACACAGAGGTATGGTCAAGCTGATATAGTTAGCTATGCTCTTCAAGCATATGAAGAAGTAATGTCTGAGGAACCTAGCAGCTATGGTGAAGCAATTAAAGCAAAGGACAGCAAAGAATGGTTGCTGGCCATGACAGAATAATTGAATTCATTGGAGAAGAACAACACTTGGATCCTAGTTCCTAAGCCAAAGGGTGCCAAGATCATTGGAAGTAAATGGATATATAAGATGAAAGCTGGTATCCCAGGGGTAGAGCCTCCTAGATATAAAGCTAGTCTTGTAGCTAGAGGCTTTACTCAAAGGGAGGGTGTTGATTACAATGAAATTTTCTCACCTGTTGTTAAGCATTCATCTATTAGAATTTTACTCTCTATGGTAGCTCACTATGACATGGAACTAGAGCAAATGGATGTCAAGACAGCATTTCTCCATGGGGATCTCAAGGAAACAATCTTCATGAAGCAACCAACAGGTTTTGAAGCTACAGACAAGGCAGAATGGGTGTGTCAGCTGAAGAAATCCCTATATGGATTGAAGCAATCTCCTAGGCAATGGTACTTGAAGTTTGATGCCTTCATGATCAAAAACAAGTTCACCAGAAGCAGATATGACTGCTGTGTCTACTTCAAGAAGCTCTTGAGTGATACATATATCTACTTATTGCTTTATGTAGATGATATGTTATTGGCCTGCAAAGATAAGAAGCAGATTGATATACTCAAGGGACAGCTAAGCAAGGTGTTTGAAATGAAAGATCTTGGAGCAGCAAAGAAAATTCTGGGCATGGAAATAACTCGTTTTAGAGACAAGGGAAAACTAGTCTTGTCTCAAAAGGACTATCTTGCAAAGGTTATTAAGAGATTCAACATGAGTGATGCAAAGCCTACAAGTGTTCCTCTTGCTCAACACTTTAAGCTGTCATCATCTCAGTCTCCAAAAACCTATGCTGAAGAAGAAAATATGCACAACATCCCTTATGCTAGTGCTATTGGAAGCATCATGTATGCTATGGTATGTTCAAGGCCAGAAATCTCACATGCAGTAAGTGTTACTAGCCGTTTCATGGGGAAGCCTGGAAAGGAGCACTGGAGTGCTGTCAAATGGGTGCTGAGATACTTAAAGGGTTCTCAAAGTACAGGTTTGGTGTATTGTAAAGGGGTGGAGTCTACAAATCAGGTTATTGGCTATGTAGATTCTGACTTTGCTGGAGATTTGGACAAAAGGAGATCCCTCTCAGGATATGTGTTCACTCTATTTGGGAATACCATCAGTTGGAAATCATCTCTGCAACACATTGTTGCTCTATCCACAACTGAGGCTGAATATATTGCAATGGCAGAAGCTGTCAAGGAAGCTCTGTGGGTTAAGGGATTGGTCAGTGAACTGGGAATCAAGCAAGAATCAGTTACTGTGTTTTGTGACAACCAAAGTGCACTACATTTGAGCAAGAATCAAATGTATCATGAAAGGACAAAGCATATTGACATAAGGCTACACTTCATAAGAGATATAGTTGATAAAGGTGAAATTGAAGTGGCAAAGGTTCACACCAATGAAAATCCAGCAGATATGTTCACCAAGGCTACCACTAACAGCAAGTTCAAACACTGTTTGGACTTGCTAAATATTAAAGATTAATTGGTGAAATGGTTTGGACTGGCCATTATAATTTGTTCTAAGAATCCACATGTTCTAATTGAGAATTAAACTGTTTGTACCAAGGTGGAGAATTGTTGATCCATGGTACTATCACAGTTTGGGCCTCACTCAGTCTCTCTCTCACCTCCTATTGGGCCTTATCAAATATCAGTTTGTTATTTGGAAGCCTATTGTAACGCCCCAAAATAATTGATTAATTATTTAATTAATTAATTAGGATTTATGTGGTAGAAAAATAATAAAATAAATATATATTATTATGTGTGTTATTTTGTGTGGGGGTTGGTATTGGTAAGGAGTGAGATGTTAAAAGGAAAAGGGCTTGGGTTAAGTCGCATAAGCTAAGTAGAAAAACCCATAAGACTAACTAAGTATAAATAGGTCATTTTAGGGTTTTGCTCACATAATTAGAAAAACAAAGTGAGAGAGTGAGAATAGAGAGAAGAGGACGGCGCTAGAGACGAGAAGAGAAGAGGGAAGTCGCAAATTGAGAGGGGGCTAAGGCAAGCAATGATTTCGAGTTCTTCAAAAACAAGGTAAGGGTGGGGTTCTATCTATCTAATGGGTTATATGAATGTCTCTATGTGGGGTGGTTAATGGAACCCTAGGTGATTAAGATTAGAGAACCTTAGTTTTAAGGATTGATTATGTTTGATGATGAATATATGTGCTTAAAAGTGTTTAAACATGAATTGACGATGTCCAAGCATGATTGATGATGATTGTATGTGATTGGTGATGATTAAATGTGTTTTGACGGTGATTAAATGTGATTAATGGTGTTTAGACATGATTGGTGATGATTAACATGTTTGATGATGATTTGGATGTGATTGTTGGTGTTTGGTGTTGTGTGTTGTTGATTTTAAACAAAATTTCTGGTCGTAGAGCGCATAGGACGCATTCTGCGTGTATTCTGGAAACAATCTAGCAGTCCGAAAATTATGTGGTTTACCTTTTTAGAAACTAGACTTAATGCTTGTTAATTTGGCGCTAGTTTGGTTGCATTTGGAGTTGTATAGCTCGAGTTAAAGGTGTTGCAAGTTAGGTTAAAATTCTGGAAACGATCTGAGTATAGGTTCGGTTATACAGTAACTGGGAACAATCTAGTGGTCCAAAAATTATGTGGTTTACCTTTTTAGAAACTAGACTTAATGCTTGTTAATTTGGCACTAGTTTGGGTGCATTTGGAGTTGTATAGTTCGAGTTATAGGTGTCACAAGTTATGTTAAAATTCTGGAAACAATCTGGATATAGGTTCGGTATTTCGTGTATAACGTTTTCGTTTGAACTCCGCTTTGAATGATTCTTGATTCATTGAAAACTACACTCAATTTGTTTCGGGTTAGGCTCAAGTCCCAGGTCATTTGACTGAGTTTTGATAATTCTAGAGGTGAATTCTGGAAACAATCTAGCAGTCCGAAAATTAAGTGGCTTACCTTTTTAGAAACTAGACTTAATGCTTGTTAATTTGGCGCTAGTTTGGTTGCATTTGGAGTTGTATAGCTCGAGTTAAAGGTGTTGCAAGTTAGGTTAAAATTCTGGAAACGATCTGAGTATAGGTTCGGTTATACAGTAACTGGGAACAATCTAGTGGTCCGAAAATTATGTGGTTTACCTTTTTAGAAACTAGACTTAATGCTTGTTAATTTGGCACTAGTTTGGGTACATTTGGAGTTGTATATCTCGAGTTATAGGTGTCACAAGTTATGTTAAAATTCTGGAAACAATCTGGATATAGGTTCGGTATTTCGTGTATAACGTTTTCGTTTGAACTCCGTTTTGAATGATTCTTGATTCATTGAAAACTACACTCAATTTGTTTCGGGTTAGGCTCAAGTCCCAGGTCATTTGACTGAGTTTTGATAATTCTAGAGGTGACACAAGCTAGGTCATGTTTGCTGTCACTGTAAACAATTTTGTTTTCGCAATATCTTTTGATCCGGGAATCCGATTTGGACGTTCTAAAATGTTTTGGAAAGCTTATTCAGAGGCCTAACTGAATATTCTATTTTTAAGGCAAAAAGTGACTTTCTGGTGTTGTTAATTTTTAAGTGTGTCTGTTGATTTAATGGTTAAGTGTCGGCTGCTTGTCCGTGGTTGTTGATAGCTGGGCGCCCGTGTGGCTGCCCGGTTGGTGCTGTCCTAGGTGTTGTCAATTAAAATGATGTTGAGTATGTGATTAAGCCAAATTGTTGTGATGTTGCAAATTGTGGTGATGTGGCCAAAGCGCTATAAATTGTTAAGTTGTAATTGTTGACGACGATGTTGTTGTGATTTGGTGTCGTAGGCCTATGGCCAGTGTTGTGTATTGCGTCGTTGTCATGATTTTATGTCGTAGGCCTATGGCCAGTGTGGTGATTTACGTTGTTGTTGTGCCGATATGTGATTGTGTTGACATGTTGTGCATACCCCTTCGGCCAGCGTTGTGGATTAGGCTTCGGCCAGCGTTGTGGATTAGGCTTTGGCCAGCATTGTGATTTAGGCCTATGGCCAGCGTTGTGACTTGGTACCGCATGCATGTGCATTCCATACTGCATGATTGACTAGTGAAAATATGCGACTATTGTGACGAGATGAATGTGATGACCTGACCGAATGCATATTGCTTTTCATACGATTTATTAGATAGTGTGATATCTCACCCCTTCTGTTTGAATGTTACCCCTACGTTGGTAACGTGCATGTAATAGCGAATGAAGGCGGAGTACCTTCATATAGTCGGGTCGGTGTCGTCGCTCTGATACGTAGCACTCGGGGGGATGAACGCTCATTTATATTCCTTATGTCGTTACATTTGTTGAACTTAAGTTTATGGCCGTTATAACTATTCATTGTGAACCTTTTTGAATTTTATCGTTAAGTTGAACCCTTGATTTTCCGCCGCATGTTAAATGAAAGTCAGTTATTTTTGAAGTATGATTTCGTTGGCGAATTTCGGTTGAAAACTGTAGCACTCAAAATGATTTTTGAAACTCTGATTTATTTAGTAATTTGCCGGGTAGATTTTGGGTGTTACATTAGTGGTATCAGAGCAATGGTTGGTCCGTCAGGCCAAGTCGTTGTGTCGGTTAACGACCAACTGTTGTCTTTTAGTACTAACCATTGTTTACATTGCAGGTTGTTCGAATCAGGTAAAATTTCGAGGGCGAAATTCTTTTAAGTGGGGGAGAGTTGTAACGCCTCAAAATAATTGATTAATTATTTAATTAATTAATTAGGATTTAAGTGGTAGAAAAATAATAAAATAAATATATATTATTATGTGTGTTATTTTGTGTGGGGGTTGGTATTGGTAAGGAGTGAGATGTTAAAAGGAAAAGGGCTTGGGTTAAGTCGCATAAGCTAAGTAGAAAAATCCATAAGACTAACTAAGTATAAATAGGTAATTTTAGGGTTTTGCTCACATAATTAGAAAAACAAAGTGAGAGAGTGAGAATAGAGAGAAGAGGACGGCACTAGAGAGGAGAAGAGAAGAGGGAAGTCGCGAATTGAGAGGGGGCTAAGGCAAGCAAGGATTTCGAGTTCTTCAAAAACAATGTAAGGGTGGGGTTCTATCTATCTAATGGGTTATATGAATGTCTCTATGTGGGGTGGTTAATGAAACCCTAGGTGATTAAGATTAGAGAACCTTAGTTTTAAGGATTGATTATGTTTGATGATGAATATATGTGCTTAAAAGTGTTTAAACATGAATTGACGATTTCCAAGCATGATTGATGATGATTGTATGTGATTGGTGATGATTAAATGTGTTTTGACGGTGATTAAATGTGATTAATGGTGTTTAGACATGATTGGTGATGATTAACATGTTTGATGATGATTTGGATGTGATTGTTGGTGTTTGGTGTTGTGTGTTGTTGATTTTAAACAAAATTTCTGGTCGTAGAGCGCATAGGACGCATTCTGCGTGTATTCTGGAAACAATCTAGCAGTCCGAAAATTATGTGGTTTGCCTTTTTAGAAACTAGACTTAATTCTTGTTAATTTGGCACTAGTTTGATTGCATTTGGAGTTGTATAGCTCGAGTTAAAGGTGTTGCAAGTTAGGTTAAAATTCTGGAAACGATCAGAGTATAGGTTCGGTTATACAGTAACTGGGAACAATCTAGTGGTCCGAAAATTATGTGGTTTACCTTTGTAGAAACTAGACTTAATTCTTGTTAATTTGGCACTAGTTTGAGTGCATTTGGAGTTGTATAGCTCGAGTTATAGGTGTCACAAGTTATGTTAAAATTCTGGAAACAATCTGGATATAGGTTCGGTATTTCGTGTATAACGTTTTCGTTTGAACTCCGTTTTGAATGATTCTTGATTCATTGAAAACTACACTCAATTTGTTCCGGGTTAGGCTCAAGTCCCAAGTCATTTGACTGAGTTTTGATAATTCTAGAGGTGACACAAGCTAGGTCATGTTTGCTGTCACTGTTTTTGCTGTCATTGTAAACAATTTTGTTTTCGCAATATCTTTTGATCCGGGAATCCGATTTGGACGTTCTAAAATGTTTTGGAAAGCTTATTCAGAGGCCTAACTGAATATTCTATTTTTAAGGCAAAAAGTGACTGTTTCTGGTGTCGTTAATTTTTAAGCGTGTCTGTTGATTTAATGGTTAAGTGTCGGCTGCTTGTCCGTGGTTGTTGATAGCTGGGCGCCCGTGTGGCTGCCCGGTAGGTGCTATCCTAGGTGTTGTCAATTAAAATGATGTTGAGTATGTGATTAAGCCAAATTGTTGTGATGTTGCAAATTGTGGTGATGTGGCCAAAGCGCTATAAATTGTTAAGTTGTAATTGTTGACGACGATGTTGTTGTGATTTGGTGTCGTAGGCCTATGGCCAGTGTTGTGTATTGCGTCGTTGTCATGATTTTATGTCGTAGGCCTATGGCCAGTGTGGTGATTTACGTTGTTGTTGCGCCGATATGTGATTGTGTTGACATGTTGTGCATACCCGTTGCGTCGCATGCATATCATGTGGATTAGGCTTCGGCCAGCGTTGTGGATTAGGCTTCGGCCAGCGTTGTGATTTAGTCCTATGGCCAGCGTTGTGACTCGGTACCGCATGCATGTGCATTCCATACTGCATGATTGACTAGTGAAATTATGCGACTATTGTGACGAGATGAATGTGATGACCTGACCGAATGCATATTGCTTTTCATACGATTTATTAGATAGTGTGATATCTCACCCCTTCTGTTGGAATGTTACCCCTACGTTGGTAACGTGCAGGTAATAGCGAATGAAGGCGGAGTACCTTCATATAGTCGGGTCGGTGTCGTCGCTCTGATACGTAGCACTCGGGGGATGAACGCTCATTTATATTCCTTATGTCGTTACATTTGTTGAACTTAAGTTTATGGCCGTTATGACTATTCATGTTGTGAACCTTTTTGAATTTTATCGTTAAGTTGAACCCTTGATTTTCCGCCGCATGTTAAATGAAAGTCAGTTATTTTTGAAGTATGATTTCGTTGGCGAATTTCGGTTGAAAACTGTAGCACTCAAAATGATTTTTGAAACTCTGATTTATTTAGTAATTTGCCGGGTAGATTTTGGGTGTTACACCTATGCTACTGGTTTGTGCTGCTGCCAGCATTAAGAGTTAGTTATAACAGAATAACAGATTCTGTTATAACTAACAGTAGCTGAAACTGTTTTCTGTTTCACATCTCTTGGGATAGCCTTTTATAGTTTAAGCAAGTGATTTAAAAACACAAATTGTAATCAGTGAGAGAGAGAGAGAGAGAGAGAGAGAGAGATCAAATTCTGAGGAGAATCAGAAACTGTGAGGGCTGCAGGGAGAGGAACTTGATTGGTGGTGTAGCAAGAATTCATGCAGAGAGAGTTATCATTGTAACTTGTAATCTCTTCATCATAGTGGATCATTCTTAGTCGGATTACAGTCCCCCAGACGTAGGAGCATTGCTCTGAACTGGGTCATCACTTCTTGGTGTTTTCTTTCCTTATACCTTATCCTTTCACTCAATTTACTTGTTTCAAATTCTGCAATATTAGCTGTATGCAAAACACAGTTTCTGCATAGCCGTTCAGTTTCTTATTTGATTACGATTGAATAAGGATCACAACAGATATGATACGGGATACGACACGATACGGATACGGGGATACGGGAAAATTTTGAAAGCCAAGATACGACACGGTTGGGATATTTTAATAAAAAATTAAATTAAATTTTAAATATATAAAAACATAAGAGAAAAAATAAAATAGAAAAAAACAAAGATGAAAAACAGAAATATTGCATTTTATAGATGTGAAAAAAAAACCTGCCTAAATAGATAAAAAAAATCAAACAGAAAATATACGGATGAAAGGAAGAGGACAATGGACACACCTATGTATGAGTGACTAGTCATAAAAAGTAGGGGGAGACAAGTAACTGGGACCACCTGAAATCGTATAATCTGAATAGTCAGTGGCAAAACTAGATGACTTTTTATAGACTAAGATATTCAGATTAGTACGTAGTTGCTCAATAAAACATAATCATATTATTATTCAATATAAGATCATCACATTGTAGAAATAAATACATGTGATCATATCAAGCAGAGATAGTTACATGTATTTATCCCACTCATATCACAATGTATTATTTCTTCTATTATTGTATTATGAAAAAACATATAATTTTGTCTTTTAGTTATTGAGGTATTAAAGTGTATCATATATGAGTGACAATCATGTGCTTAGTTTGTAAGAGGTATCGAAAAAGTATCTGAGAAGTATCAAAGATGTATCTGAAAAGTATCGAGTCAAACGTTTTATAAAAAGAATTAAAAAATTATTGGATACTCTTTGGGTACGTATCGAGAAGTATCGGGTGCGTGTCGGTATCGAATACGTATCCGACACGAGTATATCTCTATTTTTAAAGTATCGGGGCTTCATAGCCGATGCGTATGGAAAAACTTGCTTTATTTCATATACATTGATAAATGTAAAAATAAATATTCCTTTTTTAAATCATTTGATTCACATCACATATTGTCACACGTGATAATTGAAAACTAAAGTTATAATAAAATAAGAACTAAAAACTAAAATCATTGATAATTGAAATTAAACTTATAATAAAATAAATATATATGTACAGAAAGGACAAAACAAAGAGAATATTTACTTCTACATTGACTTATCCCATTCCCCGATTAGACTAAAATATACTCATTAATATTATAATAGCTTGCCAAAATATGCTTCAGATAGCGAACAAATCTTTTAGGATGCTTGCTTTTCGTTTAAGAAAGTAAAGTGCTTTTTTTTTATATTCCTTTCTCATTCTTTCCACTTTTTTGTTTAATTTTTTTCCCAATGCATGGCAAACTCAGATCAGAGTTAATTTATATGTCATTAATTAATTTAGAAAGTATAATGTGTTTTTTTCTTCCGAGTGAAAGTATAATGTGTTGGTCACCTCGATCTTTGTGAAAAATTTAGAAAGATCAATTAACAGTTGAAGAAGTTAGTTATAGAGAGAGAAGTAAGAAACAAACCAGAATCAATTTGTTCACTGATGAGCTGAATTTGTATACCCTGACCAACGCCATTAACCAAGTGTTCCCACTGATCCTCAATAATGCCACCAATATTCTTTTTCATCCTCTTCCTTATCCTCACCACTGCCTTCACCTGTATCACTTCACTGTCCCTTCCACTGCCGCCACTCGAACCACGTGGCACCGAACCGTTGCTCTCTTTGCTGTCTAACAGAGACGACGACGTCGCAGTCTGGCTGTCTCCTCCACTGATCATCGCTTGAATATGTTCTCTCCGCCATTCAGTTCCCCTGGAAATGCATCTCCGGAGCCTGTTGTCTTTGCCGCCGGCGACTACTCTCGGAGATCGGAAAGGCAACGGATTAAACTTCACTGCATACATGTTTGTGGGTTGACAGTGCGTCGCACTGCCTCTGACGGAAAAGGAAAAGTGTGTGTATGCCGTATACTTTTTATTATAACAATTCTGATTAAACGACGACGTCGTTCATGGAGATTGGAGAAGCTGGCAAAGAGATCTCCAATTGGATTTCTAATGAGACATTTTTCCGTCTCTCTAATTTATAAGAAGAGAAAAAACTATTTTTTCGGATAATTGAGAAAATTAGTTGAATGTAATTAATTATTTAGCTATTGTCAAAAAAAAATTAATTGTTTAGCTTTCGTACAAAAAGTTAATTTAATTTACTAAATAACTATTTTAAATATTTAATAAAAAAAATCTCTTATTTTACTTTATTGTCGATCACCCTATTAAATCTACTCTGGGTACCAAAGGGCTTAATCTACCTCAATGGGAGTCGACTTGGGGCCCCCGGGTTCGATTTCTGCAGTGGATAAACTTGGTATAGTGCGAAATTTGATCTTAAGCACGAGCGGAGATTACTCTTTTATTAAAAGCGTTGGGATACTCCGTGGGTAGTCGGCATTAAATATAACAAAATAGTTAACTACAATATCTTTTGCTTATATTCGACATGTGATGGAGTACTTTTTTTAAATCAACGGCTATTATATACATTAACAAAACATGAGTAAAAAATTAGATATAAATAAGCAAATTAAACTAGATTTGCTATAAAATACATCACTTTTTGTTTATATATATATATATATATATATATATATATATATATATATATATGTATATTGGTAAACCAATGTATCACTACAAAAAAAAAGTTATTTAGTGACCGATTTTTCGGTCACTATATGGTAAAAATCGGTCACTACACAGTTTAATGACTAAATTAGCGACCAAAAAAAATCGGTCGCTATATCGCTGGTCGCTAATTGTAGCGACCGATTTAGTGACCGATTTATAGTGACCGATTTAGTGACCGATTTTGGCGACCGGTTTAGTGACCGATTTACAGTGACTGATTTAGTGACCGATTGTTGTGACCGATTTAGAGACCGATTTTGGCGACCGTAGAAGACTAATCATTCGAGGTATCTGAGATCCATTTTTCCATACTCACCGGTCAGGGATCGAACCAATGATCAAATGGTCGGAGGACCCAAGTATCTACCACTTGTGCCATATTATGTTTGTTCTTTTTGTTTAAATTTTAATCGTTAGGGATAATGTATTTTCTTTTAATAAACAGGGACAATGTACTTATTATCAATAGGTTGTCAAACAAAATGTTAGGTTTGCATAATTTTTTATATTTAAATTGTTATATTTTTTATTTATAATGATACAATATATGTTGTTAGAAAATGAAAATACAATTAGAGCAACCCCATTTTAAGTCTACGCTTGAATTAATAAAAACAAATATAATGCATTGAAATAAAACAAGAGAGATCAACTTATTCTAAGAGTAATTCAGGATTAACTTACTCTAAGAGTAATTCTGGGTTACCTTACTCCATTCAATAACTCATTGTATTGACATATGATGGTTGTTATGAGGAGTGTCGGCCTAGTTGAGATGTCTTCTATCATTGTGACGCATCTACACTACACTTCACTTTTAACGTAGAAGTAGACTTACTGAACGGAGTAACTCAATGTTTGATTCTCGCAATCACAAATTTAGTGTTGACCGATGTAAGATTTACTTCTAAGTCCGGGTGAAAATTAGTCTTTTGTTGAAAGCATATTTAAGTAGGCAGAATGAATTAATGTGAGTTTCTTTCCTCATCCCCACTCTTAATATTGATTGTCCTGCCAATGCCATTATCGATTAAATATAGTGCGACTGCCATATAAGATAGTGATAGTGGTGGTAGCGCCATAGCAATAGCTTGGAAGCGTAGGGGACCAAAGACATTTCCCACGTTATTTTGGTTTGTGTCCTTTCCTTTGCGCGTGCAACATGCCAGCTCGCTGTATGTAGAAAACAGTAATGGTTCTCATGCTATAATTGATTCACATAACGAACTAAACAATGGTTGGGTCTAAAAAACAATGATTGATTCATATAACAGGAAATTCCCATAACATGCAATAAAAGACTTTACTAATCCGTAATGAAAGAGTAGCATTGGCGCACCCGGTTAGGGTTCAGTTGAACCCCGAAAAAAATGTGTACAAATACTTTTATATAATTTTTTTTAATCCCCTACAATTTGAATTTTGTACTAGTATTCTTAAATTTGCACTCAATTTGCACCAGATTTTTAATAAATCAGTCTTATTAATCTCCGTAAGGGGTTGTTTATAAAACTTTAGGAAGTAGTTTTATCGATATCACATACTTTTACGGTCTACTTCTTATTTTCATATACGTTAGGACTTAAATAGGATAGAGCGTGTAAACTTAGAGACTAATTTGGCAATTTACTCTTAAATAAATTTGGAGTTAGACAACTTGATTTGTCAATTTTAGTAAATTGAGTAAGGATTGTTGGATAAAAAATTAAACAATATAACCAACATTTTTTTATAATGAATTCTTTTGCACCTCCTGACCTAGGGTCCTAGATCCGCCACCAGGGGCGGATCTACCCTATCCCCAGGTAGGGATGTTCGTGGGTCGGTTTGGATCGGATTTGACCAAATCTGTTGCCCGAACCAATGATAATTATTCGGTTTGGGTTGGTTCGGATTTTACATTTTTTCCTCCAAAATCCGAACCAAACCGAACCGATATTGGACGGGTTGGTTTGGATTGGGCTCACGGGTCATTCACTAAAATATTAATTTTCTAAAATATAAAAAAAAAACATTTTTTTATGATATTCCAACACTTTAAATAGCTAAAAAAATTGAAAATCACACGAAATCAAACTCAAATTCACTAATAGTCTTCCCATTCATAGTATTAAAATTTTACAACTTAATCATAAATTATTAAGGTAAAAATTCTAAGCAAATAAAATCGTGTGCATCTAAAATTACAAAATTGTTATGACGTAATATGGGTTGGTTCGGGTTCGCGGATTTGATTTTTAAAATTCGTTGCCCGATCCAAACAACTACGGGTTGGTTTGGATTTGTTCGATTTTGACCCGAACACGAAAAATATCCGAACCAAACATATCGGTTTGGATTGGATCGTGGGTTGGTTTGGATTTGCCTGAACCACTGAACACCCCTATCCCCAGGGTGGTCAACCGCACATCCTGAAAAAATAATATTAGTACCGATACTCCTATTAAAAAATAATATTAGCATCAATATCCTACTAAAAAAATATTTTGCACACTTTGGGAATATTTGTTTACATCGAAACTCCTAGTTTTGCCCTCAACTTATTGCACCATACTCACACAATTACTCACACTCTTATACATTTCTAATTTTCTCTCCAATTTTTTGTCACTCTCGAGCATGTTCTTCTTTTTTCTCTTCCTCCTTTAAGCGACCAATTATGAGTTGTGTAATTTATTATTTAAATATATTAAAGGTTTTTATTTTTATTATATTTATAGCGATGGTGTGTTTACATTTTTTTGCACACTCTGACCCAGGATCCTAGATACGCCACTGTCAGCCACTGAAGAGTAGTATCTACAATACCCACCCACCTTACACAACATCGACACCAATAGAATCATCATGTGGAAAACAAAAGAAAAACAAGACTTACAAAAAAGAGATCAAAAGAATTAGTTATAAAAAAGGCTAAATAGCACTTTTGGTCATTTATCTTTGCTCCAGATTTTACTTTGGTCTTTTATCTTTTTTTTGGTCCGTTTTGGTCCCTCATGTTTCGTTTTTGTTTCATTTTGGTCCCTCACGTTAGTTTTGACTAACGGACGCCACGCTGGCAGTTAACTGCTGACGTGGCGTTTTAAATATATTTTTTAATTCTACATCAATTTACACATCAGCATAAACTTTTTTTAAAATTTTAAAAACATAAAACATAAATTAACAAATAAATTAACACATTAAAACAAAAAACAAAAGGGGAAAAACAAAAGCAAATCTGAATTGAAAAAGAAACAAAAATTTAAAAAGAAGAACAAAAATCTGGATCTGGATCTCAATCTTCTTCACCCCACCTCAATCTTCTTCACCCCTATCTCACTCATCTCAATCTGTATCATCGTTCTTCTTCTCACCCATCGTTCTTCTTCTCATTGGTTTCGTTTTTGAGAAGAGAAGAAGAACGAAAATCAAAAAGCATTTTCACCCATCGTTCTTCTTCTCCTGGGTTCTTCTTCTCACTCATCGTTTTTCTTCTCTTGGGTTTCATTTTTGATAAGAGAAGAAGAACGAAAATTTAAAACCATTTTCACAGAACAACCCAAACGAAGAACCCAAACACAAAACAACCCAAACGAAGAACAACAACATCTCAGCGCTCCTCACAAAATGAAACTAAAAAAAATAGGTTTTCTGGGTTTTTTCTTTCGTTGGGGACCAAACTGAAACTAAAAGAAAACGTAGAGGACCAAACTGAAACTAAAAGAAAACGTAGAGGACCAAACTGAAACTAAATTGAAACTGCAACTCTGCATCAATGGCGAAAAGCCAGAAACTCGTTGTTTTACGAAATTGATTTAGGGTTTCTTTAGATCTCTTTCTTGCAATCAAAACCCATCCAAGATCAAACAAAACGGTTGCCTAAATCACTAGATTCAATTAATGTAGATGTTGAATGTTTTTAGTTTAATTTTACTGTTTTTATTTTTTGGGTCTGTGTTTGCGAATTTGCGTTTCATTTTTTAGGTTGTTATGTTTCTTAGATCTAGAACGAAATTCAAATGAACTGTTGTTGTTCTTGTGATGAAATGAATTGTTGTTGTTGAAGATGATGAATGAGAATTGTTGTTGAAGAATTGTTTCTGGGTTGTTGCTGAAGATGAATTTAAAAATGTTTCTGAAGATGAATTGTTGAAGATGGGTTGAAGAAAATGTTTCTGGGTTGTTGAAGACGTTGAAGAATTGTTGTTGAAGATGATGAAATGAATTGTTTTGATTTTTTAAAAATTCAAAAAACAAATTTGCTTATGTGTAAAATGTTAGCCAATTAAATAATACATATTTTGCCACGTCATTTAATGAATTTGAGACGCCACGTCAGCAGTTAACTGCCAGCGTGGCGTCCGTTAGTCAAAACTAACGTGAGGGACCAAAATGAAACAAAAACGAAACATGAGGGACCAAAACGGACCAAAAAAAAGATAAAAGACCAAAGTGAAATCTGGAGTAAAGATAAATGACCAAAAATGCTATTTAGCCTATAAAAAAATTATTGGTTTTTAATTTATTTTCAATGTAAGACAAAATGATTTACTTGAATGATATATATTTAGCTACTCCTTAATTATGTCACTGAATTAGGGGATGAATCCTCTTCCGTGGAAAATTTTATCAGTTTTCTGTAGTTGTAAGATCTCTACCGGCCCTTAACCAATTCAAAAAAAAAAGATCTCTACCCTTAAATATACTATTTCTCATACTTTTAGTGTTAAATACTCTTTTGTCAAGCTCCATTGTCAAACACTTGGGCAAAGGCCTCTATCCCTATAAGCTAGCGGATTGGCATTACCAAACATAGTCTTAAATTTCAATGTAGTAAAATCGATAAGTGTGGCAATCCGCATCCCACTGAATTATTTAAGAATTTCTAAATAAGTCATGAATTATTTTAATTGGACTAGTTGTAAACAATTTATAATTAGATTTAAAAAATTTTAAATAATTTATAATTGTCGGATTCAAGGATGCGAATATGAATAGGATTCATGAATGCATATGGATTAAAAGGGATATATATGCAATTATCTAATTGGCGTGAGTGATTCCATACTATACCCCTAAATTACAATGTTTTTAAAACCGGACCGGATAATTAATTAATATATAAGTAAATAAATAAAATACTAAACTTTGTAAAAATATTAATCCAAATTCCAAACATCAAATTAGTTTTCAAAATAAATTCAAACATTAAACTAGTCTTCATGAAAATAAAAATAAAACATAAGAAATACACAACACAGGGGAAAAGAAGAGGGGAAAAAAAGAAAGAGAAGAGAAGAGTGCTATGAAAGAGGGGGGAAAAGAGGGGAAAAAAAGATTTTTTCAGCTTTATCAAAGAACCGGCCGGTTACCAAGAACCGCGCCCGGTTATCCGGTTCAACGGGTCAAACCCGGTTCAAACCGGTTTTCCGGTTCTTTTCCGGTTTTTACTCCCAGCGGGTTAAATGGCACGAACCGAACCGTAGAGACATCCGGTTCACGGTTGAACCGGTTCAACCGGCCGGTCCGGTCCGGTTTTTAAAACATTGCTAAATTAGGAGGAGGGTAGTAGAATTGAGAGGATGTAATGAAACTAGTTCTAACACCCGTGCTACGCACGGACTTGCCATTTTTAAATTCTCCTATCTCTTAAAAAAATAGGAATACTATTATTATTATTATTATATTATTGTTATTATATTTGTTTTTGACCAAATTTATTATTATATTATTATTAATGATAATTATAAATTATAACTGAATCAACAAAAGGTTAAAGAGTAACAGCAAACTAAACATAATTAGTGATAGTAGTTGTAGAGCTAGACAATTCATGACATACAAACTTTAAACAAAAGTGTCATTGGGCTAACGATGTTGGTTTGTAAAATACATAGTTTAATAACTCCAAATAGAAATTAAATTATATAGCTATAAATTAACATTATACACATTCATCAAATATAAATATAAACAAAGATAAAAATGTAAACACCAATTTAAGTATACTTCTAGTATATATTGTTGCTAAATGACCAAAATAAAGACGAGAACATAAATAGAAAGCAAAACACGTGGGTATCGTGCCAGGTTTGATGAAAACCATAAATAAAATAAAAGCACCTATACAAAGTTAAAAAGAATATAAAAGATGTTCTATTGTAAATGTGGTTGAAGTTCTCGTGAATAAAAATTAAAGTAGCACTATCAGTTAAATAAGATTATAAAATTAAAAATGAACATTAACAAAGACATTGGAATTGAACATCCATAGTTAATAAGAAAAAAATCTAAAGAATTTTAATAACATAATCAATATTTATTAAGTGTAAATATAAAAACTTAACCCATAATTAGAAAGAAAAAAATACAACACAATTAGAAGGTGAAACACGTGATTATCATGCAGAGTTGGATGAAAACCATCAATAAAAATAGAAGCAGCTATACAGTGTTGAAAGAAGATGATATGATTCAAGTGAAAAAAACAACGAAACTATATTTATGATCCATTGGGAGTCAAATACATTTTTTTCACAATGAAATATATTATGATAGTTACTAACACTTTAGTATATCTATGAGACCTTTTTATCATTGTTAACTTTGTCGAAAGGATGATCATAAACGAAGCCTTAGCTTATGTGAAGGAGTATTAGAAAAAGCATGCTTTAAGTTTGTACTTAGATGACTTATTGAATACACACATCACTCACTCATTGTGTCATCCATGTAGCTCTATTAGTTACATTATGAATTGAAGAATATACATGATGATAGTGATGATTTACTAAAACAAAAGTAAGTTCCAAGAAACTTTAACCTTTTACTTATTGTTTAAAAGAAATCAAGGTAGTTTCCATTCAAAATTATCAGAGCCAAATGCTACATATAAAGATGAACTATCTTATATAAAGACATGTTATCTTTGCTTTGGTAGAGTTACTATTTCCTATCATCCAATTCCACTCCACCACCATTCCTGAAAACTTCAAAGCCCTTTTCACTGAAATAATAATCAAAAACCCATTAGACATATAGTGGATTAGGAAAATAGCATTCCTTGGCAAGACATAACACAAATTCAATTATAAATGCATGGTTTAGTTTACCGCTCCCCATACATTAATAAATGAAGGAGCACCAAAATGGACAGGAGAGAGAAAATACAATGCTTAAAAGATAGTAGTAAGAATAATCCATTAATAAATGAAGGAGCACCAACAGGGGAGAAAATGAATGAATTAGTATGTTTATTCTAAGTAAGTACATTAGTATCTCTCTCCACATAACTTGGGAAGCACCCCATGCATTTCTCACCATAAAAGCGTATTAGCTTTATCCCCATAGACTCTCATGCAAATAATACATTAATACCATAACTTTTTCAAAATGATCCGTAGGAGCTACACAAAGGCTATATTTTTTATGCACACAACACAACTCCCCCAAATGAACTAAATCTTCCTTCAATACCTGGATAGGATCTAAATCAAAGAGAAACTGTCATACACTCACACCAACAGCCAGAAGCTTTTTGTTTCTTTCAAAATGAAAATCACGAGCCTCTAAAATAAATATCACTTTGATGAGCTTCTAAAATAAGAATAAAATCATGAAGATCATAAAAAATGTTGGCTTAAATATGTTTTAGGCCCCTGTAAATATAGAGTGTTTTGGTTTAAGCCCCTGCAATTTTTTTTTTGTTAAAACCCCTTGCAAAATGAAATATTTTGTTATAAGCCCTTCTCAACATATCCAGCAATCATAGCATTCTATGTTATAGGCTAACATTTTAGTCATAGAAGGGCTTATAACAAAATATGTCATTTTGCAAGTGGTTTTAACAAAAAAAAAAAAATTTGCAGGGGCTTAAACCAAAACACCCTATATTTGCAGGGGCCTAAAACATATTTAAGCCAAAAATGTTTAGCTAGTAGGAGTAACTATGCAGGGGGTAGAATTATAAAAAAAAACCAAAAACTGTCATGTGAAGCACACATTGTCATGATAAGAGAAGCTTACCAATAATACTTGTTGCCTCAACGTAATAATTGTTCACTCTCAAGGGGTTGATCCTCCATCTTGTTGTTTATTGACTCTATAAATTGATAGTAAAGTTAAGAAAACAAAAATGGATACTTGAAAAATTTGAATTTAGAGTCATCTGAACCTGTTAATTGAATGAAGAAAAAGGAGGAGAGGGTGAATTCCTTTGAACGAAAGCATCACGGAAGAAGAGTTCATAACTTATATTGACTAGACCAAATCATAAATTAGAGGCAATCTCCATAAGAAATCAAAATCCAATCGAAACAGAAAAGTAGAAAAATGAGCACCGAGTAATAAGTTCTAAATAAATTTAATGCAAATAATATTCAATTTATTAGAATATATTGAATACCTTAGTTGCCCTATATCCTTTCTCTTTCCCTTGCTCACAGTGACATGGTTGTTTTTGATTTCTGGTGGATGCATACACTCGATTTATAGTTCAATCAAAACGATAGTAACATGGACCAAAGTTCTTCACCAGTTAGTCATAGCGACTCAAAGGTCAAATAATAAGTCAATGAGCAACTCCTAAAAGATTTCAGGTGGATGCATATGAATCATTTTTTATCTCTAACAATCCTTTATCCACAACATGGGAATGAAATAGATGCAGAGAACAAAATAAAAAAATGCGACTATAATTAATCACTCTTTTCCCTTTGTTACAATATCATATAAGAACAAAAAATCACGTTTTCCCTTTGTTTCAGCATCATACCTCTTCAGTTCTGACTTCCCCCAAATGAGAAAGATAAGTTCACTCTCTTGTACCACTTTCCAAAACAAATTTTGCAGAATTCTATCCACCATATTTGCATGTCAAGAAGTTTAAAATTTTGTCAAAGAAAAAAGCAAATAGTATATATTACATGTAAAAAATAGGAAATTGAATAACATAAATTTCTTAGCAAGGTGTCATACCCCAATTTTGTCCGGCTTAGGTCCAAACCCTAACTTTCACACAAAAAATATATAATAAATTATACATTGCATTTTGGGTCCTAGAAACCATTCCAAAGTTTTTGAAATCATTTCTAGGGTTAAAATGCACTTTTTGGGAAATTAGGGTTTTTAGGGTCAAAAAGGGGATTTTGGTCTTTTCTCACAAAAGGGTCTATAAAAATAATTTTTGCATCATGCATCAAAATTAGGGTTTTTGAAAATATATTATGCATGCATGGCAAGCTTTGGAAAATATTTTATGCATGCATGGCAAAAACCTAAAAACAATTTTGTGGAAGGCAAGAATCAATTTCTATTATATACCAAAGGCCAAGAATCGATTTATAGTATATTCTAAAGGCCATGAAATCGATTTTCAAGCAATCCTAAAGGCCAAGAATCGATTTCTCAATCATATGTTTAAAGCTTGAAATCGATTTCTACATATACTCAAAGCAAAGCTAAAATCGATTTCCTTCTTTTTACATAGGCCTTGAAATCGATTGTCAAGCCATCCCATAGGCCATGAATCGATTCCTAATTGTTTTAACTAAGTGAAGAATCGATTTTCACCTATGATAGATGTCCTGAAAATCGATTCCTACTTGTTTTCAAAGAGCAAAGAATCGATTCCCATGTTTTCCAAAGAGTAAAGAATCGATTCCTCACTATTTCAACTATCCAAAGAATCGACTCTTGAGGCTTCTAAAATGATAAGAATTGATTCATCTACATTTTAACTACAATCAACAATCGATTCTTTCATTTCATTAAAATGTTTTTTCAGATCTACGCTTTCCTAAAGCCTATAAATAGGCAGCCTCAAGTCACTCTTCGACACACATTTTTTTCACGAGATCAGAGAAGACAATTTTCGCAAATCTCACTTCCAGAAACCCATTTTTTTGCGAAATCCCTCTTTAGAAAAAAAAACTCTTCTACGCTTTATTTTTGCTCTATTCGTTCCGCTGGTCCGTCTGAGCTGATCTTCTGCAAGAGTTAGTTGGGGTTGCATTCTTCAAAGTTGTAACATCTGCCTTCATTAGAGGTATTTCTGTCTTTACATTTGTTAATATTTAATTATTGTGATCCGTGCCAAAATTGCCCTATGTGATTCAACTTAGCTTTAGCGTTTATTTACTTGTTCTTGTATATTATTGTCCATTGTTGATGATGAGTCATATGATTCCCACTTATGCCTAGTGCATCATGTCCTAAGTGGTGAAGATGATTTCAGATGATTCAACCTCCCCCTTTTTTAACTTCTTAATGAATAAAAGATAGTTAGGTTTATGGTTTAAGGTCCATGGGGTATTGCAAAGGATAGGTTACCCAAAACCTTGATGTTCCCTCCTCTTTGATTGTGTTACTAGCCTTTGGGCACTTATTCATGAATGCAAAGGATAGGCTTACCTTAGCCTTGATGCAATTTTCCCTTTTGTTCATGTTATTGAGAAATCGTTGCTCATATGTTCCTTAGTTTAATTAAGATCACTCTATGCCTATGATCAATTGCTTGCTTGTTTTTGATGCATTTTAAATGTCTTGATTCAATATGCCATTCCATCCATGTGTATGACCTCCTAATGAAGACGTAAGTCTACATGCCTGTTGTAGCATAGAGTCATTAGGGTAAATACACTCCTTCCTACACACACACGCATTCGTTTTGAGAACTTTACCTTGCATCCTTGATAAGTGGATCTTTTGATCGTATTGGCGTGTTTAGTCTTAGCTAACATTTAACATATGCATGATTCCTTGATTATTGAATGTGTTGGAACTCTAACCAATCATTGATAATAACTTCACCCTTTTTCCAAAAATCTTTCAAACTCTTTTCTAACTAATGCAAGTTATTAGTGACTATCACTCAAAGCCTTGGCTTGTTTGATTGTCACGAACGCCATCAAGAGTTATTAGTAATGATCACTCAAAGCCTTCGCTTGCTTGATCATTATGAAAGCTCTTCCCCTTTCAAACCCCTTCAAAAACATTTTCAAAAGAACTACGTAGCTTTGAATTCTCCATCGCACCGGGAGATACGTAGGAGCGGGTCACATCCCGTCAAGCATAACAAATAAAAATCATTTTCACAATAAGTTTTCAACAATTATTTTCAAAAGAACCTAGAACTACGTCGCCTTTGATTCTCCACCCGGAGATACGTAGGAGCAGGGCCACGCCCCTGTCAAGCGCAAAAATAAACAATTTCTAAAATTAAAGAATATACAAACAGATCTCCTTCATTTCAAAAGCAAAAATCTTATTTTCAAAGTAGGGGATTAAGTCGGTCGTACGGCCGGGTCAATCATCGTTTTAAGATAAGTGAACTGTGGTCCCTCAGAGCCCCAGCGCTCCTTCAGTCCTCAGTGGCCCTTCAGAGCCCCAGTGCTCCTTCAGACCCCCAGTGGTCCTCCAACACAGATCACACAGTCCTAAAACCCCTACATTAAAAAACACCAACCCACAAACATTTTCTACACCCAAGAACTACGTAGCTTTGAATTCTCCATCGCACCGGGAGATACGTAGGAGCGGGCCATGTCCCGTCAAGCACTTTTTCTAAAAACCCTTTTTTTCCCTTTCTCGCCAAAAATAAAATTTTTGTTAAGTTTTCCCATTCATTCTTCAAATAAATAGGCAAACCTAGATATTCTTCAAATCAAATGTTAAAACCACACATTTAATTAGAGGTTCCCTTTCGGTAGAAAGGACGTGCGCGGTGCTAACACCTTCCTCGCACGTAATCGACCCCCGAACCTATATCTCTAGTTTTCAAAAGACCATCCGCCTTGTCCAAAAGACCTTTTTTCAATGTTTTGGTCTTAAAATTAAAATATTGGTGGCGGCTCCAAAAATTTTCCACGTTGTACATTGAGAAACCCAAACGGGGATTTTTCGGGGTGCAACACAAGGCAAGCCTCATCTTCACATAAGAAATGCTGTTGTCGGAAGTGGATCTGCATCAGGTTAAGGAATGTGAAATACTACCTAGCAAAGGCATTTGGTCAAAAGGGAGTAAAACAAGCTGACAAATATATCTTACCTCTAAGTCATCATAATTCTTATAGTATTCATACTGTCCTGGATGTTGCCTGCAATGAGTACAAATATCATGAAAATTATGTGAGGGATTTCCAAAATAATAGGAATCCAATAACACTAAAGTGAAAGAGAAACACAATGTTTCTTGTTCTAAAGGTGTCCTTTGGTGGCTTTCACTAGTGGTTGTGTTCTTTCATGAACATTTGTAGTGAAGAGACACTCATCTTCACCAAATGGTATGAGTTGGTCTATATATAGAACAACTTTACAAGTAGAAAAAGTACTCATATACATTGTTCATATGTTTAAGACAAAACTCTACCAAATTCAATATTTCAAATCATTCTCTTTCTTCTCTTATGCGCAAATTGAAGTTAGGGAACTCTTATTCTGTAAATACTATTGACAATACGCTTGGTGTGGGTGTGCAAACCATGTCAAGGAACTCCATTGTATCCTGAAAGGGGATTCGCCGGTCATCCTATTGCATCCAATCTAGAGTGATTGGTGGGGGCGAATCGAACCTAAAAGTGTTATATACGCCTTGGAGTCTTCCGCAATGATGAATTCACTTTCTCATTTGTTCTCTATAATATTGTACATGTTGTTTACAATTATTTGAACTTATAATTTTCTATGTTTGGTTGTTCTTCTTTGTTGCAGCATTATTCCCACCAACAAATTGTTCTCACAATCTTTAGGTTCGAATTTACATTACGTTGATGATGACTGCAACTTTATAATGCATTTTTTCTTACAACTTGGGAGAGATGAACATTCCTACTTCACCATAAATTAGTTCATTTATAACCATGATGAAAGGTACATAAACTCTTTATACGAGTATTATACTCGTGGATGCAATTAGTATTTTAGTCATGTAATATATGTGGCGTTGCATTTCAATTAATCATGGATATATAACATGCTTGTTTTCGGTACTCGTTCATTCAATTTTTGTATATTAATCTTCACAAAGATGAATTCTAATAATTTCTGGAGAGCATAATAGTCCAGCGTTTTCTTTCTAAAATGAAATGTTGCTAAGTTTTGTGAAAAATTACATTGGTTCATTATGGGTTGCAACCAAACCATTTTGAAAGTATTTTAGATTTTAACTTCTGGCTAAGAACATTGTCCATTGTGAATAAGGAAAATAGGGAAGCTGTAAATAGTAGTTGTGTAGATTTATTTATATGCTTATGCTTTGGCCCAGGCCCGTTAGGTTTTCTTAGAAAAAAAGAGCTATTTAATCTCCTTTGTAATTGTATTCAGGACATCGAAACATTATCAATAAAACGGAACTACAGCTACTCTGTAGTCGCAGACGTAGGCAATCTTTGGCCGAACTGCGTAAACAATATCGTGTGTTATGTTTGACATGGTATCAGTAGGGTTGCGATCATCCCTGTGATTTCGGTTTCTTCGTTCAAGAACGCCTTCCTCCGTGGTCCGGTTCCTCTGTGGTACGGTTCCTTCGTGGTTCAGATCTGGTTCTGGTTCGGTTCTGGTTCAGGTTCGGTTCTGGTTCCCTCCTTCTCCGTTGGGTTCGGATCCTTGTGGATCCTCCGGTTGGTTCGCGCCGTCGCTTGTTTCGGATCCTTGTGGATCCTCTGGTTCAGGTTCGCGCCGTCGCTTGTTGTCCTTCTCTGTAACACCCCCTTTCTACCCGGAAATTTTTTGACATAAATCAGAGTTTTCAAAACGTTATTCGCTACACCCACAAGGGATGCTACATTTTCACCGTTAAACATCACACGCCAATCATAAAGTTTCACCATTAAAACAGTGCAACACCTAGCGTTATAACATCACCAAGCAGCGGAATAAAAATCAAGGTTCGATTAACTAATTATAACATCACCATAAAACTTCAGAAATTAAATATTAAAGACATCAAATAAAACTAGCGTTCATCCCCCCCGAGTGCTACGTATCAGAGCGACGACACCTGACTCAACTAGCGAAGGTAGACATGTCTTCACTCGCAATCACCTGCACGTTACCAACATAGGGGTAACATTCAAACAGAAGGGGTGAGATATCTAACATTATAATAGCATATATGATAGACAATATGCTAGAGTTACAACACTATATCAACCACTTCACAACAACGTCAATTAATAAATCACCAATAATCATCATTAACATCATGAGTTATTATATGAGATGCAACTCACACCAACGGGCATATGCATGTGGTACCAATCATCACCAATAAAGTAGCCAATATGGGCAACATCACCTATATGAGCATCACCACCACCACCTATAGCTCCAACGGCCGAAGCCATCATCACCAAAATAATGCATATGCAATATATGCGACACCATGAACAATGCACAGAAAGCAATTAACAACAATCGACATTTAATTAGCACAACACCACCAATATCACCAAGTGGTCATAGACCCATCACCTTAGCCCATGAAATAGGCACATCACCTGTTACATCATCACCAATAACACCGACAATCACCGACACCAAAACACCAATAGATTTACAACAAACAGCACGTTTATTTTACAGTGACAGCAACACCATTTTTACAGCAACAACACTTTTATTTTACAGTGACAGCAACATCGTTTTTACAGCAACAGTACACTTATTTTACAGTGACAGCAACACCATTTTTGGAAAACAGCAACATTTAGTCGCTGTGACAGCAACACCAATTTTCAGAAAAACAGCAACATTTAGTCACTGTGACAGCAACATGGTTTTGGAAAACAGCAACAGCATGACAGAAACTGGCGCCCAGCAACAGGGCGCCACAGGCAGCAACAGCAACACAGGATCTGGCGCCCAGCAACAGGGCGCCACAGACAACAGCAACAAAACAGAAACTGGCGCCCAGCAACAGGGCGCCTTAGGCAACAGCAGCAACATCAGACATGGCGCCCAGCTACAGGGCGCCTAGGACAACAGTGGCAACAACAAAATTGGCGCCCAGCAGCAGGGCGCCTGACACCATGGGAACAGAATTAGACTTGGCGCCCAGCAGCAGGGCGCCTGGCAACAACACAGAAAATGGCGCCTAGGGGCAGGGCGCCTGGCACCACAACATCAGGAATAGACATGGCGCCCAGCAACAGGGCGCCTGGCACAGCAGGCAACATAGCAGACTTGGCGCCCAGGAGCAGGGCGCCTAAGACAACAACAGCAACATCAGGTTTGGCGCCCAGCAACAGGGCGCCTGAGACAGCAGGGGCAACACCAGGCTTGGCGCCCAGGAGCAGGGCGCCTAGCAACACAGACAGCAACAACAACCTTGGCGCCGAGGAGCAGGGCGCCTAAATCAGCAACAAGCGCAGGAGACACTGGGCGCCTAGGGCGCCCTTCACAGCAACACAGACAAGCACCATTCACCTACTGGGCGCCTAGGGCGCCATGCCCTGCAACTCAAAAACACACTGGGCGCCTAGAGCGCCAACTCCAACAACCAAAATAGCATCACTAGGCGCCTAAGGCGCCACTTCCAGCAACATCAACATCCAGACAACATGACTGGGCACCTAGGGCGCCAAAATCAGCAACAACAAACAGGAGCATCATGACTGGGCGCCTAGGGCGCCACATCCAGCAACAGCAGACAACAACATAATTAGACATGGCGCCCAGCAGTAGGGCGCCTTTTCCAGCAACTAAAAACAACAACAACAATGGCGCCCGTGGCGCCTAGGGATCCAAATTTTTATTTCCACCATGATCAATCACCAATCACCAATTACAACATTATGATTATATTCAAACATCACCAAATCGACATCAAACAAGATCAAAGAACCACATAGAGTCTAACCCCTACATACTCCCCATCATAAACCCTATTATAAGGATAGAACCCACTCTTACCTTAGGTTTGCCGAACGCGAGATCTCCTTGTACGTGAGCTCCAAAGAACCACCGCAACAAGACTTCTCTCCTCTTGCCCTTGGTTTCGCCGCCCCCTTCTTTTCCCTCTTCTCCTCTTCGCAATTTTCTTTCTTTCTCTCAAAAAAATGCGCTAATGACTAAACCCTAACCAACACCCTCCTTCATGCGCCTAAGCCTTGGCCTCGTGGATCACGGGCCCCCGTCCACTAATCAGCTGATTACTAAGCACCACTCCCTATTTTGAATAAAACATCATTTTATTAATTATTAAATATAACCATACTTAATAAAATACCTAAATAATTTAATTAAATTATTTGGGCGTTACATTCTCCGTTGGTTGTTCGCCGTTGGTAGTTCGCGCCGTCGCTTGTTCTGCGCGATCTCTTCGCGTTTTGGTGATTCACCTTTTCGGATCTCTGCGTCGCTGTCGCTGTTCGGATCTCTTTGTCGTCGCGTGGGACTTGGTTTTGGTTCGCCGTCGCGTTGTTGTTCTTCGCACTGTGGTCTGTTTGTTGTTTGCGCCGTCGGTGTCCGCCTCCGCCGTCGCTGTTCGCCGTTCGTGCGCACCTCGCTACTGTGCGCTTCTGTTGGTAGGGTGCACTCCTGTGTGCTTCTGGTAGGGTGGGCTACGGTGCGCCTTTGCGTTTTACAGATCTACGGTGCGCTCCTGTTCCTTGTTGGTAGGGTGCGCTAGTGTGTGCTGCTGATAGGGTGATCTACGGTGTGCTTCTGGTGTGTTGTTTGACTTTCAGTTTTATTACAATTATATTATCTCTTCTTATTGCAAGCTACCGTGATTTTTTTTTAATGGCTTCGGAAGGAAGAGATAATTTTTGTGTTCGTTTTACTGGCAAGAATTATGCTGCTTGGGAATTTCAATTCAAGATGTATGTCAAAGGAAAAGGATTATGGAGTCACCTTGATGGGGTCTCTAAAGCGCCAGCAGATAAACCCGCCTTAGACGCGTGGGAAGTCCAAGATGCTCAGATTATTTCTTGGATCCTCAGTACTATTGATCCTCAGATGATCAATAATTTGCGAGCATTTTCAACTGCTCAGGAAATATGGAATTATTTGCAGCGTATTTACAACCAGGACAATACAGCCAAGTGTTTTCAATTGGAGTTAGAGATCGCCAATTACAAACAAGGTACTTTGTCAATTCAAGAATATTATTCTGGTTTTTTAAATTTATGGACAGAACACTCTGCTATTATATATGCTGCTGTTCCCAAGGCGTCTCTGCCAGCCGTTCGTGATGTTTATGATACTAGTAAACGAGACCAATTTCTCATGAAACTTCGTCCGGAATTTGAGGCCGTTCGAGGTGCTTTGCTGAATAGGAACCCTGTTCCTTCCTTAGATACCTGTATTGGTGAACTGCTCAGGGAAGAACAACGTCTTAATACTCAAGGAAACATGCTTCATGATCCCGTCCATTCTGACCCGGCGACAGTTGCATATGCTGCGCAGAATAGAGGCGTGGGCCGTGATATGCGCCAAACTCAATGCTTCTCTTGCAAACAATTTGGACACATTGCTCGTAGTTGTCCTAAGAAATTTTGCAATTACTGCAAGCAGCAGGGTCATAACATCTCTGCATGTCCTACGCGTCCTCCTCGACCGACTAAGCGTCCGGTACAGGCCTTTCATGCCACTACTAGCTCCACAGCTGGTCCTTCCATCACTGGTGTATCTAGCTCTGTTGCTGGTCCTTCCATCCCTGTTGCATCTGATGGTGGTGCTCCTCAGCCTGAATTAATTCAACAAATGGTACTATCTGCTCTTTCTGCCTTGGGTATTACTGGTATGTCTTCTTTCATTGCTTGGTTACTTGACTCTGGTGCATCGAATCACATGACGGGTTCTTCTGAACTCCTGCACAATTTACGTGCTTATATTGGTAATCAAAAAATTCAAATTGCTAATGGTAGTACCCTTCCTATAACGAGTGTTGGTGACATAAATTCTACTTTTAGAAATGTGCTGGTAGCACCTGGGCTTGCCTCAAATTTATTGTCTGCTGGTCAATTAGTGGATGAAGGTTGTGATATTAATCTTACTCCGACTGGTTGTCTTGTGCAGGATCGGGTGTCAGGGACAGTGATCGCGAATGGGCCTAAAGTTGGAAGAGTGTTTCCACTCCAGTTTAATTCAAATCATTTATCTCTTGCTTGTAACAGTGTTTTGAATGCATATGAGGATTGGCATAGGAAATTGGGCCATCCAAACTCTGTTGTTTTGTCTCACTTATTTAAGACTGGCGTGTTAGGTACTAAACCAATAGATTCTAGTACATCTATTTCATGTTCTGTTTGCAAATTAGCTAAAAGTAAAACACTTCCTTTTCCATCTGGTGCACATCGTGCTTCTACGTGTTTTGAGTTGATTCGTAGTGATGTTTGGGGAATTTCTCCTGTTGCTTCTCACGCTCACTATAAATATTTTGTCACCTTTATCGATGATTATAGCCGTTTTACTTGGATTTATTTTCTTAAATCTAAATCTGAAGTGTTTTTTATGTTTAAGAAATTTCTGATGTATGTTGAAAATCAATTCCAAACCAGTATTAGAATTCTTCGGTCTGATTTAGGTGGTGAGTATATGTCTCATGAGTTTCAGGAGTTCTTACAGCAAAAAGGTATATTGTCTCAACGATCTCCCAATACCCCTCAGCAAAATGGTGTTGCAGAACGTAAAAATCGTCATTTGTTGGATGTGACACGTACCTTACTTCTCCAAGCCTCTGTTCCATAAAAATTTTGGGTGGAGGCTCTTTCCACAGCAGTCTTTTTGATCAACCGTCTTCCTTCCACGGTGATTGGGTTTGATACTCCTCACTTTCGCATTTTTAAAACTCAGCCTGATTACAGTAGTTTACATACTTTTGGGTGTGTATGTTTCGTGCACCTCCCATCCACTGAAAGACATAAACTTGGAGCACAATCTGTCCAATGTGCATTTATGGGGTATAGTCAGTCTCATAAGGGTTTTGTATGTTTCTAGGAATGTCATTTTTTCCGATAATCAGTCTATGTTTCCTTGCTCTTCTCCTGGTTTGAATGATATTGCTATGCTTCCGCAATTTTTTTGATAAAACAGGACTCGTTCCCACTTCCCCTTCTGACACTGTTCCTGGCCCTGCTCCTGCTCCTGCTCCTGATCCTGATCATGTAACGCCAGCACCACGGCGCTCTGGTAGAACATCTCGAGCACCTGACAGATATTCCCCAGACAGGTTTGGTTCCTCACATACTGCTTTAACTGCTTCTCTAACTGGCACATCTATTCCTAGTTGTTACTCGCAGGCTGTTAAAGATGTGTCTTGGGTCAATGCCATGAATGAGGAACTTCAGGCCCTTCAGGACAACTTCACCTGGGATATTGTTCCTTGCCCTCCCGGGATCAAACCCATCGGCTATAAATGGGTTTATTCTGTGAAATTGAATTCTGATGGATCTCTCAATCGGTATAAGGCTCGATTGGTTGCTTTAGGCAACAGGCAGGAATATGGTATTGATTATGATGAGACCTTTGCACCGGTTGCTAAAATGACTACTGTTAGAATGGTGCTCTCTATAGCTGCTTCTAATGGGTGGTCTCTCCACCAAATGGATGTCAAGAATGCTTTTCTTCATGGCGACCTGACTGAAGATATTTATATGACTCCCCCTCAGGGCCTTTTCTCTTCCTCTAAGGGGGTGTGCAAGCTCAAACGATCTCTCTATGGGTGAACTCCTCTTGAAGTTAATGTTAAATACCACCGTGACGAGGGTGAACTTTTGACTGATCCGTTATTGTATCGACAGCTCGTGGGTAGTCTTAACTACTTGACCATTACACGACCCGATATCTCATTTGCTGTTCAGCAAGTAAGTCAGTTCATGCATTCTCCTCGTCATCTTCACCTGGCAGCGGTTCGTCGTATTATTCGCTACTTGAAAGGTACCTCTCAACGGGGTTTATTCTTTCCTAATGGAACCCCCCTTACGTTGAGTGCTTACAGTGATGCTGATTGGGCTGGGTGTCCCGACACTCGCCGCTCTGTCACTGGTTGGTGCATGTTTCTTGGTTCTTCATTGATCTCTTGGAAAAGTAAGAAGCAAGCGAGAGTCTCTAAATCCTCAACCGAATCGGAGTATCGTGCTATGTCTACGGCATGCTCTGAAATACTCTGGCTTCGTGGTCTTTTGGGTGAACTTGGATTTCCTCAAACCGAACCGACATCTCTCTATGCTGACAATACAAGTGCCATTCAGATTGTCGCAAATCCGGTTTTTCATGAGCGTACTAAGCATGTCGAAGTTGATTGTCATGCAATTCGTGAAGCCTATGATAATCACGTTATATCCATCCCTCATATCAATACTCAACTCCAAGTTGCAGACATTTTGACCAAAGCTGTTCCTTCTCCCCGCCATCAGTTTCTTGTCAGCAAATTGATGCTCCTTGATGAACCGCATCAATTTGAGGGGGGGTGTGAATAAGGAAAATAGGGAAGCTGTAAATAGTAGTTGTGTAGATTTATTTATATGCTTATGCTTTGGCCCAGCCCCTTAGGTTTTCTTAGAAAAAAAGAGCTATTTAATCTCCTTTGTAATTGTATTCAGGACTTCGAAACATTATCAATAAAACGGAACTACAGCTACTCTGTAGTCGCAGACGTAGGCAATCTTTGGCCGAACTGCGTAAACAATATCGTGTGTTATGTTTGACATTCATTTGATCCCTTATAATAAAAGATAGAACCAATTTTTCTTTGAGATCAAAACATTACAAAGGATGGTAAAAAGACATAACTGTTGATCATGACCAATTTTTCAAAATTAATTCGGATTGAATTTTGGGCATTATTTAATGTGATATTTTTTAGTGTTTTTGGCAAGAAAATTGTTCCATTTGAACTAAAAAACATGAAAAGAGTTGAACCCCTTCATTTCTGAACGAAATGATGTAAGTTTTGATAAAGAAATGTAACACTTTGTGAAGGGTTGCGACTAGACCCTTTTTCAAAAACAGTTTCGTTTTGATATTTGGATACATATTTGAACTTGTTTTTAAAGCTTTCATGGTCTATAATCATACCATCGTAATACTTGTTTTCTGTACTATCAAATTGGTTCAAGAATTGCTTAAAACGGTGCTAAAACGAGGGAGAAATCATGTCCAAAAGGTACTGGGTTGAGAAACTCGATTTTCTGCAATCTGGGTCGAAATTGATCCTCGTGGGTGAAGGTGATGAACAGTACCGCGGGAGACGCCCACTCTCGGACCCCAGAGAGTGCAGAAGAGTGCGGACTATACAAAGCTCCGTTTGACATGCCGTTTTTTGCATTGTGTTTATATTAACCTCTAGGTGTTAACTAACTTGGTTTAATATTTAATTAACATATAAAAATATGTTTTGTTAATTTTATATTGTTTAATATATTTTAAATCATTTTAAAAAGTGAAAATTGTGATTAATATTTATTTTCTCAGAATGGAAAATATTGTGACATATTTTGTACCTATTTATGATAGTCACTCTCCATGAATACTATGTTATGTTGTTTCTTTTTCTTGATACATTTAAATGCTATTTATTTATTTTGACAAGTATAGTTTGCTTTGATGATGAGTTCATACTTAATATTTAACTAGTAGAATATATGGTATTACTTGTATACTAAGTCATATGGAAATGCTTCTAATGGAGTTGACATGAATTTTGAAGTGTTAAATAGAATTTATTTATTAATATGCATGTATGTGACTTATATAATTGACCCACCTTAAATATGTGTAAAGATATTTTGGTACCTAAGTAAATAATTGCATTGGTTGTTGTTATGTATTTTATGCATTCAATAAATGATATCTTAAATAATTTAAGATGGATGAAATAGAGGTAGAACTCTAACATGAAATGGGTATTGAATGCTTATAACAATTTTGTCTAAACCAATAGCACAAGTGATTGTCAACATATCAAAGGCCTCCAAGTGGACAATAAAAGGCAATGGGACTGGTGGTCAATTTTTTTTTTGTGATAATTATTCGATACTATCAAAGAGTATATTAACCGATAACCGAAATGTCAAAGGACATTGGATTAAAACATAGCAATGTGAAGAAGTGGTATTCAAAATTTTATAAGAAAAGGAAATAATCTTGCAATCCTTTGACGAAAGGGTTGACAAGGGATATGATGTTTTTACAACATCGTTGGGGATGAGGTTCAAGCCCATATCTAAATAATTACCAATGGTGGAATCCCAACTCACACTTGAGTATCATTAAGTCTTGAGTTCAATGGTGAAAGTACACTATTAGAGTAATTGCAAGTACATGATAATAGATACATCCCAAGGTTTATAAGTACTTGGACCATAAGTATAAAGTTGGAAGGTTGAGCTTTTGCTCTTAATGGACCTATAACATATATGTGTAGAAGTGCTTATTATGGGAGTGCTTCCGATAGAGTCTACCTATATGAGAGTGAAGTGAGGTCGCTTCTTGGAGATTAAAGGGTTTGACTCTTAAAGCTCTCATGAAAAGGATACACGACACAAGGCCTTATCAAATGTGTCACTTTACAATTCGTTCAATGGTATCGAGATCTCATGTAAGTTAATTGACGTTTGTTCTAATGAATAATCGGTTCAAAGCTTGTCTACCAATCTATTCGGGGATGAGTGAAACATTGACTTACTAAGTAAAGGTTCAAATCGTAAGATACCTTAGTCGAAAGCATGCGATTTCCGGAATAATGGGATTTGGATTTATTTTGAAAATGGTGGGGGATTATGAGGGATTTCCAAAATAATAGGAATCCAATAACACTAAAGTGAAAGAGAAACACAGTGTTTCTTGTTCTAAAGGTGTCATTTGGTGGCTTTCACTAGTGGTCGTGTTCTTTCATGAACATTTGTAGTGAAGAGACACTTATCTTCACCAAATGGTATGAGTTGGTCTATATATAGAACAACTTTACAAGTAGAAAAAGTACACATATACATTGTTCATATGTTTAAAACAAAACTCTACCAAATTCAATATTTCAAATCATTCTCTTTCTTCTCTTATGCGCAAATTGAAGTTAGGGAACTATTGTTCTGTAAATACTATTGACGATAGGCTTGGTGTGGGTGTGCAAACCATGTCAAGGAACTCCATTGTATCCTGAAAGGGATTCGCCGGTCATCCTATTGCATCCAATCTAGAGTGATTGGTGGGGGCGAATCGAACCTAAAGCTTAGTGTTATACACGCCTTGAAGTCTTGCGCAATGGTGAATTCACTTTCTCCTTTGTTCTCTATTGTACATGTTGTTTACAATTATTTGAACTTATAATTTTCTATGTTTGGTTGTTCTTCTTTGTTGCAGCATTATTCCCACCAACAAATTGTTCTCACAAATTACACTTCTAACGATTTAGACCTTTATAAAGACACAACTAATGAGCACATGCTTAGCTTGATTGTTACCTTTGGCATATATGACAAGTATAATGTTCAGTAGACATATGTGTATACAGTTCATTGTCCCCATAAAACGGGGTTCTTCAAAATTCACACAAAGGATGCCCCATAAAACCACCTCTCTCACTCTCACTTCCATCCACCTCAGAATCACCTGTGCTTATGTGTTGTTTCAACTGTGCTCTAGTATATAATTTTTGCTCACATACAAATACCTATGTCATAGAAATGATGGTTTGAAGACTCAATCAAAAAATACAAACCCTATCATTAAAAAATACATGTAAAATGCCAGAAAAAAAGGCTTCACCTTCCATCCCTCCAAACACAAACCGCACATATGCAACCTATGACGGTGGGATAAGTGACCCTTCAGCTGCCCTATATTCCTAAACCTTTGTTGTCGCCTTGAAGCATCATGTTGTTGGTCCTCCATCTTGTCACATGCATTGCATGAAAGCCTGCACATAGCCTTGATCATCATGTAATGGTCCACGTCATCGAAAAATGCGTTTGTATCCTCATGGTACCAGTATGATCCAATCTTTCCCTCCTTTACCTTAGACGGCAGGGATGAAAAGTCACTAATCATCCTTGTATAATCTCCTAGAGCCTGAGAGGTTGCAAAAAAGTGAACATTAAGGGGAAAAAAGCTAAAAAACTACAATTTCAAAATAAAACTATGGATTCCTAACAAAATAAGTTTGAGAATGGTTTCGTTAACCAAGTTTGACTATTTCTTTTTTAACTAACCAAAAATCATCATGTCTTAAATGGATGTGTACAGTTCTTTAAAAACAACATGTAGCAAATATATGTTCCTCTGAATGCATTACAAACAAAATAAATAAAAATAAGCAAAGCAAATACTTGACTTAAAATAACACATCATACTTCATTAAATCAGTACAATAACAAAGTTCCATAAAACAAACATGCCATGTTTATTTAGAAGTTACACTGATATTAGTAGCGGAAAATAGTGGAAAAATTGCAATATGTTGGGAATCAAGAATAAATTCTATGCATGTCTAGCTCATGACATTGCAAACTACAGTTAAGAGTTGTGGGCAGTTCCCTCCTGCATACATAATTGTCAATAATATACACATAAACATAGTATACATGTAAATGTGGTGCAAATCGGATTTTAACTCATTCAATTCCGAGCACAACAAATAACAAAGACTTCTCCACTTCCCATTTATTGCAACAGATATAAAATAATTCATCAAAATTGATATATAAAGAAGAAAAAAGAAAATTCATTGGGTAATTTGACATACCTTGGTAACGAAAACGATATTGCAATCGGTCTTGCAGATACAACAGCAGCGTAATATCCCAGAAAGATGGATACTCTGTAGAAAACTTCCATTGTGTTGCATGTGAGTCATGCGATTAATTACTTTTTAACAAACATGTTGATGCAAAACACCTGCGATTAATTACACCCATAGAGTGACCGATTTGCATATCCATATTTTCATATATAAACATATGGACCACCACCTGCTTTGTAATATCCCAGAAACCCGTTCATCACTAAAGAAAACTAAAATCTGAAATCCCAAAAATCATTAAAGCCTCAACTGCAGAGCGACCGCAGACGCGGTACTCGCAATATTTATGAGATTAAATGAAATACATTTCACACGTAAAAAAAAAGATGGAATACAATCCAAATATATCCTAAGGCAATCAAGCTATACGCAATATCACATTCTAGATTTAATTTTTTCTTTTGATTTTAATATCAAAAAAGCCAAAAAAAAAAACAAATCTAATAAAGATTTTGTTATGGTAATAAGTAAAAGGCCTCAGCATTATTTACACCCTCTGCAAGGCCCAATGATCAACCGGCCCACATCCAGAAAATCTAGCCCAATCAATCAACGGTTCAGATACCTCTGCAAGATCTAACGACCCAAGATCGTCATAACAAACATCACGCAAACTCTATAAATATCACCTTCAATGCTCATAAAAAAGAAAATGAAAAAAGACGAAAACATTGATTCACTCAGACACTGACTTGAGCGTCGGAGTATTCTTGCAGATACAACACCGTCATCTCAAGATCGAACACCGCTGATCAAGGACGACACCTACCAACTACTTCGGAAGTATGGTACAGAACATACAGAACATTTGCAGGCACAACACCGCCATCTCAAGATCGAACGCCGCTGATCAATGACGACACCTACCAACTACTTCGGAAGTACGGTACAGAACATTGGCGACCACAGTGGGAGGATATGTACTCAATTTCCTCTCCCATTACCTTGATCCACAAATGGCACCCAAACTCCGTTCAAAACCAGCCAGTCTTGTGGTCGGGCCTAGAGTAGGACTGGTTATACCCGAGTTCGAAACACAACAAACCCCCGAGGGCAATGTTCAAGACCTCACAGATTCCACTCAAGCTCGGGCAAAATTCCCCAATCTGAACCTCGCCCGTTCCCGTACGAACTCATACAGTAATAATTTACCACCTCCCCCTTCATCGCTTCCAGCCCTGGCCGATGTTGTTCAACAGCTCGTCCAGCTGCTAACTCGACAGGAGGCCGTAAACCAAGAAAGAAACTGCCGCTTCACCGACCTTGAGGACGAGGTAGCAAATCTCCGGGCGCGAGACGTTCCGGACCAGGAATCACCCGGACCTGGGCTCCCCTGAAAAGGGAAACCAGTTTCGTAGGAGACATCAATCTCCACCCAGGAGAAGACACTATCATCGTTCTCCTCCTCGCCGACAACGTGGGAATGGTTCCCGTTCTCCTCCGGCTCGACAATATGACGATCTTGATGAATATCATCATTCTCCTCCTCGCCGACAACGAGGGAATGATTCCCGTTCTCCTCCGGCTCGACAATATGACGATCTTTATGAATATCATCGTTCTCCTCCTCGCCGACAACGAGGGAATGGTTCCTGTTCTCCTCCGGCTCGACAATATGACGATCTTGATGAATATCATTGTTCTCCTCCTCGCCGACAACGAGGGGATGGTTCCCGTTATCCTCCGGTTCGACAATTCGATGGTCTTAATGAACTGGATAACTCCCCTCAACCTCGCTCATTTTTAGCCTCTTCATCTCCAAGACGACGTTCCAAAAGTCGAGGGGATAACCCTGAAAAGGCACAACCTCGACACCACGTTTATCCCGATCCTCATCACCAGCGTTAGCCACGACCTCAGGCATTGTTAACCGAGTGAAAGGGCCCATTCACTGCGACTATTGATAGCTACCGAGTTCCGAGGTACCTCGAAAAACCGCCCGGAGGTCTGAAAACGTATGATGGAATGGGCGAAACGTCCCCATGGAGATGAAATGTCGAATCTTCCCATTAACTCTTGACAAAGTAGCATCAAAATGGTTTCGGGCTTTGAAGAAGAACTCCATATCCTTTTGGGACCAATTGGCAAAACTCTTTTTGGTTCACTTTGCCCATTCCAAAAGTAAACCCAAGAACAAAGCGGTGTTAATGTCTGTGGTCCAAAAGGAGGACGAGCCTTTCAGAGAATACATAGAGAGATTCAACAATGAGGCTTTTCAAGTTCGAGAACTAGACGACACTTTCCGCATTTTCTTCATGGCGCAGGGCCTACTCCTCGGAAGCCCTTTCAAAAAACATGTCAACACTTAGGAGTCTAATACTTTGCAAGATTTCCTCCAATTATCCCAATGTTTCATCAATGAAGAGGAAAGCGCCAAGATCGGAAATCCGTCAACACAGGCCGGACCATCAAAACCCGCTACGGAAGAGATAACCAAGGAAACGAAAACCGAGGTAACAGGGATCCCCGACCTCGGAACCGTCACCAAGTATACACTGAACTCAACGTCTCCAACGGCCCAATTATATGGGGAATGTTGGAATGTCGAGTTCAGAGATGTTAAGACCCCCAAACCTCTACCTCTCCGATCTAGACAACGATCCAGCAAATACTGCAGGTATCATAGAAGTAATGGTCATGACACGACATTGAAGCACTACAAGAAAATCGATGATTTTCGACGGCAATTTTCGTCGCAAACGCAGCAATTTTCGTCGGAAATTGACGTTTCCGACGAACTTTCCGACGGACAAAAAGTCGTCGCAAAATCGCTCGTCGCAAATTTTTTTCCGACGGATTTTTTCGTCGCAAAGTCGTCGGAAACCCGTCGCAAATATCCGTGGCAAAGTCGTCGCAATCTCTGACACATTTTCGTCGCAAATCCTTTGGAAATCCGTCGGAAATTTAAAAAAAAAATAAAAAAAATTTAATTATATATCAAATTCTAAAGCTCAGCTTCTAAATTCTAAAGCTATATATACAACTTTGTGGATATGTAAATGTCACTGTATTTTCCTTTCCTATGTAAGTATATATACAACTTTGTGGATATGATGGACCAAATTCTAAAGCTCAGATTGAACTTCCAATAATTTCATAGTATACAATAAGCAATTTCTTATGTATCACAACTGAGAATAGCATGAAGGCAAGGAGACCCAGCCAGTAAATTAATGCTATTACTAATTTCAGACAAAACTTATTATGCAAATGACTCATCAATAGGTGCAAACACAAGTTGAGCACATGCTCCAATTGAATTCTCATCAACTCCACTGCACAGCTGCATCATGTTTCATCACTAAATTTGCTACTTCAGCTACTTTTATCCAATTCCAATCCCAGCTACTTTTATTCACATCATTGATTGAAGGTAAATCATTTGCAGCCAATACGACCTGCATTCAAACAGAATAACATAAATTGAACATTCTTCACAGCCTGCATAATCATGAACACCTTAGTTAAGGGTGAATCACATATAAACACAATCAAGGCATATATGAGAAATATTATCATAATAACGAAAACATGGAAAATGCATGGCGACCTTTGATAACCCGCTAAAATTCACTGGCAATAGATTAGAAGTTGCTTCTTTGTTTTGATCAGGAGTTAAGACAACTAATGTGTCTGCTTCAAGAGTAATTGGACGATCAGTTTTGTTCACAACATGCAATTCTGGACCCACAGTATCTAGCATAACCTGGAATTCGACCAAAATCGATGAACTTTTTTACATTAACTACCCTTCAGAAGGTGTTTTCCAAGCTAATATATTAAAAGCGCAATTGTTTTGTGATATTTCACAAGTCATCATATACATGTATATACCATAGATAAGTAAAAATAAACAGCAAACATGACAAGCTTACCGCACAGAGTTTCTTGGTGCCCTTGATAGCAGCCCTTAAATTCTCCAATGTCTCTTGGTGATATTCTGGGTCACCCCATGAGAAGTCAAACCTCACCACTAGCACATGGTAAGAAAAGAAAAATAAGATGACTCGGAAGCAGACTATAGAACAAGAACAAAACATTATTACTCAACTCATTCATGATATGTATTTTTCACAAAGTGAAAGAAAAACTTCAACAAGCTAGAAGTTAATAGGTTAATTGTCTTCCTTTCCCCTTAAGATTATGTTTTTTGGGGAAACTGCAAGGCCTTCCAACTTGATCTAAATTACAGTCATTTCTGATTGACTCGGTTCTAATTTTTGGACAGCATATATAGCAATAAGATAAAAAAAAACCAAAAATTCTCAATCTTAATATCCCTAACTGAAAGAGCTGAAAGAGTAAGGTCTATGTGACAAAAGCTCAATTGCTAAAAAAACTTGTCCCCAGCAATACTCAAATTGTTACAAATATGTTTAGAAAGAAGCACAAACAAAACCTGATGAAACCCATCCAATTTTCACAAGGATGATAAAAAACATAAAACTACCCTCATGCATGCACACCCCACGACTAAACCAGCATTCATGCAGAGTAGGGTAGGAAAGAATGAGAGAAAAGTGCATTTAGACTAGAGAAACAGAATGCAATTGAAAAAAAAAAAATCTAATGATATTATATATAACCTTCACATCGTCTCCAATTCTGGCATTCTTGTCAATAATTGCCCTTTTGATATGAGAATTCTTGCCAATGCCAATTGGAACACTGCCTTTAGCAGCCAAAAACCTCTTATCAGCATCCGTCTACAGCACAACAATCAGAAGATAAATGCTATAGTTAGTACTGCTAGTCAAGCTAAATTCAATACCTGTTAACTTAATTTTTATTTATGGCAAAGTTACAATCAGATGAAATTTGCCCCCAGTACCAATTAAAATAATATGCACTAGCTATTTAGCAATATTACCTCATAATAATCTGCCCCCATCAACAATGTGTCCTCAATAATTGCACCTTCTGATATGCAAGATCGTAATCCAACCACAGAATGGTGGATTTTGCAGTTCTATGAAAAAATATTGAAAATAAGTTATTTTTCAATAAAATAAGTAATCTCATTCTTCGACATTTTTGCCAAAAAAATTTACGAATTTACCTCATGCTCATAGTGATGGATAAGGGGAAAATATGTGCAACAGCCAACTGAAACAGATCAGAGGGATGTGAAAGTTCTGAAAAACTTACCTTAATTACACATCCTTCACCAATAACACTATCGGTGATATCAGCATCGAGCATCTTAGATGGAGGCAAGTATCGAGGTTGGGTGTAGATTGGAGATGAACGATCGTAGAAACTGCAATCAATGTTGCCACAAACATGAAACACTCCGAGGAAGCTGCTATCATTAAAATACAGTTGACAGTAGGATGAATAAACAAAACAACCTTTACTAATTCACCTAAAATCTGGCACTGGCTTTTTGGTGATTCCCAAATTTGCATTATAGAAAGCCTCAATCATACCGATGTCTTCCCAGTATCCATCGTATAAGTAAGCTTGCACCTGCACATAATCACAAACAACACATTAGTGATTTGGATGCTTGCGAAACCTGAAAAATTTTGCTGGCAAAACTATAATACACATCAATTTGTTGGGAGCTCCAACAAATGACAAGCAATAACAATAATGGTTTCTTAATCTTAATATTAAACATATAGAAGGAGTGCATACTCTCAATCCAAGGTTAGTTGCACCCGGAATAACTTCACTCCCAAAGTCATTTGCACCAGGAAACTTGTCGCGGAGCAGATCTAACATCACGTGTTTGCTGACAACATATATACCCATGCTAGCAATATACGGAAATTCCTTTGCTCTCTCATCATCAAGACCCAAAATGGTAGTATCGACCTAATACAGAAAAGTGATAGCAAAACTTCTTAACCAGTTATATACTAAAGAACAAATAACAAAAAAGGGGTTATTATATGGGCTCACTTTCATGGCTTTCAATTGTTCTCCTTGTGGCTTCTCAGCAAATTCAATTATACGCCCCTCTTCATCAATCTTCATTAGACCGAAGGCAGTGGCACGCTTTTCATCCATTGGTAATGCAGCAACAGTGATATCAGCATCAGTTTTTCTGTGTGCTTGTATAAATTTCTCATAATCCATTCGATACAAATGGTCACCAGCCAAAACTAAGTATTCCAAAACATTGTGCTCCTCGAAAAGCCATAAATATTGCCTCACAGCATCTGCAGTGCCCTGTTACAGTGAAACCAGATTTGTTAAAATATAACTGTAAGGGACCATGATTAAGGTTGCCATCAACAAGAACCACAAGAATGTAATCATTGGGGACTCTGTTGACCTCCAACTCCTTGCTGCTCTAGCTCTTGCTCCCTCAAAGCTATGATGTAATCATATGTGCTGATTCCCTGAGTTATTCCACAATAACCACAATATTTAGCACTAACTTCATAATTGTTTTAAAACGAAATGAGAACTCATTTTTATACAACCATCATATTATCTCCTATGTGCCTCTCAATATCATTTTACTTTTTATGGCAAATATGTAATAGAGAGAATAACTAAATAAGCTCCTTCTTATATGAATGATTGTGTAAGATGCATCATGCATTTATTGACAAATGAAATGAAGAGGGGGAAGTACATTTTCTAGTACTGAACAGCTGCCAAGCTTACCTTTTTAATGAGAAGAATGGAAAAGCTGAACAAGGGGTAAGGTGGCAATCATAGCCAAAATGGTGCAGACTGCCTATAAAAAAAAGTTCAACATGCATAGGATTTAAGTTATGACCACAATAACAAAGGGGGCCAGAGAGAAGCTGCTCCCCAACTTGGCGGAAATATCCACTGAGAATTCCTTCCTCTTAACGAAACAGCAGATAAGCACTAGTATCACGGTCAACCATTGAAGAATAAGCTGCAATCTCAAGTCCAAGGAGCACAAACCATATATATACCTGTCAATAGTTAATCAAAATGAAAATAACAAGGAAATTAAAAATGCTTAGTCATTGATGCTTAAAACCATTTGTGAATTTCTGCTCTCAAAATACAAGTAACAGTCTTTCGGCATATATCAACTGATAATAATCAATGAAAAGAGAAATCAGATTATCATACTCTGCAATGATGATCAAATCGATCAACACACTTGTCACAAACTCTGCAGTGCTTGCTGTACTTGAAGACCTGCAACAGCATTATTTCCTCAATAATATTAACTTCTATTATCAATAGTCTTGGAGAAGAGGTTCTAAGTAAAAATGCTTCTACAAACCTCAACTTCACACAAACTACAATAGAACATGCCATCCTCACTTATTTGTTGTTCTGAAGATTTCTCACTGGAACCACAGTTGCTGCAGATATAAGCACAAGGAGACCAAACCAATAGATAACAGGGTGACGAAGGTGCATTCTTCTCACTTATTTGTTGTTCTGATGATGCATTCTTCTTCTCAATTGGACTTAAAAACCCCTGGATCAGCTGCTGCGCACCAAATGTACAGTCCAAAGACACAAGTAATCTGGCAAGAGGCGAGGCATGAATCAAACATGATAATTTTCTTCAAGCAGTTAAAAATGACATACTTACTTCCTATCTATTACAAGTCTATACTAGATTGACAACAGAATAAGCATTACAATATTTGAAAGTTACAACTGTGAGTAAAAGCCATAGAAATATTGATACTTTTAATATTGCTTAAATTATCCATAATCAAGTATTATTATCATACTGTTACCACATTGTTCTAATTCCAAGCTTTCTGTTATATCTTGAAACTCAACAATTCAAGACAATGCTGGAAAGCATACATAACCAGTTTTTTTCTTTACTAAAAGATATATATTCAATTTCATTCATGATAAAGTTAGCAATACAATCTGGAATTGAGGAAAACAATTGAGAACAAGACTCAACAATGGCTACATACATAACCAGTTCTACAACCAAAAACAGCAGGAAGTCTGCTTAATAGTGAATTGTCACCAATACTCGAACCTGACTGGCTGTACATTTTAGCAGAATGATGAAGCCATAGCAAAATTATATTGCCCTCTTAGAGAGTAGCCACACCATCAGATACCAATACCAATTTTAAATAAAACCATAAGCCATAACAAATTAACAAACCCACCAATCACTCAAACAAACACAAATTATGTAATAATCACACAAACACTGGTTTTCATAGTATTCCATATCCCTTAACAATCTCTATCTAATTTAAATAATAGACATTATTACCTAATGTCAGCAATCACGTTTGGAGAGCCTCCACTGATTGTTCTAGCTTTTTCAACTCAAGCATCAAGAACGTTTGGAGACTGTCAGCAAAAAGGAAGATTTTAAAGCAAATAGAAGAGACACGGATTAAGAGTTAGGGTTTTTGATTAAAGCAAATCAACAAAAAGGAAGTTAGGGTTTTTGATTCAACCAAAAATTTGTGGGTTTTCTATCAAATAGAAGTGAAGCAAAAGAAAAAACTTACCTTTAAGAAGAAGATTAGAGGAGAGGCGCTGAGAGAGGAGAGGAGGAGAGGCGCTGAGAGAGGAGAGGCGTTTCTTTGCTGAGAGAATGAAGGATATGGGGCTTGAGGCGCTGAGAGAGGGGGAAGATGAAGGAAAACGATGGAGTGGTGGAGGAGAACGTTGGTTTGAGGAACGTTGGTGGAGGAGAAGATGAAGGGGAACGATGGAGTGGTTTCCCTCGCGGAGAAGAGAGTGAGAGAGGAGTGGTGCGTTCTGAATTCGTGTGAATTAGTTTTGTTTTAATCGGTGTCCGATGGTTTCCGAGGGAACTATCCGTCGAAAATTAGCGACGAAAACATTTTCGTCGGAAACGTAAGCGGGAATTTTAGCGCCTCTTTTTTCTGAACATTTGCGACGACATTTTGGTCGGAAATCCGTCGGAAATTGCGACGGACTAGAGTTCGTCGGAAAAAATGGCAGGAAACAACACTTATACTTGTAGTGAAGACTTGATCAAACGGGGAAAATTGTCCGGTTATGTGAAAAAGTCAGGAGCAAATACCGGCGAGATTAAAAACAAGAGGAACGAGGAGCCCAGCAGAAGGGGTAAGCCAAAGGTCTATTCCGACGAAGAAAATCATGATACTAGAACATCGAAAGGTCACTCAGTGATGATGATGATCGCATGAGGTTTCGAGAGGATCTCACTCCATACAGAGGAACGACCCTATCCGGATTTAACGGGTCCCGGACAAAACCACTAGGCCATTTGGAATTGATGGTTTCCTACGGAGCTGAGCCAATGATGAGAACCATCAAAACCAAGTTCCTTATCCTACCTTGCGAATCCATCTACAACGTTATCATAGGAAGACCGACTTTAGGCAGGCTCGGAGCAGTAACGTCCAGCACGCACTTAAAAATGAAATTCCACTCTCTCTACAATAAAGTTATCACTTTAAACTCCGATCTGGAGTCTGCTTCCGGATGCTTCTTCTTATGGACCAAGACCGAGCAAAAAGCTTTGGAGGAGGAAGGGTTGAAGAGTAAAGCTCGACCTTCCGAGGTGAACGCAACGGACTTAGATGCAAGATACGATCCTGAGAGTACGGATGATGAAGATGATAATGGGCTGGCCAAAGAGCTCAAACGAAAAATGAAAAGGCCCCAACCTAATGGGGAGTTCATCGACGTACAACTCGGCGAAAATCCCTCCCGAACCATCAAGATCGGAGCCGATTTATCAGAAGAGGTTAAAACTGATTTAACCCAATGTCTCAAAGACCATGCAGACATCTTCGCCTGGTCGGCAGAGGACATGCCCGGAATTCCTTCTGAAGTCGCTTGCCACCAGCTCGCAGTTAATCCAGGAGCCAAGTGGGTCGTCCAATGAAAGCGAGCGCAGAGTAGCGAGAAAGCTACAGCCGCCGCAAAAGCCGTAGACGATCTCTTAAAAGCAAAATTCATTTCTGAAGTCAAATACACAACCTGGTTATCAAATCCGGTGCTGGTTAAAAAGAACAACGGGAAATGGCGCATGTGCGTCGACTACACCGATCTTAATAAAGTCTGCCCAAAAGACGCTTTCCCTGTCCCTAGCCTCGTAGACAACGCTTCAGGTTTTCGTTTGTTATCATTCATGGATGCATACTCCGGGTATAACAAGATTGCCATGTTCCCTCCTGACCAAGAAAAAATTGCGTTCATGACCGACCAAGGTAACTTCGCCTACCGCGTCATGCATTTCGGTTTGAAAAACGCCGGAGCCACGTACCAAAGGATGATGAACAAAGTCTTCCGAAATCAAATCGGCAAAAGTGTTGAAGTCTACCTCGACGACATGATCGCCAAAAGCGAAGCCGATGACAAGCACGTCAACGACCTTACAGAGATCTTCTCTGAAGTCCGGCAAAATAATATGAGACTGAATCCAGAAAAATGCACCTTTGGAGTCCGAACTGGGAAATTTTTCGGCTTCTACTTAACTGAAAGGGGAATCGAAGCAAATCCCGACAAATGTCGATCCGTAACAGAAATGCGAACTCCGACAACCAAAAAGGAAGTCCAAAAACTTAACGACATGATCGCCGCCTTATCTCGTTTCATATCAAACACAGCGTTCAAATCCCTTCCCCTGTTCAAACAACTTAAAAAAGAAGAAGAGGATTTCAAATGGACCACCGAGCAAGATGAGGCCTTAAACCAGCTCAAAAAGGTCCTCACCGAACCTCCGATCTTAACTAGACCAAGCAAAGGCGAAAACTTATACTTATATTTAGCTATCTCGGAGGAAGCCTTAGGGGCCATTCTTGTGGGGGAGTTAAAAACCGGGCAGAGCCCAGTTTACTTTGCAAGCAAAGCTCTACACAGAGCGGAAAGTCGCTATCAGAAGATCGAAAAACTCGCTTTGGCTCTCATCACCGCAGCTCGACGTTTTCGACCCTACTTCGTCGCTCACCAGGCGATCGTACGGACTAATTACCCCATCAGGCAAATTCTGCATAGGCCCGATTTCGCGGGTAGAATGATCAAGTGGGCGGTAGAATTATCAGAGTTCAGAATCAGGTACGAAGCCCGAACGGCTATGAAAGCGCAAGTTCTGGCGGACTTCGTAGCCGAAATGACGCCAGCGAACATCGAAAACGATACTTGGATCCTGCACGTCGATGGATCTTCCAACCCAAAAGGAAGCAGCGCTGGGATCATGTTAGAAAGCCTGAACAGCATCATCATCGAAGTTTCTTTAACCTTCGGCTTTTTAACCTCGAACAACCAAGCAGAATACGAGACTTGCATCACTGGCCTACGCTTGGCAGTCGACCTCCGAGTCCTCGGGTAAAACTGTTCACCGATTCCATCTTAGTAGTCTCCCAAATCAACAACCAATACGAAACGAAAGAGCCGATCTTACAAAAATACCTGCTTCGAGTACGGGCGTTATTAGCTCAAATTGAAACATCAGAATTGAAACATGTGCCGAGGGCGGAGAACCAAAGGGCTGATATCCTCGCCAAACTCGCAAGCACGAAAGCTCCTGGAAATCACAGAACATTTATCCAGGAAATCCTCCACAAACCCAGTGTATCTCCCGACCCTGTGTTTGCCTCGACCATTTGCATAATCGAAAAAACTCACAGTTGGATCGACCCGATCTTAGGATACATCATTGCAGGAGTGGAATCCCCGGACAAAAACGACGCTAAACTCGTCAGTAGGAAGGCTTCTTCCTATTCAGTCATTGATGGAATGTTGTACAAAAGAAGCCTCTCCTCACCGTTGTTGAAATGCATCGAGGGAGAAGAAGCAGCTTATGTCCTGGCAGAAATACATGAGGGAATTTGCGGTCAACACCTCGGAGCTCGCTCTTTGGCTCGAAAAACTCTCCGTGCCGGATATTACTGGCCGACCATGTCAGCCGATGTCAGTGCTTATGTAAAGAAATGCAAAAAATGTCAGATTCACGCCAACATCCACATTGCTCCTCCAACAGATCTAACAAACTTGTCCTCCACATGGTCGTTTGCATGGTGGGGGATAGACCTCCTGGGGCTATTCTCGACAGCTTCAGGCCAGATCAAATACTTAATCGTCGCAGTCGATTATTTCAGCAAATGGATAGAAGCAGAACCCCTGGCTACCATAACTACAAGAAACTGCATCAAATTTTTTAGGAAAAACATCATGAGCAGGTTCGGCATCCCCGAGGTAGTGATAACGGACAATGGAACCCAATTTGCCGACAAGGGATTCAGAAATCTGATGTCCGACCTAAAAATCAAAGACCGCTTCACGTCAGTTGAACACCCTCAAACCAACGGACAAGTAGAAGCCGCAAACAAAATAATACTAAACGGCCTAAGGCGACGTCTAGACGATGCAAAAGGAAACCGGGTAGAAGAGCTACCTTATGTCCTCTGGGGATATAGGACCACCGAACAAACCTCCACAGGAGAGACGCCGTTTCGACTCTCTTACGGCAGCGAGGCGGTCATTCCTGTCGAGATTGGCAAACTCAGCTGGAGAACGGCAAACCACAAAACCCAGAACGAAAATAGCCAGGCCTTAAGAGAGGAGCTCGATCTGATCGATGAAATACGGGGTCGAGCCTCGCTCCGAGAAGCAATCATCAAACAAGGAGTAACGACCGGGTACAATGCCAAAGTCGTTCCCAGAGATTTCGAGCTAGGCGATCTGGTCCTTCGAAGGGCAGATATTGGTCTTAAAAATGATTCCCAAGGAAAGCTCGCACCAAATTGGGAAGGACCTTACCATGTCATTTCCAAAATCGGTAAGGGCGCCTTTGAACTGGAGACCCTCCAAGGAAAAAAAATTCAAAGAACTTGGAATGCAACGAAACTGAAGAGTTATTACATTTAAAAACGGAAATTGCATCAATCTCTCCAAAAAGGACACCACTTAGGACTGCTCCTATCATTGTAAATCGAGATCCTCATTTAAATGATAAATCAAACGTTTCACCCTTTATTGTTTTCATCAAATCAATAACGCAAGGATCAAATTTACAGCTTCGGAAAAGACTCGAACCTCGAGCCCCTCAGGTCCGATCTTGGGGTCTCCCTAAGCGACCAACCATGGTCGCAACCCTTTGCTACCAGTTAAATCCGAGCTGAGTCTTGGTAAACTGTTTCAAAGGGACCAGGTCTTCTAGGATCGAAATATCCTCAGAACGACCATTGGCCATAGCTGCCAATACCCCTATAGGGCGAGTTAAGTCTGGGTCGAGTCCTGGTAAACTGCTCTATAGGCCAACGTTTATAAACCACCTCGGGCCCCCCAGGTGCGAAACGATCTCTAAAACACGACGTATATGACTTGCAGAATTAAAAAAGCATTCATAAAGCTCGAAATGAGATCCAAAGTCAAGATCAATTAAAAATATCTTCGATTACAAAGCACCACGTGGATGGGCCGAACCCTCAAAATTCCAAATTACATAAAGAAGTTCTAAGTCTATACAAAACTCAATCGGAAAAGCATACACCCAGAACTTCTGCAAAAAAAATGCTGGAAACCATTAAGCGTCTGAGGTCGGAAAGACGACGATCTTCTCCTCTGTCACTGGGTCGACCTTGACAATACGCCTCCCATCGACCTCGTGATCGGCATCAATAACCGTCGGGTCTAGCAGAAGAGAGGGATGAAGTAAAAGAACTTGCAGAAGGGCACCTTGAAAACCTTCTTTGTACATCTCAAGTGCCGCCTCAGCAGTCTCCTTTGCGCCCCTCTTACTTTGTTGGAGGGAAACCTGAAGATCGGCAATACGAGCTTCTGGGTCGGTACTAGATTCCGCCCTTACCTCCGAGCTTTTCTTCAAGCTATCCTCCAGCTCGATGATTCGTTCTTCCGAGACACTTGCCTTTCTCTTTGCCTCGGCCTCAGACTCCTCTAGGACCTTGAGCTGATCGTCGAGCTGCTTCACACGAGCTTCGGCAGCCTCTGCACGATTCAGGGCAGTTACCTTCAACGCTGTAAGGATCTATGCGCCTTCCTTCAAAGCCCGAAGCTCGGACTTGGCTTGACCCAGCTCATTGGTCCTCGCAAACAATTCCTCCAGCAACTCTACAGACGTATCAAGAAAGATATCAAAACAAAGAGGAAAATCATAAACAAATCAACAAAACCAGAAAAATCAACAAAAAACCCATCTTCAGCTCGCTTCTCGTACTTCGTTTTTGCGATTTTTTGAACCTCGGCAAAATTCAAGAAGATCTGAGCCGACGCTGCAATGGGATCCTCCCGCCATTGCTCGAAATTTTGTTCTAAAAACTTCCCGTCCAGGGGAACAGCCTTGTATTTATGCTTGGACCTCTTCCCAGTCTTTGCTTTTTTGGCCGATCCAGACTCATCATCGACCCCAGCTCTCCCCCTTTTTACAGAGGTCCCAACATCGATCCTTTTCCCCTTCTCAGTCTCGGCGCGTGCCAACTCTTTGAATAACAGTTGTAACCGGTTCACCAACGATGGCGACCTCTTCAGCCTCAACAGCAGGTCTAGGTTGAGAAGATATTTGCAACGGTACCCCTCCTTGCTCAACACCAGCCGATTGCATCGCCAGCTTCTTCAAAAATGCGAGCTTCTTAGGCACCATCGTGTCTAAAAAACAAGAAAAAGAAGAGTTATGTAACTTACGGAAAATTCAAATACACAAAAATTCACTACAGAAAGACGATCTACCTAAAACCCTTTGCACCCGCGCCCGCTTCCCAGCCTGGACTAAACGATCCATAGGGATACCCCGGTATTTATGCTTTGAGAACGGAACCCTTTGGGAAATAAAAATCAGAATCGCCTTCGTGAGACGATCTTCAGCGCTCAACCGATCCTCACCGACGGAGTATGAATGTGAAGACCGATTAAAATGACCATGACTCCAACCAATAGGGAACTTGGTGGACACCAAGGTCCGACCATCAGCTCCGAACTTCCCTACACGGTCAATGGCCTTATCATTAACCGGTTCGACCCAATAAAAGAGCTGCTTCCAACTTCCCCTCAGTGAGTCCTCATAAGCTTTGAAGATCTTCGCTCCTCACATGCTCGCGACCGGACTTGTCCTCCCCACTATTCCGATTAAGATCAAACAAATGGAAGAAAAGTGGGGACGACGCCGGTCTCTCCAGGTGAATACACATCAACTCAAAGGCTCGGAGGAAAGTCCATGCATTTGGATGTAGCTAGGAGGGTGCTACGTCCAGCTCCGCCAGAATTGTCTGTTCAAGAGAAGTAAAATGAGGCTGGATGTTCATATCAATTATCGTCACGTGGTACATAGTAAATTTAAGATCTCCTGCCCAGTAAGCCACGTGCTCTCCATCATTCATACCTTCGACCCTCCAAATATTCCTCTCAGAACGCCCAGCAATTTTTCGACCTACCGACTCTAGGTTATGGCCCGAACGATACAACGATTCGATCTCCAAAACCTTGGCGGAAACCCAATCATAAGGGCGAACCTCCCGCACCGGCACGTCATGAGCCCCAGGACCGGTACTGGAATAACCATCGACTGAAACATCAGAAGCACGACTCGTACTTGGCTGGTCCATGCCATCGGCATCGTCCTGATCAGAATCGTCTTCAAGCACTGAGCTCGTTCCAAAGTCAGCATCAGAGCTCTCCGATTCAATAGTACTCGAGCTCCCCTGTCTTTCCCCCGATCGAACCTCCTCATTAGAATCCGAAGAGAGAGCCACCACATCGATCCTCCGGTCTTCCTCCATAGCTCCCACAACATCTGGAACGGACTCATTAACATCGTTTACCGGAGAAAAATTTTCAACATTGATATTTTCCTCCGCTTGCTCGCTGGTAGGAGCAGAGGGCGGATGATCTTGCTCGTCTGGAATACCAACCATTGACTGATTCTCTCGATTTTCAGAGACGTCACCACTGGAGGCCATGATCTTTACAAACTCGTTTCGATATCGATATTCGGTTATGTCCCTACGGGTTTGTTTGGTCCTCGCCAGATCTAAAAAGTTGCAGAAATGGGGGACGAAGTGTCAGGACAAAAAAAAATCGCAAATGGGTCCGCGAACAAGTCGAAAGCAGACCTGACGACCCCCACTCTGAGCGAACAAATAAAAAAAACTAGGAGGGGTCCAAAATGCAATTGCAAAAGGAAAACATTAAAAACTAACCTCGAAATAAAGCAGATGAGTAGATCGGATCTGGAAGAACTCTTTTTGTCGACCTGAAGATAAGCTACTATCACCCTGACCGCTTTGCTCGAAGAAAAGCTCGACACCTCAAGACCAGAAGTCAGAGCAGAAGGAGTTAATCAAGATCGGTAGTCAGAGCAGAAGAAGTTGTGCAGCAACAAAACAAGAGCAGAGCCGAATATCATGGATTGGGCCTGAAAGTCGAATCAACGCGTCCAATCAAAACCCAAAGGTCAGGCACTAAAAACAAAATGTCACCATCATTAGCCGCCATCGTAATGCACGCCGTGTCAGAAATATTTAATGTCTGACACTGAATCCAAGGCACTGATCCCACTGCTCAAAAGAAAGCTTGGTAAAGAAAGCTTGGTACATCTCGAGATCGATTAAGTAAATCAAGCTCGACAAAACCCATGATCAACATAAGCCACCCCTTTTTGAGTCCCTCAAAAAAGAAAGCTCGGTGCGTCCTATGATCGACAAAGGTGACATCAGCTCATCAAGCCAAGATCGCCCCTCAAGCGACCAGGCTTGGGGGCCATGTTATGGTAATAAGTAAAAGGCCTCAGCATTATTTACACCCCTTGCAAGGCCCAATGATCAACCAGCCCACATCCAGAAAATCTAGCCCAATCAACCAACGGTTCAGATACCTCTGCAAAATCTAACGACCCAAGATCGTCATAAAAAACATCACGCAAACTTTATAAATACCACCTTCAATGCTCATAAAAAAGAAAATGAAAAAAGACGAAAACATTGATTCACTCAGACACTGACTTGAGCGTCAGAGTATTCTTGCAGGTACAACACCGCCATCTCAAGATCGAACACCGCTGATCAAGGACGACACCTACCAACTACTTCGGAAGTACGGTACAGAACATACAGAACATTTGCAGGCACAACACCGCCATCTCAAGATCGAACATCGCCATCTCAAGATTGAATACTGCTGATCAAGGACGACACCTACCAACTATTTCGGAAGTACGGTACAGAACAGATTTATACAAATTAACCTCCTACTAAAATACCTATTGGGCCATTTGTTAACATTGACACGTGGAATTGTATTGGCACTATTCCTCATTGTATTGGCACTATTTTAATTAATGAATTGGTTTGAGTTTTCTTGCTTAAAAAAACATTGACACTTGGAATAATTAAGGTCAAATTAAGCTAAATTAATTAACCCAATTAGACATGTAAATCTTGCTTCTAAAGGAGAATATTTATACGGTATTTCTTTGCCATTCATCATTGTTCACCTTTGAACACATTGTCTTCAGTCACTTGTCTCATGTCTCTCACTCTCCATACTCTCTCTTCTTTCTCTTCTCATCATCTTCCTCCTCCATTGAGATTCAAACAACTAAAAAACCAGAGCCCAAATGCCCTAAAACGCGAAACTCACCCACCCCTCTTTCAATCTCATCTCCCCCTTCGCCCTGTGTTTCTTACACAACAAATTTTCCACAATTGAAGTAAGTTTGTTAGTGGTTATTTAAGAAGAAAGACTCATTTAATAAAATATTATTATTTTATTTATCGAGTCTTTCTCTCTCCTATTGAAACTGTCTGGTAGCTGGAGAGAATCCAATCCCTTATTTTGGCTTGGACCATTGCTGGCATTGAGTGTTCCAACGCTTTCAACGAAAGACTAATCTCCACCCGTGCTTAGAATTAAATTTCGCACTGACCAACACCAAATTTGTTCATCGAACCCAGGAGCACCATCGACCCCACGTGTCCCAAGATAGATTAAGCCTGTGTTTGGATCTACGTTTGGATCCAATGTTCGTGTGTTTAAAGTCATAAACGTGAGTTTAAGGTAAAAATAGGATGTTTGGCTGCAAGCATGATAACTTGATTTTAGTCCCAAACTCACGTTTACGTTGAAGCAACAATTCATAGTTTCTACGTCAAACCAAAATCAAGTCTGTATCTTTTTTTTATGTCTCTTTTTTTAACCAGCTCATATCCCATTTTACCCAGGACAATTTTACATGTATATCTTTATACTTTAAGTAGTTTATTTTGGTGTACTTTGGTATTTAGAAAAAAAATTAACAGTTCAAATACGCAAAGTTTGTTTCCTAATAACTGATTTGGTGAGAAAAAAATAATTTCGTGACAAAATACGTAAAGTACGACACTAAGCAATTTTAGGTGTTCAAATATGTGAAGTTCGTTCGTCACTAACTAGTTTTGTGAAAAAAATAATTTATTTTCGAGACAAAATACGTAAAGTGCAAGTAAGAGTGTGTTTTGGGATACTTTAAGGTTCAGAAAAAATTTTAACTATTCAAATACGCAAAGTTCGTTACTCAATAACCAGTTTGGTTTAAAAAAATTGTGACAAAATATGTAAAGTGCGACTCTAAAAGTAGTGTGTTTTGGGTACTTTAGAGTTTGGAAAAAATTTTAGATGTTCAAATACACAAAGTTCGTTCCCCAATAACCGGTTTGGTGAAAAAAATAATTTCGTAACAACATACGTAAAGTGCGATGCTAAGCAATGTGTTTTGGGGTATTTTGTTAAGCTTTAGGTTTCTCGTATAATTTTAAATTTATAAAATAATTAGTCCTTATTAAGATCTCCTAATGTATTGCACTTTAAATTATATTATCTAATTGTAATTTTAATTTTGATATTTTATGTGGTTATTTAGTATTTTTGTTGTCTATTTTATCAAATTTTAAATTGATACCCATTTTGGTAATTTTACACTCAAAAGCACTTTTGATCTAATCTATCCAAACAACAATTATCGGTGAAAATCACTTTTCGGTAAATATTTTCAAACAAAAATCACGTTATATTGAAGTCACTTCTGACTAAACTCGAGCTTGTGCGTAACTAAACTCGAGCTTGTGTGTGGTGAATGATAAATTTTGTGTGCTCTTTTATTTAATGATAAAGTAGTTCATAGTGAGAGATTTACAATTGATATTGATAGTAGCTTTTTTTTTTTTTAATCAAACAGGTAGTCAGCCCGAATTTATTAATAAAATAAAGAGAGATATAAAAAGCACAAGGGGAGACTAGACCAAAACCCTTGGTAATAAGGACAATAATAGAATGCCCAACAAGGCCTCTAAAATAAACAACCATAGAACTCTAATGGAAGAAATTCTAAGGCGAACAGAAAACCCGAAAGGAGGCAGGGCAACACCTGAGAGTCCCCACACAACCTCCACCCACCACCTCCTGAACTCACACTCCAAACCACAACAGCCTGCATCACCTCGCTATCCTCACATTAAGCACATCACAAAGCATCGAGGTTAGAGGTGGAGGCCCGGAGACGATTGGGAGGGGGCAAAGAAGCAGAAGACAAAGGGAGGAGCCCGGCGATCTGCAAACTGCAATCTGGCGTCCGACAAGGTACAAACTATCAAATCAGCACCCACCGACAGCACACCCCCAGACATCCGGCGCCGTGACTCCAGCCACCATCGCGAAGTCGTGCTACCGGCCAACACCGCGACAACACCTAGCTTGATCGAGGTAGCCGAGCCACCAGCCACCACCGCGGCCTTGCGCCCCCGGCCAACACCGTGGCACAATCAAGCAAAACCGCGAGCGACAGGGAGGAGTGCCCACGACAAAAGGAGAGGAGGCGTGACTGCGGGTCCAAAGTCCGAAACGACAGCCACCATTGCGAACATCAGACAAACCACCGTGAACCACCGCGAAACATCGCAAAACACCGCATCAGAACCAACCTCTGCGCGAACAGAGCCACAAACCACCGCGAACAGAAGCACTCCATAGTACCTCCAAAAGCGCGCAGATCCACCAACAGGGAGATCCGACCATCAACGCCTCGGGGGAGAGGTCGTGGACGTCACAGAGGAGATCAGATCCGAGGAAAGGGAGCCCCCAACGGCGGTTCCAACCCAAGCAGCGCCCAACCCATTTAGCGCCCAACTCACTCTAGCTAGAATCGAACTTGATATATGAACCTCGCTTTAAGAAACTCGTCGAGTAACATCAAACACATCTCTGACAGAATCATCAGAGGGAAAAAGATCGTCCGCTAGCATTCTTGGCTTCCACAATGAATAGTCCCATCCATGTTCAGAAAGGAGTATTCGTAGTAAGTACAGTTACGACTGACTCGTTACACCTTACGAAAAATCTTGGCTTTAATGCTTGCACTGCCCCCCACTTCCATTGAAAACCATAAATCCGCGTGATTTCATCAGTTCCCCAAAATTAAAAACGACGCTTCAATTCCTAAAGTGATTTCTACATTACTGTGTTCTCCTCCCATCTTTCATGGCTCCTCCCAAGCGCCTAAGAGTAAGAACACGAGGCGGAGGCGGTGGTTCTATTTCTTCGGAGTCTGAGGATGATCCTGGTGCAGTGAGAGAAAATTTTGATATTTCCAAATGGTTCCCTTCTAACGACGAATTCATGCATTACTACACTAATTTCAGTAACAGAAAATGTCTCACTCCTCGGTTGATGTCTTGCAATTTTTTTGCATCAGAAGGTTTCCAATTCCAGAAAATGATTGAGGATGAAGGGCTAAGCAAATTCGTGAGCCTCAAGCATAGTTATTCTCCTGACCTAGTTAAGGCTTTCATATGTGGTCTTGAGAAAGGGCCAGATGGTAAATTTCACTCTACTCTACTAAATAGAAGAATTGACATTACTCCAACTGTATGGATGGCAGTTACTGGACTCAACCATGAAGGAGTAACTATCAAACCTAAAGATCCAACCTCCTTAGACATTATGATAGGAATGCAGCTTTGGCCTCATTTTTAAAAGACCCTATGGGGCGAACATCCAAGAGGATTTCTGTTGGCTTGTTAACACGTGAAGGTAGATTGTTACATTATGCAATAGTGAAAATTATTTATCCTAGGAAGGGTAATTTTGCTATTGTACTTGAAGAGGATATTCTGTTGATGTTCTGTTTCAAGCATAGAGTTAGGATTAACTGGCCTTGGTTATTTAGTCATAAGCTGTTGAAGTGTAAGGTTGAAAAGAATGTTGATATTCCTTATGCTGTTCTTATTAGTGCTTTTTTGGATTACTTCAAAGTTGAAGTGAATACTCCTCGCATGCCTGTTGTTCGTGAGTTTGATTCTGCAACATTAGCCAAAATCAGGTTTAAGAAGATAAATGGGGTTTGGAGTAATGAAGAGGGTGTTCCTATTTGTGGAGCTGTGAGGTCTGATGACGAGATTAAGGTTGAGTTGGATGCGGTTGGATCGCAGCCTACACAGCAGGATCCATGTGCTACCTCGTCTGTTCCTCAATTCACTGATCCCTTTCAGATGTATGTTGCTCAGCAGTTTGGAGCGCTGAACTTGAAGATGGATGGCTTGAAAAGTGATATTGATAGCTTGAGGAGTGATGTATCTCAGGGGTTTACTAGTCTGGACACGAGGTTTGGTGGTCAGTCTCGCGACATTGATGTACTGTCTATTGTAGTTGATGGGCTTAAGGCTCGCTTACCAGCTGATGATAATTCTGATGCCATAGCTGATTTCTGATCATTGTTTTTGTCATTTGTGCTTTATGTGGTATTGCATTAGGCATCCTTGGGCTTGGATTATACATATGGTGTCTGCTGGTTATTTGCTAAATCTGTATGGTATTTTTTGTTGCACTTATGTTTTGGTATGGCTGTGCATGTTGCTCCTATGATCATTGTCCAATGTCTTTTATCATGTTTGCTTCTATGATCATTCTCCAATGACTTTATCTTTTTTCATAGGTGCAGTTTTGTAGAGAGACAGTCTTCCATAGTATTATGCACAAGGGTCAGTGATCGGACAGTATGAATCTCAATTACTATAATTTAAGATCAGTTTTTAAAAAGCTTATAACCTAATTTTTAAAAAAATATAAAAACTCCTAATTTTAACTTATGAAAAACATTAAAGCATTTTTGAAGTTGATTAAACTTTTAGGCAAAAGTGCCATTCTAAGGTAGTTATCTCAATATGGTGTCTGCAGCCACAACTGCATTTCAAAACCCCTCTGAATTCTCTAACATTTACACTTGTCAAGGGGACTTGCTCATGTTCTATACCTTTTACTTCCACTCCCTTTGCCTTCTGTCTCCACTCCAGCTACATCAAGCAAGAGCACAAGGCAAAACCTACATATACATTCAGCCACTCAATCAGCAGAATGGCACAATGCCCGATCCCAGGTGTTCTGTGCTCAATCTTCCTATGCTTGCAAGAGATAGCACCTGAGCACAAAACTGGAATGAGACTGGAATATTGAAACGTCAGCTCATCCCGACTAGTCTGTCCCTCTAAAAAAAATGCACGACCAGCCAATATCACCATCTTCACAGATATATCATGCTCATTTCTTGCCTTTACGAGCTAGAAATCGTTCTCTGGCCGCTTGGATTCTACTATCACGATCATCGGCAGCACCAGTAACCTCAACATCCTTCTTGGGCAAATCTGGAACATTTCTCTCGGATTCCTCCTCAACATGATCAATACCACCACTGCAACAAAGAACCCCACAAAAAATATAAATTTTTAGTTTAAAGTTGAAGACTTTTTCTTCCTTATGTTTCAGAAGCTTTAATGCCACGAGAGTTACCTTAATTTGTACACATCTAAGGTCTTAAGCTTGTTAATGACAGGTATAACCCATCTCATCTCAACAGAACACACATTTCTCATAAACGGCCGTGGTGTTGCAATTAGCTCATGGTACACAACATAGTCTGGAAACTTCCCTAGTTCATCAGAACTCAATACAGATGATGGATGCACCTAGTACAGAAGATTCAGGTAATTTAGCTATCGTTGAAATTGACAAAAAGTAGGAACTAGCTCTGAACTTTCACAATATCAGAGTAGGCCTTCACCTTAAGGTGAGACATTACAAGCCCTTTCTTTTTTCTTTTGGGATACATTTCAACAAGTTATGCCATCCTTAGATATGGATTTTACTGTAAAATGCATGGATCTATAAGAAATCATTTAAAGGATATATTATATCAACACAGCACGAAATAGAAATACAGCTAAAAGTAATGGTTATAGGGAGCAATAAGTGACTAAAAAACTTTTATTACCTGGACCACTTGGGCTTGGAAACCCAGAGTTCGATAACCATTATGATGCATCTTTCTTTCAGCCAGCTGATTCGCATAGCCCACACATAGAGCCTTTCTCAAATTTCGATAATCCCGTCTGAACTCACCCCCTTTCCCATTTTCCCTTATATCCAATGGTCCTATTGCAAGGTTTAGAAAATATATAAGTGGCTATATATAACATGATAATTAGCCAGAAGATTCTTTAAATTGCCTGAAAAAAATTAAGTTTAGAAATAGGAAAAGAGAAATTCTTTCTCCCATGATCTTTTTTTTTTATGGGAAGGTAATTTTATATTGTATATAAATTTATTGATAAAAAGAAGAAAAACCACGAAAATAAGATAGACGGGTAAATGAACCAAAACCCATGCAAAAAAAAAGAAACAATAGCGGCTTACTATGCGACAATCTGTTTCCAGGCAAGAGCTTGATTACATTACAGTAAAATTTCTAACCCCTTTTTACTCCTTTAGGCATGCACAAATGAGTTGTACTGTTATAAGTTAAAACACGATGTTACTGCAAAAATTATTTGAACAAGAGAGCTTTAAAAGGTTTAACAGATGAATGCGCCAAAAATTAAGATGCAAATGCTTTTGCTAGTAACATTACCACGGCATCTAAAAGCACATACTTCATTTCATAATTGTAAATACGCAAACAATACGGAATACAAACCCTTGGTGATTTTCTGCATTATCTGAGATAACTGCTTACGGACATCTCTGGCAAACAGCATTCCCCGCACCTTCAATCAATTGATTCCATAATATTCACATGAATAATGCATTAAAAAAATACAAAAGAATTAATACGTGCATATCACTTCATATTTTAGTATGGCTCTTCTATGAACACAAGAAATCTTAGATAACTGTTAAGTAAAAATGCAAGCATGCATTCTCATCAAGAAAAAAAAACAGAATGTCTTTCCCAATGACCAACAATGAGTTTTTTTCTTGAGGGATATACCAAGTTTTAACTATCTGAATTGAATGTGTGAATACAGATACTCTACTAGGATATTATTAGCCTTCTGCTAAGGCTATGTTTGGCAAAAAGTAACAGATATCAAATAGCTTGTACCTGAATAAGCTAGTCGTAGCTAATTGAATCTGGAGTGTTTGGTAAATTAGCAATTGAATTACCCGATAAATATTAAATGGCATAAAAGGAAAATTTTTATTTAATACATAAGTTTCTTCAATCAATAGTAAAAATTATATATTACAAAATATTTATAAATTGTTATTTAAATAAATGAATGCTAATTAAACTAATGTTTAGGATATTAGAAGTTGAAAATTTCAAATTTATCTTTTAAATATTGTAATTTATTTATTTAGGGAAACCTGCATAGTTGCACCCACCTCCCCTTGGTTCTAATTAATTAAAACATACATCCATGGTAGATAGAATTGTGAGTTGACTCGTGGGGTCGATCGAGTCCATGATCTTGCTCAGGTTGGGCGAGGTCGGCAGTGGAATCGACGCGGGTCGGTGGTAGACTCATGAAATTTCAGCGTTTGTAGGATTTTGGAACGAAGCTCTGCGTCGCGGATTGGGTCGTGCCTGCAACTCAGTTGGTTAACTAGCCCATTTAACCCTTATTTTAGAAATGACAATTTGTGCGCGCAGAAGCGGGTCAGCTCCACAGGTCGGCTCTGCAACCCAGATGGTTAACAGGCCCGGTTTCCCTAACTTTTAAATATGAGTTAAGGACCTAATTTTAACTCTACCCAAAGTTATTACTGAGTTAAAAACCCTCAGCACCTAGCAACCTTTGTTCTTTCATAGACGACTCACAAGCTGCATCCCCTCTATTATGTAAAAACAAAGGGGTGTTTGTGTCATTTAAACAAAATTTATGGGAGGTGAGTGCAACCTATAAATAAGGGTGGTGAGTGTTCATTTTAAAAATAGAGGAGATTTGAGTGTCATTTAATCAGAATTGGGGGGAGGTGAGTGCAATTTCCTCATTCATTTATTGTCAAGAAAAAAATTATTAGCTAAAAAATATTATAATTTTTTTCATTTAATTTTGTATGCTTTAAAAGAATATACATAGCAATAGACATAAATGTAATTTTTGAAATATCTATGTACAAAAAATATATGTAATAATAGACATCAATGTAGTTTTTTTATTTTATATAATGAGATAAAGTCGTTTACTAAACAAGTCTCCTTTTTTAAATCTCCTATCTGCTGCCAAACAGATCCCAAGTATTTTAACAGATTTCATTGCAAGAGTTCAGTCCCAAATTTATACATTCTTCATGGAAAAACTAGAATACATAAAAGTACCTGCAAGCCATGGTCTTTGCACCAACTAATGTCATAATCAGTCTGATCCCAACACTCATATATCTGAAGTAATTGAATATGATCACCCAAGCCAGAACCATCAGGAAGGTTAGATGTTGGGTGTTTCCTTTTTTTCTCCGTCTTGCTGCACATTTAAAGGGGTGTTTCAACAACTCAGTTATTCAGTCCTTGTCAATGTACAAACGTTAAGAAAACAAATGATATACATCATTGTATATTCTGGGTTCTTTTCTTTTATTTGGTCGATTGCAAGTAGCTATATTCACAAGAATGGAGATGATAAAAAATTCAATTGTGTTTACAGACAATGCTAACCTCCTTCATGGCTTCACATTAGAGTGGACGTTTGAGTGAAAATTTTTAATTGGGTAGGGTAATCCATCCCTTTCCTTTTAAGAAATACACAAGACTTACAGGTGTTTAAGTCATCTCAGACAAAATCCATTGATGTGTTTTTTTATTCCTCTTTTGGTTCTTCTAAGTTAATAGAATCTCCATTGGGCTGTTTCTTTCTACTGATAATAGGTTCTTTCCATAAAAGTGCAAGGGAAACCATGGCTGAGGTTTTATTTGGCAAGCTTGACTTTATGGTATTTAAGAGTATGACTTTATGAGCAATGAAAGATATCATAACCACATGTTTTGTGCTAAAGAGAGTAACTTCTTTCAGTCTAATTGAAAATGTGAAGAACAATAAGATGATTCAACCTCTTCCCCGGTAGCAATGAAGTTTCAATTGATAACATGGCAGCAACAGTCAAAGCTTCAGTAATGCAACCATAGTTGTTTGCCTCCATCAAAGTTCTTGATAGGGATGGTTCTAATGGAAGCTCTGCATAGAATTGAGAAAAAATCTCAGGGAACCTAGAGAAGTACCCATCCTTAAAATTAAGATAATGAAATTGAATGCATAAGAAAAGTATAACTTTTAAGTTACTGAGGATAACTTCCATTGTCAAAGCCTGGCAGAAACACACTTCCATGCAAATAATGATGGAAAAATAGTATACTAGAGAAGGCTCTTATCAACATAATGATGAAGATAACAATCTTGCATTATGTGTGATTTCTCGACCCAGATATTGAAAATTTATCACTATAATGTAAAGAAAGAAATAAGTACCGGCCATTTTTTGTCCAATACTTGTAATTGTACCACTTTCATCAATAGCATCAATCAGATATAACTGTTTCAAAGCATCTTGCAAGGACTCGGCTGCAGAAAACATGGTTATTCAATCACCAAGTTATGCTAGAGCAAAAACTATCAAAATGTCAAGGATCAAGAATATAAAAAAAGCACAATCACATAAACTGACAACTTGTGAGATAACATAAAAGCAACTTCCCAGGATCAATGAGATAACATAAAAGAGCTTACATGACGGAGGATCAAGAAAGTCAAATTTGAGGATGTCAATATCAGGGAGGTCCAATGACTTCAAGTAAAGAACACTGCCAGCGAGAGAAGATCTCTGAATTTCAGGAACAGTAACATCCAAAAAGTCATCATGGTAGATTTGGGAAGGATATAGGCGATAGCATTTCCCTGGTCGTGTTCGTCCAGCTCGGCCTGCACGCTGATTAGCTTGCACTCTGCAATGTCAGGAATTATTTTTAATTTTAAAGCTTATGAATTGAATATTTGAAAAAAAAAGTTAAAAATGACAATTAATGATGCCACAAGAATCCTTTTAACCAATATGTAGGATTTCCTTTTGTTGATAGTAATAAAAAGTGACCCAAGATGCATTTAATTAGTAACTTAGTATGAACCATGATATTGAAGGAAAAATAGAATTTAATATATCATTTGCTTGAGTGTGAAAAAGCGTTCATCAGTGAATCTACACTTCAAGCCACAATAAGATAACAAATTATTGATTGCTTACTTGCTAATTTGAACAACATCAAGAGAATACATCCCGCTGGAAGGATTGTACTGCCTTTGCTTTACATACCCAGAGTCAATAACATACCTAACATTCATAAAAGTAAAAACAGTTTCAGAAACTTTAAGATCACGTGTTGATGTGCTTAGTCGAAAGGAAAAAACAATTGCCAAGACGGTACCACAAAACGAAACAAAAACAAAAAAACTCCAAATCACCATCCGCAAATTCAAATGATGTGGACATGCGTTGTTGCATCACAAAATGTGCAACAAGAAATCACGTCATTAATTTTTTCTGTTTAATCTTTACAAAAATTGGCATTATGCATCGGAAAGCTACACAGTTACATATCTCAAAACATATGCAGTCAAAAAGGATAAGCAACCACACATTCTATCCCACTAGATTTTAAATCATGCCAGAGAGAAATAGAATGCATCACTGACTACATTATATATTGAAGACTCGCATTCTTGTTTTGCCAACAATATTTTAATCCTCTCGAGTGTGTAACACCAACCAATATATTCACAGAAAAGATTTAATCATGTAATTGTCAGCCCATATTCAAGACATCGATTGTAGGGGATTAGGTTTTTCAAACATTTTTAACCTCTTTTCTAGCTAAAAGAAAATTAAACAGGCTACATAAATAAGACGCATTTGAATTACTACAATGATAGCAGCAGCAACAACAACAATAATGTACAATAACTTGTCTTCATGATTATATATGAGTGGGTCACCTAGGTATGCATAAATATAAGTTTTAATTGATAATTGATAATATTGAACTAAATATAAGTTTCCTTACACTACACCATCAACGGTCAAAGAAGTTTCAGCAATATTTGTCGCAACAATAATTCGTCTGCAATTAGGAGGTGGAGGACTAAATACACGCACCTGTAAGATTATATAAGACATGTATGAGTTTCAACTGCACACAAAATAATATCATGCCTAAAACTTTCTTTTGTTAGATAGAAATATCAAACATCAAGTGTTTTTTGATTAAAGTTTTCCTCAAAAGAAAAGGAGCAATTACAAGCTTTTGAGAGTTCATTGTAAGCAAACATATAATTTGACATACGATTATGAACAAAACATTGTAAGTAACAAGTTGAAAGAGGAAAAGAACTGGGATAAATCCCTTCAAGGCAATTCCACGCCAACTTATTTCCAAGAGCATTCTACATGTGATAACTAGTGGAGTTCACTATAGACAAAAGTAAAAGATACAAAGAATTATGTACGATAATGACTTTCAAAATATTCAGAAAAATACTTTTTCTTTGTATTTGAAACATTAGACATGCATCACTACGTTAATTTATAGAAAATTGATTGCTAGAAAGCACAGATACAACACGGAACAGAAGGGACACATAAGTCACAACACAAAATTGGGGAATGGCAAATTTTAAAAATTTCAGGACACGACAAGCTGCAACACTACATACTACCTCCTTCCCATATCTATTCATGATTTCTCCTTTGTTTTTCTTCACGAAAACTATCTATGTTTTTCAAGTTCCATGTCTAATTACTTTTTGTCTCTCAAATATACCCTTAGTTAATAGCTATGACAATAATAAGGAGTATAGGAATTTGTAAGACAATTTATCACAATAAATACGGACATTTTAGTCAAAGTATAACAATATTTTATGTCCATTAAATGCGGCTTAATCTATGTGCAATAACCTTAAACATCAATAGACTTGGGAAGGAGGTAGTATAAAATTAGCGTAAAATTGATACAAAAAAAAGATCTACTACATATAAAATTAGTGTAAAATTAATATCAAAATACAGATCTTAAATCAAAAGAAAATTCATATTCTAAAAGTTAGAATGAGTGACTATAACAAACATATTGGTATAAATATTTCAAATTTTAAGTAAAATTTTATATAAGATTCAACCACAAGTGTTCGTCATTAATACTCGTCTAACACAGGTATGACACAATATGGCTACTTTTTTAAAGAGTCTATGCTTTCTTGATTGAATGTATCTGAAACTCGTGGTGAGAAACTGCCAGTTTTTCGACATGGTAGAGTGCAAAAACAAAAACTACTTGCCTGCAATTCAGGTGGCAAAGAACCATGTAGGGGAAGGATTATTGCATCCATGCAAGAACCTTCTTCGAGAGCCCGAACTTTATCTTCTAACTTAAATACCAACTTCTCTATGTCATCCTGCACATAGGTCACCAAAACGTGTTTGATCATTACACTGTATTAGAAATTAAAGGATTAAAATTAACACTCTAGAGTAGTAAGTTATAGTGTAAATGCCACATAATAAAAATGGTCACCTGCCCAGTCATGAATATTAAAATATCCCCTTCTGGTTGACGAGTATGTATATCTGCAAAAATAATCCTCGTTAACCACTGGAAAATAAATAATTTAAAAACATAGAAAATAAGACATCTGAAATTGGATGCGTCTATAGGTCTACAATACATTAAGACAGCTTGACAACATTTCCTAACTTTCTACTTGTAAAGTTACCAGCCATTCAGTCGGCAAAGAAGGTAAAGCAAGTGAATGTGATTTTTTACACTGACAAGGACAGACAGATTTCAAGATCCCACTCAAAATGCATCCCCCTCTTAGCAGCTTATTTACCAACATGCAACAACTCAAACCATGACCATCCTCTTTTCAATAGCCTAGACCAGTTTTCAAGAGTTGTTATCCGAACATATGGAAAATAGACGTGTAATGTACAAGCTTCCATCAATATGATATGGAAATGGCGAACTCTCAACAGTTCGTCAGCACTTTTGTCTAACTACATGACAATTTCTTTACACACACAAGGAGAATACAATACATATTTAATTAAAGACAGTATTTGAATTTGAAACTAATCATGTGGGCACAAAGATGGGGTCAAAATTTAACGTCATACCAAGAGATGTTTTTAGAGCAGACTCAAGATAGCTAGAGGGACGCTCCTTGCTATAAAGAACCTCAACAGGATACAACTTCCCCGGGATGTTCAATACAGGACAATCTCGAAAGAACTTGGATACCTTATCACCATCAAGTGTGGCAGACGTAATCAACACTTTGAGATTGGAGGAACGAATTTTAACCAAACGTTTCATCAGCCCCATCAATATATCCCTAACAACAAAATCACAAATTGCATAAACAAAAAGACCCAAAATATATGAGAAGAGTACACAAAACATAGAGGAGAGGATTTCACACGTGTTTAAACTCCGTTCATGAGCTTCATCCAAAATGATAACAGAATACTCGTTAAGTTCAGGATCAGCTAGACTTTCGCGGAGAAGAACACCATCAGTGAGATACCTAATCAAATTGAATAAATAACAATAACAATCATAACGAAACAATTGAGAAATTTAGAATGAAAACGAGTTAAGAATAAGTAGCAATGGTCACCAGCATTACTTTATGCGCGTATTGTGTGAAGTTCTATCCTCGAATCGAATGGCATAACCTACTTCCTCTCCGAGTTGTACGTCGAGTTCCTGCGCGACTCGTCTGTGGAATTTGGGTTAAAACGACGCCGTGTTAACGAAAGCCCTAGAGTGAGTTGGAAGTTGAAAAAGAATAGGAATGAATACCTGGCGACGGAGACGGCGGCCACTCGGCGGGGTTGAGTGATGGCGATTTTGGAGTAACCGCGGCGGTGAAGCATCTGAGAGAGTTGAGTGCTCTTGCCGGAACCGGTCTCTCCGATGATAACGACGATGGGGTTGCTTTCTACGGTTTCGATTATCTTTTCTTCGTACTGGACTATGGGAAGAGTCGCCATCCTCGTCGCAGCGCAAACGAAACCGCGACAATTTCAAATTGCTACTAGTTCTGCTCAAAAAGTGATAACACTAGACTTCCATTGCAGGTTTCTCCTTTCTTCTTTGAATCTATGGCGAAAGGCAAAGCAATAGCTTGTGCGAGGGAACAAATCAAATTACTAGTGAACCACTATAAAATCGAGAGTAGGATACGCGGTAAAATATTATGAGTGGTTAAGATGAAATCAACCAATATTAAATTTTAACTGTTGATAAATTTTTATATTACATCCTACGGTTATATTTAAAGGTTCATTGGTGAGGAATTTACTTTTCGCCCTCACCTTAAAAGCACCCGCGAGGAAATCCTATTTTTTGTTCACTTAATTTTTGGATATTGATTTTTCTACCCCCATAGTCGACCCTTATACCCCACCAATTTCATTTATCTCCGTTTTACCCCTCTCAATTGTACACGTTGTCAACTTTTAAAGTTTTATACGGATTTATCTATTTAATAGATAAATCTGTAGTTAAAAAAAGATTACGGATTTATCAATTAAATAGATAATAGATAAATCTGTAATTCATTTTTAAACTACAGATTTATCTATTAATAATTCATAAATCTGTAATGATTATTTTTTATTTTGTATTTATTTTTTTATTTTTTGTAATTTGATTGTAGTGCCCCAACTAGATACATAAATCCCTATATAACAAAAAATAGTAAAAAAAAAAGTTAACAACGGATTTACCTTAAATGTGCTAAAAGTGAGATGAGTAAAATGAGGATAACTGAACTTGGTGGGGGTATAGTGCCCAATAGATTTTTTTTGCTCAATGCCCAATAGATAAATCAATGTCTCAAAATTTTTTAATAAAAAATATCATCTAAATTCTTTTTTAAGGAAGTCCTATTTTCTTTCATTTAATTTCTTTTAAAAGTCATCTAATTTTTTATTCTAGGCACGTAAAGAGGACAAAGTCCAAGAGAAACACAAAAGCAAACTAGCAATCACTGTTTGTTACATTGACAATTTCAGTGACATGAAGACACCGAATCCTGAATTTGTTACATTTACCAAATCTAGCTCACAAATTAATGACTAATCAATTACTCATTAATAATGTGAGCTCGTCAATAGTTTGACAAATATTCTTTTGATTATTCCAAAAAAAACATTCTTTTGATTTATTTTTTTATTCAAATCATTGCTGGTTACACATAAATTGTCCTAATACTTCTACAAAAGACTAATTTTTGCTTATGCTTAAAATCAAATTTTGCGCTAACCAACACCGAATTTGTCCAATTCAAAAATCGAATCCGGGAGCACTGTGTAACCCCCGTGTCCTAGGATAGATTAAGTCATTCTTTTGTTTTATTTATGATGTACTTATGAATTTATGTATATTTGTGCTAATTAAATTTATATATGACAAATTTTTTTAATATTTTTTTTTAGTAAAAGTGAGTGTACAAACACGTGGGTGCCCAACGGGTATATGGACGGACACTAAAATGTGCGGATTTGAGTACGGACACTATAATATCATGCCTAAAGGGTATTCATTGTCATCCCGATGATATACTTATGAACTTATGTATATTTGTGCTAATTAAATTGAGATATATATATATATATATATATATATATATATATATATATATATATATATATATGAGTATTATGTGTAAGCACATAAGTGTCTTCAAAATTGTCAAAACAACTCGTTAAAATAGACATTTTGACTAATAAATCAGATTGATATTTCTTTTTAATGTGTAAAAATACAAATAAACACCTGGTCGATCTGACCTCTATTCGTAGCTGCCAGGAACTACTTTCTGTTTTTTTTGGTCAAAGGAACTACTTTCTGTTTTAAGCGAGTTGATTTTTTCGGAAGACCTTTTTCTCTTTTTTATATTTGGCCTAGCTAGATCAGCAAAACCAAATAGATCTATAAAACTCTTCTCTTAAGGGATAACTTTTCTGCAGATTTAGCACCTTCTGCACCAATATGCCATCCACCATTTTCTTTTCCCATTCTCAAGTGAGCTTTCTATTTATTTCTTTTATCATTTCTTTTCAAGTAACGCTATCAATTTTTGTTAGTAAATGCGTTTAATAAACAGAATCAATATCATTACTAGTCTGAAATTTTCTATAAAAATATACATTCTATTGTTTTTTCATCAGAAATCTCAGACACCAAATAGCTTATTTGCATTTTGCATTGCAAGCCTAATTTGATGCAATTAATATGCATGTAATGAAATTTTTGCATGTTATAAATTGTGAAAATTAAATCTCTATATAAAAAAGTACCAATGATTTTGATTTTTGCTTTGGGAATATTCATGTGATTCTTTTATTATGATTTGATTTTCTCAGAAGAAGCCAAAGGCAACAACCACAAGAATGAGATCAAGGCAACGTCCATTACAAGCATGTGGAGTTTCAATCTTAGCAATTGCTGATATTGCCTTAGGAAAAACCCAAGAAATCAATGGACCATTAGCTTCAACATTAAGAAAAATGGCAAAATTAGCCAAATTTGTCACACCCCTCATCTATGCCATGCAATACATTTGGCTAGCCATTCTCGCCTTCATCGATGATCGCATTCTATTCGCCGAAAAAATTACAGAAAAACTGTTCCCTCCTTCAAGATATGTGTTTGACAAAATCGATGATGTTGTACTAATGATTGTGTCCTTACCAGAAAAATTTGATGTGGCAGTTAACAAGTTTCCTGCAATAGTTCACCAAGTCCCAATTTTGGAATGGGCACTAAATCTTGTTATCTCAAGGTTGAATAGTTTGGCTTCTACTTTGAACCATTGGGGAGAGGAAAATTCTAGAGAAGTGAATGAGAAAACAATAGGTGTTGATAAGAATTGCAATAATAATAATGAAGAGTTAGAAAAAAGTGAGAGTACAGAAAGTTTTCCTCCTATACCAGAAGCTGAAAATAAAGGGGTTCTTCATGAGGTTGTGGCAATTTCAAGTCCAACAAAAGGGACATACAAAGAAGTATTGTTGGAGAAAGGGAAAGAAGAGAATCATACGATGGAGAAAGAGTGGGAAAGTGAGAAGAAAATGAATGAATACGAAGAGAAGAATGATGAAAAGTTCTGTGAAAGAAGTGAAAGTATGAAGGATGATCCTATTCTGCGGTTGTTTGAATCTGCATGGCTCAAGAAATCTGGTCATTACTAGAATGTAACAATTAATTATAGGAGTGTGGATCCCCTGCTGCCTCAGAATGGTGCTGCGCAACCGTCCCCGGTAGCAGCAGGGGATCCAGATCCTTAATTATAGGCCGAGAGAATGCAATTAACTATACTAGAAATGTGAGTGCCTTTTTCTAGTTATTGTTTTCTTTTAGCATTTATTTTATTCAATTTATTACCTGAAATTAATCTTGTAAGGAACTTGTTAATTCTCAAGTCCATTTTTGTTTTATGCAATGGAGCTATTAAATCTCGTTCCACTGGCCACTGATTAAAATTTTTAGATGTATCATTACCCTGTCTATGTATAATCCTTCACTTTGAGCATTATTACTTCACCATGTTCTATGGTGTGTTATTAATCATAACCAGCAATTCAAGAATTGCTAAAAAAAACAAGAATTTTATATACAAAGATTGTTGAGAAATATAACTGTTATCAAAGAGATAGTTAAGTTAAGGATTGAATAAGGAGAATTTGTAAGTAAAAGAGTTGGTTTAAATATAATTTTTTGTCCATATTGAATAAAGTGGTTCCGGTATTGATCTTTCACTTCTAAATTTAACGAACAGATCCTCAGAAGTTCATATTTTCATGCTGTAATATGTCTCTGTTCAATGTTATCTGAATTATTTGCTCACCTAATTAGAGACACTAAATTATAACATATCTTAACTAAAATAGATATTGTCATATTTTAGGTTCGCAACTGCTGGGACATAATTTTCTTTAACCTATAAACAAATTTTCCTGTTTTAGACAAAATGAATTGTTTAGCATTTCTACAATAATTTATAGTATTATTAAAAAAAAGAAAAAAATGAATAAAGAATACAACCACACTTATGTCGTTTTTGTGTAAGTAACTCATCAAACGTAGTTCTATAATCTTGAAACACCAAATGATTATTGCACTGACTGAACATGAGACTGGGGTGTTGCTATTGCGAAAGGGTGGCTAACCGCAAAAAGTATTCTGACCCGTAAGTCTGTGATACCAAACGAAGGACCAACTACTAAAGATGCGTCCCCACTAAGCATGGTCCACATATTCTCTAACTATATTGTGGAAAAAGTTAGGAGGCTTTCTCTCTATCTCTCTTTAATGTTACACTCTTTCATCTTAATAATTGTCCATTCTCTCATATTTCTCTCTAAAAAAATACACTAAAGTCACCTAACGTTTCTTGTTTTAAAAGTTAGAGAATCCATTTCTCTTTACATGCCCCTTAGTAGGTTTTGGGTATAGATTCTCTACCTTGGATGCGGAAAAAGACGTCTGCCTTTGTCTCTATCTCTCATCTCTCATTTTCTCTCTCATATCTTCCCTCATATTCTTCTTCATTTTCTCACCTCTTTTATGCCTGAAATCACCTAAAGTTAGGTGTTTTCTCACGCCTTCAAGGTAGAGAATCCATTTTCGTAGGTTTTCCCCCATTACTAGGGTCAAAACCTATCTAGTCGCTAGATTTTGTGTTGCTTTTATTTTTCTCCAACTTTTAATTTCACTTATACCTCTGTTTGCACTTTTGACCCCAACGTTAAGTTGATGCTCAACTGACTAACGGTCACATAGACACCTACCACAAAACACATTTTCATGACTAAGATGTCAAATCACGTACCACATCAACCACTTTCTTTCTTTTATTTCTATTTGTTTTAGTTTAATTTTTATTAAAATTGTAGAATTCATTATTAAAACATCAAAAGAAAGAAAATTGCTTATATGATGATTTTTTTCTTTTTCGATAAGCAATGTTAGTGGGGGTGGGGGAATGTTAGTTTTCGGGAGTTGAACCCGTGACCTCCTTCTCGCACTCATTCGGTATCCCTTAGCTCACCAACCGAGCTACCTACTTGGGCTAAAATTGCTAATATGATGTGATTCGACTCCTAGTGAATAGAAAGTGTGATGCGGTCAATCGGATGCTAACTTAACGTCAAAAAACAAAAGTACAAACAAAGATATAAGTATGAATCAGAAGTTGGAGAAAAATATATTGGAAATTTAAAATAAAAACTTCATATTTTATAGTTACTAAAAATATATTTAACCCAAAACATATTTAACCCATAGTAATTTTACAGGTTCGACAACTTGGATCTGCTTGCCTAAAAAAGTGTAAACATTGAGTTTTTACTCAAACTCCACTGTGACTAACCAACACCCTTGATCCAGTGGCTTAATCTACCCTGGGATATGGGGTCGACCCGATGCTTTCGGGTTCGATTCCACCAGTGGACAAACTCAATATTGGCTAGTGCAAAATTTGATCTTAAATACGAGTGGAGATTAGTCTTTCGTTGAAAACATTAGGACACTTCATAAATGACCAACAATGATCCGAACCAAAAAAAAACCACTATGACTATTGAAAAAAAAAAGTGACTCTATGAGTAAGACTAAGGGTCTGTTTGGGAGTTTGGAGGGGAGGGGTTGGGACTAATAGTGTAAATTCTTTAGTGATGAGAAGAAAAATTATCCCCCTAAACCCCCCCCCCCCCCCCAAACCCCTCTCCTTTTTGGAGCCCCTCCAAAACCCTCCATATTTGGGGGAGTTTGGAGGGGCTCCAAAAATAAACTAGGAGAGGGGGTTTGGGGGGTTTAGGGGGGTAAATTTTCTCCCAATTACTAAAGAATTTACATTATTAGTCTCAACCCCTCCCTTCCCCTCCCCTCCAAACTCCCAAACACACCGAGGCATTTGCTACCAACATTATTTTCCAGACATAACTAAATCACGAGTCTCCTTAACCAAAAAAGTCATGATCTCCCCGTGTGATGAAGTACAGGAATAATTAATTAAATCCACATAAAAGTTCTCAATAATAAAAAAAAACGTTTAAAATTTTAAGCTATAATTTAAATTTGTTTAATTTTTAAAAAAAAACATATTTGTAATGTTTTAAAAAGAAATCAACATATTATTATATACAAAAAAAGAAATTAACATATTCATGGCCTTAATTTTAAAATTCAGTAAAAGACTTGGGAACAACGTATTCATACCCAAGAGCACTTAGATGAGATAATAGTGATCTCTTCTGGCTTTAACCAAGTCATGAGTTTGAATCCACGTTAAATCTCTTGAAGGGAAACTTTGTCACCCATTGTAATCCTACCCGACTCGAAAAATTAGTCTCTACAGTTACGCGCAGAGAATACCTAATTTATAAAAAATAATAAAAATAAATAAATAAAAAGAACAACATATTCATGGCCTTTTACTAGTGGTGGTATGAATATCGCCACGCGCACCACCAACCAACCAAGTATCGGGCCGAAAACACGGGTAAGCTTAAAGTTGAAAGTAACAGCTAGTAAAAGCGACGCCCACAGGTCCACTACCTCCCAACACAAGTTGACTTTTTTCGTTTGTTCTTTTGTGTGTGTGATTGGGGGGTCTTGAGTCTATTGACTCGACATAATAATAGTTAGCTTCAATTCACCCCATGACATTATTCACATTCTATTTCCCTGAACTTCAAAAATATAAACGTTACACTTGAGGCACAGATGAAAAATCAAAATACTACAAACCCCCTCCCCAGAAAAAAAAAATCTAACAATTGGATTGGAGACATTTATGTTACAAAGAGCAAAGCGAAAGCAAAAAAAAAACATAACTTATACAGGCCTGTACATTTCTTCGCTTTGGAAACCAAAAAGTAAGAACCACCCCCGGAAACAGGAAGGATGAGAGGATGAAAGTAAAGATGCTAACAGAGAGATTTACAACCTATGGAAATCAACACTGGTAAACAGAATAGCTCTTGGTTTTCCTGAAAAAGCTAAAAGCTTTCCCGGTCTTTCTTCTAGACATGGACTTGCATAGCGGTTTCATTTCAGCTGGTGGCACAGATAAATCACTAGTTTCCGGTGGGGATTGATGTGCCTCATCAGGTGAATGGTCTCGCCGCTGCCGTCGGAACAGCATCAAAAGTTTCTGAGCTTTTTCTCTTCCTCTTGGGGTCCCATTCACTGATATTGATACCAATGCAGGTATAACCCCTTCTTGCAGGACCATCTCACAGCATTGCTCACTTTTGTTGCATAAAATTAGGAGAGAAGAGACTGCTTGCTCCTGCACTGGGAGCTCACCCGTGTCCAATAGTGAAGCCAGTGCACTAATGAGTCCAGAATTTGATACTATTTCCTCTCTTCCAACTTGAGAAGTGGCTAAGTTTATCAAAACAGCTATGCATTTTTCTGTACATGTGCACTCACCCTGGCCTACAAGAAGGGATTGTAGGCCATTGACAATGCCGGATGAAAGAAGGGATTGTAGGCCATTGACAATGCCAGATGAAAGTAAGTATGGAATATTGGAGGGTACAGTAGACAGATTATAGAGAGCATGGAGAGAATCTTGCTTGCATTGAACGTCACAGTCAGATTGAAGAAGCTGGATTAGGAACTGCACAGCCTGACTAATGCAAATCATAGGCTTGGCTTCTTCAAGGCAAGAGAGGTTCAGATATAGAGCAGTTACACAACCATAAGAACCAGTGTTAGATAGCATTTCCTCTAACAATGATAACACTCCAGCCGATAACATAATTTCCTTATTTCTGTTGAAAGAAGAAAAAAATGAAGTTAATGATCTGCAGAGAGGTTAAAAATAATTAAATTATGTGAATTCAAAAGAGTTTGTTACCATATATTGGTAATTAGATTATGTGAATTCATTTTTAATTAGATTATAGATTATTAACTAGTAATTTAATAAAATATAATTTAGGTGAGCCTTTAGCTAAACAGCAATGTCTCAATTTATTCAAATACCAAGAACTATTCTGAATTTCCAACCATATGAAAAGCAGTTCTACACAATGATAAAAAAATCCTAAAAAAGATAATGCAGACCTGTTGTTATTCACAGCTAGGTTGAAGAGAGCCATTGCTCCACTTTCCTGAGCCCCCAAATCCCCTTCATGCACAGCCAATTGTAAAAACTGCAAAAATGCTTCAACAAACCCATTAGACCCCATAAAAATCCTGGCTTCCTCGTCATCCCTTAGCAACAGTCTTAAGTGTTCTACCACTTCACATTTTTCATTCCAATTGTTCCCCTCACTCAAGACTTCCAGAAAATTAAAATACTGCCCAGTAGCTTCCTCTTGTGCAGACACACTTTCAGTTCCATTTTCCCCACATTCCTCCGAGACACCACTCTCTTCTAAAGGAACTACTTTGACACCCTTCAACTTGCAAGAGCCAACACTATTTACAGATCTTGAATTTGTAGACTCAGACTCTGATAATACCAATCTCCAGTAGTTAAGATCTAGGGATTCGGGAGGGCCTTCAGGAGTGGGAACTCCATTTTGTTCACACCAACTAGCAACAAGACCCTTAACACAGAAATTAGGAGTCAAACAAAGATGCGGAAGTTTCTGTTGGGTCTTTGGGCAGTTGTTGTGCCCATCACTGAACCATTTCTCTATGCAAACCCTTTCATATGTTTGCCCAGAAGCAATGATAACAGGATCGTACATAAGTTGCAGGGATATTGGACACCTTAACTCTTCAGGAGGAAGAGGCATCTGCCCCAACTCCCTATCATCATTTGGCTTGAAATTAAAGGAACTGAATTTTGAGAACTGTCTGTCAAAAGCCTGACAATGACCAGCAGGAACACTGTCCTCCATTGATCCCTGAACAGTAGGGGAGCAAGGAGCAGAGCCCTGAGAATCATTGTCATCAGCGAACTCGTTTCTGAATAACTTGGAGTATTTCCTCATAAGATGCAAAAGATATGCAACAATTGATTCCTTCCGCTTGTCTTCCTCAGCCCGAGCCCTTTCTATAAGTTTCTTTAGAGCTCTTCTTTCACTAAGAGCTGCTCTTAAAGATGTGATTCCAAGTCTAGTAGCAGCCTGGTGGAAAGATTCAAGCTCATTACTTTCACAAGAATCATCAAACCTTTTCCCCCGCTGAAGCAATGCAATTATATCATCGCCAACTTTCTTCTCTAATGGGTCAAGTGCAAATTCAACACTTGCAAATTCATTCTCAATCTCCTGAATCTGAACAGGTAAAGTCAATGTGTCAAACCTCAGACCTTAAACATCGAAAATCACATTGTTTGTGCACGTGCACAAACATACAAGGGTCAGTGTTAAAGAAAACCAAATCCAGAATATTTTAAACAAGGTGGCATTCAACTGTAGAAATCGGTAAGGTGTAGGACTCTCCACATAAACAGGATCACGAACCTAAAAATAAAATCAACCTCAAAAAAGGAAATAACTAAAGAGCCATAGTGTTAAGTTTATTACCTGACACCCAATGGATTGCGGAACGATATCTTCCACCCGTCTAAGACTATCTTCAAGAGCACACTTAGCCTTCTCAAATTTTAGAAGAACGGAATCCGCAGTTACAGCCTGCATCATAATTAATGTCAAATGTCAGACATTGAGCAGAATACTTCAGATCAAATAACTTCCTACCAACAACAAATAACTGTTTAATGAGCAAATAAGACTTCAAAAAAAATGAATCATACCAAGTAAAGTTTACTGCACTCTGAGCAATGTTGAAGAACATTTTTGGCTTTCTCTAAGGCTACATGCAATGAACATAATGCCTGAATTCCAGTTTTACTCCTAGGCCTAGCTGCTTCTAAAGAAGGAAATACTGACAATACTTTACAATATATTATAGAAAGAGCCTTGCACATTTGTCCATGTAACTGCACAAAAAACCAAATAGGGGTTAGATTAAATTGCAGAGAACTACCTGGGGAGGATATAGCATGATGGGAAACATTGGCACAAAACAATAGAGCAGGAAGAGCATAGAACCTTTGCTCTTATGTTTTTTCATTTGGAAAGGAATGAAAAATATGTAATCAAATAGTAGTTTTTATGTGCCTTAAAAGGTAAACAGATTCAACTGCTTTTCTTTGTTGCTTGAAAACATAACTAACAAAGAAATTCTTTTAAAGAAACTAATAGATTATAACTTCGAGTCCTTGCCTATACCTTGGTATAAGGACTGTACATACTTTAAAGACAATTACCAAAGCATTAGAATTTTCAAAACAACATGCAAAACAGTTAAACATATATAACCATACCTTGGCATCACTAATAGCAAATAGATTTTCTTCAACCTCAACAACATCCATATTCACATCCACTACCCAGTGACTCCGTGTAAAGTCAAGCACTAATTGATCTCAACTATTATAGCTACAGCCTACAGGATCAAAAAGTTAATGAAAAAATTAGCACAAGGGGGGAAAATTATCAGTATGCAATCAAAACACTTTGGTCACTATTACTGCAGCCAACCAAGTTTTCTTTACATCCAGTTTTATGAAGTCAATAAAGTAAGCAGATATAAAACTTGAGGCCAAACATATGAACTAAAATTCTTTGAGCTTTGAAGCATCAGAAAGAAGAAAACAACAAATTAAAGCTTGTTTTGCATGCCAAGTGTAAAATCCCATGTCATTCTACGAGTGAACTTTCCATTTAGGTTTTGAAAAACAAAACACAAAGAACACGGACCATGCAAGCAAATCAAGAAAAAAGCCAACTATTCATTAGATTTGGCATGGTCTTAATTATTTTCTCAAAATAAGAAACTACTTTTTTTAGCCAAACTTTTCTCTCCAAAGTCCAAACCATTAGAAAAGGCAAGATAGTGCGTGTTGCTAGAATTTCAAAACCGGCTTTCTAATTGAAATATGAACGAGTAATCCATTGAAGGCGGAACACTGATTCAAATGATACAGCAAGTTAATCAACACCTTTTCGCGTGACATCATCATGATTCCAACAAAATACAGTAGATATTTGAAACATGATTTGCCAGCTATGATCTTCACTTGAACAAATCCAAATCCAAAAATGATGGTTTAAAAAATTGAAACAGAGAGTGTTAACGGCCACAACGCCGTCAAGCAAAAAAACAAAATAAAAATAAACGAATAAAACAAAAGTTTGATTTCAGAATCAGAAGCCAATCATAAACACTCGGAGAAGGTCAAGAAAACAGTTGAAGACGGGAGAAGGATTAGGGTTTGGAAGCAAAACGACGTACCAAGGAAAGGAATAAAATAGGGGAAATCACAACCGAGGAGGCTTCATGAAAAGAATAAAACAGTTATAGAATCGCACAGAGTTAAAGTCCCGAAGATCTAGAATTTTCTCAGAAGCATTTGTTGAGTTGAGTTCCGAATCGGAGAACGAGTTTTGTGTCGCACTCGCACGCAAGGTAGAAGGAGAAAGTGAAGGGGGGAGAAGATAGTGATTTGGTTGTTGTCGAGTGAAATTTTGTAAGAAATAAATTGTTTAAATAATTTTAGCTTTAGTTATTTGGAAGTTAATATTTGAAGTGTCAATTTTATTTAGGCTTAAATACTTGTTACCCGTGTAAATATAGTTATTATCTATTTACCCCTGAAAAAAAAATATTTTAAAAATACCTTACAAAATGTAACATTATCCAGTTACCTCCTGCTGTTAACTTTTCTGTTAAAAAATGACTTGGCAAACTGAGATGACGACAGCACCACGTGTCACCATACAGCACCACGTGTCACCATATTATTGGACCTTTATGCCACGTGGCACTGACATGCCACGTCAGCATCCTATGTCGTCATGGCCACGTGTCTCTGACATGTGCCACATCAGCAACCAATGGATGGCTGCCACGTGGCACTGGCTTGGCTAAGTGGAGGCACCTTTGTTACTAAAAAATATATGTTTTGTATGGAATGGGTTATGAACTCGTGACCTGATGGTGGTTGGGGCATCCAATTACCACTAGGCCACAACATGATTTGTGTTTCTAAACACAACTACAAATATATATTACATAAAAAACCAGATCTGGATCCTGACTCATCATTTTTTCGTTCAATCAGATCTGGATCCATTTCGTTCAATCATCATCACAGATTCGTGTTCTTCATATCTTTGTAAAACGAAAACAAAATCTAACCATGAAGCAAACCCAACAAATAATCATCAGATTCGATTTTAATTAAAAACTGAAATCTATAAACAAAATCGATTTTCAGATCTGTTTCGTTGTTTTATTTTCGTTTTCGATTTCATTTTCTTTTCGTTCTCGCTTGAGTTGCATTTTCGTTTCAGTTTCAATTTCAATTTCATTCTCGTTTGAGTTCAAAACCCAATTTCGTTTCGTCCTCAAGCCCAAAATCGTTTCATTTTCGTTTGAGTTGCATTTCCGTTTTGGGGATGAAAATAATGTGTTGTGGAACATGGACATGAAGTGTTGTGGAAGGAGAACAAAATGAAACATGTGCATAAGGAAAATAGGGAAGCTGTAAATAGTAGTTGTGTAGATTTATTTATATCTTATGCTTTGGCCCAGGCCCGTTAGGTTTTCTGAGAGACAAAGCTATTTAATCTCCTTTGTAATTGTATTCAAGGACACGGAGACAGTATCAATAAAACGGAACTACAGCTACTCTGTAGTCGCAGATGTAGGCAAACTTTGGCCGAACTGCGTAAACAATAGCGTGTGTATTATCTTGACATGGTATCAGTAGGGTTGCGATCATCCCTGTGATTTCGGTTTCTTCATTCAAGAACGGCATCCTTCGTGGTTCGGTTTTCGGTTCTTCCTGGTTCGGATCCTCTTCGCTGGTTTCTGGTCCTTTGTGATCTCCGATCGTGGATCCTCCTGATTCTCTGGTTCGCTTCTGTTCCCTGGTTCTCTGTTAGCTTCTGTTCGGGTTCGGTTCGGTTCAGTTCCTCTTCGAGTTTGGATGCTCTTCGTGGATATCCTTGGTTTTGCATCTTCTGGTTCGCGATCTGTGCGCCGTCGTCGTTCGCGATCTCCGTAGTCGTCGCGCCGTCGCGATCTGTTGCTGCTTCTGCGAAGTCACTGTTCGCGTTCGTGTTCGTTGGATCTGTTCGCGTTCGTGTCTGTTGGATCTGTTCGCTTCTGTTCGTTGGATTTGTTGTTGCGCGTTCTCTCTGTTAACGCGTTCGTTCTCTCCGTTCGTCGTTGTGCATTCATCGGATCTGCGTTCGTCGTTCATCGGATCTGTTCGGTGTACGTTGCACCTTTGTTGCTTCTGTGCGTTCATCGGATCTGGGCTTCGCGCGATTTAGGTGGATCTGTTCTTGAGAGATCTGGATTTCGTTGTTTGCTACAATCACTCGGTGCTGTTCCTGTTCGCGGTTCCTCTGATTGGTGTTGTTGCCTTGTGTTGTTCATTTGGCGAAATAATTTTTTTTTAATGGCTTCGGAAGGCAGAGATAATTTTTGTGTTCGCTTTACTGGCAAGAATTATGCTGCTTGGGAATTTCAGTTCAAGATGTATGTCAAAGGAAAAGGATTATGGAGTCACCTTGATGGGGTTTCTAAGGCCCCAGAAGATAAACCCGGCTTGGACGCGTGGGAAGTCCAAGATGCTCAGATTATTTCTTGGATCCTCAGTACTATTGATCCTCAGATGATCAATAATTTCAGAGCATTTTCAACTGCTCAAGAGATGTGGAATTATTTACAGCGTATTTACAACCAGGACAATACAGCTAAGCGTTTTCAATTGGAGTTAGAGATTGCCAATTACAAACAAGGTAATTTGTCAATTCAAGAATATTATTCTGGTTTTTTAAATTTTTGGATAGAACACTCTGCTATTATATATGCGGCTGTTCCCAAACCATCACTGTCGCCCGTTCGTGATGTGTATGATACTAGTAAACGGGATCAATTTCTCATGAAACTTCGTCCGGAATTTGAGGCTGTTCGGGGTGCCTTGCTGAATAGGAACCCTGTTCCTTCCTTGGATATCCGTGTTGGTGAACTGCTCAGGGAAGAACAACGTCTGAATACTCAAGGAACCATGCTTAATGATCCCGTCCATTCTGAACCTGTGACTGTCGCGTATGCAACGCACAATAGAGGCGTGGGCCGTGATATGCGACAAACTCAATGCTTATCTTGTAAACAATTTGGACATGTTGCTCGTAGTTATCCTAAGAAATTTTGCAATTACTGCAAACATCAGGGTCATTTCATCTCTGCATGTCCTACGCGTCCTCCACGACCGACTAGGCGTCCGGCACAGGCATTCCATGCCACTACTACCTCTACCGCTGGTCCTTCCACCACTGGTTTATCTAGCTCTGTTGCTGGTCCTTCCACCACTGGTGCATCTGATGGTGCTGCTCTTCAGCCGGAATTAATTCAACAAATGGTACTATTTGCTCTTTCTGCCTTGGGTGTTACTGATATGTCTTCTTTCATTTCTTGGTTACTTGACTCTGGTGCATCGAATCACATGACGGGTTCCTCTGAACTCCTGCACAATTTACGTTCTTATATTAGTAATCAAAAAATTCAAATTGCTAATGGGAGTACCCTTCCTATAACGAATGTTGGTGACATTAATTCTACTTTTAGAAATGTGCTGGTAGCACCTGGCATTGCCTCAAATTTATTGTCTGCTGGTCAATTAGTTGATGAAGGCTGTGATGTTAATCTTACTCCAGATGGTTGTCTTGTGCAGGATCAGGTGTCAGGGAAGGCGATCGTGACGGGGCCTAAAGTTGGACGACTGTTTCCACTCCAGTTTAGTTCAAACCATTTATCTCTTGCTTGTAATAGTGTTTTGAATGCATGTGAGGATTGACATAGGAAATTGGGCCATCCAAACTCTGTTGTTTTGTCTCACTTATTTAAGACTGGTGTGTTAGGTACTAAACTGATCGATTCTAGTACCTCTATTTCATGTTCTGTTTGCAAATTAGCTAAAAGTAAAAGCCTTCATTTTCTGTCTGGTGCACATCGTGTTTCTACGTGTTTTGAGTTGATTCATAATGATGTTTGGGGGATTTCTCCTGTTGCTTCTCACGCTCACTACAAATATTTTGTCACCTTTATCGATGATTATAGCCGTTTTACTCGGATTTATTTTCTTAAATCTAAATCTGAAGTGTTTTCTATGTTTAAGAAATTTTTGATGTATGTTGAAAATCAATTCCAAACGAGTATTAGAATTCTTCGGTCTGATTCAGGTGGTGAGTATATGTCTCAGGAGTTTTAGGAATTTTTACAGCAAAAAGGTATCCTGACTCAACGATTTTGTCCCAATACCCCTCAGCAAAATGGTGTTGCAGAACGTAAGAATCGTCACTTGTTGGATGTGACACGTACCTCACTTCTCCAGGCCTCTGTTCCATCCAAATTCTGGGTGGAGGCTCTTTCAACAGCTGTCTTTTTTATCAACCGTCTTCCTTCCATGGTGATTGGGTTTGATTCTCCTCACTTCCGCCTCTTTAAAACTCAGCCTGATTACAGCAGTTTACATACTTTTGGGTGTGTATGTTTTGTGCACCTTCCATCCACTGAAAGACATAAGCTTGGAGAATCTGTCCAATGTGCACTTATGGTGTATAGTCAGTCTCATAAGGGTTTTGTGTGTTATGATGTCTCTAATCATCGTTTTCGCATTTCTAGGAATGTCACATTTTTCGATAATCAGTCTATGTTTCCTTGCTCTTCTCTTGGTTTGAATGATATTGCTATACTTCCGAATTTTTTTGATAAAACAGGACTCGTTCCCACTTCCCCTTCCGACACTGATCCTGCTATTGATCCCGCCCCTGATCCTGATCCTGATCCTGATTCTGATCATGTACCGCCGGCACCACGGGGTTCTGGTAGAACGTCTCGAGCACCTGACAGATATTCCCCAGACAGGTTTGGTTCCTCACATATTGCTTTAACTGCTTCTCTATCTGGCACATCTATTCCTACTTGTTACTCGCAGGCTGGTAAAGATGTGTCTTGGGTCAATGCCATGAATGAGGAACTTCAGGCCCTTCAGGACAACTTCACATGAGATATTGTTCCTTGCCCTCCTGGTATCAAACCCATAGGCTGTAAATAGGTTTATTCCGTGAAATTGAATTCTGATGGATCTCTCAATCGGTATAAGGCTCGATTGGTTGCTTTAGGCAACAGGCAGGAATATGGTATTGATTATGATGAGACATTTGCACCGGTTGCTAAAATGACTACTGTTAGAATGGTGCTCTCTATAGCTGCTTCTAATGGGTGGTCTCTCCACCAAATGGATGTCAAGAATGCATTTCTTCATGGCGACCTGACTGAAGATATTTATATGACTCCTCCTCAGGGCCTTTTCTCTTCATCTAAGGAAGCTCAAACGATCTCTATATGGTTTGAAACAGGCACCTAGAGCATGGTATGCGAAATTCCGTTCCACTCTACTTGGGTTCTTTTTTACTCAAAGTCAGTATGATTCGTCTTTGTTCATTCACCGCACATCTACGGGCATTGTTCTACTCCTTCTTTATGTTGATGATATGATCATTACGGGTTCTGGTGCAGCATCCATACAGGAAGTTAAACAAAAGCTTCAAGCCTCATTTCAAATGAAAGATCTTGGTCTGTTACATTATTTTCTTGGACTCGATGTTCATTCTACTTCTAAGGGCATATTTCTCCATCAGCATAAGTATGCCACCGACCTTATTGCTTTGGCTGGCCTCGAATCCGCTAATCCTGTGAATACTCCTCTTGAAGTTAATGTTAAATACCACCGTGACGAGGGTGAACTTTTGACTGATCCGTTATTGTACCGACAGCTTGTGGGTAGTCTTAACTACTTGACCATTACACGACCATATATTTCATTTGTTGTTCAGCAAGTAAGTCAGTTCATGCATTCTCCTCGTCATCTTCACCTGGCAGCGGTTCATCGTATTATTCGCTACTTGAAAGGTACCTCTCAACGGGGTTTATTCTTTCCTAATGGAACCCCCCTTACGTTGAGTGCCTACAGTGATGCTGATTGGGCTGGGTGTCCCGACACTCGCCGCTCTGTCACGGGTTGGTGCATGTTTCTTGGTTCTTCGTTGATCTCTTGGAAAAGTAAGAAGCAAGCGAGAGTCTCTAAATCCTCAACCGAATCGGAGTATCGTGCTATGTCTACGGCATGCTCCGAAATACTTTGGCTTCGTGGCCTTTTGGGTGAACTTGGATTTCCTCAAACCGACCCGACATCTCTCTATGCTGACAATACAAGTGCCATTCAGATTGTTGCAAATCCGGTTTTCCATGAGCGTACTAAGCATATCGAAGTTGATTGCCATGCAATTCGTGAAGCCTATGATAATCACGTTATATCCATCCCTCATATCAATACTCGATTTCAAGTTGCAGACATTTTGACCAAAGCTGTTCCTTCTCCACGCCATCAGTTTTTTGTCAGCAAATTGATGCTCCTTGATGACCCGCATCAATTTGAGGGGGGGATGTGAATAAGGAAAATAGGGAAGCTGTAAATAGTAGTTGTGTAGATTTATTTATATGCTTATGCTTTGGCCCAGACCCGTTAGGTTTTCTTAGAGACAAAGCTATTTAATCTCCTTTGTAATTGTATTCAAGGACACGGAGACATTATCATTAAAACGGAACTACAGCTACTCTCTAGTCGCAGACGTAGATAAACTTTGGCCGAACTGCGTAAACAATATCGTGTGTATTATTTTGACAAAACATATCTGTAGAAAGGGGAAGAAGAAGATAGGGAGATGGAAGAAAATGAAACAGATCTGTAGAAAGAAGAAGAAGAAGAAAATAATAATGTAATATATATTTGTTGCTGGCAATATGTACACGAAAATGTAGGTTGCTTAGTGGTATTAATTAGTTTGCATCACTAGGTGGTCAAGGGTTTGAATCCCTTGTTAGCCAAAACTTTGGTTTTTTTAGTAACCTACAATATTCCACATTGCCAAGCCAGTGGCACGTGGCGGCCATCCATTGGTTGCTGACGTGGCACATGTCAGAGCCACGTGGCCATGATGACATAAGACGCTGATGTGGCGTGTCAGTGCCACGTGGCACTGACGTTAGTGCTGACGTCATCTCAGTTTGCCAAGTCATTTTTTTAACAGAAAAGCTAACAGCAAGGGGGTAACTGGATAATGTTACATTTTGCAAGGTGTTTTTTAAACATTTTTTTTTGCAGGGGGTAAATGGATAATGACTATATTTGCAAGGGGGTAACAAGTATTTAAGTCTTTTATTTATTTGTTTATTTTTGGAGAGGGTATTTGTGGATGAAAGCGAAACAATAAACAATAATTGTGTTTTTGGTTTTAAACTAAAAATGTTTTTTAGTTGGAAAAATGTTTTGAAAGGAGTGAGGAAGTTAGAATTTCGCCGCTTTTATTCCCCCATTATAGTTCTTGCTCAATTATTACAATTGTGTCCCTCTTTTTCTTTCATCCAAACACAAATTGGATCCCCTATTAAGACAGTCCATGAGATTTTTGTAGCATGTGCGAACTCGGTAATTGATGTCTTATTAATAAAGAAATATCATTATTTTTTATAACTTTCTTTATTGTAAAATTATTAATATTTTTTCAAGTTTGCTATTGATTCTTTATTGTTTGTTCAATGTATTATCGTTGGTTAATGGAGGCACAGATGAATAGTTAGTACAAAAAGAAAGTTTAAACCAAAACAGGGACCTATAAAAAGAATGAAAATCAAAGTTGGGTTGTGCTTGTACGGAATTGATTTGTAAAAATAGTAGTGTGAACATCCAAAATTGTCGAGTTAATGGTTGGGGATCTCAGTCGAGGTGAGTGGTCAGTCGAGTCTACATGGGTCAATTTGCTTAAATTGTTAGCAAGAAGTCAGAAGGCTATACAATAGCCTACATTTCTCCTACTCTTTCTATATTCATACAATATTTCAGAAAGAGCAACCACAAAAGGTGATGAGGACCAATGAGAATCAACTTTGAGAATTTTGACAACAAGAAACCACTCAAATAAATACCCATCAGGAATTGTTTTAGTTAAAGGTTGAACCAAATTGGGTCATATTTCTACAAAAAGATCCTTTGAGCCCAATTTGCAAAAGGCCAATGCACATGATCAGGTTGGCTGCCCAATTTTTGTTATTTTTCTTTTAATTTTCAGATTATTTTTGGTGTAATAAGCTTAAGTGTCCTTTGATACTTTCTAAATTAGTTTGTTGGTTTTGAAGACTTTCTAAGTCATTATAGTGGCTAGTGGGAATTTATTTTCTAGTTTGTGGTTTATTCTAGGTAAACGCACTAGGTACATCCATGATAGTGGAAAGTTACTTCTAACTTTCAAAATTAGCCTATAAATATCCATGTAAGACTCCAATTTGAGAAATGATGATAGTTATATGCAATTAGCATTTTGAGAGCTTTGGGCCTCTTGTATCTTCTTGTGGAAGATCACTTGTTTGGATCTTATCAAACACATCCATTCCTTTGTGGTGATTATTCACTTGACTTACCATTTCTCCTTTTTTCATAGAATTGAGAGTGTGACGCATTTCTTTTTCCATCTTCTATCTTCTCCATCTTTTTAGTTTTGATACCTGTAATTGCGTTTTGTTCTTGTCTTTTAATTTTATTATAGTCAAGGATAGGTCCTAATTTCTATATATGTTCCTTATTAGGATCATATCAAAAGGAATGTTGGTAGCGTCATCAAATTGTGGTCAAGGGGATAAGAATTCTGAGAAGAAGAAATGGTATGTTCCACACAAGGCCAATGTGGTGAGCTTTGATCAACTGAGGAACATCAATTCTGGTGAAATTCACTCCGTTGTAAAGCCAATTAAGAGAATTAGAGGGAAAAATCCTTGCTGAAGGTGAAGAGGGTTACTCTTAAGAATAATCCATTGAAGAATTTGAATTTGATGCTCAGGATGAATCTTTATGCTAAAATTGCTAAGAGGATGGCTCTGCTTGCTGAAGCTGAGCGTCTCGGCCGAGGAATAGCTCAACTGGGGGTTTGCTAGTTGAGGATCCCGTTGCCAAGGATTTTGTAGTTGGGAGCACTATTGTTAATTACGTAGAAAATGTGTTGAGGATTGAAAAGAACGTAAAAGCGCCTAAAAAATAGGGAGTGGAGAACGTAAAATGATTTTAGTCCCCCTATAATTATTCATCCACGATTTTAGTCTTCTTAGTTTTTTTCACGATTACAATCCTTTTATTTTTCAAATTTCTGAAATCTATGTCAGCTTCAAAATTGGTCAACTATTAGTCCGATGTAGAACTCATTTAAATGATATGACAAACCACATTAGGGTGCCACCTCACTGTTTTATTTGAAAAATAACTATTTTAAATAATTGGTTTTACTCAAAATAGGCGTATAGTTTGCCATAGTTGGTGGGTAAAGCAAATCCAAATTTTCACAAGCATCAAAATGAAGTAGCGTTGTTGAGACATCTTTTGAATCAATAAGATTGAGAGATAAATCTTCACCACATTTTTAGGGAGACTAATTTTTGTGTAGATTCCTTGCGAAGCTTGGATCTACGAGTGGTATTAGTATGGTTCATTTAGAGCTCCCTCCTATTGGGCTTAGTGCACATCTTAATGCTGATGCATTAAGTGTTTCTTTTGTTTGGCCTTAACCGTGTTTTTTATTTTCTCTTTTCACTACAAGAAAAACTGTTTTTACCGGTCAGGACTATTCGGCGGATTGACATGCGCCGAAAAATTTCTGGCGGATTTTAGGACTTACCGGCGGATTTTATCCGCCGAAACATTACCGGCGGATTTGTTGGTTTTTCCGGCGGATATTTTTCCTCCGAAACATTTCCGGCGGAATTTTAGGTATTTCTGGCGGATTTGAGTCTACGAAAAAAAAATCCGCCGGTAAGGTATTTTTCGGCAGATTTTTTGAAAAAAGTGCGGGGTAAATCCGCCGGAAACGTCATTTCCGGCGGATTTTTAGGTATTTCCGGCGGATTTTAGGTAGTTCCGGCGGATTTGGGTCTACGAAAACATCCGCCGGAAATACCTAAAAATCCGCCGGAAATGACGAACCGACTAAAAGGGGTCCTAGGTGTTCAATATCGCAGGAGATCGGCATGCTGCACCTACTCTGCGCCTGTTACTGAGGTATGTGCAACCACTACTTCGGTACGAGCCACCAGGAGCTCGCAAGCCTGCTGGGAGTCGAATACATACATTTTAGTTTAAAATTTTAAATTAAATTTTTTCAATTTCCCCCCAAAATTACATCCCCTGAACTGGGAGGGTAATGCTTATGCAAGCTTGGTGCTGCTTCTTGTCTGAATTGGATTTCTCTGGAGCATTCTTCGGCTGGTCTTGCTAGTGCTCTCGTTGCAGATACTAGGAAAGTCTTATTTCCTAGATTTTAGTTCTTTTTTTGCGCTTTTCCTTTTTAGCTCCGTTTTTGTAACTAAAATAAACAGTTTTTCTTTTTCAATTCACAATATGTCCATTTTCTAATCATATTATTTCTTTTCCCACCCTTATTTTGCGTGCTGCTAAGGCAACACGCTGGAGTCGTTGATATATTTTCCTTTCACGTGTAAAGTTTCAAAATTCAATATTGTCTTTTTTTTTATTTTTTACTTTTGACTAAAATTCTAATTGATTTTGGTCATAAGTACTTTGCTAGTAGTATTTACCTTTTTCAACACAAAAGAAAAGAAAGAAGAAAAACAAAAGAAATCCTTGCATGAGGAAATACACCCTTATCACGTTGCTAAGTAAAAAAGGCCTTTTAGCTCTAGTGAGAGTTTGCAATATAACGAGAAACAATCCAAAAATAATGCGCTCTGTTGCTCTTTGAGAGTATGGCGCATACAGAATAACCATTCCTTTCAATGTACTACTCCTTAACTCGTTCCCCTAAAAATGATGATGATGTTGAACCTCCCCATGCACCAATTTGAGTGTATGCGACAAGTCAAAAAATATATCCCCTTTTCTATTTTTTTCATATCATTTTATATCTTCTTCACACCTCCAATTAATTAAACTGAACCCAATCACTAAATATTGAATAAGCCATAAAATCCAAAGACTGGATAGATGCATAATTGGATGCCCTTATGGACACCAACACTTGCCACATAATGGTAGAGTTCTTGTAGGTTGTTGGCTTCAAAGGGCTATACCCAACAAGAAGGAGTAATGGACTACTGTGATATACTCTTTCCCTAATTGCTAAGATAACTACAATTTGTTTAATTATTGCACTTGCAGCCTCAAGTGGCATTTTCAACAATAGATCTCGACACTGCATTTTCTTATGGTGAATTTTTTTACATGGTTTTACCCCGCGTCACTTCTTTGAAGTCCAATACATTTTTGTTTTCTTCATCTCTCATTTCTGTTGGCTCCACCTAATAACCATCAGAGATATTCAGATCACTCTTACCATGACGTCGTACTCGTCCCCATTGGTCTATGTAGATGATGTTGACATTGCTGGAATAACGCATTGGGAATTGATTGTGTTAAGAAGTTCCGAATCAAAGACTAAGTCCCCATAAATTTTCATAGGTCTCTCGAAATATGTTGAACAAATTTTCAAATATAAAGTTAGCCTAAGGCCTTAAAATTTTTATACATTATCTTGATATATATAATATAAAGAATCATGCATACCATATATTTGATCGGTGGCGGACCCAGGACCTTAGGTGGGGGTGCAAAAAAAATTATTATAGATCTTCGGATTGTTAATTTTTTTTTCAAATGTCCTCATTTGATTTACTAAAATTAAGAAATCAAGTTATCTAACTCCACATTTATTTAAAAGAAGCTTACCAAATTAGTCTCTAAGTTTACTTGTCATTATCTATTTAAGTCCTAAAGTATGTGAAAATAAGAAGTAGTCTGTAAAAATATGTGATATCGGTAAAATTACTTCCTAAAGTTTTATAAATACTCTTTTACGGAGATTAATAAAACAAATATATTAAAAATTGGGAGCAAATTAAGTGCAAATTTAAGGATACTAGTACAAATTTTAAATTTCAGAGGGTTCAAAATAATTTTATATAGAGGTACTAGTATTAACATTTTGTTTCCAGGAGGTTCAACTGAACCCCTGAAAAATAGTGTAGGTCCGCCACCAGGGCCGTCCATGGGCCTGTGCGGCCTGTGCTACCGCACAGGGCCCAAGCCCAAAATCATTTTTGTAAGGGCCCCAAAAAATAGTAGTTGTATATGTATATACAATATTTACCGTGTTTGTCCCAAGATTTAAGTCCAGCACAGTGGTAATGCATGTATGTAGCGAGTGCCTAATGCCTAATAACAAGTTCGATTCTCCCTAAGTCATTTTAAAATAGTAAATTGGTATTTTTAAAATTTTTCGAGCAAAATGTAAAATCATAGACTCGAACCCTGCACTTCATGTCTAACAGACGAAATGAATGCCACTGATACAAATATATTACCTCTCATTTCAATGCACTATTTTTATATATTAAGTTTGTAGTAATTCATTTGATAAAAATATAATTAGGGGCCCAATCTTTAATATTTGAACATGGCCTCCAAATTTTTTGGGGCGACCCTGTCCGCCACTGTATTTGATAGACTAAAAAAACTACCATTCTAAATGAGTTAGTTTTTTTTAATGCCTGGAATTACTATATTTTCTTAACTACCGCATATGAGAATACCCACCTCTGTGTTTCTATTATTTCCTATATCAAATCATTTTGTCTTAAGGTGTGGGATTTGACTTATGTTCACACGCTTCGTGAATGCAACTCGTGTGCTGATTGGTTAGCAAAGTGTATGTTAGACTTTAATTCATTTTGTTCTTAATTTTCTTTTGTTACTTTCCTTTTGATAAAAAAAACTACCGCATATGAGAATATCCATTAATGAATTTAAAATTTAGTTGCAATGTCTAACTAGTAATGACGGGTGCAGAATATACGTACCTAACGCCAAAACAGATTCATGCGCGCATAGTGTATTGACATTTAATAAGCTCTTATAATGCATGTCTGATGTCTCCTACTACGTGGAACATAGAGGTTTTGTGATAGGAAGAAATGATTACTCCTCATTTGTCCTCAATAATATGTCACAAAACATTGAAAATGACCCATTAAACCATGCCATCTTTTAGAATGATTATAAAAACCATTGTGATTTCAAAAAAGAGAGCCCCTTGTGAATTACACGTAGGGCATGTGGATAAGGCTAAGCTGCTGCATAATTCCCGAGCTCTCTTTGCAATAATGTAAATATTTTTATCATGACATTCAAATGTAAATACACACTTTGATTCAAATCAATAAAATTTGAATAATGAAACTTTTATATTCGAACAATGATATTTTTGTCTCAAATGATTTTTTTTATAGATCTCCTCTTAACTTGAAAAACACTCGTTTGCAAATAAACATTTTTCTGAGCTTAATTTTGATTCGATTGAATTTCTTGCAACATGTTATTCAAGTTATAGTCTAGTTTCATTCAATTTAGCCACCTATTGCATGATTTATTCAAGAAACAGGAAATTGAAGTGTTCTTGATGTTCTTGAAGACATTCATAGTATTTTTTATTTTTATTTGTTTCTGTTTTGAAGGACCAAACTGAAACATTTCATACTAATTGAAGGACCAAATTGGAACATATCAAACATAAAAGACCACTTTTACACAAATTTGAAACATAAATGGCCAAAGTGGAAAAAAAAGATTAATGACCAAGCTAAAACTAAGGTCAAAGATAAATGACAAAAAATGCAATTTAGCCTATAAATAATGTGATCAGCAAGAGAGTTGATAGTAGTTCTTTCCAGAAAAAGATTTCAAGTTCGACAACGGGAGTCATTTATTTGTGAGGCAGTTCAACCTGTGTATGTAACAATTTAGAGGAGTACTTATATGCAGTACCATAGATATTGTATGTCTTGCTCTAGAGACAAAGTGTCTGCTTTTTTGCTAACTGACATAGCAATTGCTAATAAAAATATACTCCTAAATAGTTTCTAGCAATTACCTAATTTATTATGTGAGGAACGATACAACCAACACCTAGATTATTTTATCTAAGTTTTTTCCTTCATAGAAATTCCACCTATAATTACATTGGGTTTAAAAAAAAAAGCAAAATAAAAGTGTACGTGTAATATATTCTCCCTCCGTTCCTAAAGTTTGATATTTTTGCCTATTTTTACACAAATTAAAGTATCATTAATTTGCGTATGTTAAGTACCAAAATACTTTCGTTTCTAGTATTAATTATTTACCAATTTTTTTGACACGAGTTGTGTACCAATTTCTATATAACAGTTTTGGGATATAATTGTAGTCAAAATAAAATGGCCTTGAGACAAATTACTCTATATCTTGGATCTCTAAAACACAAAATAAATATAAAAGAGTATGTTTGAAAAAACTTGATCAATATTACATTGGGGTTTTAAAATAACTATTATTTTGGAACAAGAATAAAAAACTGCCCCTTTAAGAGTGGTTTTTAGTTTTCAACTTTGAAATTTTCAAAAACCAAAACTAGTTTCTGTTTTGAGTTTTTAAATATCAAAAACCAAAACCAGATTCAATTTTGAGTTAAGAAATTTTCAAAAATCAAAATCAATTCAAACATAAACATAAAAATAAATATTCATCATAAACTTATCTTAATCAAAACAATAACATTAAGTTTGAAAAAGATTATAATATTACAAATATATAATATATTTATTTAGTAGTAATTTTAATAATAGTGGTTGGAAGTAGTAGTTGTCGAATGACGTCTATCGAAGTGGTAATCAGTGGTGGTGATGGTGGTCGTCGTAGTGGTAGTCAATGGTGGTGACCAGTGGTGGTCATATTGGTGGTCAGTGGTGGTGTGCATGACTAGTGGTAGTCAGAATGATGACTTCTAGTGGGCTAGTAGTGGTTAGAGGGATAGTCGTTGGTGGTGACCGATACTATTTAAAGTGGTGTTTCCGGTGGTCAGAATGGTAATACGTGGTTGTAGGATTGGTGATCAGGGTGGGTGGAGTCATGGTCGATGGTGGTCGGAGTAAAGGTTGATGGTGGTTAGAGTGGTGATCAGTGGTGGTAGAAGTGGTAGTCGGTAGTGGTCAGATTGGAGATCATAGGGGGATAAAGTGGTGATTTGAGGTGGTCATAGTGGTAGTTGACGCTGCCCGGAGTGGTGGTTGGTGGTAGTCAGAGTGGTGGTTGGATTGGTGGCGATGGTGGTTGAAGTGGTGGTTGGCAGCGGTCGGAGTGGTACTTGGTGATGGTCAAATTAATGATTAGAGGTTATAAAACAAAAACAAATTTTAGCCAAACATTGGTTTTACCCAAACTCAACCATGTTTTACCCAAACATGTTTTTGTTTTGAAATTGACTTTTAAAACAAAAAACCAAAAACTCACAACCACCCCGAACAGACCCTAAAGGTACCAAAGTTTATGAGCACTGAGAGACGTAGAAAATGAATTTTTTTTATAGACAAATATTAGTAGTTAGTAATTAGTCGGGAGGAAATATTTTTTTTTAGGAGGAAATGTTAATTTAAAAAAAGCTCGGTTATTTTATGTGATAATGCATTTTTTTTTTATCAAATTTTCATATGATAATGCATTTAAGATCACGCGAAAAGTCACATGAAAATTTTTTGCCAAAAAAAAGAGTCACATGAAAATTTGATCAGCAACTTATTTTATATTTTTTTGGCGACCAACACGAGTCTTTTCTTAACTATAAACTATAACTTAGTTTTTGTTCAGAGTTTTGAAATTGTAAGAAAATGGATGTAAAGTCAACAGTGATGCATAAGAACTTAAGAAGCACTCCCTCCATTCCATTACCATAGAATAAACTCTAATTCAAATTGGCGCCGTTAATCGCCGATGACAGGAAGTGGAAGAAGAAACGCTCGGAGTAACTAACGGAGGCTAACGTTTAACCGCCACTTACAGAGGAGCAACAAACGAAGCTCCATTCCCCGGTGTTTAATTTTGCCAATCTCAAAGTGATGTTCGGTATGAACTTCTCGATCGTCATCTTGTTTCTGACCCTTCATTTCGCGAATTACGCCGCCGCAGAACCTGATATGCCTCGCGTCGTCACACCTTTTCCCGCGCCAAAGTTAACGGACCTTCCTCAGGTTGGCTTTCAACTTTACTCACTCCATCATTGTTATTCCTTTTTTTGTTACTTTTTTTACGAATTAGATGAATTTGGTTTATGTGATTATGAATGAATCGGTTCGGTGTTATCGCAGTTTCAAGGTCAGCACAAGGAGAGTTTGTATTGGGGAACCTATCGTCCCCATCTCTATCTAGGAATCCGTGCCAGGTTTAATTTCACCGTCTCTTAACTCTTAAACACAACTGATGCGTGTGTATTTTGTTGAGTAATTTTACTACTATTATATGCATATGCATGATTTCTTCGTTAGGCAGCAGGATTTACTGAGGTTAGAAAATAATGTAGTCATTACAGTTAGGAAATTATGCAGCTAGCAGGATTTACTGAAGTTAGAAAGTTATTTTTAGTCATTAGTCATTACAGTTTAGAAATTTGAATCGTTTAACTCATGCTAACATCTGGTCAAACCTTCCGCCCACACTTGCTGTGCCTTGGATTCGATTGTTTTTTTTTATAGATAAGCAAATGATTCATTGAAAAAACAGAGCACAAAGCGTGCCCAGCCATTACAATGAAAAGGGGAGGGCCTCCTCAAAACCTCCTTTGCCAAAACCCTTTAGGGAAAAAGACTCAGGTAGGAAAAAGAGTACCTCGCACCTAATGTACAACAATGAGACTAAGAAGTCCTAACCCATTGCTTCTCCCCCGACTAAGGTTACAAAGGAACGAAAATTATGATGAGAGTTATTACAACATTGCCAAACAGCCCATTGGGCACCGATACCAGTCCGACCAAGTCACCCTGCAGTTCCTTCCCCTCCTTGCCTTGAACCAGCTCCACGTCGAGTCCTTAGTTCCCGCTATAATACCAGGTACGGAAGCCACCTCCCCTTTGAAAATTACTTTGTTCCTTGCTAACCAAATGTTCCAAATAACTGCCATCCATATAAGATGCGAGACCCCTCTCCGCTTTTTGCCTTTTACTATCTTTCCAAACTCCATAAATTGAGTAACAATATTCTCCAAATCTCCCATCGGAACCCCCAGCCATGCATAAACGCTCTCCCAGATGGATTTGACCTTCCGGCATGACAAGAATAAATGTTCCGTTGTTTCCACCTCCCGAAAACATAAGACACAACTTAAATCAGTTTGAGATTGAATTATACCTCTCCTATGTAGCTCCACCCATGTGGCAACTCGTCGCAAAATCACCCTCCACGCAAAGATTTGAATTTTGGATGGGACGTCGTTTTTCCAAACCTTTTTGCATGCCACGGCTGTCTCGGGCAGCAGCTGAACCGATCCTCCTGCAGAGAAGTGTAACAGCATTTCATAGCATTTCTTAACCTTGAATCCAGCTAGCGAGTCCGGGACCCACAGCCAGCTGTCCGTGCACTGCAGTGACAGCTGCACCGGCCGCAACAGCTGCTTCAAATAATCGGCCGAAGCTCGCAACTGAGTGTGTTCCAGCAGCAATGTTTCGGCCCAGTCCCATTTCCAACACCAGCCCGCGTTCGCCCATTGACCATGCTCCTCTACCGTTGCTTCCTTCGATTGTTAAATATCCCGGTTGATTGGCATGGCTATATCTAAGTTTTACTATAAATGCTTGTGGAGGTGGGTTGATACATGATACCCAAAAATTGCTAAACTAATAGAGATACTCATGTGGTTACTCGACTAGTTCTAGAAACAAAGGATGACTCAGCTTAATCTAGAAGGGTCTATTATGCATTATGCTAGGGAGTAAGTAGTATTGAGTATATTATGGTGTATTTGTCCTACCATGGGTATGGGTATGCACCAGCTTTCAGATTTAAAATGGTTCATATTTCAATTTTACAATTCAGATTTAAAACATGAATTTGGAACGTGAACTGTCCAATCTTTGTCCAAAGATTGTGATTCATTTCACTCCTTATATTGATGTAGCATGTTTTAACCACAGAGTAAGTAAATTCGGTCCGTCTAGGGACTGATTGTTTGATTTTGTTCTCATTGAAAAGAAAACATATACTATTTTTGGTGGTTAAGGGTTATATATTGACCATGGACAATATCAAGTTGTATGAAATTCGACTGGTTTATGCCTGAAAATTGTGCTTCAAACAAAAGTGGTGCACCATGTTTGGTTTAAGTTGTGTGTTTAGGATCAATGTCCACGACATTTGACTTCTGCAAGCATTCTCACTCTTTTGTTGTTGTTATTTTGGATGTGTGTTTATGTCAGGACTCCACAATCTTTGATGGCTGGGTTAATGTGGACCATTGTGAAGGATGGCAGATATCACTTGCGGCATGTTTGTAAACAAGAGGATGACCTAAGTGCTTACGGGTGGAAAAAGCATAATGGACGTGATTTTGGGCATCAAGTACTGGTTGACAATGGCATGACCTTGGCTACTCAATTTTTTAAATCAAAGGGGGATGCCAGTGGTTACGGAGGGGATTGGGCAGTTCGAATTGATGTGCAAATTGACAGGTAAGTTAAGTAACTTATGTTATTACTTTCATTTTCATACAAGTCTTAAGGCAGAATAATTTTGTTTGTAGTTTCCTTTATTTTAGTTTTTGGTGGGTAAAAATGTGGGGTGTTGTTTGAAGTTTCTTTTTATTGTATACTTCAAATCAATTTTAACATATGGTTTGATTTATTTGCTGAATTAATGATGGCATATATCCCAACAGCACTGATCTTAGTTTTCAATGAGTCTCTCCAGAGATAACATTTTCTTTTTTTTTTCTCGGTGAGTGTCTGCATCTTAGTTTTGCTCTGTTCAGTGATTTTTATTTATTGAATGTCTTTGTTCTCCTGGTCCAACTTTAGGTCTAAGTGGAATGAGACACATGGGAGTGGTGCTCAGCTTTTTTTCTATTTGGCTGATGAGGGTGGTAATGCTATACATTTAAGCAAACAAAAATTGAACATTCACGTGGATTCCTTACTTGGATCTGGCTCTCGAACAGACATTGGTGATTGGCAGCTACATTTAAAATCAACGGTAATGCTAGGGAATGGTGTTATGGTTAAATGTTTAAATTTCTGTTTTGTGTTACCGTTGGACATACTCTTGGAGTTCATGGTTAATCAATTGTAATTGGCTTACACTTCCTCAAAGAAACATACTCTTGATTCCTATTTCTTTTTTTAAAATTGCTCAAGTATATAAACCTATTAATCTTCACATTTTATTCCAAACATGTAATGTGCCCTTATTTAGTACTAGTATTTTAACTACCTAGACAAAAATTTCCAGAAGTCTTTTTTCCTGGGACCTAACTGTTTTAAACCATTCTTCTTATCTCATAATATAGTAGTTGCCACTCTTGATTATCTGTAATCTTACCCCTGGTACCACTGTCCAATTTCTTATATTTTTTTTTTCAGGATGATCTGGAGCTGCATTATTCTGGATTTCACACACCTGACTTTCACAATTTGTCTGATCTTGTTGAGGAAAATATTGCGTCACAAGTATGTTAAGGTGTTTCAACACAGTTTGTCTCATGATACGGGTTTCACGCAATGCAAGAGTATATATATATATATATATATATATATATATATATATATATATATCTGTGATTATGGAAACAAAAATTGGGGTGTTTTCTCCTTGATAAATCTACTTATGTGCATGTCTTGTTAGATAAGAAAGCATGGCAGACTACAGCTACCTGACTCATCAGATAATTCTCCAAATGTGTTAGTCTTTCAGGTAACAGAAAATACACACTTGTCGAGACCTATTTAATATTTTAAAAAAAGAATATTTATTTAATTTTTATTTACGAGTTTTCCTCTCCTTTCCCGCCGTTCTCCGTCTTTTCCACAGATTCTACACACATAACAACAACTCCCATAATCTTTTCCCAAAAGCTTGGGTTTCTCACATGCATGCATGACCTGTCATGAATGAAGTTTAATAATATAGTATCCTTTAAACCTAAATCTCTCTTAATCATTTTGCTGCAGATTATTGGTGGATTTTCTTTCTCAACGGATATTATACTTGTCTCTGGAACTGATTTAGAAAGTTCAAGAGTTCAAGAGCGAGTCAGTTCTCTTACAGGTTTTTTCCTCTTACAGCAATTGTCCAAAATATGGAGTGTATACTTTTCCACTTCTATTGCATGGGCTTATTATTTCTATTATATTATATATATTTTTATATAAAGTTTCACCGTCTTTCAATGCAACTTTATTAATATGATTTATATTTTTTGTCAAAAAAATACGATTTATATTTATTACTTTTCCGAGTAAAGTTCTTATTGGCCTTTAACGTATACATTTACTTATTACCAAAAAAAAGGTATACATTTACTGTTGTAATTTATATTTTAATATGTTCCTATAAGATAAAATTTGTCTCTTCCGATATCAATACTTATGATTTATATATTATATTAAATTTTCTCATGAATTTGATACCGAAATATTTTCTTTACAACTCTCCATGTATATATTTAATCACATGGATTTATTTTATATGTTTTCATTATATAATTTAAATGATTTTTTGACTCATTATATAACTTAAATGATAAAAATATAAAATTTGTAATATTAAAAGGACCATATAATAAAAGTAATTTAACCCATTGAAATTTTTTACAAACCGATTTACATTTTCTGTTAGACAAATAATATTTGATTTAATAACTTTATAGTGAAAATATATTTATTAATTAAGTTTAGGAACAAAATTATATTTTAATTAATTTTAAGGCAAAATTGTGCTTGACCTTTAAGTTTATTTAAAATTTCGAATTCGTCCTTTATGTTTTTTTCTCATTCAAGTCCTTTGTTTCTGTTTCAGTTTCAAATTGGTCCTCTATGTTTCAGTTTATGTTTCAAATCACTCATTTATATGTTTGTTTATGTTTTAAATTGGGTCTTATAAACAGAACACCTGGAAGACCGATTTGAAACCTAAACGCAAACGTGAAGGACCAATTTAACATGAATTTTCAATTTGAAACGTAAGTGAAACATAAAGGACTTGAATGAGAAAAAAACTTTAAGGACGAATCCATACCTTTAAATAAACTTAAAGGACTCCAAGTGCAGTTTTGCTTAATTTTCCTAATTTTAACATATTTCTCTGTATGTTTATCCATGTAATTTATATATCAACACACTTTTTAAGTGAGATTTCCTCTTTCAGATTATGTGTGTGTGTGTTAGAGTAAATAAAAGTAAAAAATATATTTTTAATGAAGCTAAATCTCAGCAATTTGATATTAATATAATTTCTATAAAACTTTTTTATATTTTTTAAATATTAATATTAAAGTGGTTGTATATGAATTTCTCAACCACCGCAATACAAATAAGATAATTAAAACTTAAGAGACAATACATTTATCTTAGTAATATATGAAAAAGGAGAAATCACATATGACAATAATGGGAACAGTAATGTTAGAGGGATTCCAGTTTATATTATATGAAAAGATAAGCAGAAATCTTTTATAAGAAAATATCAACACTATAGGCATGTGAGGAGTGCCAAAATAGTTGAGGCAGATGATTCAGCTTTAGCTTTGTAAAGTTTAGATAAATCGACAGATAGCCGAGTTTGATAATTATATATCAAAAATTGTTAACAAGTATTACACGAACATCCAAATATATTTTTATCTACTCGCCACAATTTAATTGGGTTTTAAGAAGTAATTCATAATTTAATATGATGTGGTAAAATGGTGAGATGTGAATAGACTTTCATGTAAAACTAATTCATAGCTAGATAGATATAGATGTGCTATCATGACAAAGGAGAGCAGATTTAATTCTTTACTTTGTTGTAAGAGTTGGTCATCGCTCTGAAAATCCGCTTCTCACATGGAGAGACATAGGGGCTTATGCGATTGTCTTGCAAATTTTTGTTAATTAACGTAATAGCTGAAATTTAGAAGATATGTCTACTTTGTTGTCAAATTCATTGTCTTGTTTTTTTTTATATTAATTTGTTTTTGTTTTTGGTACTGCATTTGAGTCAAAATATTATATCTTTTAAAGAGAACTGGTCTGCTCTTTACTGAATATGCAGCATATTTTATTTCATTGACATTAGTGTGCTCACTGCTTAGTCAGTGTTTAATTGTTTTTGTTCTGCTTCTCAATGTTAGGCACCTCACTCTCTCATCAACTGAAATATAAAGAACAAGAATTTGACGAGAAGTTTGAGAAAATTTTTAATTTGGCTGAGAAGGTATTGAGCTTATCGTCCTTTGACTTGTTAATTATTTGTTCCCCTTTTTCAATTTCAATGATTTATTCTTCTTGTTTGGTCTTTGAATTTGTTCTGAATCTTTCAACTCTCAAGTTTTTTATTTGGCTGACTAAATTCATTTAAATGTTTGTACTTGATAGAAATAAATTCTTTATTAATATAGAAGTGGATTTCCAGGTGGATTCAGAATCCATATCCGTTGGTAACACTGTTGGTAACACTGCTGTTGGAAACTTATTAGGTGGCATCGGCTACTTCTATGGCCAGTCGAAAATTGCTCTGTCAAGCATCCTTAACGTAAGTTACTTTGTATTGTTGTTTATAGTCCTCATTGAAGAGTATGAGTATGCCACCCCTAAATACATAGCATGTATCTTGACATGTGATGCGACTATAAGAAACATGGGAGTGTTTTTATGTGCTATTTTTCTGTTGGGTAAAGATAAATTTTAGAAACAAGAGAGCAAAGTACAAAAACCTTGGATTGCTAACAAACAAATAAATGACTTCTGACTAAATTGAAATTTTCTTCAATTGTTTCCGCTAATGATTTCATGCTAGCAGAAAACCACGACAAGCTAATTAACCAGTAAATTGCATGCCACATATTAACAAAGAAATCATTTTGAAATAGATATTATCTAAATCCACAAAATGGATGAAAAGAGTAAAAGGATATTTTATCACACAGCCAGCAGAAAGAAACTATCCTTGATAGGTGGCTTTGGCCGGTTCTTTATAGAAGTATAATTAGGTGATAGATGTTATGAAGCATTTATCCATCATTTAATTAATCTATTCTCTGAAAAATCAAGATTTTTCTTTGTTGGAAACATGATTGTATGCTGGAAAAGAGATCAGGTGTCAGTCGCTCTGTCCATATCAATCTGCAGTTAGTTGCCTTATTACTCATAAAAATTCTCATCCCAGCAGTGTGTGTTAGAATATATTGGAGTTACTAACTCTAATATATTCTAACAGTGTGGCTTTTCTATCATAAATCCTTTAAACTTAATTTAGGATTTTGACAAATATGCAGTTGGTTGTTTTCCTTTGCAGCTTACAGAGCATGTTAGTTATATATCATATTGGCCCGCTGAACTGTACACAGCTGTACCAAGTCAATCAACTTTTCCAAGAGGATTTTTATGGGATGAAGGTTTTCATCAACTTGTAATCTGGTTAGTTTCTTGTGCTAAAACTATCCTTGTTGGCCACCACTATTATTATAATTGTTCCTATTTCACTAGGTGCAGTATTTTCTTGACTGCGTTAGACTTACGGGTATTATTTAACAAATCATCTGTGGTCAGCGAATTTGCTTTAGTTTAACTTATGCACATTAACCAGGCGTTGGGATATTCATATTTCGTTGGATATCATTGGACACTGGTTAGATTTGATGAACATTGATGGATGGATCCCACGCGAACAAATTCTGGGGGCTGAAGCACAAAGGTTTAGTACTGACATTTTTATTTAAAGATTGCATTGCAGTAAATTCAATGATTTAGTTATCCTTGTGACATAGGTTTTTCTGTATTTGCAGTAGGATCCCAGAGGAGTATATTCCTCAGCACCCAACAGTTGCAAATCCTCCAACTCTCTTTTTAGCATTAAGTGGTATATGATATGTTCCTTTGCTATTTTACCCTTTTGTGGTTTATCTCTTTTCCTAGTTATGACTTACGAAAATCATTATTTCAAAAAGTATGCAACAATCCCATTAGCCGGTTCAAGTAAACCACAGGCTAGGATGCATACTAGTTTTTCCTTTCCTTTTCATTGAGGAACAGTAATACAATTTCCTGCCTGGCTATTTTTTGTCTCTTCTATGGTAACCTATCCTTGTAAAGTTCATATGTTGTTGATTTAACTCTGGAGTAGTGCATAATTGAGCTGGATTTGATGATACTTAACATGTTTCAATGATATAATTTTGTGGAGACAGTTGACAAATTATATGAAGTACATTATATATATATATATATATATATATATAGAGAGAGAGAGAGAGAGTTTGAGATCTGAAGCATGACTGAGATTAGTTTGAGCAATCATTTAGGTTTTGATGCTATTGTCATTGCTTGCATTGGTCTGAGATATTATTTAATACATAAAATAACTGAAAGTATATCCTTAAGAATGAAGGTAGATTTATATGATCATGGTGCATAAAGATAAAGCACATTGAAGTTATAGTTACACAGCTGTGCAGTAACTTCAATCTTTTTATTTTTGTATTTTCTTTTCTTCTCCCCACCCCCCAAAAAAAATAGAATTGTTTTCTATTATGTCCTAACCAAAGTCATTTAAATCCTGTTTTTCTAGATATAATTAATGACTTGAAGAATAATGAGTTTAATGTGATCGATAGAAGTGAGATCCTTCTGTTCTTGGAGTGTGCCTTTGTTCGATTGGAAGCATGGTTCCAATGGTTCAATACAACCCAGACAGGTATATGCTATACTGCATATGGGGGTTGTTTGAGCACTAGAAATAGATTTTTGTTTCTGACCTTTTTCTAAAAAAATTATCATCGCTTTTTAATACAGGGAAACAGATGAGCAGCTACTATTGGCGTGGACGGGATAATAGGACAATATTTCAATTAAATCCCCAGGTTTTAATAAGCATTATTATTTTCTGTACTTATCTGTGATTTCAATCTCAACTATATAGCTAGCTCTGCAGGTTGACTGTTAGGTAAGACACTAACAACAGAAGAGGAATGAATGTTCTCTGCATTAATTGAATAGAGGGAGACAATTACAATTACACAAGGTTGTTAAAATGTAATTTTAACTTGTCGAATCATGCGATTCCACGATTCTAGGTCCCTAATCCTGGTTAACTCGCTTATGGACACACTTCTGTGTAAACTCAATTTTTTTGCGATTCCACTCAGCTGAAATCGCGAGTAAAATCGGTAAAGTTGAGTAAATCAGTCTAAAGCCTGAATTCTCACTTGCAGTTATGCTTTTCTTTGAGATCACATAACATCAGTGTTTGTGCTGGATGATTATGACAAAGCTTTCCTTATCTTAAATGAATACAGATGCTCTTAACTAACATTATTTGTATCACTTCCAGACACTGCCCTCTGGATTCGATGATTACCCGCGTGCTTCACACCCAAATGCAGATGAACGCCATTTGGATTTAAGATGTTGGATGTTAGTTGCAGCAGATTGTATGAATTCCATTCAAGAGTTGCTGAATAAGGAAACTAAACCTGGCAAGGTACAATTTTAAAAATCCATGTAGGCAGTAGAAAGTTAACTCGTCTAATTTAATTGACATGTTGAATGAAATGATGCAGAATTATGGTTCAACTGCTAAATTACTATCAGATCATGAGTTACTGAACCAGGTATTTGCCTGCATTCTCCCTCCTTTTCTTCATAGCTGTTCCACACCTTGGTATTTCATTATGCATCTCTGCTGTTGGTGATGCAGCACTAGAACAGGAGTAAAAAGGAGTGAAGATAAATAGGAGAGAGGAAAAAAAGGAAGAAAGCAGGAGAAGAGAAAAAAAAACTTAGCGCATAGAATAACTAAATAAAATAACAACAAATTAATACTTTTTGTTTTTTATTTCTATTTCCTTAAACTTTTTTATTTCTGAACAAAATAGACTTTTTCTAGTTTTCCTTCAAACTAGATATCAAGGTTTTTCCTACCTTCTTTTTCTTACAATCTAGATAATGAAAATGAGTCTCATCTGAATGGAGCCTTAGATTCTTCTTCTTGACATTCCCCAAGCGCACTATCACAAGATTGTTGAGAAATGTGAACTTGATAAAAACTCCCCGCATATAAATGCACAAAACCTTTGATTACGAACACACTGTATATAAATGGAACACTTCGTACATGTTTCATCTTGGCAATTATTTCCACTGGTCTAGAAAAGATTCCGTGTTTTTATGGATAATTGAGGGTACATAATCTGATTTTCTTCTATACCTAATTGGTTTTTGAGCATAGAAAATTGAAAAGTAAACTATGCAGTTGATTTTCATCAAATGTTCGCATGGTGACATCTGACACTAGAGAGTCAATTAGTTGTTTCCATAGTTATGTCCATGCCTAATTTGTGCTTTGTGTCATTGCAGTTGCACTTTGATGATGCATATGGTGCTTACTTCGATTTTGGAAATCATACAGAAAAGGTATACTGTCCAGTTATTTATCTTTACTATCAATATGCTTACTGTTGCAATATTAACTATGCATAGTTCCACTCAAGTCTGAAAATGGGAATTTTTCTTTACATGCTTAACCATATTAGGTTCAACTTAAATGGAAAGAAATCAAAGCGAGCCACGGCCTTGTTACTCGCCAGCTTGTGCGGGAAGTTTTGGAGAAGCCGGTATTGAGTTTTGTTCCTCACTTTGGTTATGTTAGTTTGTTCCCATTCATGGGGAGGTTGATTCCACCTGTAAGTAACGCACGTTAATTCTGAATATCATGATTTTTTATGCTAAGAACTAAGAAGATAGTTCTTGTTAGGATGATTTTACAATTATATGCACTTTTTAATACTACCTCTCATTCAGGGATCATGGATTCTGGAAAAGCAGCTTGAACTCATTTCAAATCGCAGCCTCTTATGGACTGACTATGGACTGCGTTCTCTTGCCAAAACAAGGTCTACAAGCTAAGCTCTAATGCATTTTAAATGGATTTAGTTTGAGTAACCTTATTCAGCATTTATGCTGATTACAGTGCACCGAAAATATTTTCCCCTCCAGTTCTTTGTACATGAAATACAACACAGAGCATGAAGCTCCATATTGGAGGGGCACAATTTGGATAAACATGAATTACAGAATTCTGGCAGCACTCCACCATTACTCCAAAGGTAAATCTGCAGATATTCCACTTTATTCACTGCTTCCCGAAACTAATCTTTTGGTGGAATCTTGCAGAGAATGGGCCATATCGGGACAAAGCTAAAGCTATCTACAAAGAATTGAGAAGAAATTTAATTAGGTATTGTTATGTATTGCTGGAATCTTGTTTAAAAGCTATTGGTTGGTTTCTGAAACAATGTATTTTCCCCATCTTGCAGAAACATAGTGCTCAATTATCAAGAAACTGGATTTTTGTGGGAACAGTATGATCAGATTAAGGGCAACGGAAAAGGGGCACATCCGTTTACAGGTTGGACATCGCTTGTGGTATTAATCATGGCAGAAGCATATAACACGATTTAGGATAAATATATCCTCATCTTTCATTCAAGAGTACCGCCAAGGCAGTGAGTGGTGTTCGAAGTTGTAGTCGAAAGATTAAAATTTATAGATTCCAAAGATTGTTAATTTCTAAAGCCCCCCAAATCCCAATATGATGGGGGAGGAGGAACATATCATTGTTGTAAGTGTAATTTAAAGCCCTTGAGCGTAAGGAGTTCCCGCTCTTAGCTTTTGGCATCCCAATTCTTGATTACATGTGCGCTTAGAGTTGAAACCTTGAGCTCCTTGCGCCTTGATACTTCTTTTTTTTTGGTGGAAGCAAGGGGCTACGCCCCAAGAACAAAAGCACTAAAAACCTATGGGGAACCAAGTCCCGCAACAGTCAGCCTTGACGGCATCAACAGCAAACAGAGGAACGGAATAAAACAATCTACTGCAAGCTTGACGAGACAAGCCAAATTTAGCAAAGGAATCAACCGCTTGATTTTCTTCCTTGAGAGAGTGCGTGATAGTACCATCCGCCACCACACGGAGAAGCCGCATGATCAAATTAACCAGAGAAAAAAGAGGGTGCTGCGAAGAACATCCGGACAAAATTAAGTTAATAGCTGTCATTGAGTCAGACTCAACGACAATATTTGAGTAACCATTAAGGTGTGCTATTTGAAGGCCCATGAGTAGGGCTGTGCATGGTGCAACTTTCATCTTCAGCTTCATCTCCATGACAAAAAAACCCGTGACAAGTAAATCTTTTACAATTAGATGTCAGTTTCCAATAAAATAGAACAGAATAAATTGATGAACATGAACCAGATTTGAATTCAAAATATAAACTATTGGGACAGTAGGGACAGAATAAATTGATGAACATGAACCTGGATTGTTATGTAGTTTGCATATTACAAGACTACCCCCACCCCATTGATCAATTCAATTAATTAATTAATCTATTAAATGGATCTGTAGACACTTGAGGATGAATGTTTACCTTGTTCAAGTGCTTCTTGGTCTTCTAACTAATGCCATCAATCATCCTCAAGTGCAACCGAAGAGCTATCTTGCGCAGCAAATACTTCTACAAAACAAAGAAATATATTTTATTATATATCAAGTATAATAAGTAATTAACTACATTTTTGTACTTTACTTCGTTCAATTCGCTCAAGTTCATCAAGATCCTCATTAGTAAGAAATGTTGAAGATGCTCCTTTGAGCCAATCTTGGCTGCAAATAAGTGCTTCAACCATTGTCGGGGTTAAAGAACTACGATAGTCATCAAGGACTCTTCCCCCGGTGCTAAAAGCAGCTTCAGAGGCAACAGTGGAAATAGGTATAGCTTCAGAAGCAACTTCAATTTACGTCGAGGATCGAGTACAAGAGCAATCAGCAACATGTTAAGGCTGTCAGGAGTTCCCCAATACTTATCATATTTTGCCTTCATCCTTGTAGCCATTGACCTTGCCTTTTCATCAACAGAATTACACATTATTGCAATTTCTTTTCCAATACCAAAAACTTCATACATGTAAAGGTTGCTGGTCAAATATGAAGTACCAGAAATGCGCAGTGTAGAATTATAGAAAATTTTTAAAAATGGAAGGAATTGAACATGATCCCAATCTTCACTTGAAATCATACTTGTGTCCTTAGTCAATTCAGTAACATACCTCTGGTCTCTAAAATAAAGCTCAGTAAAGGTTTGTTTATGTTTTAATGCGGCATCCAACATTATGTATGTCGAATTCCATCGCGTTTCAAAATCCAGTGAAACATAACCTTTATACTCGATATTATCATCAATGCATCTTTTGAATCTCGCAAACCTCAAAGGAGAGCGTCTGATGTACCTCACAGCTCCACGAACTCTAGAGATAGACACATTGACGTCTTTCATTCCTTCCCTCACTATCAAGTTTAGGATGTGGGCACAACAACGTACATGAATGCTCGCTCCTTTCAAAATGAGGCCATTACGAGATAGAAACCAGCTTTTGAGATGTTGAACTCCAACGTCATTTGAGGAGGTATTGTCAACGGTGACACTAAGCACACGAGAAGGCTCCTAAGCATTTAGACACTGCTCAATCGTCTTCGCCATAACTTCACCCGTGTAATCAGAAACTTTAAGAAAATCCACAATCCTCTTCTGCAACTTCCAGTTGTTATCGACAAAATGTGCTGTGAGACACATGTAATTAAAATTTTGGTTGGAAGTCCAAGTGTCGGTGGTGAGACAAACACGACGACAATGCTGTGACAATGTATTCTTCAACTTTGTTTTCTCTGTGTCCCAATGCTTCAAAATATCACGCGCCAGTGTGGTGCGTGATGGGATGCTAAATCTCGGTTGTAGGCCATTAATGAACTTGTGCACATATGGATGTTCCACTAGTATAAATGGAAGCTCCGTTGTAATGAACATCTTTACCAAGTCGCTCCAACTCACATCTTGGTCAAATTTTGAAATCGAAGGCGAAGAACTAATGACTCTTTCAATATCTTGCATTGAGCATGAAATCGATTCATGTCTCCTAACATTCTGCGGATTCTCCTTACATCTTGGCAAATGCGCTCGCATTGCACTTGTTCCGTTGTTGAAATTTATCATACTACCACAGTAGTTGCACTTTGCTGACTTGGATGGGCCTTCCTCTGCAGTGAAGTGATCCCAAGCTTCCGAACGGTTTTTACGCTTAGACGGTAACATATTAGCAGTGTTTGTGACAGAAGGTGGAGGAGTAGAAACCAAATGCTCTGCTGTCTCGGAGTCCATAATATTATCATGACCATCCATATTATCAAATGACTGAAAACCAAACAGAAGTTTAGCATCATAACATAAGTTTAGCATCATAACAGAAGTTTAGTACACACTTCATTATCACACATTTCAACAAATTTGAGTTAGTACACACTTCATTATCACACACTTCAACAAATAGAAGTTTAGGATCATAACAGAAGCTTAGATCAGATTGAAAACCAAACAAGGGGGTTTAGATGTTTCAACTAGAGACATTCAACTAGAGAGACATTCATTATCACAAGCCAAGAAAAGCTTGCAACTCAGCAGTGGCAGTAGGTTTATGACTTATGACTACGTTTAACATACACTTCAATTAGTTTGTACCCTATTTTCATATCCATCCACAACTATGAAGATTCTAGTATACAAACAGTAACTCTGCTATGAAGCTAACATAGATAAATATGTTACCCATATACTATATACTATACAGATACAACAAGGGGTTCACTTGGAAACAAGAAATATTTCAGATTCATATCATCATTTGAGTACGAAACATCAGATTCATATCGCATATCGCAAATCACAAAGAACAAAAATATGAAAACAAAAACACGTGAAAAATCCAGAAACCACCAAAATGGAAACTGATTCTTGAAAAAGAGAAGCATGAACATCAAAACGCCAACTATGTAAGAAATAGAAACAAACCTAAGAACAAGACTAAAGCAAGGTTTGAAGAAGAAGAATCTAACGCGTGAAGGAGAGTGCGCTTCGATTCTTTTGGGAGATTCTGAAAGTTGATATAGCGATTCGATCCTCTACGTGATTTGATTCACCTGCACGATTCTGAAATTGGGTGTAGCGATTTGGGAATTTAGGGTTTATTCACACAGAAATAAGAAAATGTCTTCATGTCTTCGATTTGAGAAAAGAAGAGAAACAGGCTAATAGGCTATTAGGATAAATTAGTGTATGTTTGCAAACCGGTTTACCACTTTTCAAATTGGGCCACTGATGTAATTTTTAAAATAGGTCCAGTTCTAAAACCTTATAAATAGTTATGGGCTTTTTTGGTGTGGAGTGGTTTGGTTACTGAATGTGGGCTGGTTAACTTTATTATTTGCACACCCCTACCCATGAGAATAGCCTTCAACTCAGCCATGACAACAGAACCACCCCCACATTCGAAGCGAAACCAAAGAGAAAGTTTCCAGCACCATCTCTAACACACCCACCAGCTGCAGCATTAGCTCCTCTGTCCGACATCGCACCATCACAGTTCAGCTTCAACTTCCCTTCATCTGGAGGCTTCCACTTCGCAAAAGTAGTTTCAGCAATCTGCACCAGACTCATTGGACCATGGCCAAAATCAATTCAGCTCTTAGCAATCGAATCTGCACAATACACAATACTCCTAACTAGCTCCGAACTGTTATGCACCTTATTCCGAAAAGTAACTTCATTACGATTCAACCGAATGAGCCTAAGATCCACACCAAACACTGTTGTGCGCCTTGATACTTCTGCTACGGGAATAGCAATGCTAGGAGTTTAACATCCCTGACTCTTGGCGATCTGTTGTGAATGTGCTATTCAGTTAAAGAGTCAGTTTTCCGTTGGTAGTTAGTTGGCCATATATGTGTATAAATAACAGTTATGGATGCTTAAGTGAATAAAAGTGTATTGCAATTTTCATTGGAATATCTTGGTGCTAATTTTGCTATTCATTTTCCTTCTTCTCCTTCTCCATTCGAGTGATAGTGTGAGGATTCGTGTGTGATTATTGTGTGTGGACTGTGGAGTAAGGGATTGCTCCAACAACTTGAGGATCTAAAGCATAGTCTCTTTCTAACATGCTTTGTTGTCATCACGGTCTATTTAATGGCCATTTCCCTGCAAATCTTTACATTCTTGATGGTAAGAACTCTACGTTCTTGATGGTAAGAACTCTGACAAATTGTACACCAAAACAAAACTCATTTTCAGTTTTCAAGAGGGGCGGGAAACCATGACAAATGGGATGGGTATCCTTCAAAGAAGCAAATAAAAAAGACCGCAAGACACGATTCTTTCTTCATCAAAGTGTGAATGCAACAAACTTTGAGAGTATTGCCATAGCTTCAAGAGCAAAAGGTGTGACCAGACCAGTTTCTTCACAAAGGTGTAATCTTTAACCAATCAACGAAGGAGTGTGGAGAGAAACTCACTGACCAAATGATTGTGGGGAAAATCTAGTAAATATTAACCCAAAATTTGACCTGGTTGCCATTAAAGAATTAAAGAATAAAAGAACAATGAGACAATGTGTTGTGGAAACTCATAATAATCACGACTTTCAGACTTTGGTGCGGTCATGCAATCACCTTATTCATCACCATTGAATTATTTCTTGTTGGGATCGTGGCCTTTAATTGTTTTTTTTTAAATAAAAAAAAGTACAAAATAAAAAGAGTAAGACACATGTGACTGGGTGAATCCTAATCTGAATTTCTCACTTGGTAGAGAAAGTAGTTGAACTAGTAATAATTTTTTGGTTTAAATATCTTTTTAGTCCCCGCAAGTCCCCGCAAGCAGGGAGTTATTTGATTTTAGTACTTGCAATTTTTTTTTAAAAAGTTCCTGCAAAATCAATCTTTTTTATATAGGTCCTTCTGTTAGTACTCTGTTACAAAAAAACTGATTTGGCAAACAAAATTCTTATATGTCATTTAATATTCATTTTTATTTATTTTAAATACTTATTTGGGATGACAAGTTATTATTTAATATTTTTTAGTATTCACTATTATTTCCTTTCTTCTCCATTCCCATCCCATCTCTAGACTATCTCTCTCTTCCATCATTTTAATTTCACTTCTCCAAAAACCATGGAAATGGAAAGAAGCTTCCTCCCCCCTCCCATGGTCGTCGGTGAGCTTCTTGGCCGCGTACCGCCTCTGTCCGGCCACTAGTGGCCAAAATAATAACATATTCTTCATCCTCACACCCTCATCTTTCTTTCTATTTAATTAGATTTCAAAAAAGAAACACCTTGAAAAACGACCACCACTTCAAACTCGTTTTCCGGCTAACTCCGGTCGCCTCTCACTCATCCAAGGCCACCACCATCCTCACCTCCTTCTCCTCTATAATATTCGTTTTCGTTTCAAGCAAAATGGACTCGAAATATGTAGATCGAAAAACCTCCAAACCGTAATTTTTCTCATATATTTCAGTATATCTACACCTCCAATCGGAAAACTAATCATAGATTTGAAATCCCCACATCATCTACTATATTATCCCTCAACAAATTTCGTGATCGGAGAACCTTGCTCCGGCGACCACTGTGCCGAAATTTTCCACCACCGCGCCGGAGAGAGAACCGTGACCGCTCTGTCTTCCTCACCATGTGGCGAGCTGTTTTATCCCTCCGTTTCACTCTGAAATTGGGACTGAAGATAGAGGAAGGAAGATATGGGGTTTTGGTGGTGGGCTCAACATCTAGAAAGAGATTTAAGTGTTTATCGTTAGAGAAGAAAGAGCGTTTCAGTGAGTTTTTGGCTATGAGTTTTTTGAGTATGGTCATGGAGATGAGAAGAAAGAGTTTTTGGTTTATGAGTTTTTTGGGTATGGTCAAAGAAGGAGTAGATTTGCATAAAGTTAAGAAGTGTTTTGGTTGAAGATGGTCGTGAAGAAGAACAGGAATAATGAGAAATAATGAAAAATTAAAAATGGTTACTTATCATGCCAAATAAGTATTTAAAGTAAATAAAAATAAATATTAAAAGACACATAAGAATTCTGCTTGACAAGTCAGCTTTTTTTTTAAAGGAATACTAACATAATACCCTATATGAAAAAGATTGACATTGCAGAGACTTTTTAAAAAAAAAATTGCAATGACTAAAATCAGATGGTCTCCTATTTGCGGTGACTAAAAACATATTTAAGCCTAATTTTTTTTCTTCAAAGGGAAAAAAGGGGGAGTGCCAGTAGCGGTGCCCTTTCCAGTCATGCTTCCCGAACTGATAATTTGTTTAGGTCGTCGTCCTCGGTGAAGTTACGCGTCACTCCAACTGCTCTACTAGACTACTACGTTCCGCCACTACTCATTCTGTTCACCTCTGATTTCAAAAACCTATGTGGCGTCGCCGTTAATCGACGATCCGCCAGAAATGACCGGAAGTGGAAGAACAACCGTTCGGAGTAGAGTCAGATCATCCTCCGAAGCCGACGCCGATTCTCTCCGCGATAGGAAACCAAGATTTAACCGCCACAGAGACAGGAGCAATTACGGAAGCTCCGTTCCGTTATTTAACAATGTCAACATCAAAGTGGTGCTCGCCATCAGCTTCTTCGCGTTCTTCATCATCTGGTTTCTCATTCGTCGCCTCGTCAATTTCGTTCCAGAACCTCATCTGCCTCGCGCCGTTACTCCATTTCCCGCGCCAAAGATAATGGACCTTCCTCAGGTCACCTTCCAACTTCATCCACTCTATAATTCTTAATCCTTTTTTTGTTCTTTTTTTAAGAATTGGATGAATTTGGTTTATATGAATGAATCGGTTCGGTGTTTCACAGTTTCAAGGTCAGCACAAGGAGAGTTTATATTGGGGAACCTATCGTCCCCATCTCTATTTTGGAGTTCGTGCAAGGTATCATTTCTTTTTGAAATAATTGTATGCATGAGGTGTGTTTTGATTTATTTAGTGTCTACGCACTGTTTGATTTTGTTTGCATTGAAATGGAAGCAGATACTGTTTTGATGGTTAAGGCTTGTACTATTGACGATGCTAAATTTGAATATAATTCGAATTGTATAAAATTTGACTGATTAATGCGTGCAACTCGTGATTTATGTCAATGTCAACAAAATTTGACTTTCTCATTTTGTGTGTTTTTTTTGGGGCGTCTTTCTGTGTGTTTAGGACTCCACAATCTTTGATGGCTGGATTAATGTGGATTGGTGTGAAGGACGGCAGATATCACTTGAGGCATGTTTGCAAACATGAGGATGACTTAAGTACTTATGGTTGGATAAAGCACAATGGACGTGACTTTGGGCGTCAGGTATTGGCTGACCATGGCATGATCTTGGCTACTGAGTTTTTAAAATCAAAGGGGGATGGCAGCGGTTATGGAGGGGATTGGGCAGTTCGAATTGATGTGCAAGTTGATAAGTAAGTAATGTTATTAACTTCAAATCACATTCATATAAGTATTAAGACAAAACAACTTTGTTTGTCGTTTTTCCTTATCGGAAAGTAGAAAGTAGCATGTCTGCTTGTCACGTCGATACAGGTTTATTTCCCTTGTATGAGTATCTGCAACTCAGTATTGCTATATTGAGTGATTTTTATGTATTGAGCAGCTTTGTTCTTGTTAACCAACCCCAGGTCTAAGTGGAATGAGGAATTTGGGAGAGGTGCCCAGCTCTTTTTCTATTTGGCTGATGAAGGTGGTAATGTTCTGGATGTAAGTAAAGAAAATTTGAACATTCATGAGAATTCTTTACTTGCATCTGGCTCTCGAATGGACATTGGAGGTTGGCAGCTACATTTAAAATCAACGGTAATGCTAGGAAATGGTGTTATGGTTAAATATTCAAGTTTTTCTTGTTCTACTGCCCTGTACATTCTTTTTGGAGTTTATGGTCAGTTGATTGTAGATGATCACAGCACTAGTAGTTTCCTATTGAGATATCTAATAGGGATATCTATGGAAATGTTGGAAATAAGGGATATCTCAACAAAGATAATGTGCTTACTGCTTTTATTGTCTGTGATGTTATGCCTAATACCATTATTCACTTTCTTATGCTTTTTCTTTTCCAGGATGATCTGCAACTGCATTATTCTGGATTTCACACACCTCATTTTCACAATTTGTCTGATCTTGTTGAGGAAAATCTTGCATCACAAGTATGTCAGTTCAATTTATCTGAAGTTATGATTTTCATGTAATGAAGATACGTGGTTATGAAAATTGAGAGGTTTTGCTGATATCTCTGCTTATATGCATGTCTTAGTAGATAAGAAAGCATGCTCGACTGCAGCTATCTGACTCATCAGATGATTCTCCAAATGTGTTAGTTTTTCAGGTAACAGAACATGTGCACTTTTGGAGAGTGGAGACCCATTTAACACAACATGTGTGTGTGTGGTTGTGTGTATAAACACCCACATCAACTGCCTATTGAAAGCATCTTTCCTAATTGCTTTTGCTGTCACATGTGCGTTTGTTTTTACTTCATGCTGCAGATCATTGGTGGCTTTCCTTTCACTGCAGATGTTGTGCTTATCTCTGGAATTGATTCAGAAAATTCAAGAGTAGAAGAGCGTGTCAATAGTCTTACAGGTTTTTTTCCACTTGTTTTTCCTAAATATGGTGTGTATATTTAGGTGCATGAAAAGGAGAACAAATTTAGTTATTTACTTTGTTGCAAGAATTGTTCGTTGCTTTGAAAACCTTTTCAAGTTGATGCACAACATGGAGGATTATAGGACTGTGTTGCTAAAATGTTTTCATTAATGTAATGGCTTAAATTTGGACGATATGTCTACTTTGTGTTCAAATTCATTTCTTTTGGTTTTTAGTTTTTCTCTTAGGATGATTTAATGTTTATGTATTATATATTTTAAAGAGAACTGCGATACTCTTTACTGAATTTTAGTTAACAACAATGTGCTAATACATTAAGTCTGTTTAATTGTTTGTTTGTTCTTCTGTTCTATGTTAGGAGCCTCACTGTCAAATGAACTGAAATATAAAGATCAAGCATTTGATGAAAAGTTTGAGAAAATTTTCAATTTGGCCGAAAAGGTACAACGTTTATTGTCCTTTGACTTATTTATTCTTTAATTTCCGTTCTCTTTGTCTTCCATTCCATGTATTCTTCTTGTTTGTTGTTTCAATGTATTCTGAGCCTCTCGAGTTTCATATAACTTCTTAAGTTAGAAATTTATACTTGGTAGAAGTAAGTTCTTTATCAAAGTAGTGGTTTTCCAGGTGGATTCAGAATCCATTTCCGTTGGTAAGGCTGCTGTTGGAAACTTGTTAGGTGGCATCGGCTACTTTTATGGCCAGTCAAAAATTGCTCTGTCAAGAACCCTCAATGTAAGTTACTTCAGTTTGTTTTAGTCCTTATTGAAGAGTATGCCTCACCTTAATAGCACATAACATGGCATGCGATTATCATAAATTTGAAAAATATGTTCCATGTTTTGTATGTCTCTTGGTAAAGTATAAGATATAGAGACAACAGAGTAAGAAGTACAAGACAGAAGAGTGCTAACCAATAAAGAACTCAATTCTTGCTAAATTGAAAGTTTCTTTAGTTGCTTCTAGAAATGAATTTATCCTACATAAAAGCAGTCAAACTAATTTACTAGAAATCATGCTGCAGATTAACAAAGAAATCACTTTGAAGTAGCTATTATATTAGGATGTAGCAGACTATTTTGTCCCATAGCCAACTGAAAACCATCCTTGAAAGATGCGGCATACGTCTCTAACCATAAGCACCAAATAACAGCATGCGCACACACTGCCAAATGCCTTGCCCTCATTACCCTTTCTCGTAAAAATATGTTCCATGTTTATATTTCTCTTGGTAAAGTATAAGATATAGAGACAACAGAGTAAGAAGTACAAGACAGAAGAGTGCTAACCAATAAAGAATTTTATTCTTGCTAAATTGAAAGTTTCTTTAGTTGCTTCTAGAAATGAATTTATCCTACATAAAAGCAGTCAAACTAATTTACTAGAAATCATGCTGCAGATTAACAGAGAAATCACTTTGAAGTAGCTATTATATTAGGATGTAACAGACTATTTTGTCCCACAGGCAACTGAAAACCATCCTTGAAAGATGCGGCATACGTCTCTAACCATAAGCACCAAATAACAGCATGCGCACACACTGCCAAATGCCTTGCCCTCATTACCCTTTCTCGTAGAAACTTCAAATTGGAATCAACTTATGAGAAGAAGTTCCAAGCTCTTTGTACAAATTCAAGATTTGCCCAACTACCAAAGCTTACACCATCAATATGTAACTGCTGGACACATGACATACGATTCTAGAGGATTTTAATCATGTGTGTGAAGCTGAAACACGTCATCTGTATTGATTTTATCTTTAAAGCCTTAAATAAGTTGCTCATCCAAAACTTTTGGTTTCACCTCATTAGTCCTTCAAAGGGATTTTGCAGTTCTTTGCCTTATTACTCATAAATTTCTCGTCCTAAGGGTGCCTTCGCTATTCTTTGATTAATTGCTGTCAGTGGCTTTGTTTTTCTTTTTCGCCATCCAATTGCTTTCGTTTGCACTTTTAAATATCTGTCAGCAATTTTGGATTCAGACAAATATGCAGTGGCTTGTTTTCCTTTGCAGTTTAAAGAACATATTGATTATGTATCATATTGGCCTGATGAGCTTTACACGGCTGTGCCAAGTCGGTCTTTCTTTCCAAGAGGATTTTTATGGGATGAAGGTTTTCATGAACTTTTAATCTGGTTAGTTTCCTGTGCTAATAATATTTTTCCTGACCACCATCACGGCCATAATCATCATAATTTTTTTTATTATTATTGCTCTTGTATGAAATTCTCCTTAAGCATAGATAATTGCTGTAATTTATTGACTGCACAAAACTTAGTTGTATTATTTAACAAGCAAATCATCTGTGGTCTGTAATTGTGCTTTATTTGCACTTGTGCACATTAACCAGGCGTTGGGATATTCATATTTCGTTGGACATCATTGGACATTGGTTAGATTTGATGAATATTGATGGATGGATACCACGTGAACAAATTCTGGGGGCTGAAGCACTGAGGTGTCGTACCTTCATATTGTTCAAATAATTGCAGTAACTTGATGTTTTTAGCTGTCCTAGTGACACAGATTCTTCTGTACTTGCAGTAGGGTCCCAGAGGAATTTGTTCCTCAGTATCCAACAAATGGAAATCCTCCAACTCTGTTTTTAGCATTAAATGGTATATGTTAATATTCGTTCTCTATTTTTCCCTTTTATATTATCCATTCTTTGTTTTGGTTATGACTTATAAGAATCATTATTTCAAAAAAGAAGGCTACAAATATGTTCCCATTATGAGTTCAAGCAAGCCATAGGGTAGGCTCCATTATAGTTTTTCCTTTCATTGAGGAGGGATGATTAGCAGCTTCCTGCCTGATTATTGTTGTCACCTCTGGTAACCCATCCTTGTAACTTTTTTCGTATGTAATTGTTAGGAATCATGCATGATTGAGCTGGATTTGATACCAGTTGATAGGGACCAACTAGTATATTGAACGAAATAGGACTATTACATGGGTGTTTGCTGGATATTCTAGAGATCCAACCCTCTCCTAAGCCAAATGGCCCTCTAGTGTATACAATTGACAAGATGCTCATTTCTATCCCACTCCTCTCTTATTTATAGGCAACATGCTTTTACTAACCAACTAACCAATTATAACTAACTAGCTAATTAACTGTTGCTATAGCTAACTAACTATAACGGACCTATCGGATTCTTAAGATACTCTAGGTTTTAAATTTATGGAGACAATTCAGCCATTTATATGAAGTATATCTATAAGTTTTGATTTAGTCCAGAAGCTTGACTAACATCAGTTTGCTGGTGTTGAATACATGTTGAAATATAACGGGGATGCTATAAAGCAATCATTTAGGCTTTCATGCTATTTTCATTACTTGCATTTTCTTTTGAGAAATTTAATGCGTAAAATAACTGATAATATATCCCTAATAGATTTATATGATCATATGGGACATGAAGATTCCTTAAAACATAAAAACTATCACCCACTTGCTGTTACATTACGTGCTATGCAGTAACACAGATCTTTTATCTCTGTTTATTCTTTGCTCTCATTTCTCCCTCCAATCCTTTTATATGATATCCTAACTGAAGTAGATAAAAATCTGTTTTTCTAGACATAATTAATGGCTTGATGAATAACGAGTTTACTGCGATGGATAAAAGTGAGGTATCTACATTCCTAGAGCGTGCCTTTGTTCGACTGGAAGCATGGTTCCAGTGGTTCAATACAACTCAGTCAGGTATATGCTGTAGTAATGCATGTGTAGTCTACTCGAGTGCTGGAAATAGATTTCCTTTCTTTCTGATCTTTTTTCCCTCAAATTTTCATCTCTTCTAATGCAGGGAAAGAAATGAGCAGCTACTATTGGCATGGACGGGACAGCAGAACAATGCGTGAATTAAATCCCAAGGTTTTACTATGCATTCTTTATTTCGGTACTTATCTACAATTTCAATTGGAACTGTACACGTCGGATTAACTAGACCAGAACAGCCATTGGCATGCTTATAATGGAAGCTAATACTAAATAAACCACATGTGAAATTTATTGATAGATTGCTATTGCAGCAGGCCAGAAACCTACTTGAGCACAGAGATGCAAACACATTCGTTCTAGACTTATTTTCACTTTTGGCTATTGGTGGTCAATTTATTTTTTGGGTGGTACTACCAGAATACATTAGGAGTTATTTTTCCAGAAATGTTGAGCCTATTGGATGGCTTTCTCTGCTGTTACTTGAAACTAGAAAGTCATGACCAGGGGCACTAGAGGAGTCCGAAGCCTGAATTTTACCTTGCAGTTTTGTCGTTCTTTGAACTATTACAACTATCTTTATCCTGAGTGAAAACACATGCTCCTAACAACCATTATTTCTGTCATTTTCAGACGCTGTCTTCTGGATTGGATGATTATCCACGTGCTTCACACCCAAGTGCAGATGAGCGTCATTTGGATCTTAGATGTTGGATGTTACTTGCAGCAGATTGTATGCATTCCATTGAAAAATTGTTGGATAAGGAAACCGCAACTGACAAGGTTAAATTTGAAAAAATAAATGCAGGAAGAAAAAGTTAAAACACCTATATTAATTGACATAAATTTTATGATGCAGAATTATGGTTCTACTGCTCAATTGTTATCAGATCATGAGTTACTGAACCAGGTATTTCCCTCTGCTCCCCCTCTCCTTTTTAGAGCTGTTGCACACAATGTTATTTTACTACGTGTCTCTGCTGTTGGTGCTGCAGCACGGGAAGAGAAAATGAGAGTGATGAGAGATAAACAAAACGAGGAAACGTGAAAATAAAATTTAGCACATGCAGTTATAGAATAACTAGAACTAGACATACAGAGATGACAAATTACTATATTCCAGAAAAGGATTTTTTTATTTCCTTATTTGCAAGTCTCTTTTTTTTTCTTCTGAGTTTTCCTTCAAAAGAGCAGATTATGTTTTCCAGTTTGGGAAACAAGGTTTTGCCTTACTTCTTTCTTTCAATTTCAACATAGATAATGAAAACTGAGAGTCTTGTCCAAGTGGAGCCATAAGGCTCGTTTAATTTCTAAAAACATTCTATTTTCATTTTCTAATATTTGTACTAGTTTTAAATTGCTAGCAAAGAGATGAAAGACTATAGTAGTGAACAATCGTGATAGAGAGAAGATGAAAAGGTAGCTAGAGAGCATGCATTTTTGGAAACAATAGAAACAATTTGTTTTGTCCTTTTTAAATTTTCGGATAATGGCAGATTTGTTAGTTATGATGTTTCTTAGTTTTAGTGGAAATAAGTAGAAATGAAAATAGGAAGCAAGAAAAGAGAGGGAAAATGGACCTTAGCTTCTGCATCTAGAGTGTAGACCACCTCCATGCTCGTCATTATGAAATTATTGCCAACTGTGAACCCTGCCTATTAGTATTCTAAGGAAGATTGTGTTCGTCATGGACAGTTGGTGCAGTTTCATACATTGAAAACAATTCATTGCCACTATAGTTATGTCCATCCTAATTTGCGCATGATGTCTATACAGATGCATTTTGATGAGGCATACGGTGCTTACTTTGATTTTGGAAATCATACAGAAAAGGTATACTGCCCAGTCATTTACATTAGGTATCAGATGCATACTTTGCAAGATTAACAATGCAAGGCTTCCCCATTCAAGTCTGAGAACGAGATTTCTTTATATGCCTAACCAAGCTAGGTTCAACTTAAATGGAAAGAGATGGAGGCTGGACAAAATTATGCTGCTCGCCAGCTTGTCCGGGATGTTTCGGAGAGGCCTGTATTAAGATTGGTTCCTCACATTGGTTATGTTAGTTTGTTCCCATTCATGGCAAAAATCATTCCATCTGTAAGTAATGCACGTTAATTCTGATATCATGACTTTTTATGCTAAAGAACTACTAAGAAGTTAGTCCTTGTTTGAATGATTTCCCAGTTAGATGCATTTTTTAAAATTACTGTCTCATTCAGGGATCTTGGATTCTGGAAAAGCAGCTTGAACTCATTTCAAATAAGAGCCTCTTATGGACTGACTATGGACTCCGTTCTCTTGCGAAAACAAGGTCTACCTTTGGTCCAAGGCATTTATAATGGATTTAGTTTGAGTGACCTTATTCAGCATATGTTGATTATAGTAAACCAACAATATGTTTTTTTATTCCACAGTTCAGTGTACATGAAACGCAATACAGAGCACGACCCTCCTTATTGGAGAGGTCCAATTTGGATAAACATGAATTACAGAATCCTGTCAGCACTCCACCATTACTCCAAAGGTATATTTGCAGGTATTCCACTTTATCCACTACTTCCCGAAACTAATCTTTAGGTTGAATCTTGCAGAGAGTGGGCCATATCAGGACAAAGCTATAGCTATATACAATGAACTGAGAAGCAATTTAATTAGGTATTTGATTTTGTTTGGTACTGATGGAATCTTGTTTAAAGCTATTGGTTGGTTGGTTTTTAAAACAGTGTATTTCACCCGTACTGCAGAAATATCGTACACAATTATCAACAGACTGGATTTTTGTGGGAACAGTACGATCAGATTAAGGGCAAGGGAAAAGGAACACATCCATTTACCGGTTGGACATCGCTTGTAGTACTAATCATGGCAGAAGCATATGGCACAATTTAGGATAAACACCGGAGACTAGATGACGAAAGTGGGTGCAAAGTTGTAGTTGAGATAAATTTATAGATTCTAGAGTGAGAAGTGCTGCCAGCAAACTTCCCACACTCTTTGATATTGGCTGAAATACAAATGTGAAATGTGTTTCACTAAATTATATGAATCCCAACATAAATTTGGTGGGACTCATGAAATTCAATTAATAAAAAAGTGTGTTTTGGAAATATAGAGTTGGGGCACCTTCAGGGGAGGTTGGTAGTCTTTGGTTCTTCGGCATGTAAACTTAAATCTATGTACACCAATAACAATTCATATGACATATAAGGTACTAACTTCTTTTTAATGACAGTCAACTTGTAATTCGTAAATAATATATATAAATTAAATCAGCTTATTTAATTGGCTAATATTGGAGTGGGATTGCCCCCATGTAAACTTAACTTTTTTTTCTCCCTAAATCGTGGTTACCTTCCACTACTTACGTTAGCATTTTTTTGTGGCAAACATATGTTAGCTTTAATTAAGATGAAATAATGACATAAAAAATAAGGGTTCCTACAAAATATAATAAAAATAAGGGTTTAATCGTGTGCCTAGTTGCTTTAAATTTCTTTACACCGTCAACCAATAAAAATTCACGGTATATGTGACTTTTAAGTAGTTGAGATAAAGTCAAACTATTTTTATGATTGGTTGATGTCGTAAAAAATCTTATATGATAGTGTATATAAATTAAATTCAAAAAATAAAAGATGATTTATTTGTAAAATTTTGTTTTTGAGGGAATTTTTAAGAAAATAAAAGATATGTAAAAAAAATTGTGTAATCAACTAACGACTTGTAATGACAACACTTCAATTAATTAAGAACTACTTGAATTCAAATCATGATTTTTTTTTAAATTTCTTGCATATTAATTAAAAAACTTGAATTAATATTTTAAATTGAAATAAAAATTAAATGTGAGTGAAATATTTATATGTGGAGTAAGCTGTGGGACAATTATGTGTTCTCAAGGGTTGTATCATCGGAGAAAAAATGAATGAATTGTTTCAAAGTGTTGTGGTATAGTAGAATCTAGACAAAATTAGAGCAAGTTATTTTTTTGTAACGAGTTGGTCTTTTATGTTTTTTTGCACCAAATTAGTCTTTTAAGTTGGATAACGTCTTTACCGTTAGTCTTTTTTAATATTTCCGTTACAAAAAAGCTCAATTGACATAAACAGTGTTGACCTGGCTGTAACAGAGCTGACGTGGCAGTTTTGTTTTTATTTTTTTTAATTCAAACACAGTTTTTATTCATCATTTTCATCTTCCTTAAGAAAACAATCCAGAAACAAAACCCACAGTTGAATCCCCAATATTTGGTTCATCATTATCACCTTCTTTATTGGGTTAATTACGTGACAGTGCCTTTGGTTCATCATTTTCATCTCAATATGGTGATAACCTAAACCAACAACAATACCTCCTCATCATCCTTCATTTTCCATTCCTTTTTGGAAAAACCAACAATGCCCAATCACGTTACTGAAAAAATCCCCAATCATTCTCATTATTCATTTTCCATTCCTTTATGGAAAAACCAACAACAGTGCCTCATCATCCTTTGCCTTCAACAACTTAGGGTTTCTTTTGGATTTTGGGATTTGACTAAAATTCAAAATTCAAAAAAAGAAACAAAAATGAAAAACCCATTGTAAGTGCTTAAATTATTCATCAGAGAGCTATGGATTTGATTAAAATACAAAATCTAAATAAGAAACAAAAAATGAAAAAGCTAAAACAAAATCCAAATAAGAACCCAGCTTTGTTTTTTGAATCCTTTTGTGCTTCAAACCCAGATCTGTTTTTGCCTTCTGGGTTTGATTTTTGTTTGTTCTTGGGGAAGATGAAGAGGGTGTTGTTTTTGGGTTTGGGTTTGGTGTTGGGAAACTACGCAAAATTTTCATGTGGCCAGATTAGTGGAAGTGACAAATAAATGCAGAAATAATAGCACACACAATTGATAATAGAGTTCGGCCAAGAATAAATGCCTACGTCTCTGCTGTAGACCTTTTACTGATAAGGGAAATATAAAAAGTGTTTACAAACACACTCTCTCACTACCCACAACCCAATTACACCCAAGAATTTCTCTCACTAGAATTCTCTCTAACTCTCAATTTTGCTCACTTTGGCTTGGGATGTGTATTTTTCACTTGTTGCATGCCTTTAGTGTGGGGGTTGTGATAAGGAAAGTGAGGAGTGTCATCGTAAATCAGATTAATAAACATTTAAAAAGAAAATAAGATAGAAGGGAGGGGGGTGCTGACATTAAAATGAAGATGTGTAAATAATAATAGGCAAAGGGGGGCGCTGCCTTTATGAACTACATGGGTGTGATTATGAATCTACGGTGGTGGGGGGTTCGGTTTGCGAAGTGAGGGTGAGGCTACGGTGGTTGGGAGAGGTTGTTGATGGTGGTTTGGGGTTAGGGTGGCCACTGTTTGGTGGTTGAGTGGTTGCTGTCGTATACGGTGGCTGAGAGGAGAGAGAAAGGTCGTTGTGGGGTTGGTTGGCTACGGTGGTGGAATGGTGTGAGGGGTGGTGGAGTGGTGTGAGGGGTGGTGTTTTGGTGGTGCATGGTGGTTCACGGCGAGGCTATGGCGGCGGCCACCGTGAACGGTGGCCGGAGGTAATACTTCTCTCCTCTTTCCTCTTCTCTCCTCTCACTGAGTCTCACTCCCTTCCACTCTGACCCCTAATCCGTCTTCCTTATTCATTTTTTCCTTCTTCTATAACCCTCACATGTTATTCTAAAAAAATGTTTTTTTTTTAAAAAAGACTTTTGATGGCTCTAATGATTCTAATGCTCTGTTATCTCAAAACAAAACAACTCAAACAGACCCTATCATATGAACAACAAAGCAAATATGGTTATGAGTAGAGGAAAAAAATGGAAACCGACCCCGGTCTCAAATTTTGAAAATAGAGGAATCAACCATTCTCCCCTGCTTCAGCCTCTGCCCTTTCCCTTTCCTGGTCTGCTCTGTTTTTTTTGTCTGCAATTAGGGTTTCAGATGTTTGATGATTTGGGTTTTAGTGTAAAACCCTAATTTTGGCTCTGATTGCTGTGAATTTTTTGGTTTCTCTGTGTCTGTACGTGTGTGTATTTCAGTCTCTCCGTGTGTTTTTTGTGTGTTTTTTAATCAGCGTGTCTCTGCCCTTCAGTGTGTGCTACTGTTTGGTATTTATAGGCAGATTGATGAGGTGCTGAGGAGTCAAAAAGGACAGCCATTGAATCAGCAAAAGGACAGTAGCTGGCAATGGGTGGTGATGCGCTGGGAAGGACAACAATTGAGAGAATAAAAAGGGACAAAGGACAGCCATTTGAATGAGCAAAAGGACAGTAGCTGGCAATGGAGGAAGGACAGCACTGGGGCGCAAAGGACAGCATCTAGGGAAAAATCCAAAGGACACCCTCAGCTAGGGCAGCAAGCAAGCTGCGCCCTTCCCCTCTTCCTTTTTTGAATTTTATTCCAATTTCTGTACTATTTTTGTCTATATGTGTAAAAGGTTGATCACGTAATAAAAATGACTTTGGCTATTCATCCTTTACTTGATTTTGTATTACATTTCATTTATATATTTTTTATATTTTATGATAATAAAGCAACATCAACAAGGTGAGTGGGTTGGGACTGAAAAGAAACAGAGGACCTATCGCCGCCACTGGGGGGGGGGGGGCTCCCTCCCCGCGGGCTTCTTCCCCCTTCTCTCAGCGGTTCTCAGCCTCTGCTGTCGCAATCCGATTCGTGATTGTTGTTGTTCTTGAATCCTGCGATTTCTGCGGAGAGATGCTCGATTCGTGATTCAGAGATCTGGTTCCGTTTGTCCGCCTCGTCTGCTGGAGATCGATTGCTGCTCGGTTTTCTGATCCGAGACGAGTGTCGTAATGACCACGATCTGTTCTACTGGTCTGGATTGTTGGTAATCTGGATATTGGTGGTCCGCGAAGGCTTGTTCTCTGCTGTTGTTAGTAATCTGAATATTGTTCTCCGCATCGTTATGCTGGTGTTGGAAATCTGGATTTTGTTCTTCGCATCGTGTATCCTTGTGTTTCATCCTGCGTTCCTGGTTGCTCTGATTGTGTGGATCCAGTGCTCGCGATCTGCTGCTCCTGCGATTCCAATCTAGATCTGTTGGATCTGTTGGTGTTTGGTTTTCAGGGCTGGATTTCTGTCTTCGGGTTGAGATCTGGATCTGGATAAGTTCTTGTTAATAAAAATGGGTTGGGCGCTGCTTGGATTGGAACCGCCGTTGGGGGCTCCCTTTCCTCGGATCTGATCTCCTCTGTGCCGTCCACGGCCTCTCCCCCGAGGCGTTGATGGTCGGATCTCCCTGTTGGTGGATCTGCGCGCTTTTGGAGGTACTATGGAGTGCCTCTGTTCGCGGTGGTTTGTGGCTCTGTTCGCGCAGGGGTTGGTTCTGATGCGGTGTTTTGCGGTGTTTCGCGGTGGTTCGCGGTGGTTTGTCTGATGTTCGCAATGGTGGCTGTCGTTTCGGACTTTGGACCGCAGCCACGCCTCCTCTCTTTTTGTCGTGGGCACTTCTCCCTGTCGCTCGCGGTTTTGCTTGATTGTGCCACGGTGTTGGCCGGGGGCGCAAGGCCGCGATGGTGGTTGGTGGCTCGGCTACCTCGTTTCAAGCTAGGTGTTGTCGCGGTGTTGTTGCAGTGTTGGCCGGTAGCACGACTTCGCGATGGTGGCTGGTGTCTCGGTGCCGGATGTCTGGGGGTGTGCTATCGGTGGGTGTTGATTCGATAGTTTGTACCTTGTCGGACGCCAGGTTGCAGTTTGCAGATTGCCGGGCTCCTCCCCCCTTTGCCTTCTGCTTCTTTGCCCCCTCCCAATCGTCTCCGGGCCTCCACCTCTAACCTCTATGCTTTGTGATGTGCTTAATGTGAGGATAGCGAGGTGATGCAGGCTGTTGTGGTTTGGAGTGTGAGTTCAGGAGGTGGTGGGCGGAGGTTGTGTGGAGACTCTCAGGTGTTGCCCTGCCTCCTTTTGGGTTTTCTGTTCGCCTTAGAATTTCTTCCACTAGAGTTCTATGGTGGCTTATTTTAGAGGCCTTATTGGGCATTCTATTATTGTCCTTATTACCAAGGGTTTTGGTCTGGTCCCCCCTTGTGCTTTTTATATCTCTTTTATTTTATTAATAAATTCGGGCTGACTGCCTGTTTGATTAAAAAAAAAAGCAACATCAACAAAAAAAACGAGTATCACAAAAAAAAAACGTCGCACGACGAGCGTTAAAGACACGCTCACGCGATTAAAATGACACGCGGCCCGACGAGAATAAAAACTTTTTTTGAATTTTTTGATTAATCGGACAAAATTAGGGTATGACAGCTGGCCCTCTTTATTTATATTTTAGGCTAAAGTGCTCCCGGAGTCCCTTATCTTTATTTAAAGTAACGAATTAGTCCTTTATGTTTTTTTTGTCCCAAATAAGTCTTTTATCTTTCAAATTTTTGACACATAAATCCTTTTCCGTTAATAGTGCTGATTTATGTGTCAAAAAAAAGGATTTATGTGTTAAAAATTTGAAACATAAAGGACTGATTTGGGACAGAAAAGGATTTATGTGTCAAAAATTTAAAACATAAAGGACTGATTTGGGACAAAAAAAAGATAAATGACCAAATCGTTACTTTAAATAAAGATAAGGGACCCCATGAGCACTTTAGCCTATATTTTACTAGGAAATATGAAGGGCTTCCAAATTTCTTGAGTAAAATAGAAATAAAGATAAAATGACACTAATTTTGTCAATTTTTTTTTGAGAAATTCATGAAAAACTTGGTTTACACAGAACAAAAGTAAATAAGGATCGCTGGGGACCTGAAGGATCACTGAGGCTCTGAAGGAGCACTGGGGCTCTGAATGTCTAATTCGCAGTCGATGCTTGGCGCATTGATTGGAGTTAAACTGAAGGATCGACGGGGTCTGAGGGGCTGCCTGGGCCTTGATGGACCAAGATGATCTGATGGAGTGCAAACTAGCAACGGTACTAGTAAAACGGTCTGCTTGGGGTGGCCTTTTTCGAGCGGCCATGGGGGTCAAGATCAGGTCATTGACCTGATTTGCTCACCTCGAAGGACGTCCACTATGTCTTAGGCTGACACAGCTAGTATGAAGAACCTGGGGTTGGATGATCCGTCAGTTGCTCGATAACACGGCGTGCGATCTGAATTGATGGACCAATGGAGGTCTGAAGGAGCGCTGGGGGTCTAAAGGACTGGTGCTAGACTCAGTGCTAACATTACAATTTAAATTTATCTCGGCAGATAAATACTATCTATATTTGAGCGCATCTGAGGATGCAATGAATGATGTATGCGTGCATGCAGTGTAAGCATGTGCAATGATCGGTATCTGGTGGTATATATGATGAATGAAATGTGGAATTATTTTTGTTTTTGTTTTTGTTTTTGGTTCTTTTCTTTTTTGACTCTTTTTGCTCTTTTGCGCTTTCTTGACTCTTTTGCTTTGCTCTTTTACTCTTTTGACTCTTTTTGCTCTTTTGCTCTTTCTTGACCCTTTTTTGCAGATCTCATCAACTCGCAGGACTCTCGACGTGAGATACAAGGGTTGCCCAAAGTAGTGGTACTAAAGTGCGGGTTATTGTGATTTGTCGCTTGAAGTGATTATGCATTTGTCCTCTTTGCAATTTTATGAGAGATCATCTCCTTTTTGTGATTTTTAGAAATTTCGCAATGATTGTAATGCTTTTGATCATGCACATGTTTCGCAATTCAGTGTCATTTACCATAAAACATCATTTTAAAGCAAATAGGGAAATGAGAGAATAAAGAAAGTGTTTAATATCCAAATGGAAACCAAGTGCGCAGAAGGTCACACTGGCTGAAAATTACATTGAGAGTTTAAACTACAAAAAGAAGAAAGAAAAGGAAAGAACCGATCTTTTGATTGTTTGTATCTTCGAAGTAATAATGCCAATCACCCATCCACGTGACCTTGAGCATTCATCATCCAACTTTCGGAAGTATTGATTGCATTTGTATCTGTTCAAAGTCCAACTTTTTGACCCTAATTTTTGCATGGATTGCTCTCTAGAGTTTTCAATCCACCGGGTCCCTCTAATTTTTGCCTAGGCCACCATTTCGGGTTTTCAACCTAGCGAGCTCATTTTTGCTTGGCTCATCTTTCTCTTTTTTTCATATATTTCTTTAGGCATAGTATTTCTTAACCGCATCTGAATTCATTGGGAGTGGGAGGTCTTCACCGTCCATTTTTGTGAGAATTAAGGCTCCTCCAGAGAATGCTTTCTTTACCACATAAGGTCCTTCATAGTTAGGGGTCCATTTCCCACGGGAATCCTTTTGGATAGGTAAAATCTTCTTGAGCACGAGATCTCCTTCTTAAAACTGCTGGGGGCGAACTTTCTTATCATAAGCTTTCTTCATTCTTTGCTGATACAACTGCCCATGACACAAAGCAACCACTATCTTTTCCTCTATGAGGTTCAACTGATCCAGACGAGCTTGAACCCATTCTGATTCCTCTAATTTTGTTTCCATTAGCACTCGCAGAGAGGGTATTTCAACTTCTCTGGGAAGAACTGCTTCCATCCCATATACTAGTGAGAACGGGGATGCCCCTGTTGATGTGCGAACTGAGGTCCGATACCCATGCAAGGCGAAAGGACGCATTTCATGCCAGTCTTTGAAGGTCACCACCATCTTTTACACAATCTTATTTATGTTCTTATTTGCCGCTTCGACTGCCCCGTTCATCTTTGGACGGTACGGGGAGGAGTTATGATGCTGAATTTTGAAGTCGTCACACAACTCTTTCATCATCTTGTTGTTCAGGTTAGTCCCATTATCCGTGATGATTTTATTTGGAAGACCGTAACGGCAGATCAAATCTCTTTTTATGAACTTGACAACCACAGATTTTGTTACACTGGCATAAGAAGCGGCCTCGACCCATTTGGTGAAATAATCAATGGCGACAAGAATGAAGCGATGCCCATTTGATGCCTTAGGTTTGATGGGACCGATGACATCCATTCCCCACATAGAGAATGACCATGGTGTTGTTAGGACGTTCAACGAAGCAGGTGGCACATGGATATTATCAGCATAGACTTGACAGTTGTGGCATTTTCTCACGTAGTTAAAGCAGTCGGTCTCCATTGACAACCAGTAATAGCCGGCCTTAAGATTTTTCTTGCCATGGTGTGCCCGTTAGAATGAGTTCCAAACGATCCTTCATGGACATCTTTCATAATTCTTTCTGCTTCTTCTTTTGCTACACATCTAATGAGGACCATATCGTGATTTCTTTTGTAAAGCACCTCCCCGTTTAGGAAGAAACCCATTGACAACCTCCTAAGTGTCCTCTTATCATTCTCAGTGGCACCAGGAGGGTATTCTCTGCTTGTGATATAGTGCTTGATATCGTAATACCAAGTTTTACTGTCAAGCTCTTCTTCGATTGCCACACAATGATGTGCCGGTAAGTCCCGATGCTGAATTCTGATGAATGTCAGACTCTTGTTGACGTTGATATTGAACATTGATGACAAAGTTGCTAAGGCGTCAGCCAACTGATTTTCTTCACGAGGGAGATGGTGGAAAGTGATCTCCTCGAACTGTCCAATCATCTTTTGGATGTGATCGCGATAAGGGATCAATTTGGAATCCCTGGTTTCCCAGTCACCTTTTATACGATGGATGACTAAGGCTGAGTCCCCATATACATCTAGTCTTTTGATTTTCCATTCAAGGGCCGCTTTGATGCCTAGGATACACGCTTCATATTATGTGATGTTATTGGTGCAATAGAAGCTCAGTCTAGAAGTAAATGGTATGAAGCGGTTATCAGGAGAAATCAATACAGCTCCGACCCCATGCCCATACAAATTGGAAGCGCCATCGAATGACATTCTCCACCTTTCATTGTTTGGAGAATTCCCTTCTCCGAATAGAGCCTTTATATCTTCATCTGGGAAATCACACTGCATTGATTGGTAATCCTCAATGGGCTGATGTGCCAGGTATTCAGCCAAGGCACTACCTTTGATTGCTTTCTGAGTGACATACAATAGGTCGTATTCAGATAGTAGCATTTGCCAGCGAGCGATTCTCCCTGTGAGTGCGGATTTTTCAAAAATGTACTTGATTGGATCCATTTTAGATACCAACCAAGTCGTGTGGCTCAGCATATACTGCCTCAGACGATGTGCAGCCCAGGCGAAAGCACAACACGTTCTTTCCAACAATGAGTATCTTGTCTCGCACTCGGTGAACTTCTTGCTTAGGTAGTAGATGGCATGTTCTTTCTTTCCGGACTCATCATGTTGCCCCAGCAAACATTGATTTGTCTAGCACTGTTAAGTACGGGATGAGAGGTCTGCCCTGTACAGGTGGCATCGGAATCAGTGGGTTTTGGAGGTACCACTTGATCTTTTCAAAGGCTTCTTGGCAATTATCATTCCACTTTGTTTCTTGGTTCTTGCACAACAATTTGAAGATAGGCCCGCAGGTCGATGTTAATTGGGATATGAATCTGGAGATGTAGTTCAACCTTCCCAGAAACCCACGAACTTCTCTTTCGGTTTTAGGCGCTGGCATTTCTAATATTGCTCGTACTTTGGCTGGATCCACTTCTATTCTCCTCTGACTGACTATGAACCCCAACAGCTTTCCTGATCTTACACCGAAAGTACATTTGGCAGGGTTTAGTCTGAGTTTGAACTTCCTTAGACGTTCAAAGAGTTTTTCCAGATTGACAACATGTTCCTCTCCGGTCTTGGACTTTGCGATCATGTCATACACGTAGACTTCTATTTCCTTATGCATCATATCATGGAATAAAGTTACCATCGCTCTTTGGTACGTTGCACCAGCATTCTTTAGGCCGAATGGCATTACTTTGTAGCAGAAGGTCCCCCAGAGAGTGATGAAGGTGGTTTTCTCCATGTCTTCAGGGGCCATCTTGATTTGGTTATATCCGGAATATCCGTCCATGAAGGAGAAAAGAGAGTGTTGCGCTGTGCTATCTACTAGGACATCAATGTGAGGCAAGGGAAAGTCATTTTAGGGCTGGCTCTATTCAGATCCCGATAGTCAACACACATCCGAACTTTCCCATCTTTCTTTGGACCCGGGACAATATTGGCTACCCACTGAGGGTATTTTGCTACTGCTAAAAACCCTGCATCGAATTGTTTCATGACTTCATCTCTGATTTTCAGCGACATATCTGGCTTCATCCTTCTTAACTTATATTTTACCGGCAGGCATTCGGGTTTTACTGGTAACCTATGCTCGATTATGTTGGGGGTCCAGTCCAGGCATGTCTTGGTATGTCCATGCGAAGACGTCAACATAGTCAAACAAAAGCCTAACCAATTTCTCTCGCTCACTGTCTTTCATTGTGATGCCAATTTTAACCTCTTTCTTATCTTCCTCTGTGCCCGAGTTTGTTGTCTCAGTAGATTCCTCGTGGGGTTGAATCACTTTTTCCTCTTGTTCCATCATTCTCATTAACTCTGGAGGAGTTTCCCAGTTTGATTAATGGGGTGATCAAAGTTACAGTATGGATTATTGGCGTTGTTATTTTCAAAGATTTTTTTTCCAGATCTGCATTAGTGTAAATTGACGGAATGAAAAACGAGTAAAAGAAAATAAAAAGCGAATGCAAAAGAAAAGGAAAACTGAAATTTATTGGAGAATCTGAAATAACATTTTATTGATACTGATACTGAAAGGAAACATGCGTGCCTGAATGAAATATCCTAAGGCCTTGGGCAGAGCCATAGGATTGCATTACAGAAACATTACTTTGAACTAAAAACTACAGGAAAATCGACGATCTCCCAATTCTTGAGCCTTTCATTTGCAGGACAAGGGCGTACAAGACTGATGATGCCTTCTTCAGCATTTAGATCATCTTCAACCGCAGCAATCTAATTGGGGTTCAGCATTCCTGCACTCTGAAAACTTTGCTTGATGTCGCAGATGATAATCTTCTTCATATTTGGCACTCTGCCCTCAAGTTTGGCTAACCTCCGCTCTTTCTTTTCTTCCACAATTCTTCTCTTGTCATTGCAATCAGGCCAATACCCTATCCCGCGTCTATCTTTGTTCTCTTGCAGCTGTATTGCCGTCAGGATCCCCTGCTCGGTCTTTCCTAAGCCCTTTCCGTCCTGGTAACCTTTGCCTACCATGACTTTAGCAACCATCATGGCAGTCTTGGACAGCTTAGGCTTTAGCATATTGGACGCATTGGCAATCTCTAACGCTTGGAAGGCAGTCTTAAAAGACTCATCAGCAGCCTCGATGTAGCGAGTGGGAGACGACCTATTTACCAGCGTTTCTTCTTCACCGAAAAAACCACCAACTTGTTGTTCACTATGAATTTGAGCTTCTGATGTAGAGAAGAGGGAACTGCCCCTACAGAATGAATCCATGGCCTTCCCAAGAGACAACTGTAGGATGGGGCGATATCCATTATCTGGAAGGTCACTACGAAGAGTTCCGGACCTACCTGCACAGGTAATTCTATTTCTCCGATGACTTCCCTTTTCGATCTGTCAAATGCCCTGACCAATATAGAGCTAGGTCTCATGTATGAACAATCCACATCTAATTTTTCCATGGTTGATCTGGGTAACACATTCAAGGACGATCCGTTGTCAATAAGCACCCGAGCAAGTGAGTAACCTCCACATTTCACAAATATGTGTAAGACTTTGTTGTGCCCCCTCCCTTCAGTTGGAATCTCATCATCAGTAAAGGTGAGGTAGTTACTTGCAACAAAGTTTCCAACGATCCCATCAAACTGGCCAAATGAGATGTCATGAGTGACATGGCCTCATTCAATACTTTCATCAATGCTGCACTATGATGGGCTTCGGAGCTGAGCAATAACGACAACAGAGATATCTTGGCAAGGGTTTGGTTCAGCTGTTCAACTATCTTATACTCGCTCTGTCTCATAAATTTCAAAAATTCACCGGCTTCTTGTTCAGATAGCGTCCTTTTACCCACATTCTTATCAACAGGTTCTTGTTCTATGCTTTTGCCTTTACAGGCTCTTTCTTCCCCTCCTTTTGTTTTCTCTCCACTGAGTCCTTCGGGGGTATAGATACGCCCACTTGGAGTCATCCCACTAGTCCCTGAGATGTTAATGACATCAGGAGTGGTCTGAGCTTTCACATTGTAATTCCATGGGACTGCATTGGTGTCCTTAAAGGGGAAAGGAACTGGCACTTGAATAGTGATTGGTTTAGGCATAGCCGGAGTCAGCTTCATGTCCTTTTTGTAACGGATTTTCAGTGGTTTCCGGATATCCTTGCTCTGGTCAATAGTTGACTGGAGAGTCCACACGTCCTCCTCCTCCTTTCAAAGACCCACCTGTATTATGTGTCGGTCTAGTAAGTCTTGAAGAACTATCTTGAATGCTTCACATGCCCCGACACAGTGAGGGTCAACACACGAATCTTTTTCAGCGCATCCCTTCATAATAATTCTGAGGCAACACAAGTCAGCATGGATGAGGTCTAGAGGTGTGATGATGTCTTCCACCCTTCTGATCAAGAATTGTCCCTCAAAATCTCCAATGGCATTAACGGAGGGTTTCCCGTTCCCCGGTAAAGGGTTAGTGGCAACATTTAGACCATCTTCTTCGAAACACAACCATTTAGATTTAATCAAGTCTTACACCACATATTTTAATGCCTTACAATTTTCTGTTGAATGGCCAACTGCCCCAGCGTGGAATCCACAGGTAGCATCCGGGTTGTAACCCCTAGGGAAAGGGGGTTGAAGGGGTCTCATTGGTCGGGGAGTGATCAGGTTGTGATTGATGAGGTGATTAAACAGGTCTGTGTATGACATGGCTATTGGGTCAAAATTGACAGGCTTTCTTTCCGGGTTATTTTGTGGTCTATAGTTTGGGTTGACTTGGTGAGGTGAGGCTTGTGGTGTTTGAGTAAGGATTTGGAAGGTTTGTCGGGGATTGTTATAGGGAGGCTTTCCGGATCCAGAGATGGCATTGGCTTCTCCTTCCTTCTTTTTAGGTAATCCTGAGAAGGGCTTTTTCTGATTACTGGTTCCAGCGAAGTTATGGGCAATCTTCCCATTTCTCCATCCATTTTCTAATATTTCTCCTATGACAATCATATCCGAGAAGCTCGGAGATACGCTCTCGATCAACCTGTCGTAGAAAGGCGATTGAAGAGTATTCATGAACATGGTCACATGGATACCATCTCCTTTTCTAACAAAGGTGGTACTACCTGCGCAGCCAACCTTCTCCAGCGTTGGGCATATTCCTTGAAGGACTCATTATCTCTTTTTGTCATGCTCTGCAGCTGTGTCCTATCGGGAGCCATATCGATGTTGTATTTGTATTTCCTCAAAAATGCATCAGCTAGGTCCTTCCAGCACCTGATATGGGCATACTCTAGTTGCATATACCAGCTCGAGGCTGCCCCAGCTAGACTGTCCTGGAAGTAGTGAATGAGCAGTTTGTCGTAATGAGAAAATGCAGCCATCCTCCTGCAATACATGGTTAAGTGGCTCACGGGGCAGGTTGACCCTCTGTATTTGTCGAAGTCTGGTACCTTGAATTTAGGAGGGATGACCACGTTAGGGACGAGGCACAAGTCATAAGCATCTCTCGCACCAACATTGGATCCTTCAACTACTCTCAACCGTTCCTCAAGCATTGTAATTTGTCCTTGGCTTGAGGGTTCTCCATAGGGTAATTTTGAGGGAGCTCACTCATACCATAGTAAAGATGAATCATCGGAACTATGGCTGGGTTCACATTTGGGATATGTGAATGAGTGGGGTTCCTGAGATTGGACCCCTGAGCTCGAGGACCAACTATCAGCGATGGAGTGTAGCCAAGTGGGAATCTTTGTGGCGCGACGACAGGGCTCTGGATTTGAATCTGTGGCGTGCCCGGATTACCATCGTGACCTGTCAGTGCAGTCTGTTTTTGGCCCACGACTCCCGAGGGACCATCTTCTGAGTTGGCATCGGCTGTCGGAGGTGTGTAACCTTGCGGAAGTCCGTAGGGAGGCCATTGGTAACCCTGGCCATTAGCCCCAGTAGGGTACACGAGATGTGGGATCCCGGGTCCATTGGGAAGAGGAGGGTTGGTAACTTGATTTTCAGTGTTCCCAGCGGAGACATCTTCATCTGCATTTCCGTTCCTCAAAGCTTGTAGAACCTTTAAGATTTCAGTCATCTGTTCTTTCATCCCATTTATTTCTGCCCTAAGCTCTTGATTGCCTAGGTTCTGATTACCCTGATCTAGGTTTTTCTGATGTGGATTGTCCTGATTTGGGTTATCCTGATGCGGATTGTCCATATTTGCTTCCATATTTCTAGCCTGAACGAGTCCAATAACGATGTTGACGCACCAGCTTGTCATTTACTCTGTTGATGGGATACATGGTATGAGTATATGAATGGATGAAAAGATGAGTGATACATGTGTGCATGGGTCTTATTGTTTTAGGCCGAGAATCGTAAGTGCATCCTGATTTGTCGCAAGTATACAAATTAACATTTCAAACATTTTCAAGAAAGGAGGATCAATAGATGAAACAAACAAACTTCATTGATGGGGGAAAGTACAACATCTCTTTTTTTTAAATAAAAAACTTCAAAAGGAAAAGTACAATGCTTTTTTTAATTTCGCTCAAATACACATGACTTTCATTTTTCCACTCCTCTCTCTTTTTTTACTAGTAGTGAGACCAGCTTTCTCCCTAAGTTCTGCAATCAGGATCTTGCAAAATTCCACAAACTCGCAAACTTGGATCGGGGTGTTAAACGGGTGCATTGCCACGTCAGCCTTCTTTAGACGTTCTGGGACACCCATGACAGCTTGGTTGGCCAGCCATGCCAACTTTGAGAATTTGTCTTTCCAGCACAAGCTTTCATTCTTCAACTCTATGAAGACTTCATGGTTTTCTATCCTGCTGACCAACTCTACAAAGCGACTCTCTCAATAGATGCTTTCAGTCTTCAACTGGTGGTAAACTTCCTCTTGATATCTGATATGGTTCTTCAACTCATCAGATCTTTCATGCTCCCCTCTCAAGGCTTGTTGGTATTCTCGGAGTATCTCTTCAATTGTCTCTTTATCCCGCCTAATACTTTTCACTTGATCTTCAAATTCAGCTATCAATATCCGAGACTCTCTTTCTGATTTCACCAGCAGGCTCTGTGTGGTTTTTTCAACAATCATTGATTTTTCCCATAACTCCTTCCACTTGTGCGCATCATCAACGGCCTGGTTCATTTTTAAGTTGCATCGTTTTAGCTCTTCCTTTTCCCCTCTCAGGTACTTTTGAACCTCTTGTTTGCTCTTTTCTTCAATCTTAAGCTGCTTGTGGCTATCTTCAATGGCCATTGACTTAGTTGCATTTTCCTCCTCAAATTTCTGGTTTTTTAGAAGCATTTTCTCTAATTCTTCCCGTAAGCCTTTCTTTTCTTCTTCAGCTTTTGACAATGCCATTTTGAGCTCATCTAACTCTTCGACAGTGGGACGGGTAGGTTCAAGTACTTCTTCCTCAACCCGTAGTGCGCTTCGGTAAGGCAATCGAGTGTCTTGGATCCTTTTTTGGAGCCATTGACGAAAGGTGGGTTCCTTATCGCCGCCCCTCTTAGTGAGCTCTTGTCTTTTGCGGACAACCTTATCCCACGCTTGAGAAATCCTCCGGAGCATGTCAACCTCTTTCAGGCTTCACTCATGAAAGTAAAAAGGGATTAACATGTCTTCGGTGGGCGGATTTCGCATGGGGTACCCCAGCTGTCTTAGAGTCAGAGGGGTTGTAATTTATGCCTCCTCTTGTCCCCATGAGTGGGACATTTTGAAAGCTTCCACATTGAAAAACCACTTCAGGCCTATCTTTCCACCATGATGGGTGTCAACGAACCTTGTATTCATGGAGGTCCCTTAGCACTTGCAACCATTCACTAGTGTTCATCGTCTTCACATCACACCCCTTAGCGCCTTCAATTGGGCCTTCCGCTTTAACTTTGTTAACAAAAGCATGGGTGAGAAGCCTGATAAGTCTATTTTTAGAGTCTTTTTAATAGTTATCTTATTAAGTCTTTTTTGTATTTTAATTATATTTTTGATCTATTTTACTGCAAATGTTTACTTTTTATCTTCAAGTTTTATTTTGAAGCAATTTGGGCTGCTTAAGTCTCAGCAGGTCAGAATTCGACTGGATCTCCCAGAATTCGACTGCATCTGTCTTCCAGAATTCGACAGTATCTGTCTCAGCAGGCCAGAATTCGACAGCATCTGTCTCAACAGACTAGAATTCGACAGCATCTGTCTCAGCAGGCCAGAATTCGACAGCATCTGTCTCAGCAGGCTAGAATTCGACAGCATCTGTCTCAGCAGGCTAGAATTCGACAGCATCTGTCTCAGCAGGCCAGAATTCGACTGCATCTCCCAGAATTCTGCTGCATCAGTCGAATTTGCCTTG